>CM038143.1:444916183-446116183 GCA_021437245.1 Aegilops speltoides
AGATGTTGACTACTCCCCTGTCTTTGGTGGCTCCAACTCCTAAAGAGCCCATGCTCCTGTACATTGCCGCCACCAGTTGGGTAGTCAGCACAGTCATTGTAGTGGAGCGCAAGGAGGAAGGCAAGGCGCTACCTGTCCAGAGACCGGTATATTACCTGAGCAAAGTACAATCGACCTCCAAGCAGAACTACCCCCACTACCAGAAGATGTGCTACGGCGTGCACTTTGCCGCCAAGAAGTTGAAGCCCTACTTTCAAGAGCTTCCGATCACTGTGGTTTGCACATCCCCACTGGCCGAGATCATCGGAAGCCGAGATGCTTCTGGCCGAGTGGCCAAATGGGCCATAGAGCTGGCTCCCTACACCATCTACTATGCCCCGCACCGCCATCAAGTCGCAAGCATTGGCCGACTTCCTCGTCGACTGGGCCGAGACCTAGTACCTGCCACCAGCGCCCGACACTCCACCCATTGGCGGATGCATTTCGACGGCTCCAAGATGCGCACCAGCTTGGGAGCCGGCGTTGTCCTCACCTCCCTTAAAGGCGACAAGCTCAAATATGCGCTGCAGATCCACTTCGCCGCCTCCAACAACGTCGCCGAATACGAGGCTCTCATTCACGGGCTCCGGCTTGCCAAAGAACTTGGCATTCGCCGGATCCTGTGTTATGGCGACTCTGATCTAGTGGTCCAGCAGTCATCTGGCGATTGGGACGCCAAAGATGCAAACATGGCGAGCTACCGTTTCCTTGTGCAGCAACTCAGCGGATATGTCGAGGGGTGCGAGTTCCTCCACGTGCCAAGAAATGACAACGACCAAGCAGACTCCCTGGCACGAGTCGGCTCCACCCACCAAGCAATACCTTCCGGCGTCGCCCTTCAGCGCCTCCTCAAGCCGTCTGTCAAGCCTTCACCAGAATCAGACTCCATCTTTGTGCCGGCTCCCCCCGAAGAAGTCGGATCCGACTCAAGAGCCCCAGCAGACGGCACGAGAATTCTTACGGATGGCACTAAGAACGCCGCAGTCGAAGCCGGCCCGGGGACTTCAGAACCCGGCCCGGGGACTGTTGGAAATATGCCCTAGAGGCAATAGTAAATTAGTTATTATTACTATATTTCCTTGTTCATGATAATCGTTTATTATCCATGCTATAATTGTATTGATAGGAAACTCAGATACATGTGTGGATACATAGACAACACCATGTCCCTAGTAAGCCTCTAATTGACTAGCTCGTTGATCAATAGATGGTTACGGTTTCCTGACCATGGACATTGGATGTCGTTGATAACGGGATCACATCATTAGGAGAATGATGTGATGGACAAGACCCAATCCTAAGCCTAGCACAAAGATCGTAGTTCGTATGCTAAAGCTTTTCTAATGTCAAGTATCATTTCCTTAGACCATGAGATTGTGCAACTCCAGGATACCGTAGGAATGCTTTGGGTGTACCAAACAGCACAACATAACTGGGTGGCTATAAAGGTGCACTACAGGTATCTCTGAAAGTGTCTTTTGGGTTGGCACGAATCGAGACTGGGATTTGTCACTCCGGTAAACGGAGAGGTATCTCTGGGCCCACTCGGTAGGACATCATCATAATGTGCACAATGTGACCAAGGGGTTGATCACGGGATGATGTGTTATGGAACGAGTAAAGAGACTTGCCGGTAACGAGATTGAACAAGGTATCGGTATACCGACGATCGAATCTCGGGCAAGTACTATACCGCTAGACAAAGGGAATTGTATATGGGATCGATTGAGTCCTTGATATCGTGGTTCATCTGATGAGATCATCGTGGAACATGTGGGAGCCAACATGGGTATCCAGATCCCGCTGTTGATTATTGACCGGAGAATGCCTCGGTCATGTCTACATGTCTCCCGAACCCGTAGGGTCTACACACTTAAGGTTCGATGACGCTAGGGTTATAAAGGAAGTTTGTATGTGGTTACCAAATTTTGTTCGGAGTCCCGAATGAGATCCCGGACGTCACGAGGAGTTACGGAATGGTCCGGAGGTAAAGATTTATATATGGGAATTCCTATTTTGGCCACCAGAAAATGTTCGGGATTTTTCGGTATTGTATCGGGAAGGTTCTACAAGGTTACGGAGTGGGGCTCACCTGCATGGGGGACCCACATGAACATGGGTAGTGGGGTCAAGGCCCCACACCCCTAGTCAAGGCGCACCAAGATCCCCCCTTAGAAGGAATAAGATCATATCCCAAGGGATAAGATCGAGATCCTAAAAAGGGGATAACAATCGTGGGGAAGGAAATGATGGGATTTCTTTCCTCCCACCTTTGCCAATGCCCCAATGGACTTGGAGGGCAATAAACCAGCCCCCTCCACCCCTATATATAGTGGGGAGGTGCATGGGAGCTACACGCCTCTCTGGCGCAGCCCTCCCCTCTCAAAGTACTCCTCCTCTCATGGGTGCTTGGTGAAGCCCTCAGGATTGCCACGCTCCTCCATCACCACGCCTGCCATGGTGCTGCTGGATGGAGTCTTCCCAACCTCTCCTCTCTCCTTGCTGGATCAAGGCATGGGAGACGCCACCGGCTGTACGTGTGTTGAACGCGAGGTGCTGTCCGTTCGGCACTAGGATCTCAAGTGATTTGGGTCACGAACGAGTACGACTCCTTCAACCCCGTTCTCTTGAACGCTTCCGCTTAGCGATCTACAAGGGTATGTAGATGCACTCTCCTTCCCCTCGTTGCTAGTCTCTCCATAGATAGATCTTGGTGACACGTAGAATTTTTTTTGAATTTCTGCTCGCTCCCCAACAATGGCATCATGAGCTAGGTCTATTGCGTAGATTCTTTGCACGAGTAGAACACAAAGTAGTTGTGGGCGCTGATGTTGTTCAATATGCTTACCATTACTAGTCCAATCTTGATTCGGCGGCATTGTGGATGAAGCGGCCCGACCGACCTTACACGTATTTTACGTGAGACGTGTTCCACCGATTGACATGCACTTGTTGCATAAGGTGGCTAGCGGGTGCCGCCTCCCACTTTAGTTGGATCGGATTCGATGAAAAGGGTCCTTATGAAGGGTAAATAGCAATTGACATATCACGCTGTGATTTTTGCGTAGGTAAGAAACGTTCTTGCTAGAAACCCATAGCAGCCATCGTAAAACATGCAAACAACAATTAGAGGACGCCTAACTTGTTTTTGCGAGGGTATGCTATGTGATGTGATATGGCCAAGAAGAATGTGATGAATGATATGTGATGTATGAGATTGATCATGTTCTTGTAAGAGGAATCACGACTTGCATGTCGATGAGTATGACAACCGGCAGGAGCCATAGGAGTTGTCTTTATTTATTGTATGACCTGCGTGTCATTGAACAATGCGATGTAATTACTTTACTTTATTGCTAACCGGTAGCCATAGTAGTAGAAGTAATAAGTTGGCGAGACAACTTCATGGAGACACGATGATGGAGATCATGATGATGGAGATCATGGTGTCATGCCGGTGATGATGATGATCATGGAGCCCCGAAGATGGAGATCAAAAGGAGCAATATGATATTGGCCATATCATGTCACTTTTTGATTGCATGTGATGTTTATCATGTTTATGCATCTTATTTGCTTAGAACGACGGTAGTAAATAAGATGATCCCTCATTAAAATTTCAAGAAAGTGTTCCCCCTAACTGTGCACCGTTGCGAAAGTTCGTCGTTTCGAAGCACCACGTGATGATCGGGTGTGATAGATTCTTACGTTCACATACAACAGGTGTAAGCCAGATTTACACACGCGAAACACTTAGGTTGACTTGACGAGCCTAGCATGTACAGACATGGCCTCGGAACACAAGAGACCGAAAGGTCGAGCATGAGTCGTATAGTAGATACGATCAACATGAAGATGTTCACCGATGATGACTAGTCCGTCTCACGTGATGATCGGACACGGCCTAGTTGACTCGGATCATGTAATCACTTAGATGACTAGAGGGATGTCTATCTGAGTGGGAGTTCATAAGATGAACTTAATTATCTTGAACATAGTCAAAAGATCTTTGCAAATTATGTCGTAAGCTCGCGCTTTAGTTCCACTGTTTAGATATGTTCCTAGAGAAAATATAGTTGAAAGTTGACAGTAGCGATTATGCGGACAATAGAAAGCTTATGTCCTTAATGCACCGCTCAGTGTGCTGAACCCCAAACGTCGTTTGTCGATGTTGCGAACATCAGACATACACATTTTGATAACTACGTGATAGTTTAGTTAAATGGTTTAGAGTTGAGGCACCAAAGACGTTTTCGAAACGTCGCGGAACATATGAGATGTTTCGAGGGCTGAAATTGAGATTTCAGGCTCGTGCCCACGTCAAGAGGTATGAGACCTCCGACGATTTTCTTAGCCTACAAACTGAGGGAGAAAAGCTCAATCGTTGAGCTTGTGCTCAGATTGTCTGAGTGCAACAATCACTTGAATCGAGTGGGAGTTGATCTTCCAGATGAGATAGTTATGTTTCTCCAAAGTCATTGCCACCAAGCTGCTAGAGCTTCGTGATGAGCTATAACATATCAGGGATATATATGATGATCCTTGAGGTATTTGCGATGTTTGACACCGCGAAAGTAGAAATCAAGAAGGAGCATCAATTGTTGATGGTTGGTGAAACCACTAGTTTCAAGAAGGGCAAGGGCAAGAAAGGATACTTCATGAAACGGCAAATCAGCTGCTGCTCTAGTGAAGAAACCCAAGGTTGAACCCAAACCCGAGACTAAGTGCTTCTGTAATAAGGGGAACAACCACTGGAGTAGAGTTACCCTAGATACTTGGTAGATGAGAAGGCTGGCAAGGTTGATAGAAGTATATTGGATATACACTATGTTTATGTGTACTTTACTAGTACTCCTAGTAGCACCATGGTATTAAGATACCGGTTCGGTTGCTAAGTGTTGGTAACTCGAAATAAAAGAGCTACGGAATAAACGGAGACTAGCTAAAGGTGAGCTGACGATATGTGCTGGAAGTGTTTCTAAGTTTGATGTGATCAAACATCGCACGCTCCCTCTACCATCAAGATTAGTATTAAACCTGAATAATTGTCATTGGTGTTTTGCATTGAGCATAGACATGATTGGATTATGTCTATCGCAATACGGTTATTCATTTAAGGAGAATAATGGTTACTCTATTTATTTGAATAATACCTTCAATGGTCTTGCACCTAAAGGAATGGTTTATTGAATCTCGATCGTAGTGATACACATTTTCATGCCAAAAGATATAAGATAGTAATGATAGTACCACTTACTTGTGGCACTGCCATGTAAGTCATATTGGTGTAAAACGCATGAAGAAGCTCCATGTTGATGGATCTTTGGACTCACTCGTTTTTGAAAAGTTTGAGACATGCGAACCATGTCTATTGGTGTATATGCATGAAGAAACTCCATGCAGATGGATCGTTTGGACTCACTTGATTTTGAATCACTTGAGATATGCAAATCATACCACATGGGCAAGATGACTAAAAGCCTCGTTTTTCAAAGAAATGGAACAAGATAGCAACTTGTTGGAAGTAAACACATTTTGATGTGTGCAGTCCAATGAGTGCTTTGAGGCATGCAAAGATGAATATCGTTATGTTCTTACTTCACAGATGATTCGAGTAGATGTTGAGTATATTTACTTGATGAAACACAAGTCTAAATTATTGAATGGTTCAAGTAATTTCAGAGTGAAGTTGAAGATCATCGTGACAAGAGGATAAAATGTCTATGATATGATCATAGAGATGAGTATCTAAGTTATGAGCTTTGGCACGCAATTAAGACATTGTGGAAATTGTTTCACAATTAATACCGCCTGGAAAACCATAGTTTGATGGTGTGTCCGAACATCATAGTTGCACCCTATTGGATATGGTGCGCACTATGATGTCTCTTATCGAATTACCACTATCGCTTATGGGTTAGGCATTAGAGACAACCACATTCACTTTAAATAGGGCACCACGTAATTCCGCGAGATGACACCGTATGAACTATGGTTTAGAGAAACCTAAGTTGTCATTTCTTAAAGGTTTGGGGCTGCGACGCTTATGTGAAAAAGTTTCGTGTTGATAAGTTCGAACCCAAAGCGGATAAAATGCATCTTCATAGGACACCCAAAACAGTTGGGTATACCTCCTAATTCAGATCCGAAAGCAATAGGGATTGTTTCTTGAATCAGGTCCTTTCTCAAGGAAAAGTTTGTCTCAAAAGTTGAGTGGGAGGATGGTGGAGACTTGATATGGTTATTGAACCGTCACTACAACTAGTGTGTAGCAGTAAGCACGGGAAGTTGTTCTGTGGCACCTACACCAATTGAAGTAGAAGCTTATGATAGTGATCATGAAACTTGGATCAAGTCACTACCGCACTCGTGAGGGTGACAAGGATGCGATCGCTTGAGAGTGGTACAATAATCCTGTCTTGAAGGTCATGTTGCTAGACAACAATGAACCTACGAGCTATGAGAAGCAATGGTGGGCCCAAATTCCGACAAATGGTTAGAAGCCATGAAATCCGAGATAGGATCCATGTATGAGAACAAAGCATGGACTTTGGTGGACTTGCCCGATGATCGGCAAGCCATTGAGATAAATGGATCTTTAAGAAGAAGACTGACGTGGACGGTGATGTCACCGTCTATGAAGCTCGACTTGTGGCGAAGAGTTTTTCACAAGTTAAAGGAGTTGACTACAATGAGATTTTCTCATCCGTAGCGATGCTTAAGTCCGTCGGAATCATGTTAGCATTAGCTGCATTTATGAAATCTGGCGGATGGATGTCAAAATGAGTTTCCTTACCAGTCTTCGTAAGGAAAGGTTGTCAGAAAGGTTTTGTTGATCCTAAGGATGCTAAAAGGTTTGCTGGCTCCAGCGATCCTTCTAAGGATTGGAGTAAGCATCTCGGAGTTGGAATGTGTGCTTTGATGATCAAACATTTTGGGTTTATACAAAGTTTATGATAAACTTGTATTTCCAAAGAAGTGAGTGGGAGCACTATAGAATTTTTGATGAGTATATGTTATTGACATATTGTTGATTAGAAATGATGTAGAATTTCTGGAAAGCATATAGGGTTATTTGAAAAGTGTTTTTCAATGGAAAACCTGGATTAAGCTACTTGAAAATTGAGCATCAAGATCTATAATGATAGATAAAAAACCCTTAATGGTACTTTCAAAATGAGCACATACCTTGACATGATCTTGAAGGTGTTCAAGATGGATCAGTCAAAGAAGGAGTTCTTGCCTGAGTTGTAAGGTATGAAGTTAAGACTTAAAGCTCGACCATGGCAGAAAAGAGAGAAAGGACGAAGGTCGTCCCCTATGCTTTAGACACAGGCTCTACAATATGCTATGCTGTGTACCGCACCGGAAGTGTGCCTTGCCATGAGTCAGTCAAGGGGTACAAGAATGATCTAGGAATGGATCATTGACAGCGGTCAAAAATTGTCCTTGGAGTAAATAAGGACATGTTTCTCGATTATGGAGGTGATAAAGAGTTCGGCGTAAAGAGTTATGTCGATGCAAGATTTAACACCTATCCGAGTGACTCTGAGTAGCAAACCGGATACGTATAGTGGAGCGACCATTTGGAATAGCTCCAAGTGGAGCGTGGAAGCAACATTTACAATATGACCTAGAAATTTGTGAAGTACATACGGATCCGAATGTTGCGCACCCGCTGACTAAAACCTCTTACAAGCAAAACATGATCAAACCCCGTAACTCATTGAGTCTTAATCACATGATGATGTGAACTAGTTTAGTGACACTAGTAAACTCTTGGGTGTTGGTCACATGACGATGTGACCTGTGAGTGTTAATCACATGATGATGTGAGCTAGATTACTGACTCTAGTGCAAGTGGGAGACTGTTGGAAATATGCCCTAGAGGCAATAATAAATTAGTTATTATTACTATATTTCCTTGTTCATGATAATCGTTTATTATCCATGCTATAATTGTATTGATAGGAAACTCAGATACATGTGTGGATACATAGACAACACCGTGTCCCTAGTAAGCCTCTAATTGACTAGCTCGTTGATCAATAGATGGTTACGGTTTCCTGACCATGGACATTGGATTTCGTTGATAACGGGATCACATCATTAGGAGAATGATGTGATGGACAAGACCCAATCCTAAGCCTAGCACAAAGATCGTAGTTCGTATGCTAAAGCTTTTCTAATGTCAGGTATCATTTCCTTAGACCATGAGATTGTGCAACTCCCGGATACCGTAGGAATGCTTTGGGTGTACCAAACGTCACAACGAATCGGGTGGCTATAAAGGTGCACTACTGTATCTCCGAAAGTGTCTTTTGGTTGGTACAAATCGAGATCGGATTTGTCACTCCGGTAAACGGAGAGGTATCTCTGGGCCCACTCGGTAGGACATCATCATAATGTGCACAATGTGACCAAGGGGTTGATCACGGGATGATGTGTTACGGAACGAGTAAAGAGACTTGCCGGTAACGAGATTGAACAAGGTATCGGTATACCGACGATCGAATCTCGCAAGTACTATACCGCTAGACAAAGGGAATTGTATACGGATCGATTGAGTCCTTGACATCGTGGTTCATCCGATGAGATCATCGTGGAACATGTGGGAGCCAACATGGGTATCCAGATCCCGCTGTTGGTTATTGACCGGAGAACGTCTCGGTCATGTCTACATGTCTCCCGAACCCGTAGGGTCTACACACTTAAGGTTCGATGACGCTAGGGTTATAAAGGAAGTTTGAATGTGGTTACCGAATGTTGTTCGGAGTCCCGGATGAGATCCCGGACGTCACGAGGAGTTCCGGAATGGTCCGGAGGTAAAGATTTATATATGAGAAGTCCTATTTTGGCCACCAGAAAATGTTCGGGATTTTTCGGTATTGTACCGGGAAGGTTCTAGAAGGTTCCGGAGTGGGGCCCACCTGCATAGGGGACCCACATGAACATGGGTAGTGGGGTCAAGGCCCCACACCCCTGGTCAAGGCGCACCACGATCCCCCTTAGAAGGAATAAGATCATATCCCGAAGGGATAAGATCGAGATCCCTAAAAAAGGGGGATAACAATCGGTGGGGAAGGAAATGATGGGATTTCTTTCCTCCCACCTTTGCCAACGCCCCAATGGACTTGGAGGGCAAGAAACCAGCCCCCTCCACCCCTATATATAGTGGGGAGGTGCATGGGAGCTACACGCTTCCCCTGGCGCAGCCCTCCCCCTCTCGCAAGTATTCCTCCTCTCCCTCTCACCTTGCTGGGTCAAGGCATGGGAGACGTCACCGGGCTGTACGTGTGTTGAACGCGGAGGTGCCATCCGTTCGGCACTAGGATCTCAAGTGATTTGGATCACGACGAGTACGACTCCTTCAACCCCGTTCTCTTGAATGCTTCCGCTTAGCGATCTACAGGGGTATGTATATACACTCTCCTTCCCCTCGTTGCTAGTCTCTCCATAGATAGATCTTGGTGTTGCGTAGAAAATTTTGAATTTCTGCTACGTTCCCCAATAGGGACTGCGGCGACTAGTCTGAAGACTCCAGAGCTCGGCCCGGGGACTGCACCCACCAGCCTGGGACTTCATCAATCCAAAGAAGCGGGTCAAGGACTCCAGCCCGCCGCCCCAAATGGATCGCCCTCGTCAAGTCGTAGTCTTTGGCAGTCGAAGAAATAGCAGCACCCTCATGGGCCCAGCCCATCCTCAAGTTCCTAGTGAGCAAAGAACTGCCAACCGATGAAATCTTGGCTCGGCAAATACAACGCCGAGCGGCAGCCTACACCATAGTCAACAGAGAACTGGTCAGGCGCAGCGTCACTGGTGTCTACCAGAATTGCGTCGAGCTAGAGCAAGGCCAAGCAATTCTCAAAGACATCCATCAAGGCGAGTGCGGCCACCATGCGGCCTCACGAGCACTCATCGCCAAAGCCTATCGACACAGTTTCTTCTGGCCAACTGCCCTAGAAGAGGCCAAGGAATTAGTCCAAAAATTCAAGGGGTGCCAGAAGTTCCGCTCCAAGCCGCATGAGCCGGCTTCCGCACTCAAGACTATCCCCATCACCTGGCCCTTTGCGGTTTGGGGCCTGGACATGGTGGGACCATTCAAGACAGCACGAGGCGGCCTAACTCACTTACTTGTCGTGGTGGACAAGTTCACCAAGTGGATAGAAGTAAAGCCCATCAAGAAGTTGAATGGTCCGACTCCAGTGACTTTCATCTCCGACATCACGATTCGGTACGGCATACCACACATCATCATCACCGACTGTCGCGCGCGATGGGTGGCGCGGCACCTATGGGGCCGCCGGGGACGGCCCCTTCGTGTGTTCGGTACGAGGGCGGAGGACGCACAGAGAGCAGATCGAGGCGGTCGCGCGCGGCGCGTTGGATTTTTACCCAGCTTCGGGCCGCGATGGTCGCGTAAAACCCTACTGCTGCCTTTTGTTGTATTATGCTTGGGAGCTTCATGAGTGTCGCTAAGGATCGGAACTCAGGCGGAGAGTTGCCAAAGAGCCCAACCCCCACGTTGTGCATGGGCCTCCTTTTATAGGGCAAGGGTCACCGACAGTGTCAACGTAGGGTAGAGGGGTAAAACGTAAAAGAGGTGGTAGTTGGAACAAAGGGGAACAAAGGCATGAACAAAGGGATTCTACCTACTTTTGACAGAGGGGGACAAGAGCATTAAATGCCTGCCGCCGCCCCCAAAAGCTCCCGCCTTGCGTCTCCGCTTGCCACGGGCGATGGAGCCACCACTGTGGAGTGCCACCAGACCTCAAGATGCAGCACAGCCCACCCGCCACGCGTCTCGGAGAAGGCTGAAGGCGACGCTGCAAGCGATGAGCTGGAGTGCACGCGTCGCAGGCTCTCCCGGCAAGTACCTTGCCGGGTCTTGATCTTGCCGGGCCGGAGCTTGTCGGCTCTCTATGACTTGCCGCTCTCCGGCCCCTCGCCGACGCTGTATAACGCCGAGGCGTGTCTTTCGAGATGTGATCTTCTAGTCTCCCGGCGAGCTCCTCTCGCCAAGGACTTCATGTGGGTGAGGTAGTCTTGAGCCTGGAACGGCCTTCCCGGCAAGCTCCTCTTGCCGGGGTCTTAAGCTTCTGTCTTGTACACTTTGTTCTTGAATGGCTTGGTCTGGAGCCGGAGTGGTCTCCGCAAGCGCTCAGTGGATCCAAATGAGGGGAGCTGCGGCTGCCGTGCACAAGTTGGGGTACTGAGGTACCTTTACCTTAGTACACCGACAGAGCCCCAGCCTGGGCCATACACGGTGCCGAAGGCTGTTGGGCCAGGCCCAAGACAGTCTGCATCGGCACGCCGGCCCATGGCGCGTCCGACCGCTTCCTCAGATCCGCCGCTTCCAAACGCACGCGCGTCGATTGGGCGTTGTGGGAGACGTGGGCGCGATGCAGCCTTTAAGGCATCCACCCGTGATCGTGGCGCAGGCGGGTCGCTTCACCCGCCGCCCCGGCTCCGCTTTTGCCACGCTGCCCTCATGCACGGGGTTGTGGGCGGCGGCGGTGGGAGACCGAGCCGTCCACGGGCGGAGAGGGCGAGTCGGCCCGCTCCTCCGGCCTCCTCGCTTCGATTGGTCGAGCGGGCGGTTGAGTCCCCACCTCGCCCCTTTAAATAGGGCGGAAGGGGTGCACAACGCCATGCTCATCCACTTCTCCCTTCGCTTCGCTCTTACTTCTTCTTGCCGCCATGGAAGGAGGGAATCCGGCTCGACGGTGGCGGCGCTGGTCGCTTCTAGGCAGCGCACCACTCCCCATCCCGCTCCCGTGGCGGTAGAGCCGCCACGAGAGGGAGAGGGAGGGGCGGGCATGACGAGGCCGAGGGCGTGGCCGAGGCGGTCGGGGAGAGGCGCCGTGACGCGTGCCTCCCGCCTCCCGGGCGCCTCTCGACCACGGCGCGTCCACACCGGAGATGACCCCTGGAGTTCTTCATCAAGCTTCCGGGCGCCGCCCGTCGCCTCCGCCTGCCGGTCCCGCTTTGCGGACGCTGATGGGACCGGATCCACCCGGACGTGATGGAGCTACGCATGAGGGGCTGCGGGATCAGCGGCACTCGGGTGAGTGTCGTGTCCCCAGCCCCGGCGTGATGTTCTTCGACCGAGGTGGAAGACATTCGCCTCGATCCATAGCTTGACGGCGGGGTTCACCCTCCATTTCAAGTTATTGGATGGTGACCTCCTCGCCAAGGTCTTCGCGACTATGGAACCCGGTGCGCTGCTGTGTGGACAGCTCCTCGGATAGCGAAGGCTCCTCCCGGCGAAAGTGACGAGGAGGAGAGCGACAGCGGCGGCGAGGGGATGGCGGGCCCGACTAGGCGCCGGACACCGCTGCCTCAAGCGCCACCGGCAACCCCATCTTCCGGGTTGCTGGCTCTGAACTCCCCGGGCCGCTTCCTTGGCGGTTGGCGTGAGAGGCAGCAGAAGAGGAAGAGGGGGACGGCGGCAAGGCCAGAAAGTCGAGTACGAGGGCGAGGTGCCTCGTGGCCGATGTCCCACCACTCCGCCTTCAAGCTCGGCCTCGACGCCCCGACTCCGCCAAGCTCCCGGCCGGCTCCCGGGTGTTCTCTTGGGGTCTTCGGCGCCCGTGGCTCTCCAGCTGGCTTCAGGACTTGTCGCTGGCTCTCCGGCATGCGCTCCCCATGCCTGGCCACCTGCGCAGCTCTGCGGCACGGCAGCGCCACCGCCACGCCTCCTAGGCGCGCCTCGCCTCTTCCCGACAAGCTCCTCTTGCTGGGTCTCCTCTCCCGGCAAGCTTATCTTGCCGGGGCTCTTGACCTACCTCCTGAACTCCCTGAACAGAGAAACAGGAGAGGATCACGGGCACCTTATCTTTTTAAATTGTAAGCCCTCGGGCATTAGCTGCATTTAAGGACTTGTAATCCTCTCTATCATGTTTTTCATCCTCTATGGACTTGTACTTTGTCTGGATGTTTTTAATGAAAAGAGGGAAAGCTTGCCGGACTGAGTCTTTTACTTGATCAAGTGCCTTGTGTGTTCTTACGCTTATCGGGAGCTTGCCGGGCGAACACGCTTAGCGCATCATGGACAGCCCACCGGTGGTGTCGCTTCGCAAGCAACCTTGTCGGGCCAGCTATGACGCTTAACTTGGTGAGCATGCTCGAAAGCAAGATAAGGGTGCAGCGCACACTTGAGTTTGTTGAGCGGATTCAAAACAAACCAAGTACGCAACTGGGCCACAACTCGGTTCCTCCACGTACGGGTTTTTACAAGACACGCTCGTTCAAAGACGCAGCCCCGCATCTCCCGGTCCATAGGAGGATGCATGACGAGGGATGGAAAACTTAGCTGATACTGCAGCCCCCAGCAACTCTGGCTTGCCGGAGACGGATCTTGGCGCTCGCAGCCCCCAGCGAGGCTGGCTTGCCGAGGAAGGACCTTACGCCCGCAGCCCGGCGACCGGACTTGCCGGACCTTACGTGCTGGTGTGGCCTCTCGGTTCCTCCCTGTCGCTGCAATCGCAGTCATATAAAAAAAGCTGATGTATATATGCAACTGCCAAGCGCACATGTATGTGTATATAAATCTTGACTACGCAATACGATGCCGAGCTTTATCCTTCGTATGTTTGTACTTTCACTCTCGGGAGCTTGCCGACGAACACGCTTGCCGCGGGACAGCCCGCCGGGCGGTGTCGCTTCCGGTAAGCAACCTTGCCGGTCGATTCGCGACGCTTACCTTGCTGAGCAAGCTCGAAGCAAGATAAGGGTGCAGCAGACACTTGTGTTTGTTGAGCGGACTCGAAACAAAACAAGCACGCGAATCGACCACGGCTCGGCTCCTCTCGCGCACAAGTCTCCCATACCGAGGACATCTCACGGCAAAGCTTGCCACGTTATACCCTCTGCCCTGTATCCTTTGTGCGTTTTCACCCTGCGCTTCTAGGGAACTTGCCGGTGCTTAACGCGCTTGCTGAGTACGGGACATCAGCAGCCCGCTGGCTGGCGTCGCTTCCGGCAAGCAACCTTACCGTGTCTAGTTCGCGACGCGCTTAACTTTGCTGAACAGACATGAAACGAAACGAGGGCGCGAAGCTGGTCGCGATTCACTCTTAACTCGTTGAGCGTGTTCGAAGCAAAGTAAGGGTGCGACCGTTCACAGGCAGGCTCCTCAGCGCACAGGTTTCTGGCACAAACGACAAACGCGAGAGGGATATAACAGATAAAAGCATGGAATAAGAAGTGCTCTGCACGAAGGCGCGAGCGACTTAGCTTTTCTTTTTCTTGTGTCTCTGCTCTTGCGGATGGAGCTCAATAAGCGCGTCCTCGACGGCGCAGCACTCGGGAGGTGCGCCACGAACGGAGCGAGCACCGCAGCTGTTCTCGCCCGGGCTTATAGCGCCCGAGGGGCTGTACTTGCCGGAGTGAGTACTGTGAGCCGTCCTTGCGGACTTAGAGCTCGATGGCGCGTCCTCGACAGCAATATAGCGCTCCAGGGAGATGCGCTTGCCGGGGTGCAGGGGGAGCGGGGGCGAGCGGCGCGAGGTACAGAACATGCTCGGACTCCTAGTAGCGATAGGAGGAGCAGAGTCCTCCCTCGGCACTCTCGCTTTTGCTCATGCATGGACAGCGGTCCGGAGCATCCCGCGAGCCCCTGGCACGTTCTCGCCCCAGCACGCGAGTACCATCCTCCGTGGCACGGCGCTGCTGGGTTGCCGTACGCTGGGACGGACGCGGATCGACGGAGGCCGAGGCGTGGTCCTCCGCTCTGTCTCTGGATCTGGTGGCACCGCGAGTGCCTCGCCAAGCGCCCACCCTTCCATCGGCGTCTCCTCTTGCCCACCGTTGGCTCCGGTGGCGGTGGGAAGACGGAGATGGGTCTGCGACCCTCGAGGCTCTCGTCTTCGGGGCCATGGCGCAATTGTCGATGAAGTCGCTGATGAAACCGGAGAGGTTGATGAAGAGCGCAGCCGCACGAAAGCCGGATCAGGTCCGCACAACCTCGACGCCCCCTACCGCGGCGCCAAAGATGTCGCGCGATGGTGGCGCGATCTATGGGGCCGGGACGGCCCTTCGTGTGTTCGGTACGAGGGCGGAGGACGCACAGAGAGCAGATCGAGGCGGCGCGCGCGGCGCGTTGGATTTTTACCCAGCTTCGGGCCGCGATGGTCGCGTAAAACCCTACTGCTGCTTTTTGTTGTATTGCGCTTTGGGAGCTTCGCGAGTGTCGCGAAGGATCGGAACCTGGCGTGAGAGTTGCCAAAGAGCCGAACCCCCTCTACGTTGTGCATGGGCCTCCTTTTATAGGGCAAGGGGTCACCGACAGGTGTCAACGTAGGGTAGAGGGGTAAAAACGTAAAAGAGGTGGTAGTTGGAACAGTGCGGGAACAGTGCATGAACAGTGGATTCTACCTACTTTTGACAGAGGGGGACAAGAGCATTAAATGCCCGTCGCGCCGCCTCAAAAGCTCCCCGCTCTTGCGTCTCCGCTTGCCACGGGCGATGGAGCCACCACCGTGGAGTGCCACCGCACCAAGATGCAAGCACAAACCACCCGCCACGTCTCGGAGAAGGTCAAGGCGACGCTGGGCGATGAGCTGGAGTGCGGCACGCGTCGCAGCTCTCCCGCAAGTACCTTGCCGGGTCTTGATCTTGCGGGCCCGGAGCTTGTCGGGCTCTATGACTTGCCGCTCTCCGGCCCTCGCCGACGCGTGCATAACGCCGAGGCGTGTCTTTCGAGATGTGATCTTCTAGTCTCCCCGGCGAGCTCCTCTCGCCAAGGACTTGCGTGGGTGAGGTAGTCTTGAGCCTGGAATGGCCTTCCCGGCAAGCTCCTCTTGCCGGGGTCTTAAGCTTCAGTCTTGTACACTTTGTTCTTGAATGGCTTGGTCTGGAGCCGGAGTGGTCTCCGGCAAGCGTTTGGTGGATCCAGCTGAGGGGGAGCTGCGGCTGCCCGTGCACAAGTTGGGGTACTGAGGTACCCCTACCTTAGTACACCGACACCGACAATGGCACAAATTTTGCCAAAGGCGCCTTGGCCCGTTTCTGCGCGACATAGGGCATCCGACTGGACTTAGCGTCCGTTGCCCATCTGTAGTCAAACGGCCAGGTGGAGCGAGCAAACGGCCTCATCCTGTCTGGCATCAAGCCTCGACTGGTCGAACCACTGGAGCGTTTGGCCGGTTGTTGGCTTGATGAGTTGCCAGCCGTCCTCTGGAGTCTGCGCACGACTCCAAACAAGTCAACTGGCTTCACACCTTTCTTCCTCGTCTATGGTGCTGAAGCCATCATCCCAACAAACATAGAGTTTGACTCCCTGCGAGTCACCATGTACACCGAGGAGGAAGCAGAAGAAGCACGTCAAGACGGTGTCAATCTGCTGGAAGAGGGCCGGTTGTTGGCTCTCAGCCGGTCCAGCATCTACCAGCAGAGCCTGCGCCGATACTACAACAGGAAGGTCAGACCGAGATCTTTCCAAGAGGGCGATCTTGTGCTCCGACTGATCCAGCGAACAGCCGGTCAGCACAAGCTGTCGGCACCTTGGGAAGGCCCCTTCATCATCAGCAAAGTGCTGGGCAACAACTCCTACTACCTGATCGACGCTCAGAAGCCCCGAGCACGCAAGAGGGACGACACTGGCAAAGAGACGGAACGGCCATGGAATGCAAATCTTCTCCGAAGATTTTACAGTTGATGCAGTATGTACCACGCTACCCTTTGTATTAACGTACCAAGACTTCGGGCCCCCCGAGACGAGCTCGGAGACTGCCCTTTTTTGTTATCTATATGATAAGAATTATGCCTTCGAGTATGCTACTCTTTGTTATGCTGCTTGGCACCGGGTTCGACTAGTCGGCCCGGGGACTCGCCACCTTGCGCTATGAAATGCTTCCTGCAGTCGGACAAGTAGTATGTGGTGCCTAAGCCGTCTCCTGTCAGAAGCCACAGCTCGCAGAGCGACTGTTTGGTGGGCAGGAGTAAGGAAGAATGGGCGCCCACATGAAAAATGGCTAAGGACTCAAAGCATAAACATAGCTAAAGCCGGCTTCCAGCCTCTCTTCGCAAAGCCGACTCTTGAGCAGTCAGCTTGCCGCTTTCTATCCAACTTGTTAAAAAGACTCTAAAAAATGGCCAAGTACTTGCCTTCCCAAAGTAGCCAAGCATTTGATCTGGCGGCAGTCCGCAGAGCGGTTGTCCGACTGGCAAAACGGCGACTAAGGGAAGGCGGCAAAGGAAAAGGCCAAAGGAGCAATGAGCAAGGAAAGATAGAAGTCGGATAAATATTTACATAACATCGGCCCTTGGCCGAATCTTCAAGCAGAAGTTTAAAATACACCCTGCGGGTGGAATTGTGCGAATTAACAAGTTCTTAAAAGATTACTAGAGGTGATAAAATAAAGGCAAGACGGCAGCCTAAGAAGCGGCAGACGGGTTTGGAGGGTCGGAAGAGGCAGGCGGTGTCGGCCGGCGCCGGCCGGCGATGAGCTCGGCTTGATCGTCTCCGGCGTGACAGCCGCTCGGTCAGAAAGCTCGTTCTTTGGCGCGGTCGAGCTGAGGCTGGTCGCCCGCTCCGTCTTCTGGCGCCTCCGTCTCGCCTCCGTCCTCCGCCTCGCCTTCCTCCTCGGCACTGGAACCGATCGCCTCCGCCGAATCCTCGTCATAATCCGGGTTCATCCCGAACCACTCCGGCAGCGCCTCCCCGTCGTCTTCAGCCCACTCAGGGACGAAGACGCTGGTGTCTGTGTAGTCAGCGATCGCCGCCGCACGCTCGATGAGGGCATCTTCCACAGCTAGCAGCTCCGCCTGGGCCTCTGACCGGAACGTGGCCAGCCGGTCCAGGTCCAGCCCTGGATACCACGCCTTGACGAATTCCAAGGCCCGGCGCGCTCCAGCCCGGGCCGAGGAACCCTTCCAAGCCTCAAGACGGCCAGCCGCGACCTCCAGCCAGTCGGCAGTCCGACTGGGAGTACGCAGAACCGGCATGTCTGGCCACATGGCAGCAATCGCCTAGGCTCCGACACGTTGAAGCCGGCGCAGCATCCGATGGGCCGGCCGCAGACGAGCCTCGATGCTCAGAAGCTGCTCATCAAGGGTCCAGGGGGCGTTGGCGGAAATTTCCACACCAGTTGCCCTCCGCGCCTTGCGATCAGCCTCGATGGCTTGAGTGGCCACCTGCGTGTGGCCGGGGAAGAAGTCTGCCAAGACAAAAAAGAAGCAAGTCGAAAAATCAGGAGTCGCCCGACCTATAGTCAGCGGCTCAAAGAAAGAAAGTAAAGAAACTCACCGTCAACGATTTCCTCAATCTCATGGAAGCCGGAGGTCAGCAGTGCCTCATTGTCAGTCCAGGAGGAGCACTCGCTTTCAAACTCGGCCAGGAGAGCAGTCTCTTTCTTCTCCGCCTCGTCCTGCGCCTTCTTAAGCAGCTCCCTTTGATGCGCTAGCTGCGCAGCCAGCAGGCCGCACTCTGCGGAGAGCTTGTTGCACTCCTCCCCCTTGGCACGCAAGGTGGTGTTGGCCTCGCCCAGCTGCTCCTGAAGAGTGGCATTGGCCTCTGAAGAATAAAAAGAAAAATGGACGTTAAGTCGCCAACAAGGAAGGTCGCCGGGAAGATCCGGCCCGACTGCTCAGCAGTCGGCCCGAATCTTGGGGACTACAGCCATGGTCTTGCGCAGTAGCGCCCTGAAGAAGAAGGAGGACTCACTCCGGCTCTCCGACAAGTCGGCAGTCCGCTTGCCCAGCTCCTCAACATTGCGGTTGAAGGCAGTGACGCGGAGGTTGTGATACTCCTGTGATAAGTATTTTAGACAAAGGTAAATATTTGGAACTCACCAAATGGAGTTCCGAGCCGCCTGCTCAGCAGCCGGCCCGAAACTCGGGGACTACACCCAGTGGGTGCACTAGCGCGCCCCCACAGAGAAGAACAAGAAAAACAATGTCAAAAGAAGAAAGCATACCCGGACGGCTGCTCGCGACGCCAGATGCGCCTTGGTGCAGTTCTGGATGGCGTCGCCCTCGGCTCGCAGCTTCACGGGCGTCGCCCGTAAGCCCGTTCAGCGGACTGTGCCGCCTCCTCGCACTCCACTAACGGGCGCGGGCGCTGCCGCCGCGGCTCGATAACCGAGCTGGCGGCGCCCGTTCTGGCAAAGCGTTTCACCAAATCGCCTTCTCAAGGCGGCGGCGCGCTGGCGAGGCGACTTGAAGGAGCAGCCTCGCCACGGCCTCGTCTTCAGTCGGCGCCACCGGCGGGTCCGCCGGTTGTTTAACATGCGCGCTCCCAGACGGCGGCGGAGGCGGCGGTGGCGGCACGGCCGTGTCCGACATGGAGGCCTCGCTGCTTTCCCTCTCCATGATGGGGTTCTCGCCGTCGGCTTCTCCAGTCTGCCCCGTGAACTCCGGGGGCGGTGGCGCGGAGCTCAGCGGATGACGAGAAACGCCGATTGGCGGTGCACGGTATCCTCAGCTCGCCGCTTTGCCGCGATGGCGGCTTCGGCCTCATCCAGCTTCTTCTAGGTGGAGGCCGCCGCCTTCTCGGCCTCCGCCTTCTCCAGGCGGGCGGCTTCTTCCTCGTTGCGCTTCTCCTACGTGTTTCGCTCCGTCGCCTCCCGGAGGTCGGCGGCGGGGTCAATCCGCCGAGTAGTGGCGGACGCCTCTGCCGACCCCATGATGGAGGCGGCGGCGACCCTCTCAAAAGTTAGGGGAGCCCTGAAGCGAGGAAGGCATGTAAAAAATTTGGACAAGATTCACTAGAAGAAAACAAGACAAAAGGCGGAGGCACTTACGCAGAGACCAGTGGCGGCTTTTTCACTTCCTTGCGGAAGTGGTTGGCCTTTGCGACCGCCTCTTCCCGCTTGGTCGCGGCGGCCGCCCCATTGAACTTCTTCGACCGGCCGCCAAGCAAGCTCGGCCCGGACCGGCGCTTCTTCGCGCCGCCTTGACCATCCAAGCCGGCGGAGGAACTCGCGCTCGGCTGGCCGGCCCTTGGCCGGTGGCGCGGGGCGACTTCCCCCTCGGCGTCGTTATCAGGCCAGTCGGCAAAGGTGGCCGAGGGCCTGAAGCCTCCTCCTCCTCCTCCTCCTCCTTCGGCGTCGGCCTCCATTGCCGCCACCCCCAAGTCAGGGTCGTCGACGTTGCTCTTCGCTCGGTCGGGGACGAACTGACGGGCCGGTCCCGTGGTGCCGACTGAAGGCTGGATGAGGGGGTTCTGACTCGAAAAAACCAAAAAAGATCAGAAGTCGGATTCGGTTGCAAAGAAAACAGAAGAAGAAGAGAGATGACTTACAACATGCCGGGGGTTGGAGCGTGCATACGGCTCCTTGTCGAACCGCCAATCCGTCGTGAGACTGCAGTTCGCGATGTAGTTCACCCTATGCGCCACCTCCGCGTGGGGCATGTCCTTGGAGCACATCCGACTTGGGTCCCGATGGCCGCTCATCTGACAGATCAGATGAGGTCGGCCTTGGAGTGGGAGGACTCGGCGCGTCACGAAGGCGGCCAGCAGGTCGGCCCCGGTCAAACCCTCCGACTGCGTCAGCACTTGGAGTAGCACGACGGCGGCGGCACCAGCGGGAGTCAGCGTCCTGGCCCAGTGGGACCAGCTGGGGAGCCTTCCAGACGGTGCATCGGCTTCCTAAGGCGGCAGATTGACCCAGTTGCCTTCTGGGGCAACGTTCTTCACATAAAAATAAGACCGCTGTCACATCTTCATCGACTTAATCAGCGGAATGGTGGGAAACGAGTTGTCGGCCACCGATCTCCGCATCGCGATGAAGGCGCCACACTGGGTTGGCACGCCGGCGATGTGCGTGCCGAGCTTGGACTGGAAGAACTCCCCCCCCCCCATAGCTCAATGGTGGGGAGAACGCCGAGGAAGCCTTCGCACAAGGTTGCGAAGGCAGCCAGCAGCACCACCGTGTTCGGAGTAAGGTGGTGCGGCTGGAGCCCGTGGAACTCCAAGAAGGAATGGAAGAAACCGCTCGCCGGCAGCTCTAGGCTGCGCATGAGGTGCGAGCGGAATATGACCCGCTCGCCCTCCTCCGGCGCCGGCGATACTTCCCTCGCCGGTGCGGGGCGGGCCCGCACTAGGTTCTCGCCGGGGAGGCGACGCGTCTTGCGAAGGAACTCAATGTGGTCGTCGTCCACCTCGGAGCCATCCCACACGCCGGAGCGCACGGCAGGAGGCGCGGCGGCGGAGGAAGAGCTCATCACTGCTGGCGTGGCGTGGTTCGGCGCGGCGGCGGCGACAGGAAGAAGAAGTAAGAGGAAGCGAAGGGAGTGGGGAAGATGGGCGCACGTGCTTCGCCGCTCCCCCTCCTCCCGCCTACTTATAGGCTCGTGGGCTGAGAAGCCGATGGGGCGGACGTGGGATTAACTGCGCCCAGGACCCCACCCCCCCCACAATTTACCACACGAAGTTACTGCGCAGTTACGACGTAGGAACCCCAACCGTCCGCACGGCCGCAACGGATCCGTTCGCGTGCCGAGGCGCGGTAGTGGAGGGTCCCGCCTGACGGCCTGTCCCGTCGCGCGCGTGGGTGGGCAGACTGACCTTGCCACATGGCGCCACACGACGGGTCCGCAACGGGCGGCTTCCTGGAAGCTTATCAGGCACGCTGCCTGGATCCCGCAACGACTTTCAAACTCTTTAAGGGGCAAGACGGCCTTCCGCGAGTCCGGCTCCAACTAGTCGGCCTAGAAGAAGACGGCGAGCAAAGCCCAGATTCCTCCATCAGAAGGATGAAGCTATTGAGGCTCCTCGACATGTCACCCTCGGCGCCTCACCAGCTTCGGGGACTACTGTCGGAGTAATGGGCCACGGGTAGGCTAACCCGAGCCCCTGAACGTTTCAAGACAACAGGGCAGGCTGCGCCCCTCAAGACCCCAAGATGAAGAGCCGCTTTCTGAGGGTCGGCGGCAAGGCCGCCGACTGCCCCTCACGGCCGAGTCCCAGGGGCGACTTCGAGATAAGCCGACTCCTAACTGGCGGCTTCCAGAGAAGCCGGCTATGGGGAGTCAGCCCGCTACTCCGACCACCTCCTGCCTTCGCAATGATGGACGGGACGGGGCACGGCCACTGCGCGGCCCACTCCTGCCCCGTTTGTCAAGGGCAGGCATGGCCACAGTGCACCGTACCAATGGAGATCTCCATCCGGCGTGGCACTGTTGCCATGCCGGCCCTAACGTCAGCCCCCGTGGGCAGAACCCTGTGCCCACGACGGCCTGTCTGTATGACCCAGAGACGGCGGGTCCCACCAGTCAGCGGGGGTACAGAAGACGGCGAGAGCACCACAAGACGGACCTGTTGGGAGTCGGCCCCCAGGAGTCGGCTGGCCCCTCCCACGGGACCCGCACGCCATTAACCAGACGAGACGGGGAATGGCGACAGTGATCGCCTGACAGGCGGCGGCATTGTTGCCATGACCCCATGACCAAGCCAGCGTCATTAGAAGCATGACTATGGTAATCCGCAGCCGGCAAGACCCGCGAGCAGCGGACACGGCCTGTCGGCTCTGTACCGGACCAGTCGGCGGGACCCACCAGTCGGCGGGCCCCACTAATCGGCGGAGAAGACGGCGGCCTGAGAGACAGACGGCTGGGACCTGCACCCAGCTAGATTACCATTGTACCCCTGGGGGGTAGGCCTATATAAACCCCCCAGGGCACCCATGCAAAGGGTTCGAATCCATTAGCACTAGACCAGAGCATATAGGAAGGAGGGAGCTAGCATTGCCTTCTCCCACCTCCAGGAAACAACTCAAGGAGCAACCTTGTACTCACTTTGCCATAGTGATCATGCGGAGACCCCGCAGAGCAGCAGTAGGGGTGTTATCTCCACGGAGAGCCCTGAAGCTGGGTAAGATCCGCCGGCGTGCATGTCTTTGCCTCATCCCGTTTCCAGGCACCGGCGACGTTCTACTCGCCCCCACCATGATAAGCCATTCCTTGGCATATGTCGCACCCAACCCCCGACATGAGGCCTTAAAAATTAGATAGTATATGATATAAAAAAATTGAATGAGAGAGCTCTAATAAATTGTTCACTCGGTCAAAATCGGGTGACCCAATTCCAATTGAAGACCTCAATTGAATATGGGCTCTTTAAAACCAGGGAGCATAGTGTTATAGGTATAGTATACACAAATTGAATGAGATAGGTTTGATAAATTGTTCAGCCGGTCAAAATCGGGTTACCCAATTCCAATTGAGACCTCAATTGAATGTGGGCTCTTTAAAACCTGGGAGCATAGTGTTATAGGGGATTTTAACCATAAATTTAGACTAAAAATGTGAATTATATGGTTAGAATCCCCTTCCGAATACAAATTCGACATGATACCTTTTATAGTATGTACGTCATATTATTATTAGTCATATATAGATGATCAAAATTTGATCCGTAATATTAGGGGGGCTAATATAACCAAATGGAGATAGTAGAACCTATTGGCCAGCTTTGGCCATTGATTCGTGCCAGAAGATTCCCAAGACCGCTTCTGGCACTTGAATTCTCAAGCTAATAAGAGTGCACTGCCACCTGTCGCCTCTCCCTCTATGCGGACGGCGCCGCGATTTTGCAAATCTAGTTAAAGAGGAGCTGGCTGCAATTTTCGGCATTTGCTCTCTTTGGGGAGGCAAATGGTTTGGTTACGAACCTGTCAAACTCTGAGGTATTTCGAATCTGTTGTCAAGGTTTCGACCTTTCGGACATTCTCTTGGCATTCCTTGCTAAGATTCGTTCTTTCCCAGCAAATGTCTTGGACTTTCGCTACACACCCGTCGTCTCAGAAACATTGAGCTCCAGCTCCTCATCAACACGATTGCCAGCAGATTGCCCAGAGGGAAGGGCAAGAACCTTGCATGTTCGGGAAGGGCGACTCTGCTAAAATTTGTACTAACACTACTGGAATTAGCTTATTTGTCGTATGCCAACTCTTTGCCGTCAGCCAGACGAAAACGGACGGCAAAGAAGTGGCTGACGGCAAACAAGGTCTTTGCCATCAGCCAACTCTTTGCTGTCCACTGGCTGACGGCAACAAAACTATGCTGTCCGCTAGCAGACGACAAAGAGGTTGGTGGGTCCAGTTATTGTGTAACCAACACAAGCCCACTGACCCCACCTCTTTGCCGACCGTTGGCGGACGGCAAAGAGGTGGGTACGTTAACAGCCGTCCCGCCCCCGTCCTCTGTCTATTTTCTCCACTCTCGCTCCTTCCCTCCCCGCCCACACCCACGCCACGGCCGACCCTGTCTGCTGTAGCCGCCGCCCCAAGACTCTCCCTTGCGGCGCCCCGACCTCCACCGCACCCCCGCCGCCCCTTCCACATCGCCCCGCCCCCATCCCTTCCCTCCGTCGCCATCCCCCACCCACACGGCCCACGCTGGCATGCTGCCAACCCCATCCGGCGAGCGTAGCCTCCCCGCCGCC
Organism: Aegilops speltoides; assembly: GCA_021437245.1. Classification (NCBI taxonomy): domain Eukaryota; kingdom Viridiplantae; phylum Streptophyta; class Magnoliopsida; order Poales; family Poaceae; genus Aegilops; species Aegilops speltoides. The sequence goes on from CM038143.1 coordinate 444,940,611, forward strand.
CGCACCCTCCCGACCTCCACCATGCCCTGCAGCTCCTTCCCGTCGCCAGCAGCGTGCAGCGTTCCTCTCCGTCCCGCGTGGCCGTCCGACCTCTCCCTCCACCGGGTCGCCGCCTCCTCCAGCAGCCGCCGTGGCCGTTGGCCTCCCCCTCCACCGGGTCGCCGCCTCCTCCTGCAGGTGAGCTCCTCCCCCTTTTTTAATTAGTTTCTTTTTGTTTCTTTTAGTTTAGTTTCTGTTTTAGTTATAGTTTTAGTTTCAGTTTAGTTTTAGTTTAGTTTATTTTAGATTAGTTTTAGTTTTAGTTTAGAAGAATAAGTAGAAGGAGGAGGAGGAGGGAGGAACGGGAGGAGGGAGAAGAAGAAAAGAAGAAGAGGAGGAGAAAGGAGAAGAAGAAGAAGAAGAAGAAGAAGAAGAAGAAGAAGAAGAAAGAGGATAGGAGAAGGAGAAGAAGAAGAAGAAGAAGAAGAGAAAAAAGGAAAAAAGAGACCCCGACCACCGACACCCTGACACCCTGGCACGACACCCCGACCCCGACCCCCGACACCCTGATAACACACCCCGACCCCGACCCCCGACACCCTGATAACACACCCCGACCCCCGACCAACCGACACCCTGACACCACACCCGACCCGACCCGACCCCGACACCTCGACACCCGACCCGACCGACACCCTTACCCCGACCACGACACCCGGCATGACACCTGACCCCGACCCGACACGGACACCGACGACCCGACACCCGACACCGGACACCACCTTCGACCCGACCACCACCATCGACACCCCACACTGACACCCCGACCACCGACCCACGACCCCGACCCGACCCGACCACCGATACCCGACCCCGACCCGACACCACGAGACCCGACAATCGACACCCCGACACGACACCTCGACACCACACCCTCGACACCTGACAAAGACACCCCTAATTCGACACCTGACACCCCGATCGACCCCGGACATGATGATGATACAAAAACATCATATATATTTGTGTTGATCGGGTGTATTTTTATTATGTTCATGATGATGATACACTTAAATTATATACATATTATTATGTTCATGTCAGGTATCCAATTTTTTTTATGTTGTACTAATTTCGTTTACTTTTTGTCATTGCAGGTGTTGACAGGATGGTGGGCAAGGGTCCAGAGCGCCCTGTTGGGGATATGACTATTTGTGTAAGCCGCCCAGGAGGGGCCGGGTTACACAAAGAAGACTCATCAGAGGAAGCCCAAGACCAAGCATAAGGATGGCGATTCAATAAAGGGCTTAAGGCCCACAGGCGGCTTAAGGCCTGTTGTAGTAAACCGCCATGATGGCATGACTTGTAACATAAGGTAGATTTAACTAGTCACCGAGCCGGACACTGTGTATAAGCCGGCCGGGACTCTGTAAGCCGCAGGGCGTCAACCCATGTATATAAGGGGACAACCTACTGGTGACTTAGCGCAGGAAACAACTCATCGAGAGCCGGGCATAGCGTATCTCGCTCCCTGGTCATCGAAACATCAATACCAACCCAACTAGACGTAGGCCTTACCTTCACCGTAAGGGGCGAACTAGTATAAACCCTCTCGTGTCCTTTGTCGATTTAACCCCTTCAAGCTTCCTAGTTGCGATGGCTCCACAACTAAGTCCTTTCACGAGGACATCGGCGTGATAATTCCACGACGATTCGCACCCACCGTGGGGCCAGCGCCGGTGGATTTGAGTTCTTGAAGGGTAACCCGAAGGGCTCGGGGATCGTGGTGAGCGGATGACCAAGAGTCGTCGCGGCAAGATCTACATCGGCAGCGAAGGCTGGGGTCCCGACGCCCGGCTCAATTGAATCTGGTACGGGTCCCCTTCGGCGGAATCCACGTCTTCATCGGCCGGATCGGTGAGCCGGGCCCTAAGCTGGACAACTGCACCGACCTCGTCGAGACGGCTCAGCGTGCGAGGAAGACCCGGACTCAACCGGTCATGAGGCGTGCCTTCATGGGCTGCATCCACGGGGAGGAACTCTCTGAAGGATCTGGAGATAAGGGTGAGACAACCATCCTCTCAGAGGGTGATTCATCCGCCGGTTCAACAGATTCGTTGTACCAAGTGCAAGACGGCGTGCTCAGGGGCTATTCCGATGGCATGAATATTCCGGACCCCTTTGAGCCGCCAAGATGGGCCGGAATCTTCATGGCTGGGACTCAGCCCGGCTCAAACTCTACAGCTGCTGCAGCGGTAACGTCTGGGTTAGGAGCAGCCGGGCAGGCGGCCGTCATGCCCAGCTCGGTCAAAGATAGACCTCATGGACAAGCTTACGGCCTGTTAACCGCCACGGTTATTCCTGCGAACAAAGATGAGCATGGCGCTTGGCGGTAGCCAGTGCGTGAGGAGATAGCTCGAGCCAAGGAGGCCTTGGCAGGTGAGGATACTAGACTAGCTTCTGAGCGGGCGGCTCTCGGCGGCCGAACACAGGCGCTGCGATCGAGCTTACCAGCTCACGATGAGCCTAAACGCATCAATGAGGTAATGAGGAGGAGACATCAAAAACTCAGTCCGTTTACCTCCGATTTACGACCCTCGGGTTCTTTTTGCTACACCCGGGCCGCCCGAGTAACCGCCAGAGGCCAATCAGCTTATGACAAAATAAAGCAGGAGGCCAACTCGGCCTCGGAGATGGTACCACCTCACGTGAGCATGCCACCGCCCGCGTTATGTGCGGTTCCTCGGGTCACTTTTCCAACCCCATGGAGAACTTAATTGCAGCTTCAACACGTTTAGCGGCTCTTCCCATGGGCGGTGATGACCGGTGGCGGTGGTGACCCGGAGTCGTCGAGAACTTCTTGGATGGCCTTAGCTCAGCGGAGACCTATTCTTACAGCGGGACAGAATTCACTCAACTCCCCGCCTTGGTTAGCACCGCCTCGTCGAGCCGAGCCGAGTTACAGCAAGCACATGGGTCGAAGCTTTGTCAAGCAATGCCCAGCGCCATAACCAGCCCGGTGGCTATCACCGGTGCAAGACCGAATCGTCGGGAGAAACGAGCGAGCGGCTCGAGCGGCTCTCAACAAGCGGCTTATCAGGACATCCCGGAGTATCCAACGACTTCTGTTGAGGAAGGAGTAGCCACTAGAACCGATGGTGTTCCTTGTTTGGTACCGGCTCTGCGCAATGTACGTCTGCCCAAGGACATCAATGGACCTCGAAAGATACCGAATTACACAGCCGACTTACAGACCGGGGCATGGATCAAGAGTTATGAGATGGCCATGGAGCTGTTGGAAGTCAGTGATGTGGCGATGGCTAAATACTTCACCATGATGTTAGATGGAACAACCCGGTCTTGGTTGAAGGGCTTGCCGCCCAATTCCATTGGCTCATGGGAAGAGTTAAAGGCCCGGTTCATCCAGAACTTCAAGGACACCTGTAAGCAATCTATGTCAATTGTGGACTTGGCGAATCGTAAGCATGGGGAGGGCGAATCCACCACCCATTGGGTACGCCGGGTCAAGGAGATAATTCATTCATCCGACAATATGGATGTCGGCTCTGCAGTCCTTATGTTGGAGAAGAATTGTAGCTTTGAGCCGCTGAGGCAAAAGCTGGGGCGCCTTGAACGTGACTGCAAGGTTATGGGCACGCTGATGGCGGCTTTAGTTAAATATGCCGATTCTGATAGTACCAAGGATCCCGCATCTGACGATGAGAAGACAGGGAAGGGAAAAAGGAACGGCAATGGAAAGGGTCAGCAGCATAACTCGGGGAATCAAGGCGGCAATAAGCGTAAGGCAGATGGTAACCCGGAGTTTGTGGCCAACGCCAATGCGCAGGGTAACAATCAGAGACGTAAGGGTAAGCCACCTCGATCCAGCGGGTCAGGCCCATCCCTTGAACAGCTACTCAATGAGCCCTGCCCGAGACACGGCACCAGGGAGCGGCCCGCCACGCACTTATGGAAAGATTGCGCGATCATGAAGGCGTTTAAGAATTCCAACACCTATGATGGCCATAATGGGTCTGGTGGTGGTTCAGGAGCTGGCGGTTTCCATGGCCAGTGGCGGCTCGAGTTCGACTTTCGGGGCGTCAAGGAGGAGGTTATAATCAACGGCGATGCTCGTCAAGGAGAGCGACAACGGCGGCGATCGGGTTATCAAAGCAACCCAAGCGGTTGAATGGTGGGCGGTATCACGTATTTACCACTAGCTTATGCGAGGCGTGACTAGAAGGTTCATAAGAGGGCCGTCAATTCATTGAGCGGCAATCCCTCGTTATTTGAGGTGGTGAGCAGCCCATCATATGGGCGAGAGAATATCATCCTCATGGTCGATAACACAGGTCGATTAGCCTTGGTGGTGGGCCCTCAGGTTGGTGGGTATAAATTCACTAAGGTGCTCATGGACGGGGGTAGTAGCATCAATATCCTCTATTATGAGACCTTTCGATGCATGGGATTAACTGATAAAAATCTGAGAACATCCAACACTGTTTTCCATGGAGTGTTCCCTGGTAAGTCGGCTTACCTAGTTGGCAAGATTGAGCTGGAGGTGGCCTTTAGAGACGAATATGACTCCAGAGCTGAGAAGTTGACGTTTGAGGTGGTCAAAATTAGGAGCCCATACCACGCTCTGTTCGGGCGGCCAGCTTATGCTAAGTTTATGGCCCGGTCGTGTTATGTTTATTTGTAGCTCAAGATGCCGGGTCATAAGGGCACCATCACTGTACATGGCAGTCGGAAGGTAGCACTAGAGTGTGAAGAAGGCGACGCAGCTTACGCTGAGTCGGCCTGCGCAGCGGAGGAGCTCAAAATTTATCAAGATAATGTTGACCCGGCAGATATGACATCCCTGAAGAAGCCAACTACAGAGCATGACCCGGCATTGAAGTTTAAGTCGGCAGCTGAGAGAAAGCTCGTTGACTTTACCCCGGGTGACCCTTCTAAGCAGTTCAGCATCAGCAGCAATTTGGATCCCAAATTGGAAAGCGTGCTCATCGAGTTCATCCGTGAGAACCGGGACATCTTTGCATGGAAACTCTGACATGCCGGGTGTACCGAGGGAACTCGCTGAGCACACTCTCAATATTGATCCAAAGTATAAGCGGTCGGGCGGTTTCTTGGCGTTTTAACGAAGAGAGCGAAAGCTATTGGAGAAGAAGTCGCCCGGCTCTTGGCGGCGGGTTTATTGTTGAGGTTTTCACCCAGTGGTTGGTGAGGAGTCTGGACTAGGGGTGTCCGGACAGCGGACTATCATCGTCCGCCGGACTCCAAGACTATGAAGATACAAGATTGAAGACTCCGTCCGTGTGCGGATGGGACTTTCCTTGGCGTGGAAGGCAAGCTTGGCAATCTGGATATGTAGATCTCCTACCATTGTAACCGACTGTGTAACCCTAGCCCTCTCCGGTGTCTATATAAACCGAAGGGCTTTAGTCCGTAGGACATAACCTCCATTACAACAATCATACCATAGGCTAGCTTCTAGGGTTTAGCCTCCTTGATCTCGTGGTAGATCCACTCTTGTAATACACATCATCAATATTAATCAAGCGGGGCGTGGGGTTTTACCTCCATCAAGAGGGCGAACACAGGTAAAACATCGTGTCCCTTGTCTCCTGTTACCATCCGCCTAGACGCACAGTTCGGGACCCCCTACCCGAGATCCGCCGGTTTTGACACCAACATTGGTGCTTTCATTGAGAGTTCCTCCGTGTCATCGCCGATAGTCTTGATGGCTCCTTCAATCAACAACAACGCTGTCCAGGGTGAGACTTTTCTCCCCGGACAAATCTTCGTATTCGGCGGCTTCGCACTGCGGGCTAATTCACTTGGCCATCTGGAGCAGATCGAAAGCTACGCCCCTGGCCGGCAATTCAGATTTGGAAGCTTAAACTTCACGGCGGATATCCATGGAGACTTGATCTTCGATGGATCCGAGCCACAGCCGAGCGTGCGCACTGTCGCGATGGGCATGATCTAACTCTGCCGCCGGACAGTGCTTTGGTGGCCGCACATGAATCCACTCCGACCCTTAGTCCGGAGCCGATTGCGCAGATCGAGGACGGGTGGCTGGACACCGCCTCGGGGGCTGCAACTCCCACGGCGATGGAGCCGAACACTAACCTTGTCCCTTGCAAAGCTCGTGACTCCGAGGTGCCGGACTTCTTGCCGGACTCCGAACCTCCTGCGCCCTTGTCGAATCGATTGGCGCCGGTCATGGAGTTCACCGCCGCGGACATCTTCAATACTCACCCTTTGGCGATATCCTAAATTCGCTAAAGCATCTCTCGCTATCCGGAGAGCCTGGCGGATTACGGCGGAGATGGTTGGGATGCGACGGCGAAGAAATTCAAAACGCACCCACCACCCACTTTGTAGCCCTGTCGACGATCTAACCGACATGCTAGACTATGACTCGATCACATCGGCGGTATGGGCGGCGATGCGGAGGCGAACAAGACCCGGTGCCTACAGACGCTGGAAGACCACCGTCATATGACATATACATGGTGGACACCCCAAAAGATGGGGCGGCGAAGAAGCGGAGGCGGATTCATAAAAAAACAGCCCAAGCGCCCGGCGTCGTGGCGCCGCTCTAAATCCCGCCACAAAGAAGAATGGAGATTCCGCACGAGAGATAACAACACCCCGAAAGTGCGAAGACAATCCCTCCAGCAAGACTCAGGTAGCAGGAGGATGCGTAGCAAGCCCTCACGAGAGGCGGCGGGCGAAGAGGTCGAGGATGATAATTACATACCTCCCTCGAGCGAGGCAAGCCTCAATGACGAATTAAATGCGTGCGGAGGATCCCGTCGAACAAGAGCGTTTTAAGCGCAGGCTTATCGCCACGGCAAATAGCCTAAAGAAAAAAAGCGGCAGCTTCAAGCTGATCAAGACCTCTTTGGACGACGGATGGTTTGAGGTCCTCGCGGCGAAGAGTGTGAACTCGAATGTCCCTCAAGAGTTACCCAAAACACAAGTTGCTCCCGGTTAGAGGAAGAAGCATACATACCTTCATCACCAGCGCTGTCTGACGGGCCGACCGACCACCCCGTGGTCGCGACAGAGAGGCATCCAGGCCCTCCACCAAGACCGTACCCCGGCATCGCTCCAAAAGTATGAAGCCAAGAGGGAACGCGCCGGACTTGCGAGATATATTGGAGGACAAAGCAAGGCAATCCAGATCCATCTACGGATCACGTGGGCGCCCCACGACCCACGACGAATACCGTCGCGCCGGATACAACAACTCCGGCCGGGCCGAACAGAGCAGACAACGCTCACTCGAGCTACGTCGTGATATTGCTCAATATAGAGGCGCCGCACACCCTCTATGCTTCACTGACGAAGTAATGGATCATCAAATCTCTGAAGGGTTTAAACCCGTCAACATCGAATCCTACGATGGCACAACAGATCCCGCGGTTTGGATCGAAGATTATCTCCTTCACATCCATATGGCCCGCGGCGACGATCTCCACGCCATCAAGTACCTCCCACTCAAGCTTATAGGACCAGCTCGGCATTGGCTTAACAGCTTGCCCGCAGAGTCAATTGGGTGTTGGGAAGATCTGGAAGCCGCATTCCTCGACAACTTCCAGGGCACATATGTGCGACCGCCAGACGCCGATGACCTAAGCCACATAATTCAGCAGCCAGATGAATCGGCCAGACAGTTCTGGACACGGTTCTTGACAAAGAAAAATCAAATCGTCAACTGTTCGGATGCAGAGGCCCTCACAGCCTTCAAACATAACATCCGTGACGAATGGCTAGCCCAGCACCTAGGACAGGAAAAGCCGAAATCCATGGCAGCCCTCACGTCACTAATGACCCGCTTCTGTGCGGGAGAGGATAGCTGGCTAGCTCGCAACAACAACCTCAGCAACAACCTCACCAACAACCATCGTCGCGTCGAAGCAAAAACAAGCGCCGCGTTAACGGCGACGACAAGGAGGATACGGCAGTCAACGCCGGATTACGAGGCTCTAAACCGGTCGTGGAAGAAGCCATTCAAAGAACCACTCGGGTCCGTCAATTTGGACCGAATACTCGACCGCTCATGCGGATACATGGCACCCCGAAAAACCAGCTAACCACACCAACAGAGATTGTTGGGTATTTAAGCAGGCAGTTAATTGCGAAAACAACGACAAGGGGCTGCACAAATGATGAAGAAGAAGAGACGCCCGAGCGATGAAGAGGACGAAGGGTTTCCCCCACAAGTGCGGACGGTAAACATGATATCACGCAACCCATATACCCAAGAGGGAGCGAGCGTGCACTAAGGGGCGTATCTGCGATGGAGCGGTCGCCCAAGTTCAATCCATGGTCCTCTTGTCCGATCACTTTTGATCGAAGAGACCATCCGACTGGCATCCGCCATGGCAGATTCGCCGCATTGGGTTTAGACCCAATCATCGATGGATTTCACCTAACGAGAGTCCTGATGGACGGCGGCAGTAGCCTGAACCTACTTTATCAGGATACAGTGCGCAAGATGGGCATAGACCCCTCAAGGATAAAACCTACAAAGACGACCTTTAAAGGCGTCATACCAGGTGTCAAAGCTAATTGCATTGTGCGAGCTCACACCTGCTGGAAGTGGTCTTGGATCCCGGACAATTTCGGGCGAGAGTTAATCTTGACATAGTCCCGTTCCGTGGCGGCTATCACGCTCTGCTTTCGGACGAACGCGTTTGCAAAGTTCAACACGGTGCCGCATTACGCATACCTCAAGCTCAAGATGCGAGCCCTCGTGGATTCATCATGGTCAGCGAAATACGGAATGCTCCCTCGAGCGGAGGAACATACAGCGGCTCGCGGCGGAAATCTGAGCAGCCTTCTAAGGCAATTTCGAGTCCGGCCGTTAAGCGGCGGACACGACCAAACGTGCCGAGCAACATCAACCAAGACCACCTGCACGTTCGAGCATCGCAGCGTAATGCGCCCGGCTAACCCCAGCCTTCGCATGATTGCAAGACCAACCCTTCGCCTACATCATTACGCTCTGGAGATACCATGGGCCTAGGGGGAGGGGCACGACCACAACAGACCCAGAGTGCGGCTCGACCACACCAGGGGCTCACAAGTGTATCTCTCTTTTCTTTTCTATTTTCCTTCTTTGTATACAGGGACTTACGTTCACGGAGGCCTGTCGGTGGCGAACCCGCCGAACTCACGATGCAACAGCCAGGGAGGAAAAAAGGCTGCGACGAACACTCAGGTGGTCTCCATTATGAGCATTAAATTCGATTATATACACCAGTCCATAGCCCACCCCGGAGGGGGGACATGTTTATTTAGTCCAATCCCTTGCTTACCGCACTATTTGTATCCTTGAATAAATAATGCAAAGACTTTTGCCTGTAATTGCATTACTTTACATATATGTTCACTAATGACATCTTGCACCGTATATTTTGGTGCGGCCCGAACACACCGAGGCTTATGTTCCCCGCATTATGGTGTGATAAGTCCGAACACTTTCACAAGTGCGGCACCTCTAACTTATAGCATTATATGAATCGTCTCCGAATCATGTCTTGGGTCAATAGTTGGGTTTGCCTGCTACCATGTTACGTGCCTTACATTACTTACGTCGACTAAGGTGGCACTGGGAGAACCACTGCGATTAGCGCCCAGTTGAGCTGGGCGAAGCGCCTCGATGGAAAGCTAAAACTGACCGGCATGATAAGGCGAGAGACTGGTCGCTGTTCGAGAGGTCTTTTGGGTCCCTAAAGACTTATGCCGCTTGAGCGAAATGCCGATAATGTCCGACGAAGGCGTGGATAAGCGCCCGATTTTGGTCTTCGAATACTAGGGGCTTCGCCGAAATTTAAAATTATAGAATTCTATGGCTAAGTGAGATTTTTCAAGCATTATAAGTCCGGTTGCCTTGTTCGTTGTGTTGAGCGCCTCCCTAGATGGACCTAATAATGGGAACAAGAGTGCTCAAGTTTATCCTGAACACCCCAGCACTCGTGGCTTGGGGGCTGAAGCCGACGACTTGCCATCTCTCAGATTTTATAAACGGCCGCACAGAAGGTAATATTTCAAATTAAACAAGTGTTGCTTCGCGCATATGAACAAAGTTTTCAGCGCACAGGATAATACATAGCGAGTCTACTCATAATTACATCTCTGGGGCACTCATCCGCAATCTTGCGGGCACCCTTCAGGACAGTCTTATAGTACATCTCGGGCGTACGATACTCCTTGCCCGCTGGCGGCGCGTCGGTGATAAGCCTCTCGCATCCAGCCTGCCCCAGCATGCACCTTCGTGGGCAAGGGCCCGACGAGCACCTTCAATACAGGCGGAGCGCTTGATGACCTCCACCCAGGGGCACGCATCCACCAGCCGCCGCACGAGGCCGAAGTAGCTCCCAGGCATGGCCTGTCCAGGCCACATCCGGACTATGAGGCCCTTCATGGCTTCTTCAGCTACCTTGTGGAGCTCGACCATGTAACGCCCCGGATTCGATGCGCCAGGTGTCTGCCAGTTATTCGCCGTTGTTGCCATGTCATTTGCTTGCGTGTTGCACTTTGCCATGTCATCATCTGCATTTCATATCATGCCATCATGTTCATCGCATTGGCATACGTGTTCGTTTCTTGCATCCGAGCTTTTTCCCCGTTGTCCGTTTTGCAACCCAGCACTCCTATGTCCTCCGGCGTTCCCCTTTTGCCTCTTTTTGTGTGCGGGTATTAAACTTTCTCGGAATGGCCTGAGGTTTGCCAAGCGGCCTTGGTATAGCACCGGTAGATCGCCTGTCAAGTTTCGTGCCATTTGGAGGTCTTTTGATACTCCAACGGTTAACCGGGTAACCGCAAAGGCCTCTTTTGTTGCAGCCCAACACCCCTTCCAAAGTGGCCCAAAACCCATCTAACTCCCCTCCATGCTCTCGGTCGTTCGATCACGATCGCGTGGCCGAAAACCGCTCCTCATTTGGACTCTCCTAGCTCCCTCTACCTATATAAACGTCCTCCTCCTCCATTTTTCGGATCAAAACCCTAGATCAAATCGCCCCCGCCACCACCGGACACGTCCGCCCGCGCCCGGACATGTCCTCCCTTGCCCTTGCCCAACCGCAGCCTTGTACGCCGCCTCTCGCATAAATCCCGCCCGCCCGGCCCGCGAGCCACGCCCGGGCCCGCGAGGCCCTCCTCGCCGCCCTCGCGGGCTTTCGCCCGCTTGCCCGCGCCGCCGTCCGCCTCCTTGCCGGAGGTCGCGCGCTCTGCCGCCCGCCGGCGAGTTCCTGCCGCCGCCATCTCGGCCGCCGCCCGTCGTGCCCGCCGCCGCTGCCTCCACCGGCGACCGTCAGCGCCGCCGCCCGTCGCCACCACCTCGCCCGCCACGAGCCACGGGGGCCGCGCCCATGCCGCCGCCGCCCGTCGCCGCCCGTCGCTCCGGCCGCCGGCCCAGCCGGAGCGCCCGCCTTGCCGCCGCCGTTGGCGGATCCCGACCGGATCTAGCGACCCGCGACCTCCTCCGGCCGGATCCAACTCCGGCGCCGCCCTCCCCGCGTTTTCCGGCGAACTCCGACGTGCCTCGGGAACCGTGCCCCAGATCCAGTCCACGAGGTTGACTTCCCCCCCTCCGAAAATTCCTCTCAAGCCCCGAATCTGTGACATAATCATGCCATGTTCATCGCTTTGTATCTCTGCATCCGTAGCTTCGTTTCGTGCGTATAATATGTCAAATTGTTCGTCTCGACGAGTACTTCATTTCACTTCATTGCACCATTTTCATTTGAGCTCATCTTGATGCCCAAAATGCTGTTGGAAGAGTGCATGTTGATGTTAATCTGCCGAAACTGTTATAACTTGCTCATTTGTCATTTTTGCCATCATTAATGTGTGCATCCTATGAGGTGGAGCTCTACATGTGTTTTGATCTATGCTATGCCATCTTTCCAGGGGTGCCATCCATGTATTTTTGTGACTTGTGTAGTGAGTGCATTGAGCTTGTTAAGGAGGGTACTTGTTGTTGCTGTTTTCCTGACAGATTCTGTTATATTTTGTTGCTATGTAAACATGTTGCTACTAATCATTCTATGCATAATCTGGAGATGCTCTATAAATATGTTTTGATCTACATGTCATCCTCTATCCATCCATGCCCCTGGTTGCATTTATAGGTTGCTGTAGCTTGTTGTAATCTTGCCCCAAAGTTGCTTGATAATATTCATGTCAGCCTGTTAACATGAAGTTCAATGTTTCCATGATTGTTTGTTAGTGATCCATGCACCCTATGAACCTGCTCTTGCCATGCTTAGCTTCATAAACATGTATTCTTATTGTTGGTTGCCTTGCCATGCCATGTATTGCTCTGTGGTGAGTGTAACAAGCTCACCAACATGCCTACTTATAGTTGCTCCTGCCATGTATGAATCTGTAATATAACTTCCTATGTTTACGTGGGTGCCATCATATCTTATGATCCTTTTTGGCTCTTGGTCAGTAAGGGACTATTGTTCTATGGGTTTAGTAGATTCATGCCATGCCTTTGTTTGCCATGATAAGTTCCTGTAACATGTTTTTTGATAGCTCTAAACATTGCAACCTGATGTTATTTCCTGATAAGTTTGAAACTGTTATTATTTGCAATCTTACCATGTGTTTTGGAGCATGTTCTAGTGATTTCTGGAGATAGCTCAGTGTTCATGTTTTGTTATGCTTTACCTGTACTTCATGCCCATGCCTTTCGTTATTATGTTGGGGGTGTTGTAGCTTATTGTTCGATGCTTGCAAGATGCCTAGTTGCTGTTATGGACAGATTGTTGTTATGACTTGTATAGTGTGTGTGTGTGTGTGTGTGTGTTGCACCGTTGCTCCGTTTTGAGTGTGCTCTATATGGAACTTGCTTGATTTTGCATGTAGCTTCATATTATCATGTTGCATCCTTGTTTTGAGGTGTTTGCTTGATGATTGGGTGCATTTTGCATCAATGCCATGTTTAACTTGTTTTGCTCATATCTTCTAGGCCGTAGCTCCAAATCTAATGAACTTTATATGTGACTTGACTAGAATTTCGTGTAGATCATATTGGTGCATCTTAACTTGTTGTTTAACAACTTGAGCATAAGGTTTATTCAGATCTTGACCCATTTCGAAATTTTCATATGAGGACTTACCGGAATTGTTATATGTTGTTCCCGGCCTCATTTAAACTTGCCTTGATGTGTTGTTCTTGTTTGCATCATCTCCTGCCATGAGTAGCTTCATGTAGCTTGGTCATGCATCATGCTTGTTGTGCATCATGCCTTGTTCATGTGTGGTGTGTTTACCATGTTGTGTGCTTCTTCTCGATAGTTCCGTTTAGTTATGATCGTGAGGATTCGCTTCATCTACGTGTGGTTACGTCTTCGTGGCTTCTTCTTCTTCATGGACTCATTCTTCTTCCTTGCGGGATTTCGTGGCAAGATGACCGCTACTGGATCTCACTACTATCATTGCTATGCTAGTTGCTTCGTTCTATCGCTATCTTTGCGCTACCTATTACATTGAACAAGCCATCCCATATTGCCATGAACCTCTAACCTTTGACACCTTTCCTATGCAAACCGTTGTTTGGCTATGTTACCGCTTTTGCTCAGCCCTCTTATAGCGTTGCTAGTTGCGAGTGAAGTTGAAGATTTCTCCATGGTGGACAGGATTTTGGTTGGGATATCACAATATCTCTTATATTATTAATGCATCTATATATTTGGTAAAGGGTGGAAGGCTCGGCCTTATGCCCAGTGTTTTGTTCCACTCTTGCCGCCCTAGTTTCCGTCATACGGTGTTATGTTCCCGGATTTTGCGTTCCTTACGCGGTCGGGTGATTTATGGGACCCCCCTAACAGTTCGCTTTGAATAAAACTTGTCCAGCAAGGCCCAACCTTGGTTTTACCATTTGCCTCAGCACCACCTATACCCTTCCCTTGGGTCGGACAACCCAAGGGTCTTCTTTATTTTAGCCCCCGGGCGGTGCTTGTCTAAGTGCTGGTCCGAACTAGAGTCCTTTGCAGTGCCCCCTCAAGGAAACTTGAGGTCTGGTTTTAGTTGTACGGAGTGCTCATCCGGTGTTGCCCTGAGAACGAGATATGTGCAGCTCCTATCGGGATTGTCGGCGCATCGGGCAGTCTTGCTGGTCCTGTTTTACCATTGTTGAAATGTCTTGTAAACCGGGATTCCGAGACTGATCGGGTCTTCCTGGGAGAAGATCTATTCCTTCGTTGATCGCGAGAGCTTGTCATGGGCTAAGTTGGGACACCCCTGCAGGGTATAAACTTTCGAGAGCCGTGCCCGCGGTTATGTGGCAGATGGGAATTTGTTAATGTTCGGTTGTAGATAACTTGACACCAGATCCAAATTAAAATGCATCAACCGCGTGTGTAGCCATGATGGTCTCTTCTCGGCGGAGTCCGGGAAGTGAACACGGTTTCTAGGTTATGATTGACGTAAGTAGGAGTTCAGGATCACCTCTTGATCATTGCTAGTTGACGACCGTTCCTTTGGTTCTCTTCTCGCTCTCACTTGCGTATGTTAGCCACCATATCATGCTTAGCCGCTGCTGCAACCTCACCACTTTAGCCCTTCCTTTCCCTTTAAGCTTTGCTTGTCTTGATACCCATGGTAATGGGATTGCTGAGTCCTCGTGGCTCACAGATTACTACAACAACAGTTGCAGGTACAGGTTATGTGATGATCTTGACGCGAGAGCGATGTTGCTTGTTTTGGAGTTTCTTCTTCTGCTTCTTCGATCAGGGGATAGGTTCCGGGTCGGCAGCCTGGGCTAGAAGGGTGGATATTGTTTGAGTTTCTGTTTATGTATCATCCGTAGTCGGATGTTGATCTCTTGTATGCTGATGTTGTATTCGTGTGGCATTGTATGCCTTATGTATGTATCCCCACTATTATGTAATGTTGATGTAATGATATCCACCTTGCAAAAGCGTCTTCAAGATGCGCTTCTATCATTGGTGGGACCTTGAGTTCCTTTAGGATAGGGTCGCATCTTAGGCGTGATGAACCATTTGCTTGGTTGGTCATTGGGGCACTGGATGGCCGCCTCAGCGTCTTGAGACGAAGACCTTCTCCGTTGAGCTCCCTCCTTGCCACGGTAGAATCTGGCGACATCGGACACACCTTGAGGCAGATCGCTAACGCCTACAGAGAGCTCCGAATTCGGGTAAGTGTCGGGTAGTTTACACTAACATGCTTGCTTTGCATGAAAAATGCCTTACCCGCTGCTATTTTCTTCATATCCTCAACCTCCTGAAGGGCCTTACGGGCCTCGGCCTTGGCGGACTTGGCACTTTCAAGAGCCGAGGCGAGCTCGGACTCTCGAGTCTTTGAGTCGCGCTCCAAACTCTCGTGCTTCTCCATGAGAGCCTGAAGCTCTTGCCGCACCTCCGCCACCCGCGCCTCCTGCCTCTCTCGCTCTGCCCGTTCCGCGGCCGCATTGCGTTCGGCCGCGGATACAGCCTCCTTCAGGGTTGCCACCTCGTTCGTGGCCCCTGCAGTACCCATGTTATCCTTGTTATTCTCTTATTGCAACCTAAATCCTTTTCTGTAAGGTAACTATTCAAACTGGTGTTACTCACCTTCTTTGTCCTCGAGCTGCTTCTTGGCACGGCCGAGATCTTGCTCGGACCGCTCGAGATCCTGCTTCAATGCACCGACCTCCGCAGTCAGTGCGCCAGAGGTCAGCAGCGCAGCCTGCAAACCCATATTGACATACTTTTTAGCAACCCTGCGCATATCTTTTTAGATCCTCAGTCCGGCTTTTCTTTTCGAACACCGAACTGAGCATCAGGGGCTACTGTCTATGCGGTATTACATTACATAATTTTAACTTCTTACCTCAAAGCCTGTTAGAAGGCTCTGCGAGAAGCTTCGGTCGGCCCGCTCTTGGCGCTACTGAACCTTTCAATCACCGCACTCATAATAAAGCGGTGTTCTTCCTCAATGGAAGCGCCTTGGGCGCCTCCAGCAAGTTGTCCGGCGCCTCCGGTTGGGCGGAGGCCGCCCGGCGTCACGGTCTTGCCCTTCTTGCGAAGGGCGCTTGCGGACTCGGAACCAGTCTGCGGGTTCGGTGTGGAGTCGGCGCAAAGTCCGGAGGCTGCCTTGCGGCGCCTCCGAGCCTCCTCCCGATGGGTCCCTTCTCGATCCCACCTCGGCGTCCTCATCGGCGCGGTGGAGGATCGGGATGGAATCCACATCCGACAGAGCCAACGACCCGCTCGATGAAGCGGGGAGATCATCATCGGCCGGACTGCAGGCAGTATGCGGCATTAGAAGGACACTATGTGACACAAAAGAGAGATTATAAATCGTTCAGGAATCCGGATACTTACGATCTCGCCGGAGGCCTGGCCCTTGAAGGCCACTCGTCGCCGCCAACGTTGGTGTTGGCAGAGCTGTCTGGGGGAATAGTTCTTCCCCTCTTGGACCCTTCGGCCTCCCCTATTAGGGAAGCCTTCCTCTTCCTCTCTCCCTCCTCTGGGAGAGAGTCTTCTTCCTCCTCCTCATCTTCGGGGGAGGAGTCCGCCTCGGAGTCGTCGGAGACCTAAAAACGGGAACTCTTTCGAGTGCCCGTGGCCACCTTCTTGGCCTTCTTCTCCAGCACCATATGCGGTGCCGGAACCAGCAGCCCCGCTAGACGGGCGTCTACTGGGTTTTCTGGCATGGGAGCCGGGCAGACGAGCTGCTCCGCTTTCTTCATCCCGTCCTGTCAAAGGAAAAGGGAAATTGAAACCCGCTCAGAATCAAACTATTAACAACAAGTGTCCCATAAAGGGGTAGAATCACTTACCTCGTCAGCTGGACGCTGCGAGTGAAATCCGCGATCTTCCATCGCGGATGCGGGGGCTTCGGCGCCCTTAAACAGCACCCTCTAGGCGCCTTCGTACGTCGTGTCGAAGAGCCCGCTCAACGCCTGGTGCTGTTCCGGATCGAACTCCCACAGATTGAATGCCCGTTCTTGGCATGGGAGAATCCAGCGGACGAGCATGACTTGGACCACGTTAACGAGCACGAGCTTCTTGTTCACCAGCTTCGGATCTGAGCTTGAGTCCCGTCAGCTCCTTCGAATTACCCCACAGCAAGCCCTTCTCTTTCCAGTAGGTGAGCTGCGTAGGGATACCAGATCTGAACTCGGGGGCCGCCGCCCACGATGGGTCACGCGGCTCGGGATATAGAACCATCCCGACTGCCACCCCTTGACGGATTCCACGAAGGCCCTTGAACCAAGGGCGTTGGGCATCTTGCCCAACATGGCGCCTCCGCACTCCGCTTGAGTTCCCTTCACTACCTTGACTTGACATTGAAGGTCTTGAGCCTAAGTCAAGTGGGGCTGGATGCAGAAGGCCTCACACATGACGATAAACGCCGAGATGTTGAGGATGAAGTTCGGCGCTAGATCATGGAAATCCAGGCCGTAGTAGAACATGAGCCCCCGGACAAAGGGGTGAAGTGGAAAGCCCAGTCCGCAGAGGAAGTGGGGAAGGAAAACGACCCTCTCATGGGGCCTGGGGGTGGGGAAGAGCTGCCCCTCGTCAGGCAGCCGGTGCGCGATGTCGCCGGAAAGGTATCCGGCGGTGCGCAGCTTTGTGATGTGCTCCTCCTTAACGGTGGAGGCCAACCACTTGCCTCCCGCTCCGGACATGGTCGGAGAAGGTTGAGACGAGATCTTGCGAACTTGGGCGCTGGAGCTCGAGTCTTGTGAGATGGATAAGAAAAGGAGGAAGAAGGCGTAGGTGAAAAGGTGAATCCTTATCCCTTATATATAGGCGGGCGAAGACTATGCGTCCCCACTAGCCTGGTAAAACTCGCTTATCTCCCAAGCGCCACCATCAATGGCGCGGTTGGGTTACCCACGTCCGTATTGTTGAGAATCCCAGAATAAGGGGAAAATGATCTCCGCTTCGACAAGACGTGCCAAGGAAACCGCTTCGCTAAACGCGCTGAGGTGGTATAATAAAAAAGATTCAAGTAAAGGCTTGGTAGTGACGTAACGTCATGCCACGGAGTACGTCAGCAGATTGAACTTGTGTACATTTTATTCTCTCTACGGTGGAATGTGGAATTTATTTTGCAGAGCCGAACACTATCCTGGTGTTCACAATCTTCTATGGATTATTTGGAGGAGGAACCCGCCTTGCAATGCCGAACATTATCTTGCGCGGACTCATCGTCATTGAAGCCAGTTCGAGGGCTCTTGAGGAGTCTGGACTAGGGGTTCTGGACAGCCGGACTATCATCGTCCGCCGGACTCCAAGACTATGAAGATACAAGATTGAAGACTCCGTCCCATGTCCGGATGGGACTTTCCTTGGCGTGGAAGGCAATCTTGGCAATACGGATATGTAGATCTCCTACCATTGTAACCGACTCTGTGTAACCCTAGCCCTCTCCGGTGTCTATATAAACCGGAGGGCTTTAGTCCCTAGGAAATAACCTCCATTACAACAATCATACCATAGGCTAGCTTCTAGGGTTTAGCCTCCTTGATCTCGTGGTAGATCCACTCTTGTAATACACATCATCAATATTAATCAAGCAGACGTGGGTTTTACCTCCATCAAGAGGGCGGAACACAGGTAAAACATCGTGTCCCTTGTCTCCTGTTACCATTCGCCTAGACGCACAGTTCGGGACCCCCTACCCGAGATCCGCCGGTTTTGACACCGACAGTTGGCTAACCCGGTGCTTGTCCTCAAGAAGAACGGCACTTGGCGGATGTGTGTGGATTACACGGATTTAAACAAGGCTTGTCCGGCTGATCCTTTTGCTCTCCCCCGTATTGATCAAATCATTGATGCTACGGCGGGTTGTGAATGTTTGAGATTTTTGGATGCTTACTCTGGGTATCATCAGATCAAAATGGCAGTTAAGGACCAGGAGAAGACGGCTTTCATCACTCCGTTTGGGGCCTTCTGCTATGTATCTATTCTGTTTGGCCTCAAAAGTGCCCAGGCGACTTATCAGCTGTGTGTGCAGAACTGTTTGCACGATCAAATTGGGCGTAATGTTCATCCTTACGTGGATGACATTGTGGTGAAGTCCATAGAAAAGGAAACCTTGATATTTGACTTGAAATAGACCTTTGATAATCTCCAGGTTTACAATATGATGCTTAACCCGGCAAAGTGTGTATTTGGCGTACCTGCGGGCAAGCTCTTGGGTTTCCTGGTGTCAAACAGAGGCATCGAAGCTAACCCGGAGAAGATTAAGGCGATTACCTCTCTGGCTAAACCGGCGGGTCATGTTGCCGCTTTAAGCCAGTTCATAAGCCGGTTAGGTGAGAAGGCCCTTCCATTGTATCAGATGATGAAGAAAACTGACACTTTTGTCTGGAGCAAGGCCACTGATGCTACTTTTGAAGACCTAAAGAGACAATTGTCTGAACCGCCAGTTCTTGCGGCTCCAATTGATAAGGAGCCTTTGCTATTATATGTGGCTGCCAATTCACAAGCCGTCAGCGTTGCCATCGTGGTGGAGCGTAAGGAAGCTGGCAAGGAGCATCCGGTTCGACGACCGGTTTACTACATCAGTGAGGTGCTCATTGAATCTAAGCAAAGGTATCCACATTGGCAGAAGCTTGTTTACGGGGTGTTTATGGCCAACCGAAAGTTGAAGCAATACTTTCAAAGCCACCCTATAACTGTGGTAAGCTCTGCCCCTTTGGGAGACATCATTCAGAACAGGGAGGCCATAGGACGAGTCGCCAAGTGGGCCATTGAGGTTTTGCCTCATGATTTGAAGTATATGCCATGTACTGCTATTAAGTCTCAGGCCTTGGTGGACTTTATCAATGATTGGACAGAGTTACAGGCCCCTGAGGAGAAGCCGGATAACACATATTGGACGATTCACTTTGATGGGTCCAGGCAGCTAGAAGGCTCGGGGGCTGGATTGGTGTTAACTTCCCCTCGAGGTGACAAATTTTTTTATGTACTCCGGCTTATGTTTCCATGTACTAACAATGCAACTGAGTATGAGGCCTTACTCCATGGTCTCCGGATGGCTAACGAGATGAACTTAAGCCGGGTAAGGTGCTTGGGCGACTTAGATCTTGTGGCTCAGCAAGTGTCAGGCAAGTGGGATTCCAAGGACCCCCTTATGGCAGCTTATCGTCGTGAGGTAGATGTTGTGGCTGGTCACTTCACGGGTTATCAAGTGGAGCACATCGATCGAAGGAACAATGAGGCGGCTGATGCTTTAAGCCGGTTGGGATCCCAACGTAAGCCGGTGTCGCCCAACACCTTTCTCGATGTTTTGCATAACCCTTCTGTCAAGGTGCCTACCGAGGAAGAGCTAGCAGCTGCACACGGAGGCACAACCGGTGGCGGCTCTTCACGTTATCCCGGATTGGACAGTGCCCTACTTGGCTTATATGACCCGGGGTTAGTTGCCTGAGGATGAGACCTTGGCGAGACAAATCATCAGGCGCTCCAAGTCTATGTCGATTGTTAACGGCGAGTTACATCACCTAAGTGTCACGGGGGCGTTTCAACACTGTGTGTCCCCTACAGAGGGCCAAGAAATACTTCGTGAGATCCATGAAGGGGATTGTGGCCATCATGCCGGGTCAAAATCTCTCGTAGCCAAAGCTTTTTGTCATGGTTTTTATTGGCTGACGGCTCATGCTAATGCGGAGGATCTGGTTAGCAAATGTGATGGTTGTCAAAAGTTCTCACGACGAGCTCATGTGCCGGCTCAAGAATTAAGGATGATCCCAATCACTTGGCCGTTTGCAGTCTGGGGGCTTGACATGGTTGGACCTTTCAAAAGGTCTAAAGATAAAAAGACACATCTACTGGTGGCAGTGGACAAGTTTACAAAGTGGGTTGAGGCAGAGCCGGTCAGTAAGTGTGATGGAGCCACGGCGGTTCAATTCATGAAAAAGGTGATCTTTAGTTTTGGTTTCCCACATAGCATCATAACTGATAATGGCACTAATCTCTCCAAGGGTGCCATGGAAGAGTTCTGTCAAAGAGAACATATCCGGCTTGATGTTTGGTTGCCGTTGCTCATCCTCAATCCAATGGTCAGCGAAAAGAGCTAATCAAGAGATCTGAAGGTATCAAGCCCGCTCTTAGTCCCCTTACAATGACTCGGGTTGTTGGGTGGAGGAGTTACCTTCCGTGTTATGGAGCATCAACACTACGCCTAACAGATCTACAGGCTACACGCCTTTCTTTATGGTGTATGGTGCAGAGGCGGTCCTGCCAAGTGACATCCGGCACGATTCACCCCGCGTGGCGGCTTATGTTGAGGCTGACAACGAAAAAGCTCGTCGGGATGCACTTGACTTGCTGGATGAGGAGCGAGACTTGGCAATAGCCCGCTCGGCGATTTATCAACAAGACCTGCGTCGCTATCACAGCCCCCGGGTTAGGAGCAGAACCTTTCAGGAGGCAACTTGGTGCTCCGGCTCATCCAGGATCAGTCTAATATGCACAAGCTATCCCCGCCTTGGGAAGGGCCCTTTGTGGTCAGCAAGAATCTGCACAACGGGTCATATTACCTCATCTATATTCGAGAGCACAAAGACTCATTTAAGTCGAAGGAGGAGACCCGCCGGCCGTGGAATATAGCTCATCTCCGGCCTTATTATACTTAAGCCACCGGCTTTCAAGATGTATATATTTTTGGCCGATGTATATATTATATAAAGAAATAAAGCAGGACCTCCGTCCTTTTTACCCTCAAAACTCTATGTGTCTTCTTGATCAGGTAGTGGAGACAACCAACAGGGAGCGGATCACATCTGAATCCGGCTTACCCTTTGGACTGGCTTATGATCATATCTGAATCTAGACATGGTCACTTGGGGTCTTCCTGTTCAAACATAGGTCGTATTCGAACCAAAGAGAACATAGCTGTCGATACCCACTTGATCGGCATACTGCCAAACCCACTTGGGGGCTTCTTGATCATATTTGAATCACAACTTAACCCCTTTGGGTCTGACGTGGATCGTATTCGAATCAGCGTCATTAAACAACTCTTATGTTCATTTGGGGGCTTCTTGTTCAAACATAGGTCGTATTCGAACCAAAGAGAACATAGCTGTCGATACCCACTTGATCGGCATCGCCAAAGCCACTGGGGGCTATATGATCGTATCCGAATCTTAGCTTAACCCCTTTGGGACGATTCTCTGATCGTATTCGAAACAGGAGCCTGTGAACATTGCTTATAAATATAATTACTTTATTTATCATTGAAACCTTCTTGAGGAGATGGTTCTTGATTCTTCCGGTTTAATATTGATTACACCAGGTTCTAAAAGTGCCAGGTAAAGCATCAAATAAGCCGGAAAGACTATCAAAAGGGTCACAGGTATGCTGTTGTGATTATATTTTAAATAATCATGAGTCGGCCTATATATGATGTCTTCTGATCATGTTCCGGGTTATCAATACTATATAACCCCCTGGTGCAGTAAATCGCCCAGAAGTTTTATGTGCAGGATAAGGCAAAACAAGTTAAACATCAAAGGAAATGCATGGTTAACATAAGCCAGAGAAATATAGTGATGGCGGCTTACAGGAGTAATAAGCATCATAAACATGTGCAAGGGCATGACCAACATTAAGAAGTTTTTCTATCCTATTACAAGACTCCCCGAGTCTGAATAAACGAAGCATTGTTTTGGCAAAGTTATAAGACGCCTGGCGGCTCATTCCTTCGGCGGGCTTAACGGCTCCGGTTATCCTTCTCCGCTCTTAAATCGGTTGCTTTGCTGGAAGGTGGGCGAGGCCCACCAATGCCGCTCAAGGCTTCAAATTCAGCCTCATCATCTATTAAACCGGCCGGGTCCACTTCAGGGGCAAAGGTATGCTTACGCTTTGGAGGGATCAGGCTGACTTGGTCGTATGGGACGTTTGGGATTCTCCGGTTCTCGCTATCATAGCCCGGCGAATACTTAGTAAGATCTGTATCATTCCCAATGAGAGTCGCCAAGGGACGTACGACTTTGACACAGACAGTGAAGTCTTGGTCGTCAAAAGCAGTGCCGTCTTCCTTCAGGCTTGGATATCCAAGAGAGAGATCAGCCAAGTCAAGTTCTGGTACCCATGCCTGCCTTAGATCCTGAATTCGTTGAGGTAGCACTGAGAGATGCCTCAACACATCTTGTAGGAGGCGAGGAGTGGTATTTGATAAGGCCACAACGGCCAAAGCACGTTGTGACCCGGAGTACAGCTGCTCCACCAAGGTGTAAACCACCTTAAGCTTGATCAACATATTTTGCTTCAGGTTGGTACTCCTGGGGCCTGTATGTTCACAGGCATAACAATAAGCCGGAGATAACTATTACAATAATCCTTGGAAGATTACAATATTTAAGGTTTTCTAGAGTGACTTACCGAAGATGGCTGAGACCATTTGGGATATCTGCCGTTTTCAGTCGGACAGTTCGGTTGTTGCCTCTGTAAAAGATGCTTCTGCCACCTCGGCTCGGGTCACTAGTGAAGCCCTTTCGTCAGCCCAAATCTTCTTTTCTAACTCAAAATTGTTCTTCAGCTTCTCTTGTTCAGAGACACTGAATTCAAACTTGGAGTTGGCTTTTTGAGTTTCAAGCTCTTGGGTCTTTAGCTGGCTCTTCAGATCAGCAATCTCCGACTCAAATTGACTTATGGTGGCCTGTATTGACATCAGGTTATGGTAAGAATCATGATAAGGTAACACTCAAGTCCCAAACACTTTACAAGTAAAGATACTTGGCACTTGGGGGCTAATGTATGCTTAAAGAATTTTTAACCTATCCTACTGAGTTATACATGTTAAGTCTCAAGCACTTTACAAGTAAAGATACTTGACACTTTGGGGCTAATGTGTAACACAAATTCAAAGTTTTATGCTATCACCGGGTTAAATGTATTCACTTTAAACCTGACAGCCTAACAGTAAGTAGATTTCTAAGTCTACAGCATATTCATTCATAAGCAATAGACTTGCGGGCTGGTACAGTAAGTAAGGTTCAGGGAAAAAGCATAAGTTATACCTTAGATTTGTGTTGTATTTGCTTCACCATGTCAATTTCCAGGTCACGACTATTGTGTAATTGGTTCAGATAGCCCGAGACTATATCACCAATGCTTAGGTGAGTATAATCAGTGATGTCCTGTTTGACTTTCCGACGTTGGGCAAACTCCTCCTTGGCAGTGCATTGGGCAAGAACAGTAGGCCGACCCGGCTCAACATATTGACTTTTCACAATTTCAACTTTCGGGTCAGTCGTCTTGACCGGGCTAGGAATTTCCGGGTTATCAGAGTTGTGGATAACGTCTTCTGCAGGTGGGTCGGAGGTTGGCACCTGAATATCAGAAGCCGGTTCAAGCGGTGCCTGATGAGTGGAGCTGTCAGGAACGGATGAGTCAAGCTCCAGTTCAGTGACCACCGGGTCTCGGGACGGCTTATTCTTCTTTGCCCTCTTGCTGGGCTTCACTTGCAGGCTGTCAATCAAAGTGGAAGGATGAGTATCAAAGTATAAGTATGGAAAAACTTAAAGTAAGGAAGGGTACATTACCCGGGAGCTATTTTAAAAGCCGGCATGTTTGATTGCATCGACTCGTCAGAAGAAGGAGAGGTATCCTAGTAATTGGAGTCAGATAAATTGAGAGGTTGGCGAATCAAACCCGCCAAAGGTAAAACAGAACATAAATCGGAGATAACCTCGGTCCGACGCTTCCTAGTTGCATCGGGTAAGCCGGAGGAGAGTTCTGCGTCTTGGTTGCCCCAAGTTTGCTGCCGGTTTTCAAGCTGTTGTTGCTTCAAAAGAAATTGAGGATCTTGGTAAGCTAGATGATGTGAAAATCTTACTTTCCGGGTCACCCTTCGGATTTTTTGCGTTGGCAAAGGCTCTGAGTCAGAGGAGATTATAGTTACCTCTTCGTCAATTGCTTGACTGTTCCCTGTATCCTGCTGAAAGGATAAAAAGTCAGTAAAATAATGACAAAGGAGTTAAAGAAAATCAAAATATTACCTCTTCCTCATCTGAAGAAGAGTCATCCAATTTAAGCATATCGGAGGCGCTGGGCTTCTTCTTCTTAGAGGTGCCCGTCCTGGCGGCTTTCCTTTCGGTTTTCTTGGCTGCCCTGGCTTGTTTGGCAGCCTCATGGTCATACTTGACCTTCCAGAAATTGTCACCGGCCTGTGGAAAAAGATCAGGAAACATAAGTACAAGAAGGTATAACATGTTAAAGAGTGCATATGAAGATTGGTAACTTACCGCAGGGGCCGGGTTTTTCTTGCAGAAGGGAAGTAAGCTGAAGGCGTTACTAGTTACAGTGCCCTCCTTCAACAGTGACTAGACTGTAGCATCTACCACATCATCTGGTAAGTCATCAGGACTATGATGCATTGCATCATCCTTCTCGCCTGTGTAAGTATACATTAAGCCAGAGTGGCGGCTTAATGGTAGTATCCGCCAGGTGACCCAGACCCGGACCAAATCAATGCCATTTAACCCGTTGCCTAAAAGAGCTTTAATCTTCTTAATGGTGGGGTTGAGAGGCAGGCGCTCAACAGCAGTCAATTTATCCGCCAGCTGATGGTTGGATTCAAGGCGTAGGGCGCGAAAGCCGGACAGAGGACTCTCATCAGCCGGTGACGTGTCTTGACAGTAGAACCACGTCTGGTTCCAATCTTTTGGGTGACTTGGCCGTTCAGCATAGGGAAAAAGACAATCTCTCCGCCGCTGGATGGAGATGCCGCCAAGTTCAAGGCTGGGCCCATTGGCACGTTCATTCTGCCGGTTCAAGTAAAAAAGTTCTCTGAATAAAAGTAGACTTGGCTCCTCTCCCAGGTACACCTCGCAGAAGACTTGAAAGTTGCAAAGATTTGACACGGAATTGGGTCCAATGTCTTGAGGTCTAAGGTCAAAGAAATTCAGAACTTCTTTGAAGAATTTTGAGCCGGGAGGGGCAAATCCCCGGTTCATGTGATCCGTGAAAACTATTACCTCCCCATCTTTGGGTTGAGGTATCTCCTCAGACGGGTTAGGGGCACGATAAGTCATGACCTCCTTCTTTGGCAGATGGCCAGACTTCACAAACTCGGAAAGTTTGCTTTAGGTCAGTGTGGATGGAACCCAATTGCAAGTCACAGGGGCTTTGGCCGCCTTAGGAGCCATGACAACAGTTGGCCTACGACAAAATAAGAAAGTTCCGATTCAACTTTAACCCGGGGGAAATATCTGAATTACTTAAAGTGGCGGCTTAAGAAAGGGGCCTAATGATATAAGGGTGATTGTGCAACAATATTTAAGCCGCTACAAACATCAAGAGCGAGTCAAAATTCTTAAAGTCATGAGAAGAAGGCAAGGCTTACAGCTCAGTATCACTTATTTAAACCGGACACCTGGACAGTTGTGTTTCAGGGCATTTACCAGAAGAAGCTTTTCGGGTGATAGAAACAAGTTTCACAGACGATAGCTATTATTCTGGATCAAATTGTTGCTCTAAAAGGAAAATTTTCTAGACCTAAAAACAGGGCAGAGAAGTTCATGCACTCGAAGAGGGTTTCCAAACAAGGGAAATGAGATATGTTTCTATGCAAGATCAACACAAACACTTACCGCCGCAGTTCTACACAGTTTTTTCGATCTAAACAGGGCATTGGAGGTACAAACTAGCGAGGGTTTGCGTCGGGCAGTGATGAACACCGACGAACTCAACAGGGTTCCAATGCAGATCTATAGAAAGGGAAGGAGAGGAACTCACAGATCTTGGACGAGTGTGGAGGTTTCTTTGTCGATTTCTGGTCGAGTCGAGGTGATCTCAGCGGCTTTGAGTCGATGAAAACAAGGGTTCGACGGCGGCGGCGGAGCTCAAGTGGCAGAGAGGAGAGGAAGAAGACGACTAGAAGGAGGAAATGAAAGACCTAAGTCGCGGCTATTATAGTGAGAGGACAACTGAGACGGCGCGGGAAACGAGGAGATAAGAATTACTATCCAGCGGCCCTGACGTCTCAATTTTCGGAACACTTAATAAAAGCAGAGATCCATTGAAGGATACGATGGAATAGAAAATGAATTAAGGAAAGGATGACATCATGCCGGGTTAAGACGGATCCAGAAGATGACATCATGGCGGGTTAAAGAAAACCTTTTGTATAGTCAGAAGACTGAAGATTTATTCTTTAAGTATATTTTTAAGATTAACATGAACAGGTTCAAATCAATCTGGGGCCTAATGTTGGGGATATGACTATTTGTGTAAGCCGCCCAGGAGGGGCCGGGTTACACAAAGAAGACTCATCAAAGGAAGCCCAAGACCAAGCATAAGGATGGCGATTCAATAAAGGGCTTAAGGCCCACATGCGGCTTAAGGCCCGTTGTAGTAAACCGCCATGATGGCATGACTTGTAACATAAGGTAGATTTAACTAGTCACCGAGCCGGACACTGTGTATAAGCCGGTCGGGACTCTCTAAGCCGCAGGCGTCAACCCGTGTATATAAGGGGATGACCTACTGGCGGCTTAGGGCAGGAAACAACTCATGGAGAGCCGGGCATAGCGTATCTCGATCCTTGGTCATCGAAACATCAATACCAACCCAACTAGATGTTGGCCTTACCTTCACCGTAAGGGGCCGAACTAGAATAAACCCTCTCGTGTCCTTTGTCTCGATTTAACCCCTTCAAGCTTCCTAGTTGCGATGGCTCCACAACTAAGTCCTTTCACGAGGACATCTGACGTGACAATTCCACGACACGCCCCGAGCCTCCTGCGAGTGCTACTGTGAGGGGTGGTTCCATTATTGCACCCCAGCCCCTCCGGAGAGCGCTGCTAGATAGTATGCAGACAACTGTGGCGGGCGCTTCTACTTCGGCTGGGAGAGGTCGGGGGAGGACGAAGAAGGCTGGTTGAGGTGGACGTGGCAGCGGGAGAGGTAGGAAGACTGCTACGCCTTCATCGCTGCCACCCTCAGCTGATTCACCCGACCACAGGACTGCTCTGTCTGACATGGACCCGTCTCGGACTCCGGTCCATGAGCCTCCGGTCGCTGATCCTTTGCCCCACCAGACTCGGGTCGCCGATCCTTCGCCCCACGTGAGTCCGGTCCTAGAGTCTTCGTCCCAGAAGACTCTGGTCCCGTCGTCTTCTTCCCACGAGACTCCGGAGGCTAGTGGCCCGGAGGATGGTAGCGAGGACACCTTTTCAGATGATAGCTACAGCGATGAAGAGCTGGTTGAGAAGGGCAAGAAGGTCTATAAGCATGGCTGTACAAAGTCCCGCCCATGCCGACGACCCCCGACCAGAGGTGGTTGATTGCGCCTAAAGGGTTGAAGTAAGTGTATTTACTATTTTTTAACCTTTTGCCTTCATGTTCCTTCAAATTAATATCTAATGTGTTGGCCTTGTCATACTGCAGGGGCTGGGTATACCCCCATGACCGTGGTGTCCGCAAGCCCAACTAGGTCCTTAGCACACTTTGCCGGCAGCACTTCCCTGGGTGGGTCACGATGCCCGGTGAGGGTCAGGTTCCACAGCTAGCACTAAGCTGGGAGTTGTACTCTGTTGCCCCGGCCCCTCCAAGGGATAT
The DNA here is from genome assembly GCA_021437245.1 of Aegilops speltoides. Taxonomy (NCBI): domain Eukaryota; kingdom Viridiplantae; phylum Streptophyta; class Magnoliopsida; order Poales; family Poaceae; genus Aegilops; species Aegilops speltoides. The sequence continues at coordinate 444,969,146 of CM038143.1, forward strand.
GGTCGCCGGTGTCACGTGCGAGACGGTGGCCTACATTGTGTTCCGTCGGTTTTGGGTAATTTCTCCTTTACAGAATTAAAAATGAACACTACCTAGCTAGTGATTGTACTAATCATTGTTGTCTTCTTTGATTGCAGACCTTCTACAGGGTTTCAAAGGGAGAACAGGAGGCCGCGGCTATGGTTGTGAAAGCCGAGTGCAAGCGCCTACTTCAGAAGTTACGGCACGAGGCTCGGGTGCAGGCCATTCGAGACTACTACGCCTCGAAGGGTATTAGGAGGGCCAAGAAGAAGTGTTGTAGCAAGTTTCTGAGTAGGGAGAAGTACTTGGCAGTAATTATACCTATTCTTAAGGCCTTGAACTTAGTTTTCTTGATTTGATTTGTAGCGCTGAAATTTCTCTTGACTCACTTAGGTGCCCCCGAGATGGTCTGTTGATAAGATGGACTGTTGGGAGGCGTTGGTGGATGCGTGGTGCTCTCCCCAATGGCGGCTCAAACACCAAAGGGCCAAGGATAAGCGCGACCAAACGAAAGGTGTGCCACACCATCAAGGGAGCTCCAACCTGTTTGAGTACGGGGATAACTGGGTATGTGGTTTGCTACATGATTCATGCAATTTCATTCTTCATGGTAGCATTTATCCTTTCCAAAATGACTTAATATGCTTAGTTAGTTAAAAAAGGCATAACTACCTTGGATAGTTCACTTATGACATATTTAGCTCTAAAATGACATAATAACCTTTAGATAGCTCTGTAAAATGACTTAATATGCTTTAGTTAGTTAAAAATGGCATAACTACCTTTGATAGCTCAATAACGACCTAAACTAATCTTAGCTAGTTCATTCATGACATAATTAGCTCTAAAATGACATAATAACCTTAGATATCTCTATAGAATGCCTAAATATGTTACAGTTAGCTAAAATAGCATAACTACCTTGGCTAGCTCAATAATGACATAATTAGCATACTTTGGTCAAAAATGCCATAATAATCTTTCTTAGCTCCAAAATGACCTAAACTTAGCTTATTTTCCTCGAAAATGACATAATAACCTTTCTTAGCTCCAAAATGACCTACTTACATAGTAATATCATTCTTAATGCTAGCTTGAGCCCTAATTAACTAATATTTTGTTCCTCTCTCTCTCTCGGGCGCGGTACCACAAGAAGACTGTGCCAACTCTGTTCGGCCTCTATGGCATGGCCCATATGGCCCCGTACAAGAAGGCCAAGGCATTCACGGAGTCTAACCTAGATCATCCAGAGAACTTCACCAACATCTCCTCCCACCACAAGCTTGTGAAGTACAGAGACGAGGGGAAGACGAGGAAAGGGGAGGACTTTAACCCGAGCCAGGATCCTTTTGATACAAAGCTGGTGATGATATCTGGTGGCCGGAGGTCCCATGGCTCTCAAGCCATTGGTGATGGACTGATAGGTTGTCCTAAGACTCTCCCGCAGATCAAGAAGCGCCTGAGTAGCTCTGATCCTGAGATAACGCCTCGTGCACGGCCCGCGGAGCTCGCCGTGGCGGCTAGTTATACGGACTCTGACCTTTCCTCCATTACATTGTGTGTGCGTCCGTCGATGATTACAATGCTAACGAGGAGTGTTGTGTTGCAGGCAGCGGTTGAGAAAGAGAGATTGAAGATCCAGGCGCTTTTGGAGGAGGCAAAAAGGGAGGCGGGGCCGAGGGAGAGGGAGAGGGAGGAGAAGACGGCTAAGCTGTTGGAGGAGGAGAGGAACCGGAACGAGGCGTCTCACCGGGCCCTATACAAGCTCATCGTGGTATGTTTCTTGTGCATATTAGCCCAATCATGCACGTAATGTTCGCATTACTAACTAATATGACTGACTCGTGAGAACCAAATGTGCAGACCATGTGCGAGAAAAACGGTCAGGCCCCTCCGTCGATGCCCTGGATTGCTCCAGCGGGCACAGTGAGTTTGATTTGAATGGTCCTTAGTTACTACTATTCACATTTCAGTTTGCATCATGCTAACGAGACATTATTGGAAATGATCTTTGGTTCAGCATGGCTCCCGACAAGCATCGACCAATCCTTCCACATCTGCCAATGCCGAAACTGTGGGGACCCCGACTGATAAGTCGTGATCACCGAATGCACGTGTACAGTGATCCCAGAGATCAATGCTCACTGAACACACAGAAGCTGAATAACAAGAGTCTTACATCCATACATACCGTCTTGCACAAATTGTGACCATTATGGTCGAGTCTTACATTGATAAAGCCTTAAGGGCTGAACATCAAATGAAACACAAGCAGCGGAAATCATCGTCGATAAGTAGAACCCATGCCATCTGCCTTAACCCTCTGGGCATTACGACCGGAAGCGTCCTAGTTCGCATGATCGTCTCCAAAGAACTCTTCTTGAACTCCGGTTCTTCCATGCACGGTCAATTAAATAACCAGTGGCAAGCCAATGAGTACTTTGAATGTACTCGCAAGCAACCCATGTTTTGGTTCAAGGTACAACAATGCATGACATAGGTAAATTTTGCATAAAGCTAGTTTTGAGTGCAATGCCATGTTCAACATCCTATAAAGCATGCATCAAGAGCATTCAAGTAACCATGAGGAGAGGTTACAGATATCAACATAAATAGAGTGGGCACCAACCCATCATAAATAGAGTGGGCACCAACCCGTCTCCAACATGTCAAGTCCTTCGACTTGACCCAAGTAGTTTCATCACCACACTCACACGGTTGAAAACCCTGGACATAGTTTAAGCAGCACCGCCCAACCGTCCTTGACCGTGGACACGGCTATTCGAATAGTTTTACACTCTGCAGAGGTTGCACACTTTACCCACTAGATCCGGGGAACTTCCGTGTCATTCACGACCCGCGGTACCTCAAGTACCCGGGGTAAGCACCCGATCACTACCTTTCCCTAGACGACACTAACATGGAGTCCACTCGATTGGTAGTAACCCCCGTGCCAAACATTTCACATCATAAAGTTGTGGAGCCTCGCTCCCATATTCATCACATACCACAAGCACGGGGTACCAACGGTGTGTCTGGTGCCCTGTGAAAATAGTCATGGCCGCCCTACAGCACGACCCGTCCCAAGAGAGAGCACCAACTCTCCCCGTCACTAATGTGCGGGCTCCAAGCTAGTATCGGTCTAGGTACTCAATAATGCCCTTTCCCATATAAGGGTAGAGTGGTCGCGCATGTAAGGTTGGGACAGTCATCAAATCTTAAATCTAATCCGTTTTCGAAAACAACACACACTTGCCTCGGTACACCACTTCGTCATCAAGTGGTTACCCATCTCATCATCTCCCTCGGGCATAAGTGGCACCCGATGGGGTTTTCAAAAGTCGTTTGAAAAATATTTTGTCTTCATCACCATGCATATCCCCGTCCCTTTTGCGTAGCACTACTTAGCATCCTATCTAGTCCCACCGGCATAACCCTCATAAGAAGGTAGGGCCATGCACAATGCAAGTATCAACGAGAGAATAACGGAGGCAACCAAACCACGTGGTTCACCCTCTCATCATGATTCCGAAGCAACAACAATAAGGAGCTATATATGACATGCATGTAAAGGGGTTTCATAGTCATGGTCAAAGGGCTGCTTGCCTTGGTTGGCTTGATCTTCAAAGGCTTCAGGCCCTGCTCCTCCTTCTTCCTCAGCTACCTCGTCAAATACAGGATCTAACATCGCAAGAAAACAACGGGAAAATAAGACAATAATAAAAACAGAAAAGTCAAAGTGCTCAGAAAAATGTCAACTTATTTTTGTAAAATACTAGGAGGAAAGCTAGGAAGGGGACAACTCTTGGTTTTGGTTCTGGAGTAGCAGAATAGGAGATATGGATTTTCAAAGGCATATTTAAATGCTAAAAGTCACATTTAAATATTTACAGTGAAGAAAAGGTTGTTGGATTAGAATGAAAGTTGCACCATTAAATAGGTTGCAATATTCTAGGAATTTAGAAATTGGAATCAATTCATTTGGACAAATATTTTGTCCTGTGGAATTTTTGGAAAAGAGATGTAAAAAGAAAAAGAAAAAAGGCGCTGCCATCGGGCGGAAGAGGCCACGGCAGCAGCAGCCCAGAGGGGAAAGCCAGCCAGCGCCGCCACGTCCGAAGGCGTAAAAGCGAAATCGCCTTCGATCGGCGGCGGATCGGTGTGTCTTGTAGACGTTTTAAACTGACGGTGGATCCCACCCGTCGTATGCGTGAGGTCGACGGGCGGCCCCACGGCGGCCGTCGTCTACCTCCGCCGAGGCGACAGCGAAGCTTCGCCGGGCGGCGATCTGAGCACGGAAGGGCGTGGGGCTACCGTTGGATTCGAGGTGAAGTCGCCGTTCGGGTGGTGGTGGAGACGGTCGCCGAGTGGCTGCCGCGGGCGGCGAGGTCACGCGGCGGAGGCGCTTCGGGCGTCGGTGGCTTCGGCCGTTTCCGGCTGTAAAACAAGGGGGAAAGAGAGGGGAAAGAATCAGTGACGCCTCGCGATTCCAGATCGAGAGAGAGCTGGGGCGGAGAAGGCCTGTACCGCGTGGACGCCGACGAGCCGAGGCGGCGGAGCTCGAGCTCGATCTCGAGCTCGGGCGGCTCTGGAGAGGAAAGAGTGGTGCGGGAGGCCGATTGGGAGTGTGGAGGGGCAACAGGGAGGAAGAGAGAGGCTCGGGGTCGCCTTATATAGGCTGGCTGAGGTCCACCGTAGGTGTGGCCTACGGGCGCCCGCGGGATCGGCTCTGGTGGCCGTTGGAGAGGGAATGGAGCTGTCCACGGTGTTCGTGGGGGTGGAGTAGGGCGCCAGGGAGAAGGAGAGAGAGCGGGGAGGGGCTCTGGCACACGCGCATGTGAGGCCGGGCATTGGCCGAGCCGGGCGGCGCTGGGCACGTGGCGCAGGAGGTGAGAGAGAGGGAGAGACAAGGGGGCCTGCACGGTGGCGTGTCGCGGACGTCGAGGGCATCGGCCGGGCGGCGGGGTAGCACGAGGTGGTCGGGGCCAGCGCGCGTCAGCGGTCGGGAGCGCGATGACGTGCTCCAGAGCGCAACTTTGGCCGGCATCCGCGGCTTTCCCGCGTCGAGCGCGCGTCCACTAGTGTCTGGGAGCTACAGTGGGTGTGGGCAAAACTAGAAAGGAGCCTTGGATGCTCTGGAGGGCCGAGGGGAGAGAGAGAGGCTGTGAGAGAGAGAGGAAACTGTTGTCCAGAGAGGACAAATGAGGTTTCCCCCTCCTTTCTCATTGCTTCCTCGGGTAGAAAAACATCCATATCACAGAGGGGAACAAGGAGGGGTTGTTGTAAAAAGATAGGCTCAAGGAGATTAGTGGAAGTGGCCAAAATAGGCATTTTAATTATCTGCCAGAAGGTGTTTGATGGTGTTTTGGATAGGCTAATGACTTTCACTGGCCAATATACTCCATGGGGTGAAATGTCACATATAATTAGGGCCTTCCACCCATTTTGAGCTTATTTGGACAAAGTTGCCAATGTAACTCTTGCAAACCCTAGAAATGGACAGAAATGGATTTGTGTAGATCCAGTGGAGTAGATCACTTCTCCTTGATGCACCACTTGGTGTGGTGGCCTTATTTGGTCATGTGATCAGGCTCACAAAAGTTGGGGTCTTGGACAAAAAGTTGGTAGTACAAAGTAGTTCAAATTTGATTACAGTCGAGAGGGTTTTGAGGCACTTTGACCAAGATTTCCTCTTCTCCAACCTGTGCCATTTGGTCTAGATGCATCATTAGACCATTTGAGCATGTTCACCAAGTTTGAGAACATTTGGACATATTTGGCAATGTAAAGTTGATCAAACTTCAGAATGGACAGATATGGTTTTGAGGGGTTCTGGTGGAGTTATCTTGTTCTCCAAGTCATGAGACTTGGCAAGATCATCTAATATGTCATATGTGACATGATAGAATTTCCTTGGAATTTTTGGAGAATATTTCCTTTGTAAATATTTCAAAAGCCTGAAATATCCAGAAAGGGTTTTAGAGGGATTTGACCAATATTTTGAACAAGACCATGTGTTGAAACTCTTATATATGGAAAATATATGTCCACTGAGTTTCCCTGATTTTTGTCAAATATTTTTAAAACAATAAAATAATTTTTCCCTATTAAAGACCATTTCTGGCCTTAAGAAAAAGCTTTTAAATAAAATAGTAAAACAACTTTTAAAATTATATTTTTGTGGTTTCGGGTATCCTATATCTAATAGGAGTCAAATATATTTTTGGAAAGATTTTTACTGCCCTTAATCAAGTGCTTGCATTGCAAACCTCAATTCGGGGTTTTGGAAAACTAATTTTAGAAAATACTTTCGGCCAAATTATTTTTGTAAGAAAATTCTATATTGCACTATACACATGGCATGGTCATTGGGCAGGAGTTTGGGGCAAGGAGATGAAATATAGAAGGTAGAGTAGTTGACTTTAAGGAGCACTTGAAAAGAAGCACAGAGAGAAAACCAACTCCAAATAAAAGCCAAATAATGCAAAAAGTTTTTGTTGGTCCGAATTATCATGCTTTATTAATGAAAATGAAATGTTACAAAATGCAGTGTGTGACAGACCTACCCCCTTACAAGAATCTCGTCCCGAGATTCCTAAACTAAACTTTAAAGAGATCTGAAACTTCGGATCTAAGGTAGTCTTCACGCTCCCAAGTTGCTACCTTGATGTGGTTACTCCATTGGACCTTGAGGTACTTGATGGTGCGGCTTGAGTCGTCGCTCAGCCTCATCGAGAATGCGATGGGCCTCTCACGATAAGTCAAATCAGGTGAAGGTCAATGGCTTGGTGATTGGCGTCCTTGTAGAAATCGAGCTTATGCGGAACTTGGAGACACTTCCGAGTTGTGACCGTGGAACACGTTGTGCACATCGAAAGTTCAGTGGAAGTTCCAACTGGTAAGCCACTTCTCCTCGTCGCCCATGATCTTGAAGGGCCAATGTATCTCGGGCGAGCTTTCCTTTGACATGGAAATGCTGGGTTCCTTTAAGAGGGTGACCGGAGATAGACATGGTCTCCAACTCGGAAGTTTATGTCTCTCGACGTGAGTCAGCGTAGCTCTTCTGTCTTGACTTGGCGGACTTGGGCGCTCTCGACAAGCTGGACTTGCTCTTACCTTCACGAAGGATATCGGGCCCAAAGACAAGTCCTTCTCCGGTCTCGACCAATTGAGAGGTGTCGGCACTTCCGCCTCAGTATAACACTTCAAATGGTGCCATCTCAAGGCTTGCCCGATAGCTGTTGTTGTAGGAGAACTCGGTGAAAGGGAGGCAGTCTTCCCACTTAGCTCCATAAGCTAAGACACAGGCTCGGAGCATGTCTTCGAGTATCTGATTTACTCGTTCGATCTGACCTCCGGTCTGTGGGTGGAAAGCGATCTTTGAAGGACAACTTGGTCCCCATGGCCTCTGGAATTTCTTCCAAAACCTTGAGGTGAACTGGGTTCCTTGATCTGACACAATCTCCTTGGGAACACCATGAAGGCTCACGATTTGGTTGATGTAGAGAGTTGCCAGCTGGTTGCCATCATGGGTAGTCTTAACAGGAATGAAATGGGCCACTTTGGTCAAATGATCGACTATGACCCAGATGGAGTCATGTCCCTTGTTTGACCTAGGTAGTCCAGTGATGAAATCCATCCCGACTTTATCCCATTTCCACTCGGGAACCTTGAGTGGTTGGAGTAATCCAGCAGGTTGCTGATGTTCAGCTTTGACTCTCTGGCATACGTCACATTTTGCAACATAGGTGGAAATCTCCCTTTTCATCCCGTGCCACCAAAATCTTTCCTTCAGGCCTTGATACATCTTGGTTCCTCCAGGGTGGATGGAATATGGGGTGTCATGAGCTTCTTGCAAGATCAGGTTCTTGAGCTCAACCTTGTTGGGCACGCAGATGCGATTCCCAAACCACACAATTCCTTCCTCATCTTCTGAGAATCCTGAGGCTTTGCCTGCCTTGATCTTCCTCTTGATGCCTTCAATACTCACATGCCCCTTCTGAGCTTCCTTGATATCATCCATCAAGGTAGGCTTAACTTCGAGGTTGGCCAAGAATCCTGGTGCAACCAGTTCCAACCCGAAGCTTTCAAGTTCTTCATACAAGGCGGGTAGCTTGTGCTTAAGCATAGCATTCAAGGAGCAAGCCTTCCTGCTCAATGCATCTGCTACCACATTAGCCTTTCGAGGGTGGTCTTGAACACTGAGGTCATAATCCTTTATCAACTCTAGCCATCTTCTTTGTCTCATGTTCAATTCCCTTTGAGTGAAAATATACTTCAGACTTTTGTGATCCGTGTATATCTCACATCGCTTCCCCAAGAGGTAATGTCACCAAGTCTTGAGGCATGAACCACTCTTTGCTAGCTCAAGGTCATGAGTAGCATAGTTCTCTTCATGAGGTCGTGATTGCCTTGAAAGGTAGGCTACGACTCTGCCTTCTTGCATCGAACACCTCCCATCCGGTTCTTGGCGCATCACAAAATATCACAAACTCCTTGTGTATATCTGGCGTGGCGAGGCTGGGCGGTGGTCAGCCTCTTCTTGACTCTGGAAGCTTTCTTCGCGCTTCGCATCCATTCAACTTCTTGTCCTTCTTCAAGAGCTGAGTCATGGGTCGGGCAATGCTTGAGAATCCTTCAACGAACTTGCGGTAGTATCCCGCGAGTCCGAGGAAGCTTCGACTTCCTTCACATTGCTTGGAGATTGCCATTCACCACGGCTTCAATCTTAGCGGTCGATGACAATCCCTCTTCGCTTAAAACATGACCCAGAATCCAACTTCACGCAGCCGAATTCACACTTGCTGAACTTGGCATACAGTTGGTGCTCTCGAAGCTTGTCTAGGACCATCCTCAAGTGTTGCTCGTGCTCTTCTTCCGACTTCGAGAAGACAAGAATGTCATCAATGAAGACAACGACAAACTTGTCTAAATATTCCATGAAGACCTTATTCATGAGATACATGAAGTAAGCCGGGGCATTGGTCAATCCAAAGGACATGACCGTGCATTCATACAGGCCATATCTGGTTACAAATGCCGTCTTCGGAATATCTTGGGGTCTGATTTTCAGTTGGTAGTACCCAGATCTGAGGTCGATCTTGGAGAACACCTTGGCCCCATTGAGTTGATCAAACAGATCTTCAATCTTGGGAAGTGGGTACTTATTCTTGATTGTAACTTCGTTGAGGGAGCGGTAGTCAATGCACAAGCGGATGGTACCGTCCTTCTTTGCCACAAATGAGCAGGTGATCCCCAAGGGGAGGCACTAGGCGGATAAATCCTTCCTCAACTGCTCTTCCAGCTGCTTCTTCAATTCTGCTAACTCCTCCGATCCCATTCTATAAGGCTTCTTAGAGATGGGTCCTGCTCCGGGTATGAGCTCGATGATGAACTCAATGTCTCGGTCAGGAGGCATTCCTAGTAGTTCATCAGGAAAAACATCGGGATATTCGCAGACTACCGGCACTTGTTCCAATCCAACTTCAGTCAGACAGTTGACTTGGTTGGCTTGAGCAGAGGAGGAGTTGGAGGCAAATTTAACTTCGACTCCTTTGTCATTGGTCATAGTGACAGTCCGGTTGCGCAATCTATCAAGCCTTGGTGCTTGCTGATCCAATCCATTCCCAAGATCACATCCAAGCCTTGTGATTTCAGGATGATAAGGTCTGCTAGGAAGTCTACCCCGTTAATGGTAATCCCGACTCCTTTACATCCTATCTTGGCTCTCATCTCTGCTCCGGGGGTTTGTACCACCATAGGGTTATTCAGGGTGTAGGGTCATGCCACTTTTAATGCAAAACTTTGGGTGACAAAAGAATCGTGGCTCGAGAATCAAACAAAACAGTTGCGGGTGCTGAATTGACAAGGAACGTACCCAGCATGACGTCCGGGTCTTCCTGGGCTTCTTCTGCAGTGACATGATTCACACGACTCCTGCCGTTGTTGGGCAGGTTGCGGGGAGCTTGGTTCCTTGGTGGCATTCCACGGCCTTGTCATGGGTTCTGCGCATTGGGGCGCGGGGCGTCGGGCTTCTTGTTGGGGCAATTCTTGGAGTAGTGTCCTGGCTGTTCACATCCAAAGCAAGTGACTTGGTTGGGGACGACGCCCTTGCCAGCATTGTTATTGGGGTTTTTGTAAGCTGGCCTGGGGTTGGCATACTGCTGAGGTGGATAGTTGGTGCGGGTGCGGGAGCTCGTGGTTCTTGATAGGTTGGCTTGACCGGGCTGGCTGCCATGGACGAGGCTTCGGTTCTTTGGAGCTACCCTTGCTAATCATCTTGCGCTTCGGGTGTCATCGAGAGCATGTCGCTTGTCCTCAAGCATGAGTGCCTTGTTCACCGGATCAGAAAGGTCGGGCAGTCACACACAACAAGCGAGTCTGCAGAGTCTGGTTAAGGCCTTCCATGAAGCGCTCCTTTTGGCAAAGCGTCGGTCTTGACATCCTCGAGGGCATACCTTGAGAGAACACCGAACTTCTACATGTACTCCTTGACAAGGCTACTACCTTGCTTGAGGGCTCGGAACTCACGCTTCTTGATGGCCATGATTCCGGAAGGAATGTGGGCCTTGCGGAATTCTGTCTTGAAGGTATCCCAAGTGATGTCTTGGTCAAGATGCATAGCCTTGAATCCATCCCACCAAGCTCTGGCGGTCCCAGGAGACAAGGCGGCATAAGCCACCTTATCACGGTCCTCAGTGCATCCGACTAGTGCCAGCAGATCCTCAATGGTGCGGACCCAGTCGTCTGCATCCAGGGGTTCAGGAGTCTCGATGAAGGTGGGTGGTGCATGCTTCTTGAACTCCACCAGCGTGGAACGTCCATGGCCGTGTCCCGCCGGCTGGCGATTGACAGCTTGAGCAATCATCTGGAGGGCTGCAGTGTTGGTTTGGCGCTCCTCTCGGAAGGCTTGGAGAAGCTGAGCCATGTCCATGTTTGGAGGAGGTGGTGGTGGTGGAGTCTGCCCTTGGGCTTGGTCCTGGCTGGCTCCTGCCTCAGCAGAACCTCCGGCTTCTTGCGGCTCGGTAGAGGTACCAGTACGTGTTACAACAGGCATCCTATTGGAGCGGTCAAGGTCTCATGATTGGGAAAATAATATGAGGGAAAGCAATATAGATGGGATGCCTAGTAAGGGGGTGGTGTGACACAAATTTAAGTTAAACAAGGGCCAGAAGGGCCAAACTCATGCCTTAAAACCAAATGGGGAATGTAGTCGTTTACAAGTTCCCGAAGGGAGAGTACGACTTCATCAAAGCAAGTTGAAAGCAAACACAACATAACATGGTTTCATAAGAACCATTACAAGGACTCGACTTCGCATAAGGGGTACACGACCTATCCTACCATAGGCTACGGGCTAGCCTATCCTAGTCCTGAACGGTGTCTAAGTGGTGGAATGCTCGGTCGGGTATTCTGGCTCCTCTGGGTCTTCCTCCTCATCTTCATCTGTCTTAGTCTCTTCGTCGCTTGAGGGAGTGGGGGAGTGGAGGAGCTGAACACGGCGCTACTTAGCCGGTGGCGTCGTGAAGAGGTTGCGGTACTCCTTTGCCGTCATACGGCGTGGCTGAGGTGATCCCTTGGCATGTGCGACCTGTGGGGGTCGTCCGCCTCGATAAGCTACTGCGGGCTGTCCAGGGGGTGCTCCATCCTTCTTGATCCTGTCCACCTTCATCTGAGCTACGCGGAGGAGTTCCTTGGTCTCGTGGAGTTCCTTCCGAAGCTCTGTCGACTCGAGGCCGTGTGTTGTGCGGCATGTCGGCACACAAGCTGAAATAGGTCCGAAGCGGAGGAAAGTCCCTCGTCCAAGGGTGGTGCTGGTGCGCTGCTCTCGTCATCACCTTCCTTACGATAAGGCAGGTAACAGTGGCTGGCTCACTCGCCATCTCTGGCAGGAGATCCGGGAGGCGAGTCGGCGCTTTGAGGGCAGCATCTCCATGGCGAGGCGCAAGTCGCCATCTGGGGTCCCTCAAAGAACCAGCTCGTCGGGAGTCGTTCGCTCTCACGACTACCTCCACGTGATACTCCTTCTTGGTCTTTGTCGACCTAGTGCTCGTGGTAGGAGAAGGTGGGGACTCGAGTGAACGGCACTTCTGAGGCTATCCTCAAGAAGCACGGAAACCCAAGGGTCGAAGTCCTCGCACGCGCGCCATCTACAAAAGTGGAAGGGGAAGGGTCAATAAAGGGAATGTGACCTATGTTTGGGGTACTATCATAAAACATAGGTATATGGGTAATCTTGTGGATAGTCTCGCTCTAACTAACATCCATGCTAACTAAGGCTTCCTACAGTCAGGATGGCTCTGATACCAGCTCTGTGGGGACCCCGACTGATAAGTCGTGATCACCGAACGCATGTGTACAGTGATCCCAGAGATCAATGCTCACTGAACACACAGAAGCTGAATAACAAGAGTCTTACATCCATACATACCGTCTTGCGCAAATTGTGACCATTATGGTCGAGTCTTACATTGATAAAGCCTTAAGGGCTGAACATCAAATGAAACACAAGCAGCGGAAATCGTCGTCGATAAGTAGAACCCATGCCATCTGCCTTAACCCTACAGGCATTCTGACTGGGAAACGTCCTAGTTCGCATGATCGTCTCCAAAGAACTCTTCTTCGAACTCCGGTTCTTCCATGCCTGGTCAATTAAATAACCAGTGGCAAGCCAATGAGTACTTTGAATGTACTCGCAAGCAACCCATGTTTTGGTTCAAGGTACAACAATGCATGACATAGGTAAATTTTGCATAAAGCTAGTTTTGAGTGCAATGCCATGTTCAACATCCTATAAAGCATGCATCAAGAGCATTCAAGTAACCATGAGGAGAGGTTACAGATATCAACATAAATAGAATTGGGCACCAACCCATCATAAATAGAGTGGGCACCAACCCATCTCCAACATGTCAAGTCCTTCGACTTGACCCAAGTAGTTTCATCACCACACTCACACGGTTGAAAGCCCTGGACATAGTTTAAGCAGCACCGCCCAACCGTCCTTGACCGTGGACACGGCTATTCGAATAGTTTTACACTCTGCAGAGGTTGCACACTTTACCCACTAGATCCGGGGAACTTCCGTGTCATTCACGACCCGCGGTACCTCAAGTACCCGGGGTAAGCACCCGATCACTACCTTGCCATAGACGACACTAACATGGAGTCCACTCGATTGGTAGTAACCCCCATGCCAAACATTTCACATCATAAAGTTGTGGAGCCTCGCTCCCATATTCATCACATACCACAAGCACGGGGTACCAACGGTGTGTCCGGTGCCCTGTGAAAACAGTCATGGCCGCCCTACCTGGCACGACCCCGTCCCAAGAGAGAGCACCAACTCTCCCCCGTCACTAGTAATGCGGGCTCCAAGCTAGTATCGGTCTAGGTACTCAATAATGACCTTTCCCATATCAGGGTAGAGTGGTCGCGCATGTAAGGTTGGGACAGTCATCAAATCTTAAATCTAATCCGTTTTCGAAAACAACACACACTTGCCTCGGTACACCACTTCGTCATCAAGTGGTTACCCATCTCATCATCTCCCTCGGGCATAAGTGGCACCCGATGGGGTTTTCAAAAGTCGTTTGAAAAATATTTTGTCTTCATCACCATGCATATCCCCGTCCCTTTTGCGTAGCACTACTTAGCATCCTATCTACTCCCACCGGCATAACCCTCATAAGAAGGTAGGGCCATGCACAATGCAAGTGTCAACGAGAGAATAACGGAGGCAACCAAACCACGTGGTTCACCCTCTCATCATTATTCCGAAGCAACAACAATAAGGAGCTATATATGACATGCATGTAAAGGGGTTTCATAGACATGGTCAAAGGGCTGCTTGCCTTGGTTGGCTTGATCTTCAAAGTCTTCAGGCCCTGCTCCTCCTTCTTCCTCAGCTACCTCGTCAAATACGGGATCTAACGTCGCAAGAAAACAACGGGAAAATAAGACAATAATAAAAACAGAAAAGTCAAAGTGCTCAGAAAAATGTCAACTTATTTTTGTAAAATACTAGGAGGAAAGCTAGGAAGGGGACAACTCTTGGTTTTGGTTCTGGAGTAGCAGAATAGTTGATATGGGTTTTCAAAGGCATATTTAAATGCTAAAAGTCACATTTAAATATTTACAGTGAAGAAAAGGTTGTTGGATTAGAATGAAAGTTGCACCATTAAATAGGTTGCAATATTCTAGGAATTTATAAATTGGAATCAATTCATTTGGACAAATATTTTGTCCTGTGGAATTTTTGGAAAAGAGACAGAAAAAGAAAAAAAGAAAAACGGCGTTGTGCCACTGGGCCAGAGAGGCCACGGCAGCAGCAGGCCCAGAGGGGAAAGCCAGCCCGCGCGGCCGCCATGTCGAAGGCGTAAAGGCGAAATACGCCTTCAGCCGATGGCGGATCGGTCTTGCCACCAAGACGCTTTAAACTCGACGGTGGATCCCACCCGCCGTATGCGTGGTCGACGGGCGGCCCCACGGCGGCCGTCGTCTACCTCCGCCGAGGCGACGCGAGCTTCGCCGCGGCGATCAGGCACGGAAGGGCGTGGGGCTACCGTTGGATTCAGGGTGAAATCGCCGTTCGGGTGGTGGTGGAGACGGTCGCGGAGTGGCTCGCCACGGCGGCGACGAGGTCACGCGGCGGAGGCGCTTCGGGCGTCGGTGGCTCCGGCCGTTTCCGGCTGCAAAACAAGGGGGAAAGAGAGGGGAAAGAATCAGTGAGGCCTACGGGCGCCCGCGGGATCGGCTCTGGTGGCCGTTGGAGAGGGAATGGAGCTGTCCACGGTGTTCGTGGGGGTGGAGTAGGGCGCCAGAGAGAAGGAGAGAGAGCGGGGAGGGGCTCTGGCGCTCGCGCGTGTGAGGCCGGGCATTGGCCGAGCCGGGCGGCGCTGGGCACGCGGCGCAAGAGGTGAGAGAGAGGGAGAGACAAGGGGGCCTGCACGGTGGCGTGTCGCGGATGTCGAGGGGCATCGATCGGGCTGGGTAGCACGAGGTGGTCGGGACGCGCGTCAGCGGTCGGGAGCGCGATGGCGTGCTCCAGAGCGACTTTGGCCGGCATCCATGGCTTTCCGCGTCGGCCTGGTCCACTAGTGTCTGGGAGCTACAGTGGGTGTGGGCAAAACTAGAAAGGAGCCTTGGATGCTCTGGAGGGCCGAGGGGAGAGAGAGAGGCTGTGAGAGAGAGAGGAAATTGTTGTCCAGAGAGGACAAATGAGGTTTCCCCCTCCTTTCTCATTGCTTCCTTGGGTAGACAAACATCCATGTCACAGAGGGGAACGAGGAGGGGTTGTGGTAAAAAGATAGGCTCAAGGAGATTAGTGGAAGTGGCCAAAATAGGCATTTTAATTATCTGCCAGAAGGTGTTTGATGGTGTTTTGGATAGGCTAATGACTTTCACTGGCCAAGATACTCCATGGGGTGACATGTCACATATAATTAGGGCCTTCCACCCATTTTGAGCTTATTTGGACAAAGTTGCCAATGTAACTCTTGCAAACCCTAGAAATGGGCAGAAATGGATTTGTGTAGATCCAGTGGAGTAGATCACTTCTCCTTGATGCACCACTTGGTGTGGTGGCCTTATTTGGTCATGTGATCAGGCTCACAAAAGTTGGGGTCTTGGAGAAAAAGTTGGTAGTACAAAGTAGTTCAAATTTGATTCTGGTCAGAGAGGGTTTTGAGGCACTTTGACCAAGATTTCCTCTTCTCCAACCTGTGCCATTTGGTCTAGATGCATCATTAGACCATTTGAGCATGTTCACCAAGTTTGAGAACATTTGGACATATTTGGCAATGTAAAGTTGATCAAACTTCAGAATGGACAGAAATGGTTTTGAGGGGTTTTGATGGAGTTATCTTGTTCTCCAAGTCATGAGACTTGGCAAGATCATCTAATATTTCATATGTGACATGATAGAATTTCCTTGGAATTTTTGGAGAATATTTCCTTTGTAAATATTTCAAAAGCTTGAAATATCCAGAAAGGGTTTTAGAGGGATTTGACCAATATTTTGAACATGACCATGTGTTGACACTCTTATATATGGAAAATATATGTCCACTGAGTTTCCCTGATTTTTGTCAAATATTTTTAAAACAATAAAATAATTTTTCCCTATTAAAGACCATTTCTGGCCTTAAGAAAAAGCTTTTAAATAAAATAGTAAAACAACTTTTAAAATTATATTTTTGTGGTGTCTGGGTATCCTATATCTAATAGGAGTCAAATATATTTTTGGAAAGATTTTTACTGCCCTTAATCAAGTGCTTGCAGTGCAAACCTCAATTCAGGGGTTTTTGGAAAACTAATTTTAGAAAATACTTTCTGGCCAAATTATTTTTGTAAGAAAATTCTATATTGCACTATACACATGGCATGGTCATTGGGCAGGAGTTTGGGGCAAGGAGATGAAATATAGAGGGTAGAGTAGTTGACTTTAAGGAGCACTTGAAAAGAAGCACAGAGAGAAAACCAACTCCAAATAAAAGCCAAATAATGCAAAAAGTTTTTGTTGGTCCAAATTTTCATGCTTTATTAATGAAAATGAAATGTTACAAAATGCAGGGTGTGACAGAAACCCCGACCGATCCTTCACCTCCGTCTGCCAATGGCGCAGCCCCGACCATTCCTACACCTCCGTGATAACGGTATTTTTCTTCTTATTTAGCCTGTTTAGTCCATTTATGACATAATTTAGCCTATTTAGTCCACAAATGACATAATGAGATGAAGAAAATCAAGGAAGAGGAAGGAAAGAAGGAATAGGAAGAAAAGAAGAAGAAGAAGAAGAAGAAGAAGAATCAGAAGACTTCTTCTTCTTCTTCTTCTTCTTCTTCTTCTTCTTCTTCTTCTTCTTCTTCTTCTTCTTTTCCTCCTCTTACTTGTTTTTCTTCGTAAATGGCATCATAACCTTGCTAACCTCATAAATGCCATATACTTAGCTTGTTGTCCTCTAAAATGACACAATAAGCTTAGTTAGGTCAAAAATGGCATAATTTGCTACGTTAGCTCAAAAATGGCATTTTTCTTCTTATTTAGCCTATTTAGTCCATTTATGACATAATTTAGCCTATTTAGCACAAATGACATAATAAGATGAAGAAAATCAAGGAAGTGGAAGAAAAGAAGGAATAGGAAGAAAAGAAGAAGAAGAAGAAGAAGAAGAAGAAGAAGAAGAAGAAGTAGAACTACTACTACTACTACTTCTTCTTCTTCTAGCCTTCTTATCCTTCTTCTAGTCTTCTTCTCCTTCTTCTCCTTCTTCTTCTTCTTCTTCTTCTTCTAGTTTTCTTCCTCTTCTTCTTCTAACTTTCTTGTTTCCCATTTTGCGGATTTAATTCACTATATGGAAGCTTGCATGGATGGAGTTCTTGTTTCTCTGTTCTTCTTTTTGTTTTTATCGAAGAATAATGTGGAACTTGTTATATGGATGCATGGAACAATGTGTTGGATGAACATTCTGATAGTAGTGTAAGATGTATGGATGAAACTGTGTTTCTTATGTATGTATATATGTTGTCATGGATGGAGCTATGTGTTCGATACACCATATGTATGTTGTGCTGGTGAAAAAAATATGTACATCTGTGTGTGAATTCCAGTGAAATTAAATGGATATAAATGAAAACAGGGGATATATAGCCTCTTTGCCGTCTGCTAGCAGACGGCAAAGAGGACACGTGGCAGCTTCCTGTAGACACTGGGAACACTGGCTGCCTATTTGGTCAGCTATGCCGTCTGTTGGCGGAGGGCAAAGACCTTTGAATCTTTACCGTCAGCTGGCGGACGGCATAGCTGGCCACGTGGCAGCTTCCCAGTGCTGGCCTAACTGAGCTCTTTGTCGTCTGCTGGCGGACGGGAAAGACCTTTGAATCTTTGCCGTCCGCTGGCGGACGGCAAAGAGCGCCGTTAATGCCCTAACGGCTCTGACGCCACCCCACTGCCGTCCGTTGTCTTTGCCGTCTGCTGGCCTCAGACGGCGGACGGCACAATCCTTTGTCGTCCGTTTCGTGGAAGCGGACGACAAAGAAGGCCTTTGCTGGCACCTGTTCAGACAAACAGTTTGCTGTCTGCTGGCGGACGACAAAGATGTTTGCCGTCCGGGATCTATGCCTTTACCGTCTGCCATGGCAGACGGCAAAGAAGCTGTTTCCAGTAGTGTAACTTCTATAGTAATGTATCATATCACAACCTTCCGTTACACAAGTGGGTAACTCACAAGATTAACAAGATCTTACGCAACTTCGTCCAACATGGAGAGGATAACGAGAATGCGTCTGGAAGGCACTCCATGGTCAACTCGACAACTGTTTGTCAGCTGAAGGCGCTTTGTGGACTGGGAATTGTGGATTTGGAGAAGTTTGGCAAGGCGCTAAGAACACGATGGCCTTGGTTTGAGTGGCATGTGTCTGATCGTCTGTGGGTGGGCTCCACCCTGCCGTGTGACAATAGAGACATGGATTTCTTTCAAGCTTCTACCACCATCACCATTGGCAATGGTGTGAGGGTTCTCTTCTGGCACGACAGTTGGAGCGGCAAAGGACCGCTGAAGACTTGCACCCCCGAGCTTTCAGGATCGCTACACGAAAGAACGTGACGATTATGAAGGAGCGTCAGGATTATAACAGGATCCAGCCCGTGGCCCTCTTGCGGTCCCTGGTTCAGCTCCAGGAGTTTTTGAATCCGTGGACACTTTTGACTTGTACAAATCTCATCCCTAACCAGGAGGACAACATCTCATGGTAATGGATCGTCGGTAAAATATATACTTCGGTATCTGCCTATGCTGCCCTATTCCATGGGTCTCACCCCAAGTTTCCTTCAACATAGATTTGGTCGGCACATGCAAAGCCTAAATGCAAGATCTTCTCGTGGTTGGTTCTCCATGTAGAAAATTGACTGTCGGCATGCTTTCCGTCCGTGGGTGGCCACACTACCCGATTTGCCAGCTATGCTTGAGGGCTTCTGAGATCGTCCTACACCTATGCAAAGATTGTCCCTTCTCTGGTGCGACGCGGTGATTTCCTCGGCATTGAAGGAGGTGTTGTAGCGAAAGGATCCTCTAAACCATTTCTAGGTGGCCGCACTTGCTTTCGAGGATAGAAAGCAACGAGAAATGGCGCTTGGCCATGCTAGGGAAAGTGAGGGCATCGATTAGGTTGTTGTGTGTTGTGAGCTCACTTGGGTTTTGTTGAGTTCCTTTGAAGAACTCGGCACCTCTGTCTATATCCTTCTTTTTTCTTCTAGTGTGGAAGGGCAGTGCTTCTGCTGTTTTCTCGAGAGAAAGAATGGCCATACGATTTAAGTAGTAGTGGGTGACAATTTGTGCGCTCCTATTGTGAGGAGTGAACTCGATGCTGCAGATAGGGAAGGGGGTGTAGAAGCTGACCACAAGCTCGGCGGCGACAAACCACTCGACGGATCAAAATTAAAAAAATGGTACAATCTTTGTACCAAAATGTAAGACGTTTTTGGTTTCGCATAGGGCACAAAAAATATCTTACATTTTGTTACGGAGGAATTATGTTGCTACTATTTTGAAAGAAAGATAATGGATTCCTACCCGTTAACTTTCTTGAATATGTACTTCCCTTCGAGCAGATAGTCGTTTTTTACTACTCCCAACCCTAGGCATGGCTACTGAGTTGGAGCTGACCACATTGACCGCTAACTGGGCAGTGCCAACTCACCAACCAATGTCAACTAAGCATAGGGATGGGAGGAGTGAAAAAAGTTGGCTGATCATTCTCTCTCTATTCATTCGCACTAGCCCGAGCCTGACCTACTCATGCGACAGCAGCAACGGTCGCCGACGTGCTCGCCGCCATTCATATGCAGTGTGAACTTGACAATTGGTGAGGATGCAAGATGGATAATGCAGGCCGTATGGAGAGAGGCAAATTTAAAAGCCGAAGAGATGGAACAGCAAGAGGCAGTTGCTAAAGAGGTTGAAAGAGAGACGATGTCGTCCTCTGAGTAGCATCATCAAGACGCAAACTTTGGGTTTTCTCAACAAAAGGGAAAAAAGAAAAAAGATGCTGCCGCTGAAGAAAAGAGAGACGGTGTCCTCTGTTAATGATGCATAACTGAACTGAGTTATCTTTCCCAATGCACTGGTGTTTTGCATTTTTATTACTGTAATATACTCCATCCGTTTCATAATATAAGAGCATTTTTGACACTAGCGAAGCCACCGGTGGATGTGCTACCGGCGGATCCTACGCACGACGTCTTATATGGAGATGTCAAGTAATGCCTGTTACTGGCAGGAGATGCACGGTGGCTCTGCCGGAGGTGTCCAGTTTAGCCTGTTGTTGTTGGATCGAAGGTGGTGCGACAGTAGCGGGAGGTAGGCAGTATGGGACGTCTTTGTCTTCCGTTGTCTCCTCCCAAGGTATCCAGCTATCGAGACGTCGGTAGCCGAATAAGGGCGGATGGTACAGACGGCTTCAACGACGAGCTTATGCACTCCGGTGGAAACACAAGATCTCTAATCGGGCTATGTCGTCGCGCGCTTGCGTCGTGCCCTTGTTGAAGGTGGTGGATTGAAGCTTTGCTTTGGGGATGCAAATCCGAAGTTCAACCTTGTGGTGGACTCGCCATCATCGGCGCACGTGCGGCGATTCCTTTTTGAAGGCGTAGCCTAGGAGTTGTGTATTTTTCGTTTATGTTGTGTCTTGTATCATAGGGTTAGTGGCTATCTAGGTGAGTTACTGTCGCGAGGTATACGGCTTCAGGGTTTCTTCTCGCCTTTTTTCCGGGTCGATGATGTTCGGCTGCTGGATTTTTCACTTTTAATAATATATTGTTGCATGCATCGTCCTGGTGCAGAGGCCGGGGATATCCTCCTTTTCAAAAAAAAAGGGGGATGGAGGGAGTACTTCCTTCTTCCGACTTAAAATGTGCATCTGATGTACACCTTAGTGGGGATGATACTGATTGCTGAAACATGCAAATCTTATGGAGCATATAGTAACGAATGGGACGTTAGTGCATTTGTTTTCACGTTCTATTTTTTAATCCAAGGATCTGTTTATTCACTTTGGTATATAAGGCGGCCCTGCACATGTCCATGAGTGAACCTAAATGCCAATATCAGCTATCCTGCGTTAGTCATCACTGATGAGGGGATTTCTGAATCTTCAATCACTTTCTAGCAACTGAAGGAAAGTACCAGATCCTGCGTTAGTCATCACTGATGAGGGGATTTCTGAATCTTCAATCACTTTCTAGCAACTGAAGGAAAGTACCAGATCAGGAGGACAACAAGAAGAGGTCAATTTTCTTTGGGAAAAGTATATTTTTCGTCCTCGAACTTTCATGATAGTTTAGGAATCGTCCCTCAACTCCAAAACCACTAAAACTCAGTCCCTCAACTATTTAAACCGTATAAGTTTCGTCCCTTCAGATGGTTTTAGTATGATGTGAAACTGGTTTTGATTAAAACTGGCCAATCCGCGGATTGTCGCCACCATCGAGGCGATCTCCGCCACAACGCCCGACCCCCCGCTGCCAGGATTGCATCATGCAGGACTTGACACGCGTGTTCAGGACCTCCTCCCATGCACGCACGTTCGGTTGTGCACTCAACTACACAGGATCGGCAGCTCTAACTAGTAGGGGTAGTTAACTGATCTTTAGCTAAGGTTGTTGTACAGCACGGCACAGATGTAAACCTGTACAATCTGTCGATTCCTTCAGTTCTTGTTCTACAATATCCATGGTCCAGATCGTAACGAACAACCTCCATCTCGAGTACTCCGACACCACAGAGACGTTTCTCTGCATGGTGCCAATGTTCCAAGTCTATCCCTCGCAGATGGAGATCCTGCGGGGGTACGTTCTGATCGAGAGCACGGCCGTCGGCGCGTCTACAGACTCGGCCGAGGAGAGCTGACGATACAGGGCGGCGGCCTCCTGCCGCCCAACACCGAGGCCAAGATCGTCGACCCTGAGTACCTGCCATGTGTTGCCGTATGAATCGCACCGGCGAGCTCTGGATTAGGGGACTCTACGTCATAAAACCAGGCCACGTGGCCAGTTTTAATCAAAACCGGGTCGACCTCATACTAAAACCACCTAAAGGGACGAAACTTATCCGGTTTAAATAGTTGAGGGACTGAGTTTTAGTGGTTTTGAAGTTGAGGGACGATTTCTAAACTTTCACAAGAATTCGAGGATGAAAAATATACTTATCCCATTTTCTTTTAGTTAGAAATCTTCTGTACAGGACCTTCCCAGTGGAAACTACTCCATCCTAAGAGCCTTACGCCTTAAGTTGTAAACTGCAATATACTAAAAAGGCCTGCTGAAAAGGACCACTGAAATCAGATCTGTATGCATGGAGAATGCATGCCTCGTTGAAAGTAATGGTGAAAGCAAAAGTGGTGTTTCTTCAGTTGGCATCATCAATCAAATGCACAAATTGTGGATCTGGAATAATTCTACTGGAGGAGCATAAAAGCACTTGTGGACACAGGTCACCGCCATTAAAAAGCAGAAACATATATTGAGCAAAATAAATGTAATGTGGTCCGAAGAATGAAGTGCAGTAAACACACCTTCTGTCAACATAATACAGTTTTCCTATAGCATGCCAGTTGGATAGCTAGCCAGTATCATGAAACATCGTGCGCGTTTCTGCTTAATCAGCATCTCACAGTTTTACTTGTGATAGAAGCATTATTCCCAACTGTTGTGATATACTCCATCCGTTCCAAAATAGATGACCCAACTTTGTATTAACTTTACTACAAAGTTGGGTCATCTATTTTGGAACGGATGGGAGTAATAATAAAACAAAAGAAAGGACATATCGGGACACATTCCTGCCAAGCCGTACAGTGGTGGTGTAACCCAGAGGAAAAACCTACAGATTCAGAAGTCAATATTATCCAGTGGATTCTCACAGCACGGCATCGAGTAGGTAGGCTGGTGTAACCAACTGGCAAATATAAGACGCATGTGCACTGTCTAAAGGGGGCAACACTGTGATCAAGATTCAAGAATCAAGTTGGGAAATTAAAGGAGGAACAACTCCTACCTGTTACACTGTAATGCACGACACATTCCTATCCCCCACCACCCACCTTCACCACCACTGTACGGGTTAGAGACTTTGCCATTCTTCTTTCAATTGTTAATGGTAGTACGAGTATTATTTTCGCAGCAGCTCGTCCGCCTTCACCACTAAATTTTCTTGGAAGTCTGCACGTGCTCTATCCAGAATTAACCCTAACGATACATCAAATTAAGCCGTGTGGGTAAGCATTCAGCGGAGTTCAGGGAGGACAAGTATATCAACAAGACCCAAGTCGGTATTCGGCTAGTACGGATAAAAAAACGAGAGGTAGAAGGGTAAGGTAGGAGTTGAAATCGAGGAGGAGAACAGAAGACAGGGTGATGTTTTCTCTAGATCAACACGGGGAAGCACGATGATGTTTTGCCACCTCGCCGGAATATGCGGTCGCTGTTCTGTTCGAAGAGTAGGAGGTCGGCGACGAGCCCACGGAGAGGAGGTGGCGGACAGAAACAGAAGAGCGTGGCCGTAGGAGCCGGAAATAACGTTCGCAGATTTGGAAAAGATCTTCACAAATTTGATATAAGTTCATGAATTAGAAAAAAAATGTCACTGAACAAGGTTTGAAAATTATCAGCGAAAGTGTTCTTAAATTTGAAAAAAAAAATGTTCACAAATTTAAAAAATGTTCACGAATTTGGAAAAATAATTCAGAAAAAAAATGTTCGTAAATTCGAAAAAAATAAAGAAAACCCTGTAAAAAATCCAGAAGTTTCATAAAACCAGCCATTGGTTCCACGCCCTGCACCTATATACTAGCGCGTCTTAATGGGCCGACTAATATATGCTGTAGCGGGCGATGAGGCTAGTATTTTATTTTTTCGCACGCGCTTTTGGCTTTTTAAACAGGTTTTTTCGACTTTTTGTTTTTTCACCTGTCTGCCTTAGCTTTTGGACCAAAGAAAATTTTGAAAAACATTGCACAAAAAACGCGTTTTTTTCTTCCGCGAGAGGCACAATTTTGCTTTCGCGAGAGGCATGGCCATGCCTCTCGAAACCGGAAAAAAACACGTTTTTTTTTTCTTCCATGAGAGGCACGATTTTGCTTCCGCGAGAGGCACGGCCGTGCCTCTCGGAAACGGAAAAAAACGCATTTTCTATTTATTTATTTTTTGTGAGAGACACGGTTTTGCTTCCGCGAAAGGCATGGCCGTGCCTCTTGGAAACGGAAAAAAAATGTGTTTTCCGTTTTTTTCCTTTCATGAGAGGCACGGTTGTGCTTCGCGACAGGCGCGGTTGTGCTTTCACGAGAGGCACGGCCGTGCCTCTCGGAAACGGAAAAAAAGCCATGTTTTCTGTTTTTTTTTCTTACGTAAGAGGCACGGTTGTGCTTTCGCGAGAAGCACGACCATGCCTCTGTTGGAAACAGAAAAGAAACTGTGCTCCTCGTCTGGTTTTTCATCTTTTTTTTTTGAAAAAAGTTCGTTAGAACCTATCAACATGGTATCTAGTTTTGAAAATCTTGACGCGAGGAATTCATCGGTGCAAACGGTTTGAGATTTAGACGCACGGTTTAAGAGATAAAATATTTTGAATAAACGAATCTATGAAAAAAAAAGAGGAAAGCTCCCGGATTGCGACTGTTGACATCAGATTTTGGCACGGCATTAAAGGAAAATGAGATGGCCTCAAGTAAAAGGGTTTTCAGCATGAAAAATGTCACGTCATCGAGTGGAACAACTTTGATGTTCAGGTTATTGTCCTCTGACCTCATCTTAGAGGCCAAAATTGTACTCCGAGTGGCAGAATTTAGTGTTACGAGTGGTTTTCGGCCGATTACACCTTCCAGACAACCTCAGATGAAAGAATACTCTAGATGAATTGTCTTCGTCTCGTTGAGGCGATCGATTTTCATATATAAATCATCTCAATCTGAGTTCGTATGCAAAAGTTAGACGCAATACACTGCAGACCGAACCTAAACGGAAATATGGCGCGATGTAGCACACACCCTGTCTGATGGGTCGCGTGAGTTATTCGGCCTTTGTCGGATGAATGAAGCTTGCCAGTCAAGTAAAAAGCTTGCCGGCACAATGAAAAGCTTGCCGGCACGAAAAGCTTGCCGGCATGGAAGCTTGCCGGGGTGAAACCTTGCCTGGAAGCTTGCCGGTGTGAAAGCTTGTCGGGTGGAAACTTTGCCGGCGTGAAAGCTTGCCGGGGTGGAAACCTTGCCGGGGTGGAAGGCTTGCCGGGGTGGAAACCTTGCCGGCATGGAAAGCTTGTCGGGGAAAGCTTGCCGGAAAAGTGGAGGCTGTCAAAATTAATCCAACCTGAAGTTGGAGATAGGCTCGAAAGGTTATTCATATGACCTCGGATGAAAAAATGTTCTACAGGTAAGTTGTGCGTATCATCGAAATGGTCAACTTTTCTTTAGGAGTCATCATCGTTAGAGATAGTATACGGCCTGCAGAGTTGTTACAAGACTCTGACAGTTCAAAAAACTGCATAATTGAATCCAACCCACAGTTAAAGATGGGCTATAAAAGTTATAAAGATGGCCTTAAAAAGTGAAGTGACCAGTGTTGTATTATGAATATCATCAAGGCGGACAAGTTTGATGTTGGACTCGACTCCATCCGAGTTAGTATGCGATTTCTACGGCCCGCGCAAGAAGCGGGATAGAAGTATGAGACAGATTCGGGCTGAATCCGAGTTGGACTGAAACTAGAACTGTAGGACGTGAATTGATGTAATTTTCTTGTAAGGAAATCCTAGATGAGTCCTTTACTTGTACGGGAAGTCCAGCCGCCTCTTATATATGTTAGGGGTGACGGCCGGTTGTAACAACAGACAATCAAACAAATCAATATACTACTTTTTTCATCTATGTTTTATCTCTTCACCGTTTCTCTCTCTCGTTCTTTGTTGTTCCTCGAGTTTGAGAGCTGCGAATCCCGAGGCTCTAGGTTCGAGCGAATCGACCTAAGGCAGCCCATTGCCGCGGCACTCCCTGACGGGGTCTCTCCCGGGTGTGCGGGGTTTCGGGTCTGCAAAAGCGCCCGCCGACTGTTATATGTATCGCGTTGTCGGTCGGGTCTCCTTCGATGTGAGCTGTGGTGCATTATCCCAGCGTCAAGGATACACGTGACGTGTTCATGTGTCGATACACTTTTTGGCGACTCCGCTGGGGACTGAAGATCCATCATCATCATCCACCATGTCTGATCTTCCCAAGCCATCTGAGGTAGACGCCGATAACATCATTAAGCCCAGTCTTGATGAGATATCGGTTGATCATCACCAAATCTATGAGGAGTACAAGAAGGCACATGAAGAGAAGGATTTGCAGGAGTTCCTTGCAAAATTCAAGAAGGATCGGCAAGGCAACATCACTCCAATTGAAGAAATCAAGTTCCCTCCTCTTCAAGCCAAGCAGGTTAAACCCTCTGTGAGTACTACTTTTCTCCTGGGCAGTGGGCTGAGATTCAGAGTCGTATTGCTGATGGTAACAATCTGGTTTATCAAACTTTCATAGAAAGTACTAATGCTCAGAAGAGTATATCTCAATCATCTAGTGGTAATGGTGGTATAGTTGCTAGTGTGCAAAACCCTAATCTAACTTTACCTATTTCATCGGCGCCTCCCATGCCGATGGCTTCTTATCCCACCCAAACAAATCAGATTGTGGTTGCACCCATTAATCCTATCATGAGAATGTCAAGTTCGATGGCAACGCCGAACCAAGCCCTACCTACAGGTACAACCACTCAACCATTACCGAACTATGGTTCTGCATACATTCCACAGTTCCTACCTACAGCTAGTAGTCCTACTCCTCCTATGCCACTGCAACAAGCTTCATTGTCTACTACAGACGATGCCCTAGCTAATTTTAGAGAGGAGATGGCTAAGATTCTTCGAGAAATTTTTGGAGTTGAGTTACCTCGGAATCAGATTTACCAAAAACCGTATCCCAAATACTTTGATGCCATCCAGTGCCCTCCGGGATATAAAATTCCAGATTTTGTTAAGTTTAACGGAGAAGGCACAAAAATCACATGGGAGCATGTTAGTCAATATTTGGCACAATTAGGTGAAGCAGACTCACTAAATGAATTGAAAGTGCATTTATTTCCTTTATCATTAACCGGTACCACATTTTCATGGTTTTCTTCTTTGCCACATGATTCCATTCGGGCTTGGTCGCAGCTAGAGCAGAAATTTCACAATCACTTTTATAGCGGCGACAATGAACTCAAGTTGTCACATCTAACATCGGTTAAACAGAAGCATGATGAATCAGTCTCCGATTATGTCAAGATATTTAGAGAAACAAAAAATTGGTGTTATAGTTTGGTGATAACCGAGAGAGACATGGAAAACCTAGTGCTAAGTGGTTTGAGAACTCCCATTAGAGAAAAGCTAGAAGGCTATGAGTTCTTAAATATCAACCAAGTCTTGCAAAGGGCTTTGGCTCAGGAAAGCTGAAGCAAAGATCTCAAAGAAGTACATAGACATAAAGTTAATCGTCCAAAGATGAACATGGTTGAATATGATAGTGATCACTTGGACGATGAGGGTGATATTTATGCTACTGAATTTGTTTGGCCGTCTAAGGCCAAACCCTTTACTTGCAATGATCTGAAACCTGGGCCGGGGCTACCTTCCAGCGACTGATGCACATCGCCCTGGGCCAGCAGCTCGGGAGAAATGTTGAGGCCTATGTTGATGACATAGTGGTGAAGTCTCGGGAGGCGAAGACCCTGATTGAGGATCTGGAGGAAACGTTTGCCAGGTTGCGCAAGGTGGACATGCGGCTCAATCCCGAGAAGTGCGTGTTCGGGGTTCCCTCTGGCAAGCTATTGGGTTTCCTAGTGTCGCATAGAGGAATCAAGACCAATCCGGAGAAGGTCAAAGCAATAGAAGACATGAGCCCTCCGCAGATGCTCAAGGAGATGCAAAAGCTGGAGGGCTGCGTGACCTCACTAGGGCGCTCCATATCCAAGCTGGGGGAATGCGCCCTCCTGTTCTTCAAGCTGATGAAAAAGAAGGGGCCGTTCGAGTGGACCCCTAAAGCTGATGCGGCCTTTCAAGACCTTAAGAGATACCTGACCAGCCCACCGGTGATGGTGGCACCGCGCCCTCTCAAGCCCCTGGTGCTCTATTTGGCTGCCACCCCTCACTCTGCCAGCGCCGCTCTAGTGGCACTAAGAGAACATCGCATGGTCAAGGACCCTCATCAGGGCGCCCGGTCACCAGGCGAAGCACAATAGCCTCAGGATGGTGCTCCTGAGGCCTCAGCTGATCCGACGACCAACTTTCCTCCCGAGGCTCAAACCAGCCCTCCAGTCGGAGGGACTCCTGAGGCTGAGGCTCGCGAGGCCCCAGTCGGCGCGGCAGGTGATGGGACCCCCGAAGGCCAGCGTCCTCAAGAGACACAAGACCTCACCAACACCTCCTCCCTCGTCGAGCAGCCGGTCTACTTCGTCAACACGGTGCTACGGGAGGCACGACGCGCTACACCATGCCCCAGAAGCTCTTGCTCGCACTCCTCGTCACCTCATGAAAGCTGTGTCACTACTTCCAAGGCCACCCCATCAAGGTCGTCTCAGCCTACCCGCTGGAGAGGGTGCTCTGGAGCCCTAATGCCGTCGGGCGGTTTGCATTGTGGAACATCGAGCTCCAGATGTTCCAGCTCGAGTTCAGCACCACTAGGGTCATCAAGGGCGCGGCCCTAGAAGATTTTGTGGTAGAATGGACTAACGTCCCTGACCGCGGGATAAGCGAGGATCGCTCCCTCTTTCCTGGAGATGAGGCGCCAGACGGGTGGATCATGTACTTCAATGGCGCTTTCTCACAAGAAGGCGCAGGGGCTGGGGCCGTCCTCATCTCACCCGCCAAGGACAAACTCTACTACGTTGTACAGCTCTATTTTCAGCAGGGCGAAAAGGTATCCAACAACATCACAGAGTACAAAGGCTTGCTCGCCAGCCTCAGGGCCACGGCGGTGCTGGGGGTGAAGCATCTCACAATCAAGGGCAATTCCCAACTCCTCATCAACTTCTCCAACAAAGAGTAGACACCCAAGGACGAGCACATGTAGGCATACCTGGAAGAGGTGCACAAAATGGAGAAACAATTCCTGGGCTTGGAACTGTAGCACGTGATGCGAGGAACGAACAAGGAGGCGGACAACATTTGCAAGAGAGCATCTTGGAGGATCCCTCAGGAGCCAGGGGTGTTTGAGGAGCGGCTCTTCAAGCCGTCGGCGTCTCCCCCCACCACAGCACCAGCACCACCTGAGGAGGACCTACCCCAAGCACCAGCAACCCCGGCGCCCCAGCATGCGGCCCTCCCTCAAGGGCCCACCTGCTCCTTGTGCTCGAGCCTCAGGAGGGATGCTGGACTGAGGAGTCCAAGACATACTTACTTCAGGGGACCCTGCCGGAGAAGGAGGAGGATGCCGAGCGCGTGGCTCGTCAGGCCACCGCGTACTGCATCCGTGACGGTGAGTTGTACCGCAAGAGGCCCAATGATGTTTCTTTACGATGCCTCTCCAGGGAGCAGGGGATCGAGCTGCTAGCAGACATACATGGCGGGGACTGCGGACACCACTCTTCATCACGCACCCTTGTGGGAAAGGTGTTCTGCAGTGGGTTCTATTGGCCCACAGCACTCAACGATGCCATTGAGCTGTTGCGCTCCTGCAAAGCATGCCAGTTCCACGCCAAGCAGATCCACCAGCCCACACAAGGCCTCCAGACTATCCCGCTCACGTGGTCGTACGCGGTCTGGGGGCTGGACATCTTGGGGCCGTTCTCCCAAGCGCCAGGGGGCTACCGCTACCTCTACATCGCCATCGACAAGTTCACCAAGTCGGCACAGGTAGAAGCAGTCCGCACCATCCCAGCTGGATCAGCCGTCAAGTTCATCAAAGGTCTCGTGAGCCGATTTGGGGTCCCTAACCGCATCATGACCGAGAACGGCTTGCAGTTCACTAGCAACCTTTTCAAAACATACTGTGCTAACCTTGGAACGCAGATATGTTACGCCTCAGTGGCACACCCCAG
Organism: Aegilops speltoides; assembly: GCA_021437245.1. NCBI lineage: Eukaryota > Viridiplantae > Streptophyta > Magnoliopsida > Poales > Poaceae > Aegilops > Aegilops speltoides. Next base: position 444,999,263 of record CM038143.1, read on the forward strand.
GAGCAACAGCCAGGTTGAGCGTGCGAATGCCGAAGTCTTGAGGGGCCTCAAGGCAAGGACCTTCAAGAAGAAGCTCAAGTCCTGCGGCAGTGGCTAGCTCGACGAGTTCCAGTCCGTGCTATGGTCCATCCGCACCACCGCGACCAAGCCAACAGGAGAGACGCCGTTCTTCCTCGTCTACAGAGCGGAAGAGGTTCTCCCACATGAGGTCAAGCATCACTCCATGCGGGTCCTGGCGTTAGACGAGACACGTCAGGACACCACGCGGGAGATGGATCATGCTGGGGGAGGAATGTGGCCATCAAGCCTCGCTCCGAGCGGCAAGGTACCAGTAGGCGCTGCGGTGGTACCACTGCCGCAGCGTCCGCTCTAGGACGTTGGAGGTGGGCGACCTCGTCCTGAGGCGGGTGCTCTCTAGGGAGGGGCTGCACAAGCTCTCTCCCATGTGGGAGGGCCTGTTTAGGATTGCCCGTGTCTCTAGGCCTGGCGTCGCAATCCTATGAAGCAAGGCTCCGGCCTGTGAAGGTCTCCGCTCGTGACACTCTCACGTAATAATGAGTGGGGATGTACACGCCCCGGAGTCTCCTGAGAGCCGCCCTGGGGCCTCACGAGGGCTCCCTCCCACGTCCTAGTGGCAGCACTTAGCTCCGCGCTGGTGAGAAGACTAAACTAGGTGCCGTACGTGGATGTTCATTTGCTTTCCGAAGTTGCTTGCGAACTTTTAGTAGTCTTTAATGGAGTTGGTGCTTTCGTGCTTTGGTTCGCCAAGTTGGGTTTTTTCTCCTCTAGTTTCGTTCGTTCTTAGCCTGGGCCAGGAAGGTGTGGCAGTTGCCCGTCACTCTTCCTCGCGCACCTCGCGCATGGGGTCTCGGTAGGTGTGCGTGCATGGGCCTGCCCTTGCACGATCACACCTCGCCGGACCCCGTTGCCCCAGTGCTTCGGCTTTATCCTCGCGAGGATCCCTCATTCAAGCTCACGGGCACCGGCACCCCCTCATGTCCATGCCCCTCAGGCAGCGGGATGTGGTGCATTAAGCCACAGCTAACCTATGACAGGAGGCTCGCGCAAAGAGGAACGATGTGCTAGACAGGCTTTCCTTTTCTCTAAACTGCTCTGCAGCAGATCTACAACACCTCCCGAGGCCTTAAGCGCCTCCCGAGTCACCAGGAATGGGGGCTTCGCTAGACGCCAAGGGCCTTGCCCTCGTGAGGTGGCAAACCACTGCAAAGACGTCAAGCTAAGTTATCCTACCCTTGCCTACCCAGAGTACAGACATCATGGCACAACATTAAGATAATAAGCATTGCATAAAAGGGCATGACTACCACCGTTCATTTCACACCCCCAGCGGGGCACCCTACTTTTTTCGAATTGCAAAAGAAAGGAAAGGCTAAACAGAAATGGCCCAAGGGCGTGCGAATCCAGCGCCAGCGCCGCATCCTCAAGCAGCACCTCAAGGTGCCCCCGGTGCTCCACCAGTTCACCCGCAAGTGGTCTGAGGCCACGGCGGGTCTCGAGTCCAAGTTCGACGGCCCCAAGCTCAGGCGGGGCTTCCCTCCATCTTCACCGGGGCGTGGCAGCGAGACGACCCACTGCCACCCTTGATCTGAGCTCGACGGCATGGAGGCTGGTCGTAGCCACCGCTGCTCGATCGAGCTCTCATCCGTGGAAGATCTGCCGCTGCGGGAGGAGTGGACGTCATCAAGGCTAAGTTCACCCTCGTCGCCGGCGCGGCCGAAGTCAAGGCCAAGCTCGTCGTCGCTGTCGTCTTCTGGGCAGCACCCCACGCGGCGGACGTCCTCCCTGAACACCCTCATGAAGAGGGTCGCCAGGCCGTCGTACTTGAAGTGGAGGGTGCACCTCCCGCTCAGGACTCATGCACGAGCAAACGTCTGCCAGCCACGGGTCAGGACCATGTTGCCCGTGGCGGTGACCTCAGTCCCCACCCACGATGCCCTGCTGCAGCAGCCGTCAGCCTGCAGCCAGAGGCCGTCGAGCCCCGAGGATGGTAGACCGCCAGAGAAGAAGCACGGAAGCCGGAGCGAGGTGCCGGCAGGCCTGTCCAACCACACCACAAACTCGGGGAGCACGTCCAGCAAGGAGAAGCGTGCCCCGCCGCGAGAAGAAGTACCACCACGGGCACCAAGGGGGACGCCAACACTTGGAGATGCACGTCCGCGCCCCCTAGGGACCACCGTCGGGGTCGCGGCGTGCTTGCGGAGCCGGCCGCGGCCTCTCTTGGGTGGTGGAGAAGCTGGCCCCTCCTTGGGGGACTTTCCCTTCTGAGCAGCCGAGAACCTCCGCGGTGGCGCCATGGATGCTACATCAAGATGGAGAAAAGGAAGGGGTAAGCGGCGAGAAGACGGAGGAAGAGATGAGCGAGAGGGGCAGAATCCCCTTCCCTCATTTATAGCCGGAGGAAGGCCAAATGCTAGCCTCCACGATCTCGTGCAATGATGATCTCCTGCATGCAGCATCGACTCATCAAGTCGAACGGTTGCCGAGGCAGCATGGGGAAGTTGAGACGCCCACGTCACATCAATCACCACACGTCGTTGAAGGTCGCGGGCGGTTAGGGCCCGTGGTGCTCTGCACTTGCCCCTTGGCTTCGCCTGGAAGCCAAGTCCGAGCATGCCTTGGGCCCAGGGGCTACTGTCGGCGTTCTGGATACGGGGGTACCCAGACTTGCCTGCCTGCGGCCCACTAGGTGGCTTCATCAAATGGCCCGGTACGGCCCAGCTTCAGCATCAACAAACTCAAGACCCTCACGAGGGGCCAAGCCTTGCGAGGCAGGTGACGCCAAGACCTCCAAGGGGACCGTCCTCCTCAGGCTCGCTCCTGAGGAGCGGAGACTTCTATGCAAGGTGCACCTCACGAGGCTCAGCTGATGTGACCCATGACGATCAAGGCCAGGTGGGCGCCAGCGGGCGTAGAGTACCAGTTTCCTCTTTGGTGCAAAGGAGGCAAATAGTAGGCGCGGAGTCCCGAGGAATTAGCCAAAGGTTTCCATTCTGGTTCAACAAGACCAAGACCGCCAGGACGGCAGGGCGGAAGTCATCGCTGAGCCCACCGCAGCGTCACGACCAGAGGCTTTTGTAGGCAAAGACCAGTTTAGTCAGGATAGTATCCCCCTTCAAATCTGGCCGTTGTGGGACCCCTTCCCGCCAACATTTGGGAAGAGGACCAAGGCCACCATAAATAGGACTTAGCCACCACCATAGAAGGGGGGAGAACAGATCAGATCCATTCTCACTTGACCACCCCACCAGCTCTCTCGAGCTCAAGAACACCTCACCTCATAAGGCTGTTCATCCACTGTACTAGTTCATCCTCAGCCCCTCGAGGCAATCCACCACAAAGCTAGAGTAGGGTATTACACTGCAAGGTGGCCTGAACAAGGATAAACTGATGTGTCTCTCTGTCCCTTCGAGCTCGACGCGCTAGGCTGTGAGGATCCCGAGTAGGCGGGCTGGGTAGGTTGAGATCTCCGCATGCACCCCAGAGTTCGAAACTCTCAAGGGTTTGCGGAGCCCGAAATCCAGCAGTTTGTAAACAAAAATTTGAAAGCCGATTGTAAAGCTAAGTTAATAGAGCTATTGAAAGAATATGTTTGTTGCTTTGCATGGGAATATCATGAGATGCCAGGTTTTAGCCAAGAGCTAGTGGAGCATCGGTTACCTATAAAGGCTGATTTTAGACCTTACAAACAATCGGCCAGAAAGTTTAATCCAAAAATAATCGGCAAGAAATCGGTCGTTTGCTTAAAGCTAATTTTATTAGACCTTGCAGGTATGCTGAATGGATTTCTAACATTGTTATAGTGGAGAAGAAAGGATCCGACAAGTTGAGGGTGTGCATTGATTTCAGAGATTTGAATAGGGCCACACCCAAAGATGAGTATCCCATGCCAATAGCCAATATGCTTATTAATGATGCTTCTGGACATAAGGTCATTAGCTTTCTTGATGGTAATGCGAGGTATAACCAAATTTTTATGGCCGAAGAGGACATGTCCAAAACGGCTTTCCGATGTCCTGGTTTCCTTGGTTTATTCGAGCAGACAGTGATGACACTCGGATTAAAAAATGCTGGCGCCATGTATCAAAGGGCAATGAATTTGATCTTTCATGATTTACTCGGTGTCATACTTGAAGTCTATATTGATGATATTGTTGTCAAATCGGATACTTTTGAATCTCACTTGGACGATTTGCGTTTAGCTTTTGAAAGAATGAAAAATATGGGCTGAAGATGAATCATTTGAAATGTGCATTCGGCGTGTCGGCTGGCAATTTTGGGTTTCATTATTCATGAAGATTGCATAGAGATTGATCTCAAAAAGATAGAGGCCATATAGAAAGTGGAAGCTCCAACATGCAAGAGAGATATGCAAAAGTTCCTTGGCAAGGTCAATTATTTGAGAAGGTTCCTAGCTAATCTGTCAGGGGAAGTTGATGCATTTACTCCTATCCTTCGGTTAAAGAATGATGTTGATTTCACTTGGGGGGCAAAACAGCAAGAATCTTTTGATATGATCAAGAATTATTCGTGCACTCCTCCGGTGATGAAAGCACCCAAGCATAGGGAACCCTTTAAGCTTTACATTGCAGCAGAGGAAGGTGTTATTAGTGCTGTTTTGACTCAAGATACCAAGGAAAAGAGCATGCCATTACATATTAGAGCGGTCGCTTATTGGACATCGAGACAAGGTATACATTTATTGAAAAACTATGTATATGCTTATATTATGCTTGCACAAAATTGAGGCATTATTTAGTGTCGAGTGCCTACATAGTAGCTTGTCAAACCGATGTCATTAAATACATGTTGCATAGGCCAATTCTTAGTGGTAGAATTGGCAAGTGGTCTTATGCTTTGATTGAATATGATTTTGCTTCTGAAGCTCTAAAATCCATGAGAGGCCAAATCGTTGCTAATTTTATTGTTGAACATCGGATTGATGACAAGCATGATGTTGATACAAACCTTGTCTCATTATTACAATGGAGAATATATTTTGATGGTTCAGTTTGCAGCAATGGCCAAGGTATTGGTATTGTTTACATATCTCCTCATGGTGCTGTTTTTGAAGCCTCATGTCGTTTAGAATATTTTTGCACAAACAATCAAGCCGAATGTGAAGCATTATTATTCGGCCTAGAGATGTTACTTGTTGTAGGTGTTACACATATTGAGGCTTACGGTGATTCATTACTAGTGGTGCAGCAAATATCCAAAGTCTTTCAGTGTTTGGACGAATCACTTAATGTTTATCTTGATAAATGTCTAGATATAATTTCTACTTTGGATTGTTTTAGCATTGCTCATATATCTAGACATGACAATTGGAAAGCAAATGAGTTGGCACAACAAGCATCCGGATATCATGTTGATCATGGCATGTTTCATATTTCTCAAAGACCGATGTCTTGTCTTACCAGTATAGAAGAAGCCAAACCAGAACCCACTAATTCGGTCATTGACAAAAAAAATCTAGTGCAGATGATAATTCTGACTGGAGGAAGCCCATTATTGATTACTTGTGCAATCCGGGTGAAAGGGTGGACAGGGTTGTTCGGCGTATGGCTTTCAAATATACAATGAGGGATGATAACCTTTATCACCGAATAGTTGATGATCTTCTTTTAAAGTGCTTGGATGAGGACCAAGCAAGAGTTTCTATGGGAGAGGTACATGAAGGCATTTGTGGCACTCACCAGTCGGCTCCCAACATTAAATGGTTATTGCGACGTGCCGAGTTTTATTGGCCGACTATGATTAATGATTGTTTCGGATATTATAAAGGGTGTGAAGCTTGTCAAAAATTTGGTGATATTCAATTGGCTCCTGCTGCTATGTTACATCCTATTATCAAGTCATGGCCTTTCAGAGGATGGGGTTTAGACTTTATTGGGAAAATTCATCTGTCTTCTTCGAAGGGGCATCGGTTCGTATTGGTGGCAACCGATTATTTCACTAAATGGTCTGAAGCAGTACCTCTCAAGAACATGACACATACGAAGGTAATTTAATTCATAACTGAGCATATTATTCATAGATTCGGCATTCCTCAAACATTAACTACTGATCAAGGTTCATCTTTCATGTCACATCAAGTCAGAGAATTTGCCGAATCTTATAACATAAAGTTGTTCAATTCCTCTCCGTATTATGCCCAAGCTAATGGACAAGCTGAGTCCAACAATAAGATTTTAATCAAGCTTATCAAGAAGAAGATTGAGGATAATCCAAGGAGATGGCATGAGTTGTTGTCTGAAGCTTTGTGGGCACATAGGATCTCAAGGCATGGTGCTATGAAGTGACTCCATATGGGCTAGTATATGGTCAAGAGGTTGTTTTACCAAGTAAATTTGAATGCTTTGAGAATAGCCAAATAAAATGATTTATTGGCAACAGACTTTTATAACTTGATGATGGAAAATATTGATGAGGTTGCTGATAAACGTTTGGCTTCTTTAAAGGCTATAGAGAGAGACAAGTTGAGGGTGGCAAGAGCTTACAATAAAAAATTCAAGTTGAAGAATTTTCAAGTTGGTGATCTCGTCTGGAAAATGATTCTACCGATTGGTTCAAGAGATGGAAAATTCGGGAAGTGGTCTCCGAGTTGGGAAGGTCCTTTTAGGATCACAAGAGTGGTTCCCGGAAACTCATATTTGGGGGAATCCATACAAGGGGCATTGTTACCTCGAGCTCTCAATGGCAAATACTTGAAGAAGTACCACCCGAGTGTGTGGCAAGAAGCCTAAGAAGGCAATGGTCGATATTCTATTATCGCCCTTAGCACAAATATGGCTGATACATAATTATGGCCCTAAGAGATATAAATGGCCGATGGAGTGTCGACATCGTCCTTAGAACAAACACCGTGCACATTATTTTTTGGCATGCAAGCTTTGCCGAAAAACAGGGGGGCATGTGTTGACATCAGATTTTGGCACGGCATAAAAAGAAAATGAGATGGCCTCGAGTGAAAGGGTTTTCAGCATGAAAAATGTCACGTCACCGAGTGGAACAACTTTGATGTTTAGGTTATTGTCATCCGACCTCATCTTAGAGGCCGAAATTGTACTCCGAGTGGCAGAATTTAGTGTTCCGAGTGGTTTTCGGACGATTACACCTTCCAGACAACCTCGCATGAAACAACACTCCGAATGAATTGTCTTCGTCTCATCGAGGCGATCGATTTTCATATATAAATCATCTCAATCCGAGTTCGTATGCAAAAGTTAGAGGCAATACACTGCAGACCGAACCTAAATGGAAATATGGCGTGAGGTACCACACACCCTGTCTGATGGGTCGCGCGAGTTATTCGGCCTTTGCTGGCTGAATGAAGCTTGCCGGCCGAGTAAAAAGCTTGCCGACACAATGAAAAGCTTGCCGGCGTGGAAAGCTTGCTGGTGCGGAAAGCTTGCCGGCATGGAAGCTTGCCGGTGTAAAAGCTTGCCGGGGTGAAACCTTGCCTGGAAGCTTGCCGGTGTGAAAGCTTGCCGGGTGGAAACTTTGTCGCGTGAAAGCTTGCCAGGGTGGAAACCTTGCCGGAGTAAAAGCTTGCCGGGGTGGAAACCTTGCCGGCATGGAAAGCTTGCCGGGGAAAGCTTGCCGGAAAAGTGGAGGTTTGTCAAAGTTAATCCGACCTGAAGTTGGAGATAGGCTCGAAAGGTTATTCAGATGACCTCGGATGGAAAAAATTTCTAAACAGAAGTTGTGCGTATCGTCGAAATGGTCAACTTTTCTTTTGGAGTCATCATCGTCGGATATAGTATACGGCCTGCAGAGTTGTTACAAGACTCGGACTGTTCAGAAAACTGCATAATTGAATCGGCCCCACAGTTAAAGATAGGCCATATAAGTTATAAAGATGGCCTTAAAAAGAGAAGTGACCCATGCTGTATTATGCAGATCATCGAGGCGGACAAGTTTGATGTTGGACTCGACTCCATCCGAGTTAGTATGCGGTTTCTACGGCCCGCGCAAGAAGCAGGACAGAAGTATGAGACGGATTCGGGCTGAATCTGAGTTGGACGAAAACTAGAACTGTAGGCGTGAATTGATGTAATTTTCTTGTAAGGAAAGCGTAGATGAATCCTTTACTAGTACGGGAAGTTCAGCCGCCTCTTATATATGTTAGGGGTGACGGCCGATTGTAACAACACACAATCGAACAAATCAATATACTACTTTTTCATCTACGTTTTATCTCTCGACCATTTTTCTCTCTCATTCTTCGTTGTTCCTCGTGTTTGAGAGTTGAGAATCCCGAGGCTCTAGGGGCGAGCGAATCGACCTAGGGCAGCCCATTGCCGCCGCACTCCCTGGCGGGGTCCCTCCCGGGTGTGCGGGGTTTCGGGTCTAAAAAGCACCCGCCGTCTGTCCTGCGTATCGCGCTGTCGGTCGGGTCTCCTTTGACGTGAGCTGCGGTGCATCGCCCCGGTGTCGAGGGTACACGTGACGTGTTCGTGTGTCTACAGCGACAAGTGGCGCACATGCAACATGCCACTTGTCACAATCTGGAAAGCTGAGAGTGATCTTTGTAAGGAGTACTCCTCAATTAATAATTTCGGCGCTTCAGCCTCGCAAAGAGCGATACATAGTCTTTGTGTCGACTTGTGCCCAGAATAGGAGGACTTCGGGTCCCTTCTGGAAAGGTGGGCAATTAACACTACAAAACTATATACTATGTTTTTTAAGATATAATTAAAAGAACATGCGGTGCCCCCATGTTTGGTTTTGGTAATTGATGACAATCTCTATGGACTAATGTTGTCTTGAGTTATATTTGAAGGATTTGTCCATAGGCTTTTCTTGAAGTCCATGTGTTGGTTTCAAGGAGTTTATGAGTTGACCAAGGTGCTATTAAGGAATTATCTAAAGATTGGTCATGTGAGTGTTGAGCTTATTGCAAGCATGTCTTGAAGAAGAAGATTGTGTGATCATTCATGTTTAACTTCAAGACATCATCCAAATGAAGAGAGTTGGAAAGATTCAAGGTTGATCAAGACTAAGTCAAGAGCGAATCAAGTTGATCAAGACTAAGTCAAGAGTGAATCAAGTTGATCAACTCACAAAGCGTAGAAGATGTACCTAGAGGGATCAAGTGATCTCATGGTATGGTAAGCTTTGTCCATTGCACTTTGTGTACTAACCCATGGTCTATGTGCGAGTTCTATTGTGGTGTTAGGTACATGTCCATGGGCTTGCGTCAAGAGGAAGATATCATACAACCCATGGAAAGGATGACATCAAGTGGTGATCGTCATCAAGATTTGCCGTGTGCAAGTTCAAGTGGAGCATCACGAAGAGATCAAGTTCTTGAATCTTTCCATCCATTATGGTGTCAATGCACTTGTGAAGATGTGCCGAAGAGTGGCTCACCCATAGTGGACTATGGGGGAGCAATCATCTAGTCTTCATCGAGCCAACGCAATCAAGAAAGATGGTCCATCTTGAGGGAGTCAAGATCGTCATCATCTATCTCAAGTGGACCATGTGCAAGGCAATGGTTTGGCCTTGATAGGTTTTCTATTTTACCGGTCTCGTGGTGGTAGTTGGGAGACCGGGTTATAGGATCGTTTGCCGTACTATCAAGGGGGCTCTCAAGTTGGCAGCTTGATCGTATCGTTAGTAGAGAGATCAAACCATTGCATCCTTGCATCATGTTTCTTGGTTCTTGTTTGGTTATCTTTGTGAGTCTTAGAGCTTATAGTCATCTTCATGACAAGCTTGAGTTCATTGAAAATGGAGTTCGCATGCGTCTTCTATGATGTTTTCGGTGTTGGAGGTTTTACCGGTCTTTTCTGAGGAAGGGTTCTCACCATTTTCTTATGGCCTTTTCTCATTGGCTTATTTTTGATATTTCTATCAATATTGTTTTAGCCCATGTCGTTAGCTTTCCAACAAACTTGGTTTCGTTGAATTCGGAGTCCGTTTGCAAAAGTTGTGGCTGTTTTGGTAAAGGCTGCAGCGGTACTACTGCGACTAGAGCAGATGTAATTTTTTACTACCGCTCCAGAGCAGTACTACATGACTCTGAGCGGTAGTACCGCTCGAGCAGTACTACCGCGGCTCCTAAGCGGTAGTACCGCTCCGGACCAAAATCTCGGGTTTTGATCAGCGGAAGTAGGCACGGAAGTATTTTTTTTAGTACCGCTCGCAAGCAGTAGTACCGCTACCATTTGCGGTAGTACCGTGAGGATGAGCGGTAGTACCGCTCCGGCGGTTTTACTGGCCTTTTGCCTCCTCTCTGTTGTTTTTCAAAGGGGTACTACCGCCCTAGCGGTAGTACCGCTCCTTGGAGCAGTAGTACCGCTCTGTGCGGGCTGTGAGCATAACGGTTGGATTTTTCCCCACCTATAAAAGGGGGACTTCTTCCCCATTGAACCTTATCCTTTGAGATCATGTTCTTCCCCCATTGTTGACCTTCTTTGAGCTTGCTAACTCTCAATCCCTCCTATGATTCTTGCTAGTTCTTGAGGGAAAAGAGAGAGGAGATCTAGATCCATGTTTCCACCAATCACTTTCTCCTCTAAGTGAGGGGAACCCCTTGGATCTAGATCTTGGAGTTCTTCGTGTTCTTCTTTCGTTCTTCCTCTCATTTTCCTCCCTAGAATTAGTTGCTTCGGTAGGATTTGGGAGAGAAGAACTTGGGCACTCCGCGTGCCCTTGCCATTGCATTTGGTGCATCGGTTTGAGTTCTCCACGTGATACGTGGAAGTTACAAGTTGAGAAGCTTATTACTCTTGGGTGCTTGGTGCCCTTGCGCTTGTTTCTCTTGGGTGCTTGGGCGCCCTAGACGGTTGGTGGTGTTGGAGCTCAATCATTGTGGTGTAAAGCTCCGGGCAAGCCTCGGGGTCTCCAATTAGGTTGTGGAGATCGCCCCGAGCAATTTGACGGGTTTCGGTGACCGCCCCCAAGGGTTGCCAAAGTGTACGGGTTCGGTGACCGCCCCCAAGGGTCGCCATTTGTGCAGGTTCGGTGACCGCCCTCAAGGGTCCCTTAGTGGAATCACGGCATCTTGCATTGTCGAGGGCGTGAGGAGATTACGTGGCCCTAGTGGCTTCTTGGGAGCATTGTGCCTCCACACCGCTCCAAGCGGAGATTAGCATCCGCAAGGGTGTGAACTTGGATACATCATTGTCTCCGCGTGCCTCGGTTATCTCTTACCCGAGCCCTTTACTTATGCACTTTACTTTGTGATAGCCATATTGTTCTTTGTCATATATCTTGCTATCACATAGTTGCTTATCTTGCTTAGCATAAGTTGTTGGTGCACATAGGTGAGCCTAGTTGTTTTAGGTTTGTGCTTGACAAATTAACCGCTAGGTTTATTCCGCATTTGTTCAAGCCTAAACCGTAATTTTTTTAAAGCGCCTATTCACCCCCCCCCCTCTAGGCGACATCCTCGATCTTTCAATTGGTATCAGAGCCTCGTGTCTCTTTATTAGGCTTTACCGCCTAGAGAGTAAAGATGTCGACTAGGGGATTAGGATTCTCTGACACTCTTAGTTTCGATGGCACAAATTTTGATGTTTGGGTAATTCGCATGCTTAATCTCTTTAGGGTCATGGACCCAAATTTAGAGCAAATTGTAGATATGGGTTTTTCTCCTCCAAAGGATCCCTAAAGATTATCTTTAGAGGATCACAAAAACTCTTATCTCAATGCTCAAGCTTCTAATGTGCTTTTCGATGCTTTAAGTAATGTAGTTATATTTCAACTCATGCCGTTCCGGGATGCTCATGAGTTGTGGACGAAGCTTCAAGATAAATATGGTGTGTCCAAGATTTGTGGGGATGATTGTTCTCCCTCCACCTCCGGTCGTATAGTCTTCTCAACTTCTTCTACTTCACCTACATGTGGTTTGCCGCAAGGTAATGATATGGTGAGTAGTTTTGGTCATTGCAATGATGATAGTATGCTTATTGTGGATGATCCTTCATCACTATATTATTGCAATGCTCCTTCTTTGGGCTTTAACACTTCGAGCACTCCGAATGTTTCACATGCTTGTGTTGATAGTCCTTGCATATCATGTAGAAATTGCTTGACTAAATCTCATGATGATATGCTTCCTATGTCTTGTTGCCATGATAAAAATGCATCTATTTCCTCGAATTATTGTGCTAACGATGTAGAGGAAACCGACCACTCCATGGAACAAGATGTGGTGTTTAATGGTGCCTCAAGGGATCCTACATCATCATCTATTGCTTTTTGCCTTATGGCTAAGGCATCAAAGGTATCTCCTACTTTGTACCCCAATATGTCTCTTGATGATGATGTTGATGCTAATGATGATGAGGATAATGATGAAGAGAATGATAATGTTGCCTCCTTAAAAACTAAGGGGGAAATGATTTTTAAAGCTCTTCGTAAAAATAAAATTGCTCGTTCCAACTTCATGGAAATAATGTCCATTGCCATTGATGGCAAGAAATACATTGAGGAGTTGGAATCTCATCTAGAGGAGCATGAGGCCACCATTGAGAAAATGGAAGCTCATGGGCGTGATTACGCAAATGAGATCGCAGAGCTATCTCAAGCTCTTGAACATGAACAAACCACCTCCAAATCTCTTGAGGAGACTTTTGCTCTAGAATTATCTAGAGTGAGGGAATCTCGTGATAGAGCTCTTGAGGTGGCCAATGATTTCAAAACTAAAAATGCTAAGCTTGAAGTTTCTCATGCTAGACTCCTTGAGTATTTTGAGCACCTCGAAAATGGCTCAAGGGTCATCAAGGGTGAGCTCATCAAACTCACCGAGTCTCATGCCCAAATTGAAGCTTCTTATTTAAAAGAGCTTGCCAAGTTGTCCTCTCCTATTGTTGTAAATGATGATGCTTGTGCTACTAACTCTATTACTTGTGAAGCATCCATTTTGAAGGAGAATGTTGAGCTACGGGCTCAACTTGAGGTGCTATCTAGCAATTATGGGAAATTGGAATAAAGTCATGAAAAGCTCTCAAGCTCTCATGATGATCTTCTAGTATCCCATAGTGTGCTAAAGATAGCTCATGAGGCCATGATTGCTAAGGTAACATCTAGTGAGCCTCATGTGGATACTAGCACTACTTCTAGTCAAAATAGTATATTGCCATGTGCTAGTCCTTGTAATTCATCTATTCACAATGTTGGTACATCTTGTGATGAATTTCTTTCCTTGCCTTGTTGCTCTAACGATGAAGCTTCTACTTCCTCTAGTACTTGTGTTGAGACTAACCATGTAGAGGAAATCAAAGAGCTCAATACCCAAGTCACTTCTTTGAAGAAAGACTTGGAAAAGAGTCATCAAGGGAAATCCACACTCAACAATATCTTGAGTGCGCAAAAATCCCCCAATGACAAAGGTGGACTTGGATTCAACTCCAATAAGAAGAAGAAGTCCAAGATGAACAAAAGGAAGGGCCAAGAACAAGTCAAGAATTCGGCCAAGATTGTTTGCTTCAAGTGCAAAGTAGAAGGACATCATGTTAGATCTTTCCCATTGAAGAAGAAGCCCATTAGTGACAAGCAACAAGGGAAGCGTCCACAAGTTCACTTTCATGCTCAACCTCAAGTTGAAGAAAGGCCTCTTACCAAGAAAACTCGAGCTAATGCTTCTCAAGTTGAGAAATCAAGTGAGAAGAAAGTGAAGAGTAGACGTTGCTACTTATGTTGTGAGAAAGGCCACGTCGCTTCTTCATGCACTAGTGGTAACTTATCCAACCCAATTACTATTGATGATATCTATTCTCTTGGGAAGGATAAGGTTGGCAATGTGTTTGCCAAGTTTGTTGGTACTCAAAGTGGTGTCAAGAAAAGAACCATTTGGGTTGCCAAGCCTATAGTGACTAACCTCTTAGGACCCAACTTGGTTGGGGACCAACAAGCTCAAACTTGATAAATAGGTGTTGTTGGAGGGCATTGGAGACTTGGCTACATTATGAAGAATTAAGGAGACTTCATCATTCTTTTTGTCACAAGCCAAGTCAATTGGATTATCAAGTTTCTATCTTATATCCAATGTGCCTCCTTGCGGTAACTTGTACTTAAATTGTTTACTTTGAAAGTTACTTGCCCCCTTGCATGTTTTGGTTTTGTTCCTTGCATGTGCTTGTATATGTTGCACTTCCATCTTGCTTATGTATGTTGGTGTGCACTTCATGTACGTGTGAGTTGTGTGTTGAGCCTTTGTGCATCTTGTTTGTATCTTAGTTGGCTCTTGTGAATAATGGAATATCCCATTATGGGGGAGTGATGTGCTTTGTGCACCTCACACTCCTATAAGTGTGTGTACATGAGGAATACCATCTAGTATTGATATTACAAGATTATCTAGTCACTATGTGGTATGTCTTCTCATGAGAAATTAAAATTCTAAATTGTCCATTAATTATCTCTTGTTGGATCCTCTTATTGCCTCTTGTTAAGTTTTCTTCATCGGTATCACATTATGGGGGAGTAATATGCTATGTATATTACTAGCCTAGAAAATGTGTACATTTGAGATATTGTCACCTAGTGTTGATATTGTAGATTATCTTGTTTCTAGGTGGCATGTTAGCTCTACAAGTTGCAATTTGCTTGTGTTTGGTGTGAAGATGATGTTGGATATCCTTGCTATCTACCAACGGGAATTATTTCCAAATACTTCTTGTCTTATGACAATTGGTACTCATGTGTGGTAGAAATTATTGATCATCTTTACATTGGCCTTTGCTTTTATTGGCCTTACCTCGTGCCTAGGATTGTGTCAACTCCCATTGTTTTCCATACCACTTGTGGATCTTGTTATTTTCTTGATCTTGTTTAGTGTTTTCTAGATATAGTGAAAGTGGTGATCCCACCTTGTGCATTTTGTATTCAAATGCAAATTCTCTATAATGCACTAGTCTTGGGGGAGCTATCCTATTTTCTATAAAACACTCATATTGTGATCCATATTAAGTGTGTGTTGGTGGATGGCAAGTCGTTTCTTTTGGTACTTTGTGCCAACATGAAACTTTGTAGAGACCTTGGTTTGTTTGGAACCATCCTCTCCTTTGGGAGTTTGACATCTTTTTGTGTGTTCCAATGCATATCTCATTCCTTGATGTATCTTTTAATGATATCTTCCAAGTGATGATTTCTCCATTTGGTATCCTTTTCACTTGGTTTTTCCTTGTATTTTGGTATCGATTCTTGAAAGTCTTGAGCATGCATTTTAACTTCATGTAGTTCCTTTGGCATGTTTTCTTTCTTTGACCCAATATATAGGGGAAACTCCACCAAGTCTCAAATTGGATGAGATGTGCATGAGATTCATTTTCATATCTAAATGCACATATCTATGTGGAGTTTGTCATATGTATTGTTGGGTCTCTAACTCTTTGGTCCCAATGAGTTTGGGTGCCATTTTGTTTGTGTTGTTGTTCTAGGAACAATTGGAGATGCATTGGATACTCGGCTCATTCAAAAGGAAGGTGTTGTCACCATGTGCTTATTGGAGTCAAGCTAGGATGATCAATGAACTACTTTCTACCTTCAATTGGTATCTACTACATCCTTCCAATGCTATCTCGGTAACAAGTATCATCATCTACTACATGCACACATTATTGCATCAATCGTGTGTGGGTTGTATCATGGCATGTTGTTCTTTCTTTTTTGTGATACTTGTTTCCTTTCTCAAAGCATCCCAACAATGATCTCTTGTTGCTAGTTGTGATGTCTTTGATGTTTGTGCGGTAGGAATTCATTTATATACAATAAGACCATATCTAGCCATGTGCTATGCTTCCAGGCAAATATCTTATTGGTATATGTATGACTTCGTTTTGGATATCTTGTTCCTTCATGCTGTAACTATTTCGGGTGTACATCCTTCTTTGTAGATATATATCATCATGATTTCGTCTACCTAGAACCCTATACACTTGAGAGAATTTACATCTCTAGTTGATATCCTTTCTTTCACGTCCACCTTGTCTTTCTTATCTTATTTCTTTGGTGGCTCCATGAAAGCTTTTGCCTTGAGTGCGTGTCCTCTATTGTAGCATCTTGATGCACTCTTGTGTGGTGAAGATTATTTTCCTCATGCTTGTCTTTACGAGGCTTTTGCCATCTTTATTGGTATCCCTCCTCTTGATGAGGCTTTCATCTTCTATCTTCACCACGGGTTGTCACAAGCATAGGTTCGTTATATGCTTATTAGTAAGCTTGTGAACCCATTTGCTAGTTGTGTGTGGGAATGATAGGCCTTGCACTGTGTGCCTCATTCTTTCAAGACTTTATTGATGCTTTATGCTCATCCGTACATTAGTCTTCTCAAGTGCATTGCCTTGACTCACACACATCTTTTTGGTTGAGCCCATTCTCAAGTTGCGTCTTTTACTTGTTGCTCAACCTTGTGTTTGTTGCAAGTACTAGGTTTAGTTTCCTATATGCTCACATGCACTTGTTGTAAGTTTCTATTGATTTTGGGGGAGCTATGATCCTATTTTGTGTACTTTGTATCCGAATACAAAAATTCTTGATGTGCACAAATCATGGGGAGCTTCTCTAGTTTCTTTAGAACACTCCTTGGCTCATATCATAATATCCTTCATTCATGTGGCTCATAGGATCTTTGGTCTAGTTGGTTCAATTGATATCCTTTGATTGCTTGCTTCAATTTGTATCTTTTGATTGCTCGATTTCTTGTTTCTCTCTTTGTTATGTCTTTGTGGCATATCATTCTTTTGCAATCTTTGGGCCTCAATATATTTTGTCTTCCTCCAAGTATTTACCATTGGATATGTGTATTGCATTCCACTCTCTTTTTGAGAGATACACAATTTATGGAGGAACACTCTTTATATTGGAATTCTAAGTTTTTCACCCATTTTGGCAATCGATGCCAATCGGGGAGGAGTTTCAGAGTTTTGTGGAGAAGTTTAGAGAGTTATCTCCTCTTGCTTTGGTTTTGTTCCTTAGCATTTGCATCTCATATGCATGCACTATTGGTTGTTGCATTGCATAGTGAAGCATGATTCCTTATATAAACTCTCTTGAAAGTGATTGTCATCAATTACCAAAATGGGGGAGATTGAAAGAACATGCGGTGCCCCCATGTTTGGTTTTGGTAATTGATGACAATCTCTATGGACTAATGGTTGTCTTGAGTTATATTTGAAGGATTTGTCCATATGCTTTTCTTGAAGTCCATGTGTTGGTTTCAAGGAGTTTATGAGTTGACCAAGGTGCTATTAAGGAATTATCCAAAGATTGGTCATGTGAGTGTTGAGCTTATTGCAAGCATGTCTTGAAGAAGAAGATTGTGTGATCATTCATGTTTAACTTCAATACATCATCCAAATGAAGAGAGTTGGAAAGATTCAAGGTTGATCAAGACTAAGTCAACAGTGAATCAAGTTGATCAAGACTAAGTCAAGAGTGAATCAAGTTGATCAACTCGCAAAGCGTAGAAGATGTACCTAGAGGGATCAAGTGATCCCATGGTATGGTAAGATTTGTCCATTGCACTTTGTGTACTAACCCATGGTCTATGTGAGAGTTCTATCTGGGGTTAGGTACATGTCCATGGGCTTGCGTCAAGAGGAAGATATCATACAACCCATGGAAAGGATGACATCAAGTGGTGATCGTCATCAAGATTGTCGTGTGGAAGTTCAAGTGGAGCATCACGAAGAGATCAAGTGCTTGAATCTTGCCATCCATTATGGTGTCAATGGACTTGTGAAGATGTGCCGAAGAGTGGCTCACCCATAGTGGACTATGGGGGAGCAATCATCTAGTCTTCATCGAGCCAACGCAATCAAGAAAGATGGTCCATCTTGAGGGAGTCAAGATCGTCATCATCTATCTCAAGTGGACCATGTGCAAGGCAATGGTTTGGCCTTGATAGGTTTTCTATTTTACCGGTCTCGTGGTGGTAGTTGGGAGACCGGATTATAGGATCGTTTGCCGTACTATCAAGGGGGGCTCTCAAGTTGGCAGCTTGATCGTATCGTTAGTAGAGAGATCAAACTATTGCATCCTTGTATCATGTTTCTTGGTTCTTGTTTGGTTATCTTTGTGAGTCTTAGAGCTTATGGTCATCTTGATGACAAGCTTGAGTTCATTGAAAACGGAGTTCGCATGCGTCTTCTATGATGTTTTCGGTGTTGGAGGTTTTACCGGTCTTTTCTGAGAAAGGGTTCTCACCATTTTCTTATGGTCCTATTCTCATTGGCTTCTTTTTGATATTTCTACCAAGATTGTGTTATCCCAGGTCGTTAGCTTTCCAACAAACTTGGTTTCGTTGAATTCGGAGTCCATTTGCAAAAGTTGTGGCTGTTTTGGTAAAGGCTGCAGCGGTACTACCGCGACTAGAGCGGATGTAATTTTTTACTACCGCTCCAGAGCAGTACTACCGCGGCTCCTGAGCGATAGTACCGCTCCAGAGCAGTACTACAGCGGCTCCTAAGCAGTAGTACAGCTCCGGACCAAAATCTCATGTTTTGATCAGCGGAAGTAGGCACGGAAGTATTTTTTTTAGTACCGCTCGCAAGCAGTAGTACCGCTACCATTTGCGGTAGTACCGTGAGGTCGAGCGGTAGTACCGTGAGGATGAGCGGTAGTACCGTTCCGGCGGTTCTACTGGCCTTCTGCCTCCTCTCTGTTGTTTTTCAAAGGGGTACTACCGCCCTAGCGGTAGTACCGCTCCTTGGAGCAGTAGTACCGTTCTGTGCGGGCTGTGAGCATAACGGTTGGATTTTTTTTCCACCTATAAAAGGGGGAATTCTTCCACATTGAACCTTATCCTTTGAGCTCATGTTCTTCCCCCATTGTTGACCTTCTTCGAGCTTGCTAACTCTCAATCCCTCCTATGATTCTTGCTAGTTCTTGAGGGAAAAGAGAGAGGAGATCTAGATCCACGTTTCCACCAATCACTTTCTCCTCTAAGTGAGGGGAATCCCTTGGATCTAGATCTTGGAGTTCTTCGTGTTCTTCTTTCGTTCTTCCTCTCATTTTCCTCCTTAGCATTAGTTGCTTCAGTGGGATTTGGGAGAGAAGGACTTGGGCACTCCGTGTGCCCTTGCCATTGCATTTGGTGCATCGGTTTGAGTTCTCCACGTGATACGTGGAAGTTACAAGTTGAGAAGCTTATTACTCTTGGATGCTTGGTGCCCTTGAGCTTGTTCCTCTTGGGTGCTTGGGCGCCCTAGACGGTTGGTGGTGTTCGGAGCTCAATCATTGTGGTGTAAAGCTCCGGGCAAGCGTCGGGGTCTCAAGTTAGGTTGTGGAGATCGCCCCGAGCAATTTGACGGGTTCCGGTGACCGCCCCCAAGGGTTGCCAAAGTGTACGGGTTCGGTGACCGCCCCCAAGGGTCGCTGTCGGTGTCAAAACCGGCGGATCTCGGGTAGGGGGTCCCGAACTGTGCGTCTAGGCGGATGGTAACAGGAGACGAGGGACACAATGTTTTTACCCAGGTTCAGGCCCTCACGATGGAGGTAATACCCTACGTCCTGCTTGATTAATATTGATGATATGGGTAGTACAAGAGTAGATCTACCACGAGATCAAGGAGGCTAAACCCTAGAAGCTAGCCTATGGTATGATTGTTGAGATGTAATGTTGTGTCCTACGGACTAAAGCCCTCCGGTTTATATAGACACCGGAGAGGCTAGGGTTACACAGAGTCGGTTACAATGGTAGGAGATCTACATATCCGTATCGCCAAGCTTGCCTTCCACGCCAAGGAAAGTATCTTCCGGACACGAGCCGGAGTCTTCAATCTTCGTAGTCTGGGAGTCCGGCGGATATTGATAGTCCGGCTGTCCGGACACCCCCTAGTCCAGGACTCCCTCAGTAGCCCCCGAACCAGGCTTCAATGACGATAAGTCCAGCGTGCTTGTAGTCTTGGCGTCATAAGGCGGGTTCTCCTTCAATTCCATGTTCCCGCCGAGCGATGTCCGCTTCACCTCGAATATTGTGCTTCTTGGCTTCTACGCCAAATTATGGCCCTCTTCCACGCGTCGCACGAATGCGAAAAGCCAGGGAGTCTTTTACATTTTACCCCCTGGTTGTGCGGGTCATCTGCATATTAAAGGGGCAGGGATCCAGATCCAAACCACACCATCCTCCTCCCGCGTATACTCCATCGAAGCGCCTCTGACCCTGAAATCCATTCCACCATGGATCGTCAACGCGGCTCTTCCTCACGCGTTCCCAGCCCATCGCCGGGGGATTGGAGGAGGTGCTCTATTTCGCACAACGAGCTAGTAAAGCTCCAAACGGAGGGATGGCTTCCTCCGGCCTTCATGGTTCCGGTCCGAGCCGGACTGGTTACTTATCGAGGAGGGAGCCAGGCGGAGGACACCCCAAGCCCCAACAGGGGGGAGCGGGTGTGTTTCGTCCCTTATCTAATAAGGGGGCTCGGGTTTCCAATACATCCGTTCCTCCGCGGGCTCCTGAAGTTCTATGGACTTCAGCTCCACCACCTCACGCCCGCTTCTGTGTTGCACATCGCGGGCTACGTAGCTCTTTGCGAGCTATTCCTGGGCATCGAGCCCCATTTCGCATTGTGGAAGAGGCTGTTCTGCCTCGTACCCCGTTCTCACCAGGGGTCCATATATCAAGTGGGCGGCGCCGAAATATGGCGCATTGCTGGGACCGGATACCTATCCGGCACCCCCAAGAGGGCGTCCGAAGACTGGCCCTCGGAGTGGTTTTATATTGTAGACGCTCCGCTGCCTGAGCCAGTCCGGATTGGCCTCCCGGAGTTTGATGCTGCTCCCTTGAAGAAACGCCTCAGCTGGCGCCCGCGGAGCCCCCGTTTGGAGGAGAAGAAGAGCGTCCATTACTTGATGGGCCGAATAAGACTAATGGCTCATTCCGCTTGACCATGATTGGAGTCATGGCGGCGTGCATCAGCGGGGTGCAGCCGCTGTAATACAGAGGCCACCCCATGTGGGATTTCAATGGGAGGACGATGCCACCGGCACGGCCAAGAAGGTCCGGATTCGACCGAGGATCTGGTGAAGATCCTGTCCGCCTGTACAAGGGGAGAAGGAGGACTTCCTTCGTCCGAACCCTGTGGATGGGTTTTCTATGGTCAATCCCAGAGGATGGGTAAGTGAACACCTCAAAAGGGCCTTTATCCGTATTTTCGAAGTTTAAGCTTCTTATATTACGTCTTCGGCATAGAGTCTACGCCGGACTGTGGAGGACATGGTGAGTCCTGCTCCACATCCCGAGGACCTGGAAGGACCCCTGGGTCCGGCCTCCGAAGAGGATCCGGACCTTGGGGTGGAGCTAATCGACGGGGTGTATCACCAGCTAAGCGTTGATGATGCGTTGGTCGCCATTACGGCGGACTATCCCGGGCTAAGTTTGGCATCCCAGGTGACCAAGACCGAAGTCCGGACACCGTTATTTTATCCTTGCCTGTCCTGACCTTCGCGAACGATGGTGTCTTGCAGGAAGCGCCAATCCGGCCGGGAGCCGAGCCTGCGGCGGCCGACTTACAGAGGTCAGGCCGAACCAGCAGGAGGAAGAGGAGCGTCGTGCGGGCGGAAACGTCGCCGCAGAGGTATAGCTCGCGTTTGACCTTTCTGAGCAATGTTCCGAGGAAACTTCTAAGTGCTCATGATCTTCATAGAAGAAAAAGCGCTCGCCGTACTACGAGCACAGGAATTGCCAACCCAATCAACACCAGCCAGGCTCCAGCGCCCGGACTGGAGGGGGAGGCAAGCGCAAGACGCGAACCGGATCCTACTCCAACGGAGGATACCGACAGACTGTCCGCCACAAAGTCGGAGGTGGAGAGCGCTATGAATCATAGACGCCGCCGGACAGTTTTTCAAGAGGCGTGCTTTTCCCCTGAGGCATTGGATGCCTTTAACACAGGGGACGCGCATCTCCGGGCTGCTCAAAATGGTTTTACCAGGGCCACGGAGCAGTATGTTAAAGACATACGGGTAAGGGAATTTTTAATGGTTGTATACACCAGTAGCCCCCGAGATTTAAATTAGTTATGTTAACTGATTTAAGGATCATATGAACTTTCAGGCTCTTAACGAGAAGAATGCCCAGCTGTCCCGGGAGCTGCAAGATTGCAAGGCCCAACTTGGGGCTGCACTTGCTGCCGCAGGAGGAGACGGGAAGACCCCACCTGGTAACACGTTTGTATAAATTAATATAAGCACTGTGCGGCGTGCGCATGAGTCTAATAACGACATCAGAGGTGCTGCCAACAAGATCCGGACAGGCAGTGCTACTACGCCAGCTAAAAGCCGGCGAAAATGTCTTGAACAGAGTTCAGCAGAAAGGAACAAGCTTCAAGATGCCAACGCCAAGCTCGGAGAAGAGCTGAAAGCGCGTGAGGCCGAGCTGTCCGCTCCGTTAAGGAGAATCAACGGCTTCGTCGCAGCATCTATAGTAAGTGCTTGAGCGAACTCTCTTAGGAAGAGGAGTTCGGCAAGGAAGCGATTTGACATAATATGTCTTGTAGGTATACTCACGGGCCATCCTGCGGAGGAGATGCCCGTATCAATGGGTGATCAACTTCCCGAACTGTTGCAGCTGTTCGAACGAGTTTGGCAGGCAATGAGTGGCGTCGTACAGGCTTTATGGCCATCCCTCGCCCCGCCCGAGGGCCTCGGGGAGCTTGCAGAGAAGCTACAGGGAGTGCGGCAGCGCTTCCGTTTGTGGAAGGTTTCGGCCTGCCGTCAAGGTGCCAGGGAGGCTTGGGCCATGGTGAAGACGCGGTACAAGAAGGCGGATCCCAACCATATGGCCGAAGTTGGACCGGTGGGGCCCGACGGGAAGGAGATCCCTGTGAGTTTAGTGTACAGCCAGGTAGAACTGGCTGCTAAATTTTCCCAACGGGACTGTAAGCTAGACAGCCTGTTAGATGGGATTGAGGAGGAATACAATCAATGAACTTGACAGTGTATGTTATCCTTTTAAAAATGACATGTGAAATGTCTTCTAGCCGGATTGTAGATCGTTTGTCGTTGCCGACCTTTTCGCTTCAACCTCGGGACCCTAGAGTCCGGAGTGCGTCCGAATACCTTTGTGGTTAAGAAATAACCGTGGTATGCATGGTGACTAGGCGTAGGGGTCATTAGTGCTTTATCGCACAAGTGCCCAACTAGTTATGTTATATTACATGGTTAGTAAGAAACATCTTCTAGAGAGAATAGTTCCGTTAAGGGTTCCTTTATTTGGGGTGGCATGCCCTAAAGTGCATGTCCGGACTGCCAATGGAGCGATGAATCATCCGGGGCAGATGGAAAAATAGGTAAAAGTCATCTTTAAATCACCGATCGAATATTCCCTTAAGAACGCTAGCTTTGGCTTCACCCACCGAGGTACACATCCGGTGACCCGCAGAATAATCGCAGAGGTGCTCCTTTACCACCTAGCCGAACAATCGGGAACGTAGGGGTAAGCACAGGAGCCAGGCAACCCAGCTTGGCCAAAACTTAAGTCATATCGATGCATATAATGGCGAGTAAAAGGTACATGTGGAAGCATGACACATGTGCTGGGTATCAAACCCGTATAGTTGAGCTTCTGTAAAGGAAGCCCCCAGGTAGAACGAGTGCTGATGGCACATCGTATGTGTGCAAAAAATGCGAAAAATAGGCCCCGAGGGGCTTTGTTGATTTAGAAGGATAAAAAAGAAAAAAAAGAAGACAGCCGAAATATATAAGGTTGGACGAGGGAAGGGGGACGAACTCTTAGTCCGGCGCTAGGCATAGAATCGTCAGAGTCGGGCTGCGTTCCATGGGTTCGGCTCGAGTCGGTTGTCCGACGCGTTTAAGTGACGGTATGCTCCGCGGTCAAGACTTGATCAATAATGAAGGGCCTTCCCATCCGGGCTTGAGCTTGTCCTTTTTCTTGTCCGGCAGGCGTAGAACTAGTTCGCCAACGTTGTAAGTTTTGGCCCGTACTTCTCTGCTTTGATATATTCGGGCCTGCTGCTAATAGAATGCGGAACGAGCCTTCGCGACGTCCCGTCTTCCTCCAATGTGTCCAAGCTGTCCTGCCGATCGAGCTTAGCTTCTCTTTCCTCATACATGCGCACTCGAGGTGAGTCATGAATAATGTCGCAGGGTAGAACTGCCTCTGCGCCGTATACCATAAAAAATGGTGTGAATCCGGTAGTACGGTTAGGCATTGTCCGCAGCCCCCAGAGTACGGAGTCGAGCTCCTCGACCCATTGGGTGTCTGATTTAGTGAGTGACCTCACTAGTCTGGGTTTAATGCCGCTCATTATTAGACCGTTTGCTCTTTCCACTTGACCGTTGGTTTGAGGGTGATAGATCGACGCATAGTCGAGCTTAATGCCCATATTTTTGCACCATGACTTCACTTCATCGGCTGTGAAGTTCGTGTCGTTATCCGTGATGATGCTTTGTGGGGACTCAGAACGGTGTACCACCTCGATATAAAGTCTATCACTGGTCCGGACTCTGCCGTTTGACCGGTTTGGCCTCTATCCATTTGGTGAACTTATCCACCATGACCAACAGTACCTTTTCTTATGGGTTCCCCCTTTGAGGGTCCGACCATGTCAAGCCCCTGCACCGCGAACGGCGGTAATGGGTATGGTTTTGAGGGTGGTGGGTGGCATATGGCTCGATTAGCGAAGAGCGGCAACCAACGCATCGCTGGACCAAGTCCTGCATCTGCCCGAGCCGTCGGCCAATAAAATCTGACGGAATGCCTTTCCAACCAGGGCCGGGCTGCTGCGTGGTGTCCACCTAGTCCGCATGGATTTCAGCCAGAGGTTTCGCCCTTCTTCT
Source organism: Aegilops speltoides (assembly GCA_021437245.1). NCBI lineage: Eukaryota > Viridiplantae > Streptophyta > Magnoliopsida > Poales > Poaceae > Aegilops > Aegilops speltoides. The sequence continues at coordinate 445,024,040 of CM038143.1, forward strand.
TCGGAGATACACCTTTGAAGGACTCGGTAGTACTTTTCTTATAAAGTTCTCCTCATGAACCTTGTAGGCCTTCGATCGCGGACTATGCAGCGGGCCTCATTTTGGTCTTGGGAAGTTCCTGCCTAAGTAAGTAGGCCAGAAAGGTTCTGTCCACGCGGCGATTCGCCATTATGTCGTGGGCGGATTGTGTTACGTTGTCTGCTGAATCACCGATTGGTGCGGCTTTCTCCGGTTTGTCGCTACCGGACTCCTCTTCCCATAGTACGGATGGCTTGAAGAGCCGTTCGAGGAAGATATTTGGAGGGACAGCATCACGTTTCGCACCGATGCGTGCGGTGATGTCGGCCACTTGGTTGTTATCTCGGGCTATGTGATGGAATTCGAGTCCTTCAAACCGAGTGACATTTTCGTGACAGCATTACGATATGCTGCCATTTTCGGATCCTTGGCGCCAAAGTCTCCATTTATTTGGGATATTGCAAGGTTTGAATCCCGTGCACCTCTAGGCGTTGAATGCCCATGGAGACGCCATCCGGAGACCATGTAACAAGGCCTCGTATTCGCTGCATTGTTGGAGTCCGTGTACATTATTTGAAGTACATCTTGGATCAGTATCTCCGGTGGGGATGTCGATGCGATGCCAGCCCCATCCGCCAACATTTTGGAGCCGTCGAAGTGCATAGTCCAATTGGAGTATGCGCCGTACTCTTTAGGTAGTTCGGCTTCAGTCCATTCGGCGACGAAGTCAGCCAAAACTTGTGACTTTATGGCTCGTCGAGGTTTGTAAGTTATGTCGAATGGCAAGAGCTCAATCATTTTGCAATCCTGCCCGTTGCGTCGCCGTTATTTATAATGTCATTGAGTGGTACTTCAGAAGCCACTATTATCGAACACTCTTGAAAGTAGTGCCGAAGCTTCCGAGACGCCATGAACACCGCATATGCTATTTTTTGATAGTGCGGGTAACGGGATTTGCAGGGGGTTAGCACAGTGGATACATAATACACTGGTTTTTGAAGAGGGAATTTATGCCCTTCTGTTGCTCGTTCGACGACGAGGACAGCGCTCACAACTTGATGTGTTGCCGCGATGTATAACAACATCGGTTCGCCCCGAGTGGGCGCAGCCAGGACCGGATTTGTTGCCAATATGGCCTTTATTTCTTCGAGTCCGGCAGTGGCGGCATCCGTCCACTCGAAGTGTTCGGTGCGCCTTAGGAGGCGATAAAGGGGCAACGCCTTCTCTCCTAAACGGGAGATAAAACGGCTTAAGGCTGCCACGCATCCTGTTAATTTTTGTATTTGCTTGAGGTCCTTTGGGATATCCAACTGTGTGAGAGCCCGGATTTTGGCGGATTTGCTTGATCCTCTACGGATACGATGAAGCCCAGCAGCTTCGGTGGTGCGCCAAAACACATTTTTCCGATTCAGCAATGTCATATGCTCGAGGTTGTCGAATGTGAGCCTCAAATCGTCTACTAAAGTTTCGACGTGTTTTGTTTTGACGACTACGTCGTCTACGTATGCCTCGACTGTTTTGCCGATCTGGGTAGCCATACATGTTTGAATCATGTGCTGATATGTTGCGCCGGCGTTTTTGAGTCCGAAGGGCATCGTGTTGAAGCAGAATGGCCCGTATGGGGTAATGAATGCCGTTGTGGCTTGATCTGCTTCCGCCATCTTGATTTGATGATAGCCGAGTATGCATCCGTGAAGCACAACGAATCGTGTCTCGCCGTGGCATCGATAATTTGATCGATCGTGGGGGAAAGGATCCTTTGGGCAAGCCTTATTGAGGTCTTTGAAGTCGACACGAGACGCCAGATTTATCTTTCTTTGGTACCATCACCAAATTTGCTAGCCATCCGGATGTTTGATATCTCTAATGAATCCGGCTTCCAATAACTTGCTAGCTCTTCTCCCATTGCCTGTCTTTTGGGTTCGGAAAATCGTCAAGAGCCTGTTTGATCGCTTAAATCCTTTTAGGATGTTTAGGCTGTGTTCGCCAACTGCGAGGATTCGGGCATGTCCGAAGGATGCCAGCGAAGATGTCCCAATTTTCCCGAAGAATTACAGAATCTGGCGTCCACTTCGGGGTTCAACTGTGCCCCGATAGAGGCCGTCTTTGTTGGGTCCGTTGGGTGGACCTGAAATTTAACTATCTCATCTGCTGGTTTGAAGGAGGTGGACTTGGATCTTTTATCAAGTATCACGTCGTCCCTGTTTACCGTAGAGCGTAGCGTGGTGAGCTCCTCTGCCGCTAAGGCTTCGGATAGTGCCTCGAGGGCTAGTGCGGCTGTCTTGTTTTCGGCGCGGAGTGCTGTATCCGGATCACTGACGAGAGTGATTATTCCGCCGGGACCGGGCATTTTGAGCTTCATGTACCCGTAATGAGGTATTGCTTGAAAAATTGTGAATGCCTCTCGTCCTAATATGGCGTGATAGCCGCTGCTGAACGGGGCTACCTAGAACGTGACTTCTTCGGATCTGTAATTGTCCGAAGAGCCGAACACCACATCGAGTGTGATTTTTCCGGTGCAGCGCGCTTCCCGGCTAGGGATTATTCCTCTGAAGGTTGTGCTGCTTCGCTCAATACGGCTCCAATCGATTTCCATTTTCCGCAGGGTTTCCTCATAAATGAGGTTTAGTCTGCTACCGCCGTCCATGAGGACTTTTGTCACCGAAGCCGCCCACTATGGGACTAAGTACCAGGTCTTGGTGGGGCTCTGTAGTTCGAGATGTGGGCTCGTCGCTGGCGCTAAAGGTGATAGCTGTGTCGCTCCATGGATTTGCTGTTGCTACTTGGTAGACTTCGCCAAGTTCGCGGATTGTTTGTTTTCGCATATTATTTGATGCGAAAGTCTCGAAGACTGTTGATACCGTGCTGGTATTGTTGGAGTGGTTTCCCGGAGCTAGAAGCTCTTCGCCACTTTTGGCCACCTGCCGTAGTATCCAACATGCTCGAAGGCTATGTGTTGGGACAGCTCCCCCTGTATTATGAAGTTTACAGGGTCCATTGAGCCATCCCTCCAAAGACGGTTCCGCTTCCCTTGCTGGGTTTTTGCTTTTGGTTTTTGCATTTGGGGCCTGATTGTGGGCGCCCTTTACCGCTGGATGGGTTTGGTGCGGATTATCCCAAAATTGATTTTCAGTTTTCCGAAACTTTCCATCGCACAAGACTTTCAGATTATGGACGCCAGATCGGTGAAACGCGTAATCTTGTGACAATCAATGGCGTTCAGATTCCCCGTCCGTGCAGCTTATTGCGTAAGATTGAGATTGCGTTTTCCTCTCGGCAGTCCTTTATCCTGTCCATAACCAGGAGGAATCTGGCCCAGTAATGATGTACTGTTTCTGAGGGCTCTTGCCGAATTAGAGATAGGTCGCATGTGTCTGGGCGGGTGGGTGGAATAAAATCCGGATCCCTGCCCATCTTTGGGCTCAAAGGCCGAGGGTCTTCCGAACTTGGAAGCTTGGTTTGCTGGAAACAGCCCAGCGAGTCCGGAGCGACGCATGATTTTAGGTTCAATGCTCGATCAGGGTCCGTCCTTCCATGGGAATCCGGCATGGAGGGTTTGGGAATCCGGACACAGATTGTTTTCAACAATGGCAACGAATTGCCGGGTTGTTCTTCTACCACTTCGACGTGGTGGGTAGCCTGGGGAGAGTTAATCTCTCTCAGATCGGTTTTAAGCCCGATCGATCGTAGTCCGCTGCGACTCCAGAGGCGGCGATGCGATCCAAGAGCTCGTTAACGACGAGAGCTCGATTGATCTAACTGTTCGGCAGCTTTAGGGCTGACTCAAGATTGCTTTCGACGACTTGAGAAGTCATTGCGAAGCGGCGCCGACAGCGGTCATAAGGAAGCCGCCAAGCCGGATTGTCCGACCGGCCAAGGCCCTCCGGTGAGAACACCGCCTTTGAAGACGGGTAAAGGCATCCGCTCTATCGGCGGCGACACGAGGAACTCTCAATGAAAGCACCAATGTCGGTGTCAAACCGGCGGATCTCGGTAGGGGGTCCCGAACTGTGCGTCTAGGCGGATGGTAACAGGAGACGAGGGACACAATGTTTTTACCTGTGTTCGTGCCCTCACGATGGAGGTAATACCCTCGTCCCGCTTGATTAATATTGATGATATGGGTAGTACAAGAGTAGATCTACCACGAGATCAAGGAGGCTAAACCTAGAAGCTAGCCTATGGTATGATTGTTGAGATATAAAGTTGTGTCCTACGGACTAAAGCCCTCCGGTTTATATAGACACCGGAGAGGCTAGGGTTACACAGAGTCGGTTACAATGGTAGGAGATCTACATATCCGTATCGCCAAGCTTGCCTTCCACGCCAAGGAAAGTACCTTCCGGACACGAGCCGGAGTCTTCAATCTTCGTAGTCTGGGAGTCCAGCGGATATTGATAGTCCAGCTGTCCGGACACCCCCTAGTCCAGGACTCCCTCAGTCGCCGTTTCTACGGGTTCGGTGACCGCCCTCAAGGGTCCCTTAGTGGAATCACGGCATCTTGCATTGTGCGAGGGCGTGAGGAGATTACGGTGGCCCTAGTGGCTTCTTGGGGAGCATTGTGCCTCCACACCGCTCCAAACGGAGATTAGCATCCGCAAGGGTGTGAACTTCGGGATACATCGTCGTCTCCGCGTGCCTCGGTTATCTCTTACCCGAGCCCTTTACTTATGTACTTTACTTTGTGATAGCCATATTGTTCTTTGTCATATATCTTGCTATCACATAGTTGCTTATCTTGCTTAGCATAAGTTGCTGGTGCACATAGGTGAGCCTAGTTGTTTTAGGTTTGTGCTTGACAAATTAACCGCTAGGTTTATTCCGCATTTGTTCAAGCCTAAACCGTAATTTTTTTAAAGCGCCTATTCACCCCCCCCCCTCTAGGCGACATCCTCGATCTTTCAATAACTATATCTATACTACTATATAGTGTACGAATTTTGAATTGGAGCAACAACATCAGTCCTACCCATTGGTCTCAGAAATCTAACGGCTGAAACTCAAAGGATTCGCAGTGAACAGTAGTGAAAGGACATGCGGTGACCCCATGTGTGATTTTGGTAATTGATGACATTCTCTATGGACTAATGGTTGCACTGAGTTATATTTGAAGGATTTGTCCATAGGCATTTCTTGAAGTCCATGTGTTGGTTTCAAGGAGTTTATGTGTTGACCAAGGTGCTATTAAGGAACTATTCAAAGATTGGTCATGTGAGTGTTTGAGCTTATTGCAAGCATGTCTTGAAGAAGAAGATTGTGTGATCATTCATGTTTACCTTCAAGACATCATCCAAACTAAGAGAGTTGGAAAGATTCAAGGTTGATCAAGACTAAGTCAAGAGTGAATCAAGTTGATCAACTCACAAAGCGTAAAAGATATACCGAGAGGGATCAAGTGATCCCATGGTATGGTAAGCATTGTCCATTGCACTTTGTGTACTAACCCATGGTCTATGTGGGAGATCTATGTGGGGTTAGGTACATGTCCATGGGCTTGCGTCAAGAGGAAGATATCATACAACCCATGGAAAGGATGACATCAAGTAGTGATCGTCATCAAGATTGTCGTGTGCAAGTTCAAGTGTAGCATCACGAAGAGATCAAGTGCTTGAAGCTTGCCATCCATTGTGGTGTCAATGGACTTGTGAAGATGTGCCGAAGAGTGGCTCACCCATAGTGGACTATGGGGGAGCAATCATCTAGTCTTCATCGAGCCAACACAATCAAGAAAGGTGGTCCAACTTGAGGGAGTGAAGATCGTCATCATCTAGCTCAAGTGGACCATGTGCAAGGCAAAGGTTTGCCCTTGATAGGTTTTCTATTTTACCGGTCTCATGGTAGTTGTGGGAGACCGGGTTATAGGATCGATTGCCGTACTATTAAGGGGGGCTCTCGATGAGTTGCTTGATCGTATCATTCGTGGAGAGCTCAAACCATTGCATCCTTGCATCATGTTTCTTGGTTCTTGTTTGATTCTCTTTGTGAGTCTTAGAGCTTATGGTCATCATGATGACAAGCTTGATTTCATCGAAAACGGAGTTCGCATGCGTCTTCTATGATGTTTTCGGTGTTGGAGGTTTTACCGGTCTTATCCGAGGAAGGGTTCTCACCATTTTCTTATGGGCCTTTTCTAAGTTTCTTCTTATTGATATTTCTTTCAAGATTGTGTTATCCCTTGTCGCTAGCTTTCCAACAAACTTGGTTTCATCGAATTCGGAGTCCGTTTGCAAAAGTTGTGGCTGTTTTGGTGAAGGCTGTAGCGGTACTACCGCGACTAGAGCGGATGTAATTTTTACTACCGCTCTAGAGCGGTACTACCGCGGCTCCTGAGCGGTAGTACCACTCCAGAGCAGTACTACCGTGGCTCCTAAGCGGTAGTACTGCCCCGGACCAAAAACTCGTGTTTTCTCTCTCGCTTGGGCTGCTTTGAGCGTGCTAAGCGGTAGTACCGCTCCTCCAAGCGGTAGTACCGCTTGTGCACGACCTGAGCACATAACGGTTGGATTCGGGAGGTCCTATAAAAGGGGGTCTTCTTCCCCATTGAACCTTATCCTTTGAGCTCGTGTTCTTCCCCCATTGTTGACCTTCTTTGAGCTTGCTAACTCTCAATCCCTCCATGGATTCTTGCTAGTTTTTGAGGGAAAAGAGAGAGGAGATCTAGATCCATGTTTCCACCAATCACTTTCTCCTCTAAGTGAGGGGAACCCCTTGGATCTAGATCTTGGAGTTCTTCGTGTTCTTCTTTCGTTCTTCCTCTCATTTTCCTCCCTAGCATTAGTTGCTTTGGTGGGATTTGGGAGAGAAGGACTTGGGCACTCCGTGTGCCCTTGCCATTGCATTTGGTGCATCGATTTGAGTTCTCCACGTGATACGTGGAAGTTACAAGTTGAGAAGCTTATTACTCTTGGGTGCTTGGTGCCCTTGAGCTTGTTCCTCTTGGGTGCTTGGGCGCCCTAGACGGTTGGTGGTGTTCGGAGCTCAATCATTGTGGTGTAAAGCTCCGGGCAAGCGTCGGGGTCTCCAATAAGGTTGTGGAGATCGCCCCGAGCAATTTGACGGGTTCCGGTGACCGCCCCCAAGGGTTGCCAAAGTGTACGGGTTCGGTGACCGCCCCCAAGGGTCGCCATTTGTACGGGCTCGGTGACCGCCCTCAAGGGTCCCTTAGTGGAATCATGGCATCTTGCATTGTGCGAGGGCGTGAGGAGATTATGGTGGCCCTAGTGGCTTCTTGGGGAGCATTGTGCCTCCACACCGCTCCAAACGGAGATTAGCATCCACAAGGGTGTGAACTTCGGGATACATCGTCGTCTCCGCGTGGCTCGGTTATCTCTTACCCGAGCCCTTTACTTATGCACTTTACTTTGTGATAGCCATATTGTTCTTTGTAATATATCTTGCTATCACATAGTTGCTTATCTTGCTTAGCATAAGTTGTTGGTGCACATAGGTGAGCCTAGTTGTTTTAGGTTTTGTGCTTGACAAATTAACCGTTAGGTTTATTCCGCATTTGTTCAAGCCTAAACCGTAATTATTTTAAAGCGCCTATTCACCCCCCCCCCTCTAGGCGACATCCTCGATCTTTCAATTGGTATCAGAGCCTCGTCTCTCTTTGTTGGGCTTAACCACCTAGAGAGTAAAAATGTCGACTAGGGGATTAGGATTCTTTGACACTCTAGGTTTCGATGGCACAAATTTTGATGTTTGGGTAATTCGCATGCTTAATCTCTTTAGGGACATGGACCCAAATTTAGAGCGAATTGTAGATATGGGTTTTTCTCCTCCAAAGGATCCCCAAAGATTATCTTTAGAGGATGAGAAAAACTCTTATCTCAATGCTCAAGCTTCTAATGTGCTTTTCGATGCTTTGAGCAATGTAGTTATATTTCAACTCATGCCGTTCCGGGATGCTCATGAGTTGTGGACAAAGCTTCAAGATAAATATGGCGTGTCCAAGTTTTGTAAGGATGATTGTTCTCCCCCCACCTCCGGCCGTGTTGTGTTCTCAACTTCTTCTACTTCACCTACATGTGGTTCACCACAAGGTAATGACATGGTGAGTAGTGGTGTTCATTTCAATGATGATAGTGTGCTTATTGTTGATAATCCTTCATCACTTTCTTATTTCAATGCTTCATCTTTGGACTTTAACACTTCTAGCACTCCAAATGTTTCACATGCTTGTATTGATAGTCCTTGCATATCATGTAGAAATTGCTTGACTAAATCTCATGATGATATGCTTGCTATGTCTTGTTGCCATGATAAAAATGCATCTATTTCCTCGAATTGTTGTGCTAACAATGTAGAGGAAAGCCAACACTCCATGGAACAAGATGTGGTGTTTTATGGTGCTTCAAGGGATCCTACATCATCATCTATTGCATTTTGCCTTATGGCCAAGGCCTCAAAGGTATCTCCCAATTTGAATCCCAATATATCTTGTGATGATATTGATAATGGCAAGAATGATGATGATGTTGATTATGATGAAGAGGATGATAATGTTGCCTCCTTAAAAATTAAGGGGGGAATGGTTTTTAAAGCTCTTCATAAAAATAAAATTGCTCGTTCCAACTTCATGGAAATTATGTCCATTGCCATTGAGGGCAAGAAATATATTGAGGAGTTGGAATCTCATCTCGAGGAGCATGAGGTCACCACTGAGAAAATGAAAGCTCATGGGCGTGATTACGCAAATGAGATCGCGGAGCTCTCTCAAGCTCTTGAACATGAACAAACCACCTCCGAATCTCTTGAGGAGACTTTTGCTCTAGAATTATCTAGAGTTAGGGAATCTCATGATAGAGCTCTTGAGGTGGCCAATGATTCCAAAACTAAAAATGCTAAGCTTGAAGTTTCTCATGCTAGACTCCTTGAGGATTTTGAGCACCTCGAAAATGGCTCAAGGGTCATCAAGGGTGAGCTCATCAAACTCACCGAGTCTCAGGCCCAACTTGAAGCTTCTTATTTAAAAGAGCTTGCCAAGTTGTCCTCTCCTATTGTTGTAAATGATGATGCTTGTGCTACTAACTCTATTACTTGTGAAGCATCCATTTTGAAGGAGAATGTTGAGCTACGGGCTCAACTTGAGGTGCTATCTAGCAATTATGGGAAATTGGAAGAAAGTCATGAAAAGCTCTCAAGATCTCATGATGATCTTCTAGTATCCCATAGTGTGCTAAAGATAGCTCATGAGGCCATGATTGCCAAGGTAACATCTAGTGAGCCTCATGTGGATACTAGCACTACTTCTAGTCAAAATAGTATATTGCCATGTGCTAGTCCTTGTAATTCATCTACTCACAATGTTGGTACATCTTGTGATGAATTGCTTTCCTTGCCTTGTTGCTCTAACGATGAAGCTTATACTTCCTCTAGTACTTGTGTTGATACTAACCATGTAGAGGAAATCAAAGAGCTCAAGGCCCAAGTCACTTCTTTGAAGAAAGACTTGGAAAAGTGTCATGAAGGGAAATCCGCACTCAACAATATCTTGAGTGTGCAAAAATCCCCCAATGACAAAGGTGGACTTGGATTCAACTCCAATAAGAAGAATAAGTCCAAGATAAACAAAAAGAAGGGCCAAGAACAAGTCAAGAATTCGGCCAAGATTGTTTGCTTCAAGTGCAAAGTAGAAGGGCACCATGTTAGATCTTGCCCATTGAAGAAGAAGGCCATTAGTGTCAAGCAACAAGGGAAGAGGGCACAAGTTCAATCTCATGCTCAACCTCAAGTTGAAGAAAGGCCACTTCCCAAGAAGACTCAAGCTAATGCTTCTCTTGTGGAAAAATCAAGTGAGAAGAAAGTGAAGAGTAGACGTTGCTACTTATGTCGTGAGAAAGGTCACGTCGCTTCTTCATGCACTAGTGGTAACTTATCCAACCCAATTATTATTGATGATATCTGTTCTCTTGTGAAGGATAAGGTTGGCAATGTGTTTGCCAAGTTTGTTGGTACTCAAAGTGGTGTCAAGAAAAGAACCATTTGGGTAGCCAAGCCTATTGTGACTAACCTCTTAGGACCCAACTTGGTTGGGGACCAACAAGCTCGAACTTGATCAATAGGTGTTTTTGGAGGGCATTGGAGACTTGGCTACATTATGAAGAATTAAGGGGACTTCATCATTCTTTTTGTCACAAGCCAAGTCAATTGGATTATCAAGTTTCTATCTTATATCCAGTGTGCCTCCTTGCGGTAACTTGTACTTAAATTGTTTACTTTGAAAGTTACTTGCCCCCTTGCATGTTTTGGTTTTGTTCCTTGCATGTGTTTGTATATATTGCGCTTCCAACTTGCTTATGTATGTTGGTGTGCACTTCATGTACGTGTGAGTTGTGTGTTGAGCCTTTGTGCATCTTCTTTGTATCTTAGTTGGCTCTTGTGAGAGATTAATGAAATATCCCATTATTGGGAAGTGATGTGCTTTGTGCACCTCACACTCCTAAGTGTGTGTACATGAGGAATACCATCTAGTATTGATATTACAAGATTATCTAGTCACTATGTGGTATGTCTTCTCATGAGAAATTCAAATTCTAAATTGTCCATTAATTATCTCTTGTTGGATCCTCTTATTGCCTCTTGTTAAGTTTTCTTCATTGGTATCACATTATGGGGGAGTAATATGCTATGTATATTACTAGCCTAGAAAATGTGTACATTTGAGATATTGTCACCTAGTGTTGATATTGTAGATTATCTTGTTCCTAGGTGGCATGTTAGCTATACAAGTTGCAATTTGCTTGTGTTTGATGTGAAGATGATGTTGGATATCCTTGTTATCTACCACCGGGAATTATTTCCAAATACTTCTTGTCTTTTGACAAGTGGTAGTCACTTATGTGTGGTAGAATTTATTGATCATCTTTACATTGGCTTTGTTTTTATTTGCTTTATCTCTTGCCTAGGATTGTGTCAACTCCCATTGTATTCCATACCACTTGTGGATCTTGTTAATTTCTTGACCTTGTCTAGTGTTTTCTAGACATAGTGAAAGTGGTGATCCCACCTTGTGCATTTTGTATTCAAATGCAAATTCTCTATAATGCACTAGTCTTGGGGGAGCTATCCTATTATCTATAAAACACTCATCTTGTGATCCTTATCAAGTGTGTGTTTGTGGAAGGCAAGCCATTTCTTTTTGGTACTTTGTACCATCATGAAAGTTTGTAGAGGGCTTGGTTTGTTTGGAACCATTCTCTCTTTTGGGAGTTTGACATCTTTCTTTTTGAGTGTATCAATGGATATCTCATTCCTTGATGTATCTTTTATGGATATCCTCCAAGTGTTGATTTATTCATTTGGTATCTTTTCTTCGCTTGGTATTTTGGTCTCGGTTCTTGAAAGTCTTGAGCATGCATATTTACTTCTTGTAGTTTCTTTGGCATGCTTTCTTTCTTTGACCCAATAGATAGGAGGAACTCCACCAAGTCTCAAATTGGATGAGATGTGCATAAAATTCATTTCCTTCTCTATATGCACATATTTATGTGGGGTTTGTCCTATGTATATTGGTGTTTCTAACTCTTTGGTCCCAATGAGTTTGGGTACCATTTTGTTTGTGTTGTTGTTCTAGGAACAAGTGGAGATGCATTGGATGCTCGGCTCACTCACAAGAAAGGTGTTGTCACCATGTGCTTATTGGAGTCAAGCTAGGATGATCAATGAACTACTTTGTACCTTCAATTGGTATCTACTACATCCTTCCAATGTTATCTCGGTAACAAGTATCTTCATATACTTCATGCACACATTTCATGCATCAACCTTGTGTAGGTTGTATCATGGCATGTTATCCATTCTTTCTTGTGATACTTGTTTCCTTTCTCAAAGCATCCCAACAATGACGTCTTGTTGCTAGTTGTGATGTCTTTGATGTTCGTGTGGTTGGAATTCATTTATATACAATAAGACCATATCTAGCCATGTGCTATGTTCTCAAGCAAATATCTTATTGGTATATGTATGACTTCCTTTTGGATATCTTGTTCCTTCATGTTGTAACTATTTCGGGTGTACATCCTTCTTTGTAGATATATATCATCATGATTTCGTCTACCTAGAACATTATACACTTGACAGAAATTACATCTCTAGATGATATCCTTTCTTTCACGTCCACCTTGTCTCTCTTTTGTTATTTCTTTGGTGTCTCTGTGAAAGCTTTTGCCTTGAGTGCATGTCGTATCTCATTGCATCTTGATGCGCTCTTATGTGGTGAAGTTTTTTTTTCCTCATGCTTATCTCTACGAGGCTTTTGCCATCTTAATTGGTATCCCTCGTCTTGATGATGACTTCATCTTCTTTCTTCACCATGGGTGGTCGCAAGCTTTGTTGCTAATTCTCTTTTTAGTGAGCTTGTGAACCCATTTGCTAGTTGGGTGTGTGTGGGGAGGACATGTCATGCACCGTTTATCTCTTTTATCCAAGACTATGTAGATGCTTATGCTCATCCTTACATTAGTCTTCTCAAGTGCATTGCCTCGACTCACACACATCATTTTGGTTGAGCACTTTCTTAAGTTGCCTCTTTTACTTGTTGCTCAACCTTGTGTTTGTTCCAAGTACTAGGCTTTGTTTCCTATATGCTCACTTGCACTTGTTGTAAGTTTCTATTGATTTTGGGGGAGCTATGATCCTATTTTGTGCACTTTGTATCCAAATACAAATATTCTTATGCATGCACAAATCATGGGGAGCTTCTCTAGTTTCTTTAGAACACTCCTTTGCTCATATCATAATATCTTTTATTCATGTGGGTCGTAGGATCTTTGGTCTAGTTGGCTCAGTTGATATCCTTTGATTGCTTGCTTCAATTGGTATCTTTTGATTGCTTATTTCTCTCTTTGTTATGTCTTTGTGGAATATCTTCCTTTTGCAATCTTTGGGCCTCAATATAGTTTGTCTTCCTCCAAGTATTTACCGTTGGATATGTGTATTGCATTCCACTCTCTTGTTGAGAAATACACAATTTATGGAGGAACACATTTTATATTGGCCTTCTAAGCTTTTTGCCCATGTTGGCAATCGATGCTAATGGGGGAGAAGTTTCAGAGAGTTTTGTGGAGAAGTTTATAGAGTATTCTCCTTGGTTTGGTTTTGTTCCTAAGCATTTGCATCTCATACACATGCATTATTGGTTGTTGCATTGCATGGTGATGCATAATTCCTTATATAAACTCTCTTGAAAGTGATTGTCATCAATTACCAAAATGGGGGAGATTGAAAGGACATGCGGTGCCCCCATGTGTGGTTTTGGTAATTGATGACATTCTCTATGGACTAATGGTTGCATTGAGTTATATTTGAAGGATTTGTCCATAGGCACTTCTTGAAGTCCATGTGTTGGTTTCAAGGAGTTTATGTGTTGACCAAGGTGCTATTAAGGAATTATCCAAAGATTGGTCATGTGAGTGTTGAGCTTATTGCAAGCATGTCTTGAAGAAGAAGATTGTGTGATCATTCATGTTTACCTTCAAGACATCATCCAAACTAAGAGAGTTGGAAAGATTCAAGGTTGATCAAGACTAAGTCAAGAGTGAATCAAGTTGATCAACTCACAAAGCGTAAAATATGTACCGAGAGGGATCAAGTGATCCCATGGTATGGTAAGCATTGTCCATTGCACTCTGTGTACTAACCCATGGTCTATGTGAGAGTTCTATGTGGGGTTAGGTACATGTCCATGGGCTTGCGTCAAGAGGAAGATATCATACAACCCATGGAAAGGATGACATCAAGTAGTAATCGTCATCAAGATTGTCGTGTGCAAGTTCAAGTGTAGCATCACCAAGAGATCAAGTGCTTGAAGCTTGCCATCCATTGTGGTGTCAATGGACTTGTGAAGATGTGCCGAAGAGTGGCTCACCCATAGTGGACTATGGGGGAGCAATCATCTAGTCTTCATCGAGCCAACACAATCAAGAAAGGTGGTCCAACTTGAGGGAGTGAAGATCGTCATCATATAGCTCAAGTGGACCATGTGCAAGGCAAAGGTTTGCCCTTGATAGGTTTTCTATTTCACCGGTCTCATGGTAGTTGTGGGAGACCGGGTTATAGGATTGATTGTCGTACTATCAAGGGGGGCTCTCGATGAGTTGCTTGATCGTATCATTCGTAGAGAGCTCAAACCATTGCATCCTTGCATCATGTTTCTTGGTTCTTGTTTGATTCTCTTTGTGAGTCTTAGAGCTTATGGTCATCTTGATGACAAGCTTGAGTTCATCGAAAACGGAGTTCGCATGCGTCTTCTATGATATTTTCGGTGTTGGAGGTTTTACCGGTCTTATCCGAGGAAGGGTTCTCACCATTTTCTTATGGGCCTTTTCTAAGAAGATTGTGTTAGCCCTTGTCGCTAGCTTTCCAACAAACTTGGTTTCATCGAATTCAGAGTCCGTTTGCAAAAGTTGTGGCTGTTTTGGTGAAGGCTGTAGCGGTACTACCGCGACTAGAGCGGATGTAATTTTTTACTACCGCTCTAGAGCGGTACTACCGCGGCTCCTGAGCGGTAGTATCGCTCCAGAGCAGTACTACCGTGGCTCCTAAGCGGTAGTACCGCCCCGAACCAAAAACTCATGTTTTCTCTCTCGTTTGGGCTGTTTTGAGCGTGCTAAGCGGTAGTACCGCTCCTCCAAGCGGTAGTACCGCTTGTGCACGACCTGAGCACATAACGGTTGGATTCGGGAGGTCCTATAAAAGGGGGTCTTCTTCCCCATTGAACCTTATCCTTTGAGCTCGTGTTCTTCCCCCATTGTTGACCTTCTTTGAGCTTGCTAACTCTCAATCCCTCCATGGATTCTTGCTAGTTTTTGAGGGAAAAGAGAGAGGAGATCTGGATCCACGTTTCCACCAATCACTTTCTCCTCTAAGTGAGGGGAACCCCTTGGATCTAGATCTTGGAGTTCTTCGTGTTCTTTTTTCGTTCTTCCTCTCATTTTCCTCCCTAGCATTAGTTGCTTCGGTGGGATTTGGGAGAGAAGGACTTGGGCACTCCGTGTGCCCTTGCCATTGCATTTGGTGCATCGGTGTGAGTTCTCCACGTGATACGTGGAAGTTACAAGTTGAGAAGCTTATTACTCTTGGGTGCTTGGTGCCCTTGAGCTTGTTCCTCTTGGGTGCTTGGGCGCCCTAGACGGTTGGTGGTGTTCGGAGCTCAATCATTGTGGTGTAAAGCTCCGGGCAAGCCTCGGGGTCTCCAATTAGGTTGTGGAGATCGCCCCGAGCAATTTGATGGGTTCCGGTGACCGCCCCCAAGGGTTGCCAAAGTGTACGGGTTCGGTGACCGCCCCCAAGGGTCGCCATTTGTACGGGCTCGATGACCGCCCTCAAGGGTCCCTTAGTGGAATCACGGCATCTTGCATTGTGCGAGGGCGTGAGGAGATTACGGTGGCCCTAGTGGCTTCTTGGGGAGCATTGTGCCTCCACACCGCTCCAAACGGAGATTAGCATCCACAAGGGTGTGAACTTCGGGATACATCGTCGTCTCCGCGTGCCTCGGTTATCTCTTACCCGAGCCCTTTACTTATGCACTTTACTTTGTGATAGCCATATTGTTCTTTGTAATATATCTTGCTATCACATAGTTGCTTATCTTGCTTAGCATAAGTTGTTGGTGCACATAGGTGAGCCTAGTTGTTTTAGGTTTTGTGCTTGACAAATTAACCGTTAGGTTTATTCCGCATTTGTTCAAGCCTAAACCATAATTATTTTAAAGCGCCTATTCACCCCCCTCTAGGCGACATCCTCGATCTTTCAAGTAGCCCGCAGCTGCATCTGTTGGTTTCTAGAACAATCGTGTCACATCTCTCTCTTCTAGCCATGTTGCATATGCCGGTGCGTTAGGCAAAGAGCCCAGACAAGGGCGGAGACAAGTGAACATTTTTAGCCGGCTGTATACTGTACATCGGCTAATGGCAGCAGCTAATTGCATCATTAGTGCGTATAATAATATATTTATAGAACCAAGTACACCAAATATAGAGAAGACCAAAGCCCAGTAGCCCATACATGTAGGTGTGGTTAACTATTGTTTTGCCCTTGGACAATTAATCGATCCCATCGGATTGATCGATCTACGTGTGTGTTCGGCTGGACTACTTAGGGTGTTTTTTATTGCAGCCCGGTGCAATGTAAAAGACCACTACAATATATATTTCACTAGCAAAAAATCATCACTTCATAATTCATTGTAATATTTATTTTTGCTCTGAATTCATTGCAAATTACTATATGATTTTTTCCTTTTAATAGAATCACAGGAGCCTTATGATTTTTTTCATGTTAAGACGTGCATTGCACGTGTATACATACTAGTACTATGTAAAGCCCGACGAAGGAAAAATCCTAAACGGCGCCTTATGCGCCTGTTTCTTCAGTTTTCGCGAACGGGCGCTCACCCCTCTGCCCCGCTGGGCCGGCCCGTTCTAGATTTTTTTTTTTCAAAAACGCAAAATAAACGTGCGAATAAATTTATAGGACCGCTAATAAAAAAATCAATTGTGTGAAATTTTTTATAAAATCCATAAAAAAATTAACTCACGACTAGTTTTTACCTTTTTCAAAAGTCAATGTTTGACCCGTTGAACGAAAAGAGACAGGCGATCGAGCCCTCTCGTATTTTGCTCTCTGCCTCGTGATGGGCCGGCCCTACGAGCCCTCTCATGGGCGCCGGTTAGGAGGTCCCCCGATGAAGCACCTGAAGAAGCTCGGCAGCAAACCTAGAAAAGGCTTCAGCTCACGAATTTGGAGGATCCACTTCAAGTTCTGCACAAGCTACTGCGAAGCATAATGTCGAGTAGTGGCGTAGCCAACCCAAAGCACCATGGTGGTCTAATAATGGAAATATTTACATAAATATAATTATTTTCAAAGAACTATATTTTTACTACACTACATATAAGCTATGGAGAAATTCCAGAGTGGTCCATGGACCACCCGGTCCACTCCCTAGCTACGCCACTGATGTCGAGAGCATGGGCTGCAAAAATTCTATCTGCCGCTCAATGCGGCAAATTAGCGCTGAAACGCTAAAAGATGATTGAACTACGAGCAAGTGCGCTGGCCCGTTTTAGCGGTAGGCACGGTGTTCTGGTTCTGGTTTGATTTAAGTTCATGAATCATGTATGCGAAATCAAAGTACATTTTTTTAATTCATAAACATTTTCATAAAAAAAATTCAAATCACGTTCACTAATTTCTTTTCAAATTCATTAATTATAAAAAATTCAGGAACATTTTTTAAATACAGAAAAATACAATTTTTGAAGCTTGTTCAAATTTGTGAACATTTTCACTGTATAATTTTCAAATTTTAAATATTACATAAAAATTACCTTTTAAAAAAATGCACAGATAATTTTAAATTGATGAACTTTTTTTTAAAATCACGAATAATTTTCACTTGACAATTTAGAAATTCCTAAACTTTTCCAAGTTCATGAACGATCTTTTTAAATATGAGGATATTTTTTTTATTCCATGATTTTTTTATTTTTATCTAAAATTAAACTGGCCAAAATAATAATAATAATAATAATAATAATAATAATAATAATAATAATAATAGTAGCAATAATAATAACAATAAACAAACATCTGTTTTGCCTGCGAGCACTACCCATACATGCTAGGCCAGGCCCATGTAGAGTGGGCGCAGGAGCACGTGAGCGTCCTGCGCGAGCGATGCTTCACGAAGTACTCGCTAGAAGCAACTCATAGCGGCAAATTTGACAATTTTGATCTATGAATGAAATCATTTCATAAAATAAACTGCTCTTAAAAAAATTTCACTCAGCTGACCTTTTTGAGTGGGGCCCGACACGAAGGCGCCACACTACATAGTACAGCGCCTGACTAACGCCTAGCCATTTTATGTTAGTGTGCAGCGCCTGAGGGCTAGGCGCCACACTATACAGTGTAGCACCTAGCGTCTAGGCGTTGCACTAGTGGTTGCTTCATTTTGTAGTGGTAAATAATGTAACCACTAGTGCAACGCCTAGAGGCTAGGCGCTACATTGTATAGTGTGGCGTCTAGCTCTTAGGCGCTGCACATTGACTTTGTAATTTTTAGGCAGTCAGGTGTGCGACGTTGGCTAGGCGTGTAGCGCCTATCAGTGAGGCGTTGCACAGTGTAGTGTGGCGCCTACGTGTCGGGCGCCACTTCAAAAAGTCAGCTGAGTGAAAAAAATTTAGAGACAGTTTATTTTGTGAAATGATTTCATCTATAGGTCAAAATTGTCAAATTTGCCCCCACAGGCGACAAGTCGATATATGTCCGAAAGTCATCTTCTGCTGGTGAGCTCGCTCCTGACAAACAGTAAAATCTTAAGAAGAAAAATGAAAATAAATTTAAGAAAAATTGAGACCTTCTTTGGTTCAAATGATAGGAATATCATAGGAATAGAAAAATCATAGAAAGTGAGATGTGTGTCTCAAAGAAAAAGATACTCCCTCCGTCCCAAAATTTTTGTCTTATATTTGTATTTAATGCATAGGATAAGAATTTTTCGTTGACTCTAGGCTACTATTTCTTCCTTAAAATGTGAAGGATTGGTCCCTATCCAACATAGGAATATGAATTCATTCCTACAAATCAAACAACTTGAAAGAAACTTTTCCTACAAAATTCATATCCTTTAGCATTCCGACTTGACAAATGTTTTGCGTGCTTGCAATTTTTTTCTCATGAAATTCCATTCATGGAAGATGTGCCAAAAATAATCAGCACTGCAAAATGCTTTCGAAAATAAAACTTCTAGAGCATCGTTTTTTCCCGCAACTTCTAGAAATGTCATTTCTTCAGGAAATCTTATGAGCACTCAAAACATTTGTCAGTTTTGCCCCCCCCCCCCAAATTCATATTTTAATTTTGAATTTTACTGTTTGCCCGATCTCATTTGAGCTCGAGCTTAGAAACATCACATCTATGCGGGTCAATTTATTTGTGAAATCATTAGTTAAAGGGTACCCCTTGTAAAGGTTACTCCACATTCTTAGGCGACAAGTGGTGCCCTACATGTGCGTCACTTGTTGCAACATATGAGTTTTCCTTCTTTTTTGTAGATTTGTTTATACAACACGTTTTATATTTTGCACCGCACGTCCAAATCTTAAACTGTTTTCATCGTTGGATTTCTCATGTCTTGATCTTTGAAACTAGGTTTCATGTTAATTAATTTTGATAAACTTTACTTCGCTAAAATGTCAAAAACACTGGAGCAGAAGCACTGTTTTTTTTTTACTTTTTTTCCTTTATGAGAAGTTTAGTTGTGCTTCTTGTGGAAGCAAAAAAACGTGTTTTTTTTTGCCTTTCTATGAGGCAAGACTATGTTTCTCACAGAAGCAAATTCGTGCTTATACGAGTAACAAATCTGTGCTTCTTGTTGAAGCAAAAAAAACGTGTTTTTTCCTTTTCGAGAGGCATATCTGTGCTTCTCGCGAAAGCAAATTTCTGCCTTCACGACAAGCAAACATGTGATTTTCATGGAAACAGAAAAGGTACATATTTTCTCCTTTACGAGAGGTACAATTGTGCTTCTCGCGAAAGTAAATCGGTGACTCCACGAGAAAAACATTTGTGCTTCTCATCAAAGAAAAAAGGTGTTTTTCTTTTTCTTTTGAGAGGCATAATTGTGCTTCTCATGCAAGCATATTTGTGCCTTGACGAGAAGGAAATTGGTGCTTCTCATGAAAGGAAAAAACACATTCTTTTTTCTTTGCTTTTCGTGGAAGGAAATTTGTGCCTCCACGAGAATCAAATTTGTGTTTCTCATGGAAGCAAAAGAATGTGTTTTTTTCGTGGAAGGAAATTTGTGTCTCCATGAAAGCAATTCTGTGTTACTTGTGAAAGAAAAATATTCATGCAAAAAAGTTGAATTTTATTCCCCAAAACCGAGGGAAAACTGAAAAGCCAAGAACCTCCAGAAAAAACCCATCTGAAACCAGAAGCACATACACTTTTTTTTAGAAGGAGCGTCCAGCATGCGACACATGGCAGCGGCTGGAGACACCACTTAACACACACTCATCCCATCAAAGTGACCCTTGCGGGGCTCTCACAAAGGGTACCCCTTGAATAGTTTTTTTAGGTAACCCCTTGACTAGTTGCTCTATTTTGACCTATACTACGTCAAGTTGGAGGAGTGCTGCATACGGCATGATCGTTGGCCAACAAGCCCTTTTTGTTCGCTGTCCACTACAAGTGCTTTGTCTGTTCACAATTATTTTCATTTCTTTTTCTTCTCATTTTCATTTTCAATCGCCTCACAACATGTGTGGAGGTTATTCAAACTTATGTATTTCAAAATTTGATTTTTTTGAAATAATTGAACATTTTTTGAATCTGAGAGCATTTTTATAAACACACGTGCATTTCTTGAAATATCAAACATTTTTGACACTGATTTGTTATCTAAAACATGAACATTTTTAAACATTCTGAATAATTTCTGAAAATGCTCGATTTTTCTTGAATTCATGAACGATTTTTTAAAATGAAACAAATTTTGAAATTGTGAATAATCTTTGACGACATGAACCTTTTGAAATTCCCAAATGGCTTTTGAATTTTTTATTTCTTTAATTACGAGAACATTTTTGAAATTCACGAAAGCAATTTGGAAATGATCAAAAAATATTTTGTGGAGTATTGATTAAAATGGGAACATCTTTGGAAATTCTGATTTTTGGGAAAACTTGACATTATTCAAAATTTATGCACATTTCTAAGAGTCTAATTTTTTAAAAGGTTTCCAAACATTTTTAAAAATGGAAGTTATTGAAGAAGAAGAAGAAGAAGAAGAAGAAGAAGAAGAAGAAAAGGAAAAACAAAGAGAACTGGTAAAAAAATCCAAAAAAAGAAAAAAAAAACTGGATTTGAACCTATCAGGAACCTTCTAGAATGCTTCCAAAACCAGGATGTGCATAGGGCTAAAATAGGCCAAGCCAGTTATATCCACAATTTTGTATTCCAGGTCGACAGTTTGTCAAACCTGTACCACCAACTCACTACGTCGCTAGATGGGTGGGGCCAAATTCTGCATTTTTCTGAGTCTATTTTGTTTTCTACCACTTTTTTTCGAGTGTTTCATATTTCTTTTTATTTGTACATTTTTATAATTGAAAGTTGATGATTTTTTTACAATTCTTAACTTTTTTGAATTCTGATTTTTTTTGTGAATTTGTGAACACCTTCTTAATTCATGAACATATTTGGAATTTTAGGAATAATTTTGAAATTAAGGAATATAACGAAAAAACATATAAAATATATATTTCATGAAAATATTTTGGATTAACGAACATTTTGGAAAATCTGGAATATTTCTATAGTTTATGTTTTTTAATCAGAAGAAAACTAAAATATTTTTTTTAAGTTATAGGAAGATATTTTGTACATAAGGAATATTATTTGAAATCATTTGATTTATTTATGAAATTTGAATAGTAATTTAACACAAGGCCGACTGAAATAAAAAATATGGATGACAAAACCATTCAATCATCAATATGGCCAGGTTGATTATGGGCATCGCACACTGGGATGGCCCGTTTAGCGTTTGCGTGAATGAGGGGGTGCAGGATTGGCGCTTACCCAACCCTATACACACCCCTCTAGAGCTATGTGTCACTTATAGCGAGACGGTATATGCTCTCTTCTGAAGGGATTTCGCTCTTTGCATACGAATCTTTGAGGGTTTATGTTGCCAAAAAGAGAATAACTGCCTGCGGGTAGAATCAACGGAGGCAGTTTTAGAAACAGTCTGCATTGTGTCGAGTATTAACGGCACATGCTACAGCAAGCAGAATTGTCATGTTATGTAGCGTAGTTGCCATACATGCTTTCAGTAATTGCTGATGCTACCTCTGGCGGGTGTCATGCTACACCCAGGATCATTTCCTAGGAATGGTGTATGGGACCGAATGATAGCATTCTTCCCTGAGAGGGTGCATGTGAGAACTGTGTGCCTCATGGCAATTGCCACATGTGACCGCTTTAAGATTCATACATGGAACCGGTCGCATCGGACAGTGTTTCCTAGAAAATTACTCTGAGGCAACGCCAGCTCTATAAGAATTTCGAAACTCAAAAGTTCATAATGAGCTTTTTAAACCTAGCTTATGTCGGAGTACTTTCTAATTTTTTTGCAAAAATGAAAACACTAGCTTATATCAAGACCATTTTAAAATTATCAATATCAAGATGCATATATGTACTTCATAATTAATTTTTCTTAGCTTAATATTTTTTTTGCAAGAAAACTTACTGGTAACTCCTCAGGGTGAACCGACCACCACCAACTTTGAACTTAAAAAATGGTGAACTGAGTGTAGCTCAGATGATTAGATTAATACCTTGTGGTGGGATCAACCCATCAGAATTCTAGTCCTAGACATAGCATCAGTGCTCATATTTTTTGTCAATTTATTTCAGTCTTTTCAGTGATGTTCGCTCATTGGGAGGAGTTGTTCTTGTCGACTACAACGCGCCTTTGGTGATTTTTCATAGGATAGGATGTGCATGTGTGCGTTCATACGAGTGATTGTATGTTGTTTTCATAAAGGAGGATAACCCCTGGCCTTTGCATCGAGCAATACACACAACCATTTTTATTATATTATATAACAGTTTCTGGCAAAACAAATACATGGGTCAAACCAAAGCCACCTTCCCGGCGATTTATGTCGCTCCACGCCTACACCTACTAGTTTGATGATGTGCCCTTACCACACAACGCACACCATCTGATCCGGTGGCCTCAACTAGTCGTCATGTGGCGAGCCAAGAGCACCGACCAGTCTAGCATACACTCAGTGCGCACCGCATGTGCACACTCCGAAAATCCGCCGCTGCTTCCTTCCACCGTTCCAACTTCAGGAGAAATTAACGCATTGACCTTGCCAGGCCCAACTGTCGTTGACGCCACCATGACGCCAGACAATGCCACCACCCTGCACGTGTCCGTCAACACACGTCCAACACAGAGACCACGCCGCGAAGACCCATCGTCGCCGATGGGGTAAATGCCACACCGCACCACCTCCTGATCCAGATTGCCGCCAATGCCAACCCAACGGTTTCCACTAGCCAACAATCTCCCAAGGTGGCGCCTTCAAGAAGGGAACAACACGGTTAGGGTTTCACCCGGAAGCAAAATGGCATGGTGAAGGTAGAAGCAGATTTGACGAACCTCTCTATGGAGAAAATACGGCCCCCACAGGTGTCGCCGCCGTCGTGGCCGACCAGTACCGGCTAGGGATTTCTCCCAATCTGAATCCCCACCTCTAGCTCCAACCGCATCGAGGACCGACAAGTCTCACGATCCAGATTCGTATGAAGGAGCACACCACCGTCTCCTGGCCCATCATCCCCGACGGAGGAGATGCTGCTGCCGCCATGACTGGAACCGCCGCACCTGGGGCCTTGCGTCGTAGATCACACCCTAGCCAAGACCGTCGTGTCCCCACGTTGTCACTGGAGCGACGCCGTGCCGTTGGGAGGAGGAGCCGCCGGGGGAAGATCTGTCACCGTGTACAGCGCACGTCCAGGCAGCCACGCCATGACAACGGGACGTGAGATCCCCACCGTCCCCTTCACCGGCAATGCATGTGCTTTCCCAGCGTGTGGCGGCAACGACTAGGGTTAGCGCCCCTGGTCGCCCTAGAGGAGACAACACGAGGAGCACCCGGTGATCGTATGCGAGAATCTGTGATTGTACTGCGTTGAAAAAAAAGTTTAATACATTTTTGGACTTTTCATCTCCCATTTTCTCATCAGTTGGTTAGATATTTTACATGAAGCTGCCTTGTCAGAATTTGGAATTGGTCTTCGGCCTTACCATGCAACCTTACCAATGCCACTCGTTTGCTATCTGCCCTGCAAGAAATTCCGAGCTTCTGAAGCATGGAAGGTTCTAGAAACGATGCCTCACTAACGCTAGTACCAGCAGATATCACAAGAGTGTGAACAGGGGAGACGCTTCAGAATACACACGAGCTGCACACTTGCACATCGAACTTGGACAGCCAACGAGGATAGACGCGAGATGTAAGCGGCAAGGTGATAGGTGCGCTGCAGGGCCTCACCTCACGGGTGGTGTTTAACCGCGGGGAGGATAAGTGCAGGGATACGGTTACGACATGGAAGGACACCAGCGGTGGCGCTGCGTCGCTGGCGATTTCTCACCGACAGCGTCCCTGTCGGGCCGGCCGGCCGGACGGACGGCGGTGGAGACTACGCGGACCTGTGGCACTTGAAAAGCCAACTGATAGCGCCATCAAAAAGATATCGGCTTTTCTCGCATCAGGATCAGGTTACACGGTCAGGTAAATAATCGAGTGCACTCCTTGATCTTCACAGCCACGGGGTGCGGGGCATTCTGATGAATTTGTTGGCACCTTACGTTGTGGTACGTACTTTGCACACGGGTGTTCGGAATTCAGGACTGGCTAACGGCTTCTTTGGATCACAGGATTTGCAAAACAAAGGAATAGAAAAAATGAAGGATTTGGTTGCCATGACATAGCCAATTCTATGGAATTTTCCAGATGCCAGGCCTCATGCTTGAATTCCTCTGGAATGGGCACCTTAGCGACCCAATCCTGAGGAATTTCAAAGACCCAACCCTGTGATCCAAATGCGTTCCATAGGAAACAATCCAGAGGATTTATATCCCGTGTGGATCCTGTGAAAATCCTTCATTCCAAAGAAGTCCTAAATGATTAGTCGCTGCAGCTTGCAAACAGTGGTTATAGAGTAAAGCAGGATGACTTGTGGGGACAATGCTGAAAATTGCCATTTGTACAAGACAAAGGATGCGGCGTGATCGGTTGGTGAGTTGGTGACCATTGCCTCTCGAGATGCCGCCACGGAAAATATCTGAGGTGCACCGAGGCTTCACGTACGTGCAGACGTGCTAGCTGCTGATTGCAGCTCCACCGTCTGCCGAGGAAAACGGTGTTAGGAAGAACATGCTTATGCAGCTCCACCGTATTTGCAAAATTATGGTTAGTGAGCACGACCGAAGAAACTAGTATAAAACTAGGAGTAACCCTCTACCTTAAATCGGTGTCAACTTCTCTAAAAAAAATCAGTGTCAAATTTATCATCAAGCAGGTTCCTAATCGTCCACCTCATGTATCTTTCCATGAAAAAAACTGAGGTCCATGTAAAACAGCTACCCGCCTACTCGATTAATTGAATCACATCGAAGTTCACCCTAAACCCTAAATCCTATGTACTAAAAGCTTCGCATGTTTCTGGTCGAAATAACGCCAACGACGCAACTGGAAATTCAGTCCTAGTCTACGTACACGTGAGAAGCGACAAGTGAACTACTGTTAGTCATGCCTTAGAGCGACACTGCTGTCGTTTAACGAAGCATGTCTACCTAACGTGAAGGGGTCATGGACTCACCACGCTGGACGTCGCCATCGCGGGAGAGAAAAATCTTGGGCTGAACGGAGGAGAAACGCGGGTACTGCGGTCCATGTCGTGAGATACATGTGCTGATATCTAGCCAGTTGATCGAGGTTCGTTCATTCGTTCTCATTTTGCATCTAAGATGTACTCCTAGTTGCTCTATTGCTCTATAACATCTGTCTCCTAGGTTTCAGGAAGAAGGCTCATACCTTGTCAAGGGTTACTGAAACTAAGTTACGCCCCCCCCCCCCCCCCGGTCCCATAATATATGTCGAAAATGCACTTATATTATCTTGCGGATGGAGTACTACGTAAAAGGGAATGAAATGCGAAGGAAAGCAGTACCCGTTCTTAAAAGATGCATTGGGGCTGATGAGCATTCAAATCAGTACGTACTATGTCTTAACTGAGCACAATTAGTCCAATCCTCACGACTCCGCTTCGTCATAATCGATGCACAGAGATCTCCTTGGAATGGCACCCACGCTCGTGCGACTGGCTGCTCCGGCGCCCGCAGCCACCGCCACCGCCCGCTGCCCCCCGCTTCTCCGTCCGCTGGTGGCTCGGGTGACTCGCTGCTGCTGCCACCGGGGTTCGATTCGCCCCCGCCGCGCCTGGGTTGGGCTAGATCCGGTCCAGACACTACTAGAGAAAAGCTTATCAATAGCAAGATTTTTGCTACCAGTAGCGCGGGCATCAGCGCTAATGCTACGGCGCTACAGCTATTTTGTAGCAGTAGCGCGTTTCTAGACCAGCGTTACTGGTAAGTTCAAGTACTAGTAGCGCGTTTTTAGGCCAGTGCTACTGCTAACATTTATGGTTTTTTTTAATATTCTGGCGTTGTACATGTTTAAACAGATGTATCTTTTATACAATAACAACTCATCATGAACTAGTTTGTTTAAATAGCATATTCATTACCACTAGTCATCACCACCAAACAATGTTCGTCAATGAGACATCATATATATAACAAGTAGGTCACTAGTCATAATCACAACTCCTCATCCTCCTCATCAACTCTAACACATTATAGCACATAATAGCACATTCTACCTAGGACATACTTCTCTCATAGGACCTACTCTACCCTCTCTTAGGTAAAATATCATAAAACAAGATAGGCATTGACTCTTCATTAAGGAAACTGAACTCTCCATAATGAAGAACGGAGATCATCCTGTCTCCAAGTCTTGGCCTACACACAATGTTGCTTCCAAGTAGCTCTCTACGATGGTTGAAACATTTTTTCCAATCATTTATTATCATGGCTTCCTCGCTTTTAGAAATCCGGTATGGACAGAAGTGATGTGGATACTGTGGCTGACCTGGCCATGGTGGCCGTAAGCTCATAACATCAACGTGACCTCTTGGCAACATCAGATGAGGCACACAATCCATCGGGATTTTCTATTAAAAAACATAGCAATAACTTTGTAGTTAGCAATGTAGTTTAGTTTTAGAAAACTTTATGCAAAAGATGCACGGATGTCGTAATAGTAGAAAATCTTACCATGATATCTCCATTGATGTTACCGTAGCACGCCGCGTGCACTAGTGGCACATATGGACCATAATTTTGAGGAATTCGATAATAACTATTGTAGTTCTCAAGATCAGTAAAAATTGTGATAAGACCATCTTTCTCCTTATAAGTTAATTGTGCTTCATCATTGTAGTAGTAGGTTCTGTCTACCATCTTCCGTACATTTTTTGAAGAATGAAAATAAGCTGTCAATGGAAATAAGCTGTCTAATATTTTGAAGTAAACACTATAAATTACTTAGTAAATATGTTTAAGAAACTCACACGGCGGTAGAACTGGAAGCGTGTCAACAAGGACCCAAATGGTCATATCATTTTCGTTGATGTCAGGATCACCAAGATCGAAGGTGAGAAGTATACCCTCATGAAAATCATACGCCTTGGAAAGGGCTTCCCAATTCGGGCAACCAAAATTGGATGAGTTCACAGAATTGTATAGTTTTACAGCAAAATCATAACCATGATGGGTCCTTAGTTGAATTATCTTTGTCTCCGTTCTTTCATGATCTTCAAAACCCATCTTCTCCAAGACATAGCGTCTTGCATGTCCTGGGATAGGCTAGTCGAATTGTAAAAGACGGAAATTACACGTTGAAGAAGCAGAGAAGTCGTGCAAAAATAACAAAAAACACTTGTCATCGTTGCGTACCGTATCAACATCGAAGGTCTCTTGGAGCTTGATGCTAAAGCGCCGACCTTCTACCAGGTGAGGCATGTCGCACATACCGCGCTTATCTTCGCAATAAACACACATAGCGAATTCCCTTTCGTCGTCAGACATTTCCTAATAGGTAATTAATAATCCATCATTGAATACATATATAGTAGTTTGTAGCAAAGATCATCATATAACAACTAAAACACCTAAAATTTGTAGTTTGTAGTAGTTTGTAGCAAAGATCATCATATAATCCATCATGAATACATATATAGCAGTTTGTAGCACAAACCGCGCTCATCTTTTGCATTCAATAAGCAAATAACTAATAGGTAATTAATAAGCCATCATCAAATACATATATAGTAGTTTGTAGCAAAGATCATCATATAATATCACTAATACATCTTGAATAATAGCTCCTCTAGGTTCAGTGTGCCGCGGTGGACACCCAAAGAGAAGGAACCATCATCGGATCATAGCTCCGGTGAGATCCCCAAAGAAACTGCCAGGTATTGGAGAACCGGCCGTTCGCTAACGCAACCAAGTAGCGTTGGACGTGCGTGTTCTCTTCCGTGAAACGGTGTTGTACCACTTGCGCGGGGGACTCAAGCCTCTCCACCGATGCAGGCCCATGTGACCGCCACCAAAGAAGCTCCGGGTCGACGACGGGCTGGCTCCTCACTAAGTCTGCGCCAATGTAAGGTAGCACAGCCCAATACCAGCCAGCGGAGCCAGGTCCCCGACATGGCCCTCGGCTCAACCAGGAGTCCTCCGCCGAGTCGACGACGAGGATGCGGGATAGGCATCATCAACGTCGAGAACAAAATGCTTAATTATGAAAACAAAATTAATAGACACTTAGCAAAATTTGGCATGACCTTTGCTAAAAACAGGACATATCAAGCGCCTGAAATTTGCTAGAACGTAAACGAATTGACATTTCTGGCAAAACATAGGTCACTCGGAAAAATATGACATGTCCAAAATGTGACATGTTCAAAACATGACATGTCCATTGCAAATTTGCATATAACAGGAAAAATTGCTTTAACTAAAAAAATAACAACAATTGCTTTAACTAAAAAAATACCTAGAATTCTGTTAACTACACCTAAAACAACTAAAACACCTAAAATTCTGTTAACTACACCTAAAACAACTAAAACACCTAAAACTCTTTTAAATACACTTAAAACACCTAAATTCTATTAACTACACCTAATTAAAAACCTAGCTGAATTTTTGTCCTAACTTTAAAACCTAGCTAAATTTAAAAACCTAGGGTTCATATGAATTAACTAGGGTTCATACCTAATCTGTCCTAGCAAGGGTTCGATCATAACCTACATTACTCTAATAACCTACATTTTTTCAACTACATAGGATTCAAAATAACTACTCTAATAAGTATAACTAGGGAGGGAGGGAGGAGGAGGAAGGAGGGAGGAGTACCTATCGGTGGAGGAGGGCAGCGCTGGGGCCGGGTGGTGGGGGAGGAGGAGGCCGACGCTGGGAGCTGGGCGGCCGGGCAGAAGGAGGGCAGGGGTGGGCGGCCCACGAGGAGGAGGGCCAGCTGGGGACTTGAAGGCGCTGGGTCGGCACGACGGCAGGGGGATGAGGAGGAGTGCGGAGTGTGAGTGAGAGATGAGGCCGGGCCGGGGCGCAGGGGGAGGTAGTGGGCTTAACAGTAGTGCGGGCAATGGGCCACAGCTCGCTAAGCCCACTAGTCAGAAGCGCTGGTTGGGCTAAAAGCGCTGCTAACATTTATTGATCAGGGGGTGTGGTGTTTTACACTTAGCAGTAGCGTGGGGCTAGATAACAGGCGCTGCTGCTAACAGTTACCGGTAGCACTGTTTCTAGGCAGCGCTACTACTAACTACTAGTAGAGTGGGGTCATAAACAAACGCTACTGGTAAACTTCTATCTATAAGCGTTTTCCTAGTAGTGAGATCTGGGTTTGCCTGCTCGGCCAGCCGCGCCTGCCGCCTCCGTGTCCTTCGTGCCTGAGACGCCGCCTGCGTTCTGGTGTCAGGCCGCTGATGCGGCGCGGGGTGCGGCTCAGCTGGCAGCCTCCTGCCGCATGTTGGGTGAGGCATTCACTCCGTCTGCGAATCCGGGCTGGGTGCCTTCAAGTCTCTCTCCGCCGCGTGCTGATGTTGGGCGGCGCGCCCCCTCTCCATCGGGCTGCCTTGCCGCGGAGTGGCAGGTGGTGAGGCCTCCATTTTGGTGGCGCTCCTCACCGGCCATCCCTCCCCTGCATTCAAGGCGCCCGGCGCTTCGGACGCAAGATGCATTCAATCGCCAGCGACCTCCGCCGCGTGCATTCAAGAGAAGGGGTGATTTACTCTGTTTCAACTGCCGGGGCATCGGCCACTTCGCCTGGGAGTGCAGAGACCCGGTGCGCTGCAATTACTGCGACCGGCAGGGCCACTTTGCTCGTGGGTGCTCGCTCAGGCTCCAGCAGCAGCCGCTTCGTCATAATCCCTCTGTCCGCTCTCCTCTGTCGGCCCCTGCGCCCATCGCCCCCCCCCCCCGCTTCCAGCTTCTGCACCCACCAATCTGGTCGCCGTCCTTCCGCCAGGCCCCCCGCCGCTCCCGGCCAACCGAGGCGCGATGCCATGCCTTGGTGACGCGGCCTCTCGTCCGAGCGAGGGGCACGTGGTGCTCCTCTCCACCCCGGCAATGGAGCTGCAGGCGGCCCTTCTCGCCTCCAACGCGGCCCTGATCTGGCTGGGGGGAACCGGCCACAGGTCAACGTGGAGGAAATTGCGCGCGCCATCGAGGCAGAGACCAACATCGCCAGGGGCTACTTCAACGTCGTCCCATTCTTCCCGGAGGACTTCCTGGTCACCTTCCGGCACCCCCACCACCGCGACGAGCTCACCACCAAGGGCCCCTTCCCGCACCGCAACCTCGACATCCATGCCACCAAGTGGCGTGCCAACGCCCACTCCAAGGTCGCCAAGATGCACTACCACATCCATCTCTGCTTGGAGAATGTTCCCCTGCATGCTTGGGGAGAGGAGGAGATCGCCAAGATCCTGGGCGAGAACACCATTCTACACTACTTCGACATCACTACTCTGCAGAAGGAGGACACCTCGATGGTGAGCCCGTGGGCCTGGACTACCAATCCGTCGGCCATCCCCAAGGAGATGTGGTCCACCATCGTCGACAGGCCTGGCCAACAGCCTATCGGCAGCGCCACCCCCGCTGGGCCGGGGATGGAAGGGCTAGAGGACAGGGTGCTGATCCACCTTGAGCTGATCGAGGACTTCAGCCCGGACGCCGCCGGCAACATCCCGAGGAACGCCCAGCGCCACCCCTTTGACTGGACCAAGGGCGTCATCAACGGCGAGCGGCAGCTGAGGGAGAGCCACAGCTCCCCTGCTGCCTGAGGGCGGGGCCAGCAGCGTGATGATGATCATGAGGACCACGACGACCACCGCGGTAGGCAGGGTGATCGCGGCCTGTCCTGGGCGGGCAGGATCTTCCGGAGCAGATCCCGAGCGGATGGCAATAGGATAGAAGACGGAGGGCGGCGCGATGAGCAGCGTCGCCGTGATGATCACCGTGGGAATCAGCACGATGGGCGAGATGGGAGGCATAGGCAAGGCGTGTCGGAGCCGTCGCCGGCGCTCCTGGCGCGCTCGGGCGCTACCAGCAACGCCTTGGTGCAGGCGACTCAGGGCATGCCGATCGTGGACTCTGCGGTGCCTCCGCCTGTGCGTGGCCGTTCCCGCGTTCGTCATCCCTCGCTGCGCTCCGAACGGAACCGCTCCAACGACAACCTGACGCCACAGGCTTCTCCCCCATTGTCCCCTATGTCAGTGCTGCCGTCCTCGTCAAGTTCAAGGCGCGCTGATGCCCACTCGCTGCCAGGGACGCGGCAGTGGCGGTCATGGTGGAGGGGGCTAGTGTGATGGTGGCTGATTTGTGCTCTCCTTTGCGGCTGTTGCTCCCAACACCGCCGTTGTCGCGCACTGCTGGGTTCTCACCATCGCCAACTCCACCAATCTTCCTAGGTCGGACCCCCTTAGAACCTCGCTCGCTGTTGGCGGGGAGGCTGCGGTGCCAGCGCCAATGGAGGCCCTTTTCCGGGAGTGGGAACGGGCTCTACTTCCGACTCCTCAGTCTTCCCCGGTCAAGGCACCAACAAGGAGACGCAAAACGCTGGCGGGGGTTGCTATCACGTCCCAGGGTGGAGGATTCTCGCTTCGCCGTACCAGTGCCCGCGTTCAGGCATGCAAGGTGGGCTTCACCACTTCCATGGCAAAGGAAGCGCAGGGGCTGGTCTGCCGCACGATTGGCATCATCCGCAACGGCGAAGACGTCACCGCCCGGGCCCTCGACCAATTTGAGAGCCAGTTCAAGGATCAACTGCCTGAGAATGTCATGACTGCTCTCCGTGGCCTGTTCAAGATCGACGACGCGCATGTCGCTGCGGTGGAGGAGGCCCTCATTGGTCATGGGGGCGCAGCAGCGCTGGACTATGAGGAGGAGGTGCAATCCAGCACCTAGGTTGTGTTCGTTTGTTGTGTTGTCAGGGTCCCTAGTTTATCATGTTAGGACAACCAATTAACTTTCTTAGTTGGAATGTAAGGGGATTAAACTGCCCAAACCGACGGGCCATAGTTCACGAGACTATAGCTGCAACTTCGTGTCATTTGGCTTGCTTACAGGAGACCAAACTTGAGGTGTTGTACCAGTTTACGGCTTCCTTCCTGGGAGGGGCCAGGCTCAAAAGCTTTGCCCACCGGCCGATACTGGGCACTAGGGGCGGCATCCTGCTGCTTTGGGATGACGGCGTTGTGGTTGTGTCTGATATTGTTGAGGGAGTCCTGGATTAGGGGGTGTCCAGATGGCAGGACTATAGCCTTTGGCCGGACTCCTGGACTATGAAGATACAAGATTGGAGACTTCGTCCCGTGTCCGGATGGGACTTTCCTTGGCGTGGAAGGCAAGCTTGGCAATACGGATATGTAGATCTCCTACCATTGTAACCGACTCTGTGTAACCCTAACCCTCTTCGGTGCCTATATAAACCGGAGGGTTTTAGTTCGTAGGACGAACAACAATCATACCATAGACTAGCTTCTAGGGTTTAGCCTCTCTGATCTCGTGGTAGATCTACTCTTGTACTACCCATATCATCAATATTAATCAAGCAGGAGTAGGGTTTTACCTCCATCGAGAGGGCCCGAACCTGGGTAAAAACATCGTGTCCCTTGTCTCTTGTTACCATCCACCTAGACGCGCAGTTCGGGACCCCCTACCCGAGATCCACCGGTTTTGACACCGACAATTGTGCTCTCAATGTACTGCCTATCGGCCACAGTCCTCATCTGTGAGTCTGGGGTCTCCTTCAAGATCACAGCGGTCTATGGCCCTACTGCTTCTTCTTGCAAAAACGCCTTCTTCGCCGAGCTCCTGGCTCAATAGCCACCTCCAGGGACCAAATGGCTCGCTCTGGGTGACTTCAACCAAATACAACGCGCGCGCGACAAGAATAAGCGGAACATCAACCATGATCGTATCAACTAGTTCTATAACACCCTCCACGCATGCGAACTCAAAGAGATACACCTGCAAAATCGTTGTTTCACTTGGAGCAACGAGCGAGACAACCCCACCCTTTGCAAGCTCGATTCTTTTTTCTGCAATGCGGATTGAGATCTTGCCTTCGGCACCCACGTGTTGCATGCTCTCTCCACTTCGCTTTCGGACCATTGCCCTCTCCTTCTCGCGGATGATAGTGGACCAAGGAGACCGCGTTGCTTCAAGTTTGAGAATTTTTGGACGTCCATGCCGGGCTTTCAGGAGGTGGTGGACAAGGCTTGGAGCGAGGTGTGCCCTCATGTGGAGCCATACCTGCGACTCTTCCATAAGATGAAAAAAGTTAGTGTCAGGCTAGTGGAGTGGAGTCGAAAACTTTTCTCGAAGGCGAAGCTTCACTTGCATGCGGCCCTCTTGGTGATACTCTGCCTTGACGTCACACAAGAAGACTGGGAGCTCTCGCCTGAGGAGAAAGACTTGAGGGCAAAGCTAAAGAGAAGAGTGGTCAGTCTTGCGGTCCTTGAGCGGGCGAGGAGAAAGCAATGCTCTAGGATCTCAAACTTAAAGGAGGGAGACGCAAACACCAAGTTTTTCCATCGAAGGGTGAATGCACGCCGGAGAAAGAACCACATCCATAGAATCACGCATAATGGTGGCTGGGTCACGGACATGAGCAGAAGGAGGCCTTGATGCACGAGCATTTCACCAGCGTGATGGGGCGTGGGACTTCCTATCCCATGGACTTCAACTGGGACGTGCTCGACTTTGGTAATCACGACCTCTCCGACCTCGACAGCCCCATATCTGAGGAGGAAGTGAGAGCTGCCATCAATGAGATGCCCAATGACAAAGCACCCGGACCGGACGGTTTCACTGGAATTTTTTTCAAGAAATGTTGGCTCACTATCAAGACTGACATCATGCATGTTGGGGAACGTAGTAATTTCAAAATTTTCCTACGTACACGCAAGATCATGGTGATGAATAGCAACGAGAGGGGAGAGTGTTGTCTACATACCCTTGTAGACCCGAAGCGGAAGCGATCACAACGTAGAGGAAGTAGTCGTACGTTCTCCTCGCGATCCGACCGATCCCGGCGCCGTTATCTGACGCCCCGAGTTCTTGACACACGTACAGCTCGATGACGCCCCTCAGACTCGATCCAGCCGAGTGTCGAGGGAGAGTTTCACAAGACGACGGCGTGGTGGACGATCTTGATGTTTCACTGCGCAGGCTTCGCTTAAGCTTCATGACGGTATGACCGAGGTGGAATATGGTGGAGGGGGGCACCGCACACGGCTAAGGAACGATCCGTAGATCAATACTTGTGTCTCTTGTGTGTCTAGAGGTGCCCCCCTGCCCCCGTATATAAAGGAGCAAGGGGGGAGGGTGCGGCCGGCCTAGGAGAGGCGCGCCAAGGGGTGTCCTACTCCCACCGAGTAGGACTCCTCCTTCCTTGTTGGAGTAGGAGAAGGGGAAAGAGGGGGAGAGGAGGAAGGAAAAGGGGGCTGCACCTCTTGTCCAATTCGGACTAGAGGGGGGCTGCGCCCCTTCTTCCTTTTGGCCTCTTTCCCTTATTCCCGTATGGCCCAATAAGGCCCATATACTCCCGGCGAATTCCGTAACTCTCCCAGACTCAAAAATACCCAATGACTCGGAACCTTTCCGAAATCCAATATAGTCGTCCAATATATCGATCTTTACGTCTCGACCATTTCGAGACTCTCGTCATGTCCCCGATCTCATCCGGACTCGAACTCCTTCGGTACATCAAAACTCATAAACTCATAATAAAACCGCCATCGAAACCTTAAGCGTGCGGACCCTACGGTTCGAGAACAATGTAGACATGACCTAGAACTATTCTCGGTCAATAACCAATAGCGGACCTGGATGCCCATATTGGTTCCTACATATTCTACGAAGATCTTTATCGGTCGAGACCGCATAACAACATACGTTGTTC
Source organism: Aegilops speltoides (assembly GCA_021437245.1). Lineage (NCBI taxonomy): Eukaryota > Viridiplantae > Streptophyta > Magnoliopsida > Poales > Poaceae > Aegilops > Aegilops speltoides. Next base: position 445,059,203 of record CM038143.1, read on the forward strand.
CTTTGTCATCGGTATGTTACTTGCCCGAGATTCGATCGTCGGTATCCAATACCTAGTTCAATCTCGCATCGCAAGTCTCTTTACTCGCCCGTAATACATCATCTCACAGCTAACTCATTAGTTGTAATGCTTGCAAGGCTTAAGTGATGTGTATTACCGAGAGGGCCCAGAGATACCTCTCCGACAATCGGAGTGACAAAACCTAATCTCGAAATACGCCAACCCAACATCTGCCTTTGGAGACACCTGTAGTACTCCTTTATAATCACCCGATTACGCCAGACGCTTGGTAGCACCAAAGTGTTCCTCCGTAAACGGAGTTGCATAATCTCATAGTTATAGGAACATGTATATGTCATGGATAAAAGCAGTAGCAACATACTAAAACGATCGTGTGCTAAGCTAATGGAATGGGTCATGTCAATCGATCATTCAAATAATGATGTGACCTTGTTAATCAAATAACAACTCTTTGTTCATGGTTAGGAAACATAACCATCTTTGATTAACAAGCTAGTCAAGTAGAGGCATACTAGTGACACTGCTTGTCTATATATTCACACATGTATTATGTTTCCGGTTAATACAATTCTAGCATGAATAATAAACATTTATCATGATATGAGGAAATATATAATAACTTTATTATTGCCTCTAGGGCATATTTCCTTCAGCCTCCCACTTGCACTAGAGTCAATAATCTAGATCACATCACCATGTGATTAACATCGATAGTTCACATCATCATGTGATTAACACCCATAGTTCACATCGCCATGTGACCAACACCCAAAGGGTTTACTAGATTCAGTAATCTAGTTCACATCGCTATGTGATTAACACCCAAAGAGTACTAAGGTGTGATCATGTTTTGCTTGTGAGAGAGTCTTAGTCAACGGGTCTTTCACATTCAGATCCGTTATGTATTTTGCAATTTTTCTATGTCTACAATGCTCGCACGAAGCTACTCTAGCTAATTGCTCCCACTTTCAATATGTATCTAGATCGAGACTTAGAGTCATCCGATCGCTGTCAAAACTTGCATCGACGTAACCCTTTATGACTAACCTTTTGTCACTTCCATAATCGAGAAACATATCCTTATTCCACTAAGGATAATTTTGACCGCTGTCCAATGGATCTACTCCTAGATCACTATTGTATTCTCTTGCGAAACTTAGTGCAGGGTATACAATAGATCCGTACACAAGATGGCATACTTTATAGAAACTATGGCCAAGGCATAGTGAATGACTTTCATTCTCTTTCTATCTTCTCTTTGTGGTCGGGTTTTGAGTCTTACTCAATTTCGCACCTTGTAACACAGTGCAAGAACTCTTTCTTTGACTGTTTCATTTTGAACTACTTCAAAATCTTGTCAAGGTATGTACTCATTGAAAAACTTATCAAGCATCTTGATCTATCTCTATAGATCTTGATGCTCAATATGTAAGTAGCTTTACCGAGGTCTTTCTTTGAAAAACTCCTTTCAAAACACTTCTTTATGATTTGCGTAATAATTCTACATTATTTCCAATCTACAATATGTCATTCACATATACTTATCGAAATGCTGTAGTGCTCCCACTCACTTTTTAGTAAATACAGGCTTCACCGTAAGTCTCAGATAAAACTATATGCTTTGATCAACTCATCAAAGCGTATATTCCAACTCCGAGATGCTTGCACCAGTCCATAGATGGATCATTGGAGCTTGCACACTTTGTTAGCTCCTTTGGATCGATAAAACCTTCTCGTTGCATCATATACAACTCTTCCTCCTAAAACCCATTCAGAATGCAGTTTTTACATCCATTTGCCAAATTTCATAAATTGTGTCAATTGCTAACATGATTCGGACAGACTTAAGCATCGCTACAGCTTGAGAAAAACTCATTGTAGTCAACACCTTGAACTTGTCAAAACCTTTTATGATAAGTCGAGCTTTGTAGATAGTAACACTACTATCAGTCCGTCTTCCTCTTGAAGATCCATTTATTTTCTATGGCTTGCCGATCATCGGGCAACGCCACCAAAGTCCACACTTTGTTCTCATACATGGATCTCATCTCGATTTCATGGCCTCAAGCCATTTCGCGAATCTGGGCTCATCATCGCTTCCTCATAGTTCGTAGGTTCATCATGGTCTAGTTACATGACTTCCGTAACAGGATTACCGCACCACTTTGGTGCGGATCTCACTCTGGTTTACCTACGAGATTCGGTAGTAATTTGATCTGAAGTTACATGATCATCATCATTAGCTTCCTCACTAATTGGTGTAGTAGTCACAGAACAGATTTACGTGATGAACTACTTTCCAATAAGGAGAAGGTACAATTACCTCATCAAGTTCTACTTTCCTCCCACTCACTTCTTTCGAGAGAAACTCCTTCTCTAGAAAGGATCCATTTATTAGCAACGAATGTTTTGCCTTCGGATCTGTGATAGAAGGTGTACCCAACAGCTTCCTTTGGGTATTCTATGAAGACGCATTCTCGATTTGGGTTCGAGCTTATCAGATGAAACTTTTTCACATAAGCATCGCAGCCCCAAACTTTAAGAAACGACAACTTTGGTTTCTTGCTAAACCACAGTTCATATAGTGTCGCCTCAACGGATTTAGATGGTGCCCTATTTAACGTGAATGCAGCTGTCTCTAATGCATGATCCCAAAACGATATTGGTAAATCGGTAAGAAACATCATAGATTGTACTATATCCAATAAAGTACGGTTATGACGCTCGGACACACCATTATGATGTGGTGTTCGGTGGCATGAATTTGTGAAACTATTCCACATTGTTTTAATTGAAGACCAAACTCAGAACTCAAATATTCATCTCCACGATCAGATCGCAGAAACTTTATTTTCTTGTCACGATGATTTTCCACTTCACTCTGAAATTCTTTGAACATTTCAACTATTTCAGACTTATGTTTCATCAAGTAGATATACCCATATCTGCTCAAATCATCTTGTGAAGGTCGAAAATAACGATATTTGCCACGAGCATCAACACTCATTGGATCGCATACATCGGTATGTATTATTTCCAATAAGTCAAGAGTTTGTTCCATTGTTCCGAGAACGGAGTTTTAGTCATCTTGCCCATGAGGCACGGTTCGCAAGTGCCAAGTGATTCATAATCAAGTGACTCCAAAAGTCCATCAAGATGGAGTTTCTTCATGCGCTTTACACCGATATGACCTAACGGCGGTGCCACAAATAAGTTGCACTATCATTATTAACTTTGCATCTTTTGGTTTCAATATTATGAATATGTGTGTCACTACGATCGAGATCCCATGAACCATTTTCATTGGGTGTGTAACCATATAAGGTTTTATTCATGTAAATGTAATAACAGTTTATTCTCTTACTTAAATGAATAACCGTATTGCAATAAACATGATCAAATCATATTCATGCTCAACGCAAACACCAAATAACATTTATTTAGGTTCAACACTAATCCCGAAAGTATAGGGAGTGTGCGATGATGATTATATCAATCTTGAAACTACTTTCAACACACATCGTCACTTCACTCTTAACTAGTTTCGCTTATTCGCAACTCCTGCTTGAAGTTACTACTCTTAGCAACCTAACCAGTACCAAATACCGAGGGTTGCTATAAACACTAGTAAAGCACACATAAAACACCAGATATCAAATATACCCTTTTTCACTTTGCCATCCTTCTTATCCACCAAATATTTAGGGCGTTCGCTTCCAAAGGACCATTTCCTTTGCGAGTGTAAGCACTCGGTTTCAGGCTTTGGTTCAGCTTTGGGTTTCTTCGTGGGAGTGACAACTTGCTTGTCAATCTACTTGAAGTTCCCTTTCTTTCCCTTTGCCCTTTTCTTGAAACTAGTGATCTTGTCAACCATCAACACTTGATGCTCTTTCTTGATTTCTACCTTCGTCGATTTCAACATCACGAAGAGCTCGGGAATCATTTTCGTCATCCTTGCATACTATAGTTCATCACGAAGTTCTACTAACTTGGTGATGGTGACTAGAGAATTCATCAATCACTATCTTATCCGGAAGATTAACTCCCACTTGATTCAAGCGATTGAAGTACCTGCACAATTTGAGTACATGCTCACTAGTTGAGCGATTCTCCTCCATCTTTTAGCTATAGAACTTGTTGGAGACTTTCATATCTCTCAACTCGGTATTTGCTTGAAATATTAACTTCAATTCTGGAACATCTCATATGGTCCATGATGTTCAAAACATCTTTGAAGTCCCGATTCTAAGCCATAAAGCATGGTGCACAAAACTATCAAGTAGTCATCATATTGAGCTAGCCAAACGCTCATAACGCCTCGCATCCGCTCCTCGCAATAGGTCTGCTCACCTAGCGGTGCATTAAGGACATAATTCTTCAGGCAAGAATGAGGATAAACCTCGATCACGGATCAAATCCGCATCATTGCTACTAACATTTTTCAACACAATTTTCTAGGAACATATCAAAATAAACATATGAAAACAACAACGCAAGCTATTGATCTTACAACATAATTTACAAAATACTACCAGACTAAGTTCATGATAAATTTAAGTTCAATTAATCATATTACTTAAGAACTCCCACTTAGATAGACATCTCTAGTCATCTAAGTGATCACGTGACCCAAATCAACTAAACCATAACCGATCATCACGTGAGATGGAGTAGTTTTCAATGGTGAACATCTTATGTTGATCATATCTACTATATGATTCACGCCGACCTTTCGGTTTCCGTGTTCCGAGGCCATATCTGCATATGCTAGGCTCGTCAAGTATAACTCGAGTATTCTGCGTGTGCAAAACTGGCTTGCACCCGTTGTAGATGGACGAGAGCTTATCACACCCGATCATCACGTGGTGTCTGGGCACGACGAACTTTGGCAACGGTGCATACTCAGGGAGAACACTTCTTGATAATTTAGTGAGAGATCATCTTATAATGCTACCGTCAATCAAAGCAAGATAAGATGCATAAAAGATAAACATCACATGCAAATCAATATAAGTGATATGATATGGTCATCATCATCTTGTGCTTCATGATCTCCATCTCTGCAGCACCACCATGATCACCATCGCCACCGGCGCGACACCTTGATCTCCATCGTAGCATCGTTGTCGCCTCGCCAAACTTATGCTTCTCGACTATCGCTACCGCTTAGTGATAAAGTAAAGCATTACAGTATGCGATTGCATTTCATACAATAAAGCGACAACCATATGGCTCCTGCCATTGCCGATAACTTCGTTACAAAACATGATCATCTCATACAATAAAATATAACATCACGCCTTGACCATATCACATCACAACATGCCCTGCAAAAACAAGTTAGACGTCCTCTACTTTGTTGTTGCAAATTTTACGTGGCTGCTACGGGCTTAAGCAAGAACCAGTCTCACCCACGCATCAAAACCACAACGATATTTCACAAATAGACTCCGCTTTAACCTTCTCAAGGACCGGAGTAGCCACACTCGGTTCAACTAAAGTGAGAGAGACAGACACCCGCCAGTCACCTTTAAGCAACGAGTGCTCGTAGCGGTGAAACCAGTCTCGCGTAAGCATACGCGTAATGTCGGTCCGGGCCGCTTCATCTCACAATACCGCTGAACCAAAGTATGACATGCTGGTAGGTAGTATGACTTGTATCGCCCACAACTCACTTGTGTTCTACTCGTGCAAAAACATCAAACCATAAAAACCTAGGCTCGGATGCCACTGTTGGGGAACATAGTAATTTCAAAATTTTCCTACGCACACGCAAGATCATGGTGATGAATAGCAACGAGAGGGGAGAGTGTTGTCTACATACCCTTGTAGACCCGAAGCGGAAGCGATCACAACGTAGAGGAAGTAGTCGTACGTTCTCCTCGCGATCCGACCGATCCCGGCGCCGTTACTCCGACGCCCCCGAGTTCTTGACACACGTACAGCTCGATGACGTCCCTCAGACTCCGATCCAGCCGAGTGTCGAGGGAGAGTTTCACAAGACGACGGCGTGGGACGATCTTGATGTTTCACGGCGCAGGCTTCGCTTAAGCTTCGCGACGGTATGACCGAGGTGGAATATGGTGGAGGGGGCACCGACACGGCTAAGGAACGATCCGTAGATCAATACTTGTGTCTCTTGTGTGTCTAGAGGTGCCCCCCGCCTCAGATATAAAGGAGCAAGGGGAGGTGCGGCCGGCCTAGGAGAGGCGCCAAGGGGTGTCCTACTCCCACCGAGTAGGACTCCCTCCTTCCTTGTTGGAGTAGGAGAAGGGAAAGAGGGGAGAGGAGGAAGGAAAAGGGGCTGCACCTCTTGTCCAATTCGGACTAGAGGGGGCTGCGCCTTCTTCCTTTGGCCTCTTTCCTTATTCCCGTATGGCCCAATAAGGCCCATATACTCCCGGCGAATTCCCGTAACTCTCCTCAGACTCAAAAATACCCAATGACTCGGAACCTTTCCGAAATCCGAATATAGTCGTCCAATATATCGATCTTTACGTCTCGACCATTTCGAGACTCCTCGTCATGTCCCCGATCTCATCCGGACTCCGAACTCCTTCGGTACATCAAAACTCATAAACTCATAATAAAACTCGCCGAAACCTTAAGCGTGCGGACCCTACGGTTCGAGAACAATGTAGACATGACCTAGAACTATTCTCGGTCAATAACCAATAGCGGACCTGGATGCCCATATTGGTTCCTACATATTCTACTGAAGATCTTTATCGGTCGGACCGCATAACAACATACGTTGTTCCCTTTGTCATCGGTATGTTACTTGCCGAGATTCGATCGTCGGTATCCAATACCTAGTTCAATCTCGTTCTCGCAAGTCTCTTTACTCGTTCCGTAATACATCATCTCACAGCTAACTCATTAGTTGTAATGCTTGCAAGGCTTAAGTGATGTGTATTACCGAGAGGGCCCAGAGATACCTCTCCGACAATCGGAGTGACAAAACCTAATCTCAAATACGCCAACCCAACATCTGCCTTTGGAGACACCTGTAGTACTCCTTTATAATCACCCGATTCGTTGTGACGCTTGGTAGCACCAAAGTGTTCCTCCGTAAACGGAGTTGCATAATCTCATAGTTATAGGAACATGTATATGTCATGGATAAAAGCAGTAGCAACATACTAAAACGATCGTGTGCTAAGCTAATGGAATGGGTCATGTCAATCGATCATTCAAATAATGATGTGACCTTGTTAATCAAATAACAACTCTTTGTTCATGGTTAGGAAACATAACCATCTTTGATTAACAAGCTAGTCAAGTAGAGGCATACTAGTGACACTCTGTTTGTCTATATATTCACACATGTATTATGTTTCCGGTTAATACAATTCTAGCATGAATAATAAACATTTATCATGATATGAGGAAATATATAATAACTTTATTATTGCCTCTAGGGCATATTTCCTTCAATGCAAGCCATCCACTCCTTCAACTTTGCATTCGGCAAACCTACACTGGCTCAACACTGCGAACATCGTGCTTCTTCCCAAAAAAGATGGGGCGGAGGAGATAGCTGACTACAGACCTATAAGCCTCATCCATGCCATCCCCAAGATCATTGCGAAGGTCCTTGCTCTACGGCTTAGCCCTCAAATGCACGCCCTCATCTCCAGCGCACAGAGTGCCTTCATCAAGAGGAGATGCATCCATGACAACTTTATGTATGTGAGGGCATTGCACGCCTCCATAAAAGCAGAACTCCAGCACTACTATTCAAGCTCGACATCCGCAAGGAGTTTGACTCTGTCAAGTGGGAGTACATTATAGACCTTCTGCAGCGGAGGGGATTTCCTCCGCGCTTTCGGGAGTGGATCACGGCCTTGCTTCGTTCATCTTCCTCGCGAATCCTCCTCAATGGGGTCCCAGGACCGATTATCAGGCATGGTCGCGGCTTTCGGCAGGGAGATACGATCTCTCCTTTTCTCTTTGTCATTGCCATCGACCCTTTGCAGCAAATTCTCGACCTCGCGACCCGTCATGGACTTTTACACAAGCTTAGAGGGCGTCGTGCCATTCTCTGCACATCCCTGTATGCTGACGACGCTGTGGTCTTCATGGCTCCTATTAAGGAAGATATCGACAACTTCGCTCAGATCCTCAACTACTTTGGCAAGGTCACGGGCCTCTGCACAAACTTCCAGAAAAGCTCGGTCGTCCCAATTCGATGTAGAAACATCAACCTCGACCACATCCTAGCAGCCTTGTCGGCCTCCTGCGCAGCTTTCCCCATCAAGTACTTGGGGCTACCTTTATCGGTTCGGCAGCTGAGGCGAGGCGACTTCCAATTCCTTGAGGACAAAGTGGCGGCCAGGCTGGTGCCGTGGGGTAGAGAGAATATTACCGCCATTGGGCGCGGGGCGCTTGTCAAGTCCGTGCTAACCTCTCAGGTCATTTACCACATCATCGCCCTTAGGCCTCCATCGGGCACCCTGCTGAACATCACAAAATTGGAGAGGACATTCCTATGGGCGGGCTCTAATAAGACAACTGGGGCCAAGTGTAAGGTTAACTGGGGATCAGTCTGTCGGCCGACTGACCTCGGAGGGCTTGGCGTCCTGGACTTGGCTAAGTTTGCGAGAGCCCTTCGGCTTAGATGGCTGTGGTTCGAGTGGACTGAACCTTCCAAGACGTGGATTGGAATGGACAACCCTTGTGATGAGCTTGACCGTGATCTATTCTACGCCTCGACGCGCATCACCATTGGCAACGGGGCATGCGCGCCATTTTGGGACTCCCCGTGGGTTAATGGCGAGAAACCTTCCGTCATAGCACCTCTCATCTTCGAGGCTTCCACCAGGAAGAAATGGAAGGTACATGAGGCCATGCATGCGGGTGCGTGGCTGTCCAAAATCAAGCTCCCCAACAACCGGACAATGGAGCACATCCGGCAGCTTGTCATGCTTTGGGTTCGGCTGAGGGCCATCCCCCTCGCGGTGGACGCCGAGGACACCATCACCTGGAAGCATACTGCCAGCGGAATCTACTCCGCCACATCCGCGTGCAGTGCGCAACTCCTTGGGTTGGTCAGCTCGCCCATGGGCTTCGCCGTTTGGAAAGCATGGGCTCCCCCTAAGATGAAATTCTTTGCTTGGCTGGCAATCCAAAACCGAGTCTGGACGGCGGATAGATTGGAGAGGAGAGGGTGCCTGAACTGCGGCCTATGTCCACTCTGCAAGCAGACGTTGGAATCGGTGAGCCACATCTTCTTCAAGTGTCGGTACTCTATTAGACTATGGGGCATGATCAAAGGCTGGCTCAAACTCGACTACCTCGACATCTCCTCCTGGATCACGATGTGCTCCGTCAAGGACTGGTGGCTCAACATGTCGGCCTCCAGCATGCCCAACCGGAAGGCGATGGCTTCTCTTGCTATGCTGACCTGCTGGACCATTTGGTGCGAGAGAAATGCACGGGTGTTTCGTCACAAGTCCACGCTTCCGTCTGTATTGTTGTCAAATATTCAGAGTGACGCCAACCTTTGGGTAATTGCGGGTGCTAAGCACTTGGGTCGAATCATGCTAGGAGAGTAGTGGCATTGTAATATTTTCTTTTGCTTTTCTTGTAAAAGCAACTCTAAACTCCTTAATTAATGGATGAGGCAAAGCTTTTGCCTCCGTTTTGGAAAAAAAAAATCTTAACTGAAGGACATTTAAGCGCAAGAAGCCTGGAATTGACAGATTTTGATTCGGCAGGAGGGCAAGTGGATCCTTGGAGATTTCTTGGTGTCTACCAGGCTGATGCTATTTCACTGTCTAGTGTAACTGACAAAAAGAGTGGGGTATGATGGCAAGAATCGAAATCTGTAGAAGCCTCTCAAGCCACACATTATCACAAGGTGTGATCTGTAGGTTGAATAGGATCGGGGCCAAAAATCTCAGTGACCACACAGGGTGGGACTTGTCCCTAAATTTCCTCAAGTAGATTCATCCACCCCATTGTCCCAAAATGCTGGAAGCAAATTCCACTACCTTGTAGGATTGAATGGTACTTGCCTAGTGGTTTCTTTGGCACTTGGCAGACCTGGTAGATCTGGTCAGTGTACAGTAAACCATAGGAACAGTTAGCACAACTTACTATCAGAGATGTGACTGTATTTTTGCTCGAGTTCTTTGCAAAGTGCAGACAGTTAGCAGAACATACATTTACTAACCTGAGCCACATCCAGAAGAAATTTCTTCGCCATGGTGAAATTGTTGTTCACCGCACAAAAAAGAGAAAGGAGGAAAACAGTTGAAAATCACATGAAAAGAGATGAAAATGATGCACCTGGAATCACACGAGAACGAAAAGAAAAGTAACTTCATACAGTACCGACGCGGCTAGCCAACTTGCAGCGAGGACCATATTCTTCTTCTGTTCCTTTCTTTCATTTTCATCACGGAATTAGAAGTGAACCATTTGTCCTTAAATTCACCCCTGCCTTCTACAATCTACATGCACCGCAGAAACTGGCAGGCGGCTTCCTGTAGAGTACAGAGACAGTGTATCTGCCTGTCTGTCTACGCACCGGTACAAACAGCATAGAGGAGAAAAACAGCCAGGCGTCTCCATCAACAACGAGGGAAAATCCAACTTGTCACTCCCGAGTGCACTGGCGACGGCGATCCAACTTGCACGCCCTGGTTTGGCAGCTAGCCGGCGGCGCATATTTTCCGCCGTCGGTCTCTGTCGCTCGCCGGCCGAGGCTGGCCCTGCCGCGATCGTAGGGCTTGGTGGTGCCCGTGAAGGCGTGCCCATTTTCGACCGTCCAGTTCCCTCCGGCGGAGAGGACCAACCGATTCCTGGGGTGCGATCTACGGACGGGGGCGATGCGTACGACGGCCGATGGGAACGTGGCGCCCATCGGGGGGCCCTCGCACGCCCTCGTAGCCTTTCGTTGGTAACCGCTGCCCGCTGGTCGAGATATTTTTTGTACCGTCCGAGGCGGAGGACGACCCGCCAACTTGGAGAAGGACGGGAGGCTGGCTGGGGACGAACGAGCGGGTGGGATGGCTTCCGGGAAAGATTTTCAGAACGCGCGGACGAGCGGGGTGCGCTCGTGGGCCGTGCAATCGCAGTGCCCTGGCCGTAGTGTCATGCGATGACGTACCAGCTCGTTTCGGGCATGTACAATGATGACATATGGATACATATGCCTCATGACAAAAAGTAATTTGAGGCACCTATATTTTTTTTTCTCCCCAATGCAAGCTATCACTAATGGGCCTAATTAAGAAATAAAAAATAAAGACTAGTACACATGCATCTCTACTTTTCACTCCAACCTTTTCAGCTTTTGTACCGGACCACACTTTTTCACTTCAAGCATCCGCCTCCTGGAGAGGATCCCGCTTCCCTATACGAACCTACTTTACGTCATATCCGATCCTACATGGCATGCGAGGCATCACCTTGAGGCTATGCATTGTACATGCCCTTAGATGCTATCAGCAGAGATCCACACCGTCAGTCCCGCGGCGTTGCACGGCTGAACTTCATTCTCCGTTTTATTCTAGAGTAAGTACTACTTAGGGCATGCACAATGCATAGCCCCAGGATGACGCCCCATACGTCATATAGGATTGAATGTCAGAAAAAGTAGGTTTGGATGAAGAAGCGAAATCCTCTGCAGGAGACGGGTGGTTGGGGAGAAAAATGGTCTAGTGTATAAAGCTGAAAAAGTTGAAGTGAAAAGTAGGAATGCATGTGTAGGAAGAGTTTATTTTTTATTATTTGATGAGGCCCACTAATAGTAGCTAGCATTGGGGAGAGACAAATCAATACAGTGCCTCAAGCTATTTTTTGTTATTGGGCATCTGTATCCATATATCATCATTATACATGCCCTTATTTTCACTGCTTTTGTGACCTTTTGCTAATTATAATTAGTTGTGCAATGGCTAAGTAGGATTTCTTTTGAACTTCGTACCTAGATTGGCACGGTGAAAGACCAAAAAGATGGACCCACTAAGCTTCTGGCTGTTGGGTATGACTGCCTCCGGTCTAATATATTGTGAGCATCTAAGGCCTCGTACAGTACGAGCTGCTTAGAAAGATGCTTAGTAAAATAAATCAAATTTTTTAAGCATCGAAGCTTATTTTTATAGGATAGATGTTTAATTAGGCATCTTATCCTTTGTAAATAAGCATCAGTGATTAGAGAAAACTGGTTTATTTCTCTAAGTACATATCCCAGGCACCTTGCATTGCACAGGGCCTAAGAGTAACTATAACCGATCCCTAATAGCCGGTTAGGGATTAAAAATCCAGTTTTACTCTTCTAACTAGCACCTAGCTGATCCGCAATTGGCGTTAGTGGAGGAAAATCTATCCTCTACAACGCCCCACCTTCCTATTTATCCTTCACCGTTCGGCTGCTGAGTAAAATTCCACGCCTCTCTAGCCGCCTCCTCTGCCTCGCCTTCTCCCCCATCCCCGCTGTCGGCGCGCGCCCCCGCTTCCCGACTGCCCCCTTCTCTCAATGGCCGGCACTCCCCGACACCGATCCGCAATTCGGATCCGTGCATCATCCTTGAGTCGCCGCTACCGCGCCCCCTGCCTACATCTCCAACTTCCCGGACCTCCCTCTGCTGCGGGAGCTGCAGAAGAAATACCTCGGCGTCCGCCAACATGCGTGGGGGACTTAGGTTGTGGAGATCACTGACCGGGAGACCCACACGAAGAAGTGGATCGGGTCATTCCACATGGTGGAGCTCGCCGCCCTGGAATACGACTGGTGGCAGGTGTCGGAGTAATGGGCCATGGGTAGGCTGACCCAGGACCCAAGATCTTTCAAGACATCGGGGCAGGTTGCGCCCCTCAGCCGAGTCCCTGCTAGGCGATCTTCGAGAAGGCCGAGTCCCAATGGGCGACCTTCGAGAAGGCCGAGTCCCAATGACGACCTTCGAGAAGGCCGAGTCCCACCGGCGACTTCAAGAAGCAGAGTCCTCGATGGCGACTCAAAACAAGCCGACTCCGGCTTGCGACCTCTCAAGGCCGATCAGTGAGAGTCGGCCCGTGACCTTTCACGAAGACCGGCGCGGGTACAACCCCATCGTGGCTGTCCCCTCGACCCACGGAAGAAGGCATGGCTACAGATGAGCCGCCACCAGAGATCTCCGGTGAGGCGCAGCACTCGCCGCCATGCCTCCCTTGACTCTCGACCACGATGCACAAGGCATTATGCCCACGACGGCGCGCACAGACGCCCGGAGATCGCCGGGCCCCGCCGCTGAGATAGAAGAAGACGGCCGGAGAGTCCAAGACGGCCCTCACGGAGTCGGCCTCCCAGAGTCGGCCGCCTCCGGCCAGGCCCCACAAGCCATAAACCAGATTGACGGGAGTGGCGACAAGGATCACCTATCAGACGGCAAAGACTGCTCCCACGACTCCCATGACCGAGCTCACACATCGAGCGCCAGACAGTTGTTCGCTGTTCGCGGGGCCCGCCAATGGCGGGCCCCTGGTTTAGCAGGAGGACGGTACGCAGGAGATCGACGACCGGGGCCACGCCACCGGATTACCATTGTACCCGGGTAGGCCTATATAAACCCCCCGGCACCCATGCAAAGGGTTCGCCCTGGATAGGTTTAGACACATAGCAAGAAGGGAAAGAGCTAGCCTTGCTCCTCCCTGCCTCCACACACCGAGGAGCACCATTGTACTATCACCCCATAGTGATCATGCGAGACCCCGCAGAGCAACAAGAGGGGTGTTATCTCCTCGGAGCCCCGGTTGGGTAAGATTTGCGGCGTGCATGTCTTTGCCTCATCCTGCTTCTGTGCACCGCGACGCTTCTACTCGCCCCACCATGATAAGCCACCCGCTGGCATATGTCGCACCCAACCCCGACATTTGGCGCCCACCGTGGGGCGAGGTGCACCGCCGTCCGGAGATCTGCTCGACGGAACCCTCTTCCTCCTGGCGAAGCGCAGCCCGGCTTCGCCAGATAGAGTTCAGACGACGCCTCGCTGGGCGCCGGCCGCTGCAAGAGCGAAGCGCTCGCCGAACTCATCGGGCGAGGTGCGCCTCTCGATGAACCTGCGTGCGAAGCGCGGCGCTGGTGGCCCCGAGAACCTTCTCGCGGGCCTCCTCGACCAACTTCAAGTCGCCGGCGAGCCCGCCAGACTTGGAGTCCGTAGGGCTCCTCCGACCCGATCTTTGGTCGACTCGACGCCAGACGCTGATACCTTCCCCACCAACGTGGTGGTTTACGACGAGCCGCTCAGACGAGGAGAGCGACGGAAGCGCCGTCGGAGGTGCTCGCCATCGCCACGGCGAGCACTCCGTGAAAACGCCAGACCCGCCGCTGCGCCTCGCAGACTCGTCCGCGCCCTCCCGAGGACGCAGACGCAGAGATGCTGGAAGAGCGCCGCCTTCAGATCATTGAAGGCGCCAAGAAGTTGGCAAGCATGAGACGCTTGTCCGAAGCATATCAACGCGAGATGTACCGCGCGGTGGGTGGCTCGCCGGCTCCGACTGGGCCGAGCCGTCTTGGTACGGTCCGAGAGCGCGGCGCGGCCATCGCCGATCTATTCGGAGCGAAGCGTCCCGTGTACGCCACCCCTGCGGAGAACATCCGCGCCGCCCAAGCGGCGACCGAAGAGCTAAGGAACCTCGAAGGTGAAGAGCGCCGTGTGATGACGGAGCGAGTCCAGCAGCTCCTTGACACGGTTGCTGCGCAAAACGCGGCAGGCGGCCGCGCCGACGCGCAGCAACAGAAGAATGACGACTTACCCTCGCCGAGATCAAAGCGCGACCTCCCGACGCCGACCGGCGGAGTCCGCGGAGAGAGAGAAGGAGCCGCTGCGAGCCACAACCGGACTCGCATCTCCATCGAACGCGACCAAGATGGCCGCCCAGGCGCAAAGGAGCGGCGAGATGATTATCTGCCTCCCCGCCCGAAGAGAACGGCGAAGTCTCTCCGCCGCTGTTGAGCATCCGACTTCGGAGATCGCCTTGCCGCCGAGAGGGAGTCGGAGAGAACGATGCCCGCCACCGGATCGACCGACTCCACAGATCCTCGGCGTTAGAAGAAGAAGACGAGCTGGGTCCGCTTTGCTTCGGGCCCCGTGATCGAGACGCAGCCCTTCCCCAAAGGGTTCACGCCCCTAGAGATACGCCTAAGTACACCGCCTCCGTGAAGCCGAGGATTGGCCGATAGACTACTCCACACCCGCAACATCGCCAACGGCAACAAGCGAAGTCGCCAGAAAGTATGTTCCCCTCATGCTCCAGGCACGGCCCGACATGGCTGAACAACTGAAGCCCCGCAGAAGATCAACAGCCGGGTCGACTTCATCAAGCCTTCATCCGCAACTTCACCAAAGACGCATAAGCGACCTCCCAAGCCGCCCACTCTCCTTGTGCGTGCAAGGCCTCGAGGAATCGACGCGACTATCTCACGCTACCGGGCGAAGCTCGAACTCTCCTGCGGGCGCACGAGGTGCAGGCCATTGAGTATTTTACGGCGGGTGCCGAGAGGGCACCTCCTCAAGCACAAGCTCCTCTCGCGACGAGCCCGAAACCTCGATTTAACCGCTAATCATAGCGCATAAGTACGCCACGGCCGACTCCTCTATGAAGACGGAGATCCAAGTCAACGCGGTGGCAAGGTGACTCCCGAGCTCCCGCAACGCCGGCCGGAGACGCTAGCCGACGGCAGCAACAGAACGACAACAAGCGCCAAAGCCCCACCCGACTTCCAACAATGGCGTCGCAGAAGAGAAGATCAAGAACGGAGGGGGCCGCCCACCAAGCGGCGGAAGGGCGGCAAGTCCAATTGGTTGCGGCTTTCTCTATGAGCGCACTCTGATGGTCCTTGCAAGTTTCACAGCGCGCTGCCGCCAAACCACACCACCGAAAGTGCCACTGCCTCGTCAGATCGCCAAGGAGACGGCCTCGCCCTCCGCCGCTGCAGGCCGCCGCCGCCTCCGCCGCCTCCGCAGCCGGCAGCTCGGCCACCGGCGCGGTCCAAGACGAGTTCCCGAAAGAGCACGGAGCATACGTAGTGTTCACCACCGGCAGATGATCGGCGCAGCAGCGCCAACAAAGAAGAAGAAGTCAACGCAGCGGGCAGCAGAAGCTCCCGAGTTCATGCATTGGTCCGAGAAGCCTATCACCGAGCCGGCGATCACCCAGAGGTGATGCCGAGTCCGGCTCTACGCCTCGTTCTTGGAGCGACCTTGGCCATCGATAGGCGGGCCGCCTGCTTCTCGCGGTCCCGATAGACGGAGGCAGCAAAGATAAACATCCTGCATAAGGATACCATGGAGAAGCTCGAATCGTGGAGGCAGCTGCAGAACAGCCGCACTGTTTCCATGGAATCGCATCTGCCTCTCCTGTTCGCGATTGGCAAGATCCTCGATAGACGCCCTCTTCGAGACAAAGATCACTTCCGCCGAGAGCCGATCTGATTCGAGGTGGTGGATTTGGAGAGCCTGCACCACGCGCTGCTAGGTCGGCCTGCTCTGCCAAATTCATGGCGGTTCCCCACCACGCCTACCTCAAGATGAAGATGCCGACTTCAAGGGGATCCCGACCGCTGCGGCGACTACAAGAAGTCGTCCGCCAGCGGCGAGAGCGATCGGCTGGCCGAGTCTTTGGTGATTGCAGCCGAGAAGCGGCTCCTTGATCACGCTCGTGGCGATGGCTGGGAAGCAGCCGAGATGTCGCCCACCCCAAGGAGTCGGAGGCGTATGATCATTCAAGCCGCTAAAGAAACCAAGAAGATACCCTTGGACCCGGAGCACCCAGAGAGGTACGCTGTCATGGGCACTGGCCTCGACAGCAAATAGGAAGGCGAGCTCGCCGATTTCCTCCGTGAGAATCGGGACATCTTCGCGTGGTCCCCCAAGGACATGCCAGGTGTACCGACGGAATTCGCCGAGCACAAGCTACATGTCAGGCCAGATGTGAAGCCCGTCAGGCAGCCCTTGCGCCGCCTGTCAGAAGAGAAAAGAAGAGTAGTGGGAGAAGAGATAGCCCGGCTCCTGGCAGCCGGCTTCATCATGGAGGTGTTTTTTCCGGAATGGTTGGCCAACCCCGTACTAGTGCTGAAGAAGAACAAGCAGTGGCGGATGTGCATCGACTACACCAGCCTCAACAAAGCTCGCCTCAAGGATCCGCTTGCTCGCCAAGGATCGATCAGTGATAGACTCCACACCGGATGCGAGCCGTTGAGCTTCTTGGATGCATACTCGGGATATCACCAGATCAAGCTGAATCCAGCAGAGACAGATCAAGACCGCATTCATCACGCCGCTTGGAGCCTTCGCTACCGACGATGACGCTCGCTTGAGGAATGCGGCGCCACCTTTCAGCGTTGCATGCGTAAATGCCTCCTCAAGCAACTCGGCAGAACGCCCATGTTTATGTAGATGATGTGGTGGTAAAGACAGAGAAGGGGACGCTGCTAGAGGATCTCAAAGAGACCTTTGAGAATCATACCGATTCCGATCAAGCTCAATCCAGAGAAATGCGTGTTCGAGTCCCACCGCCAGCTCCTTGGTTTTCGGTCTCCAACGCTGCATAGAGTGCAACCCTATGAAGATCAAGGCCATAGAGAGGATGGAGGTACCCAGCCGATCGTTGATGTGCAAAAGTTCACCGGCCGCTTGGCTTCAATAAGCCGATTCATCACCGGTCAAGCAGAAAGCTCGCCATTGTATCAACCGATGAAGAAGACCACTTTTTCGAGTGGAACCACAAAGGCGATGAGGCATTTCTCCAATCAAGAAGATGCCGACGACTCCCCATGTGTTGGCGGCTCCGACTCCCAAAGAGCCCATGCTCTTGTACATCGCCGCCACCACCGGTAGTCAAGACAGCTTATCGAGTCGAGCGCAAGGAGGAAGGCAAGGCGCCCGGTCCGAGAGACCAAGATATTACTGGAGCGAGGTAATCGCCGACCTCCAAGCGTAACTACCTCACTACCGTAAGATGTGCTACGGCGGCACTTTGCCGCCAAGAAGTCAAGCCCTACTTTCAAGAGCATCCTATCACCGTGGTTCGCACCGCCCCACTCGCCGAGATCATCGGAAGTCGAGATGCTTCCGCCGAGTGGCCAAGTGGGCTATTGATCCGCTCCTACACCATCTACTACCAACCTCGCACCGCCATCAAGCTGCAGCGCTAGCCGACTTCCTCGCCGACCGGGCCGAGACTCAATACTTGCGCTGCTACCGACTCTACTCATTGGCGATCGATTTCGACGGTTCCAAGATGCGCCCGCCTCGGGCCGCGCCGCCCTCACCTCCTCAAAGGGCGACAAGCTCAAATACGTCTTGCAAATCCACTTCGCCGCCTCCAACAACGCCGCCAATATGAAGCGCCATCCACGGGCTCCGGCTGTTAAGGAACTCGGCATTCGCGGATCTCGTGCTATGGCGATTTCGACTTGGTGGTTCAGCAATATCCGGCGATCGGGACGCCAAGGACGCAAACATGTCAAGTTACCGCTTCTTGGTGCAGCAGCTCAGCGGATATTTTGAAGGATGCGAATTCCTCCACGCATCAAGAAACGACAACGATCAAGCAGATGCATTGGCGCGAAGTCGGCTCCACTCGCCAGCGATACCTTCGTAAATCGCCCTTCGCCTCCTCGCCGCCTATCAAGCCTTCACCGAATCCGACTCCATTTTCGTGCTCGCTTCCCCAGAGATAGTCGGATCCGACTCCAAGACCCCAAAGAAGCGACCTCAAGAAAGCCACAACGGCTGGGATCTGCGCCCAGCCGGCCGGGATCAAGGCCCGATCAGCCGGGGATCGCCCCATCGGCCGGGATCTGCGCCACTCGCCTAGAGATCCTCAATTCAGCAAGCGGCAGCAGAATCCAACCCGCCGCCCCCAGCCCAGCCACCCTTGTCCAAGTCATTGTGGTGGCAATCAAGAGATAGCAGCACCTTCATGGGCGCAACCCATCTCAAGTTCCTAGTCAACAAGGAGTTGTCATAGATGAGACTCGCTCGGCAAGTACAACGCTGAGCGCAGCCTACACCATAGTCAACAGAGAGTTAGTCGACGCAACGCCACTGGTGTCCACCAGCAAGTGAGAATCGAGCAAGGCCAGCGATCCTCAAAGACATCCATCGTATGGCGAGTGTGGTCACCATGCGGCCTCGAGGGCGCCAGGGCCAAAGCCTTTCAAGACGGTTTCTTTTGGCCGACTGCCTGGAAGAAGCTAAAGAACTAGTCAAGAAGTGCAAGGTGCCAGTGTTCCGCCCAAGCCCCTTCACCAAGCCAGATCAAGACAATCCCCATCGCCTGGCCCTTCGTAGTTTGGGGCTTGGACATGGTGGGACCTTTCAAGACGGCCCGAGGCGGCCTGACTCATTTGCTCGTCGCAGTGGACAAGTTCACCAAGTGGGTAGAAGCAAAGCCCATCAAGAAATTAAACGGGCCCACAGCAGTGACCTTCATTGCCGACATCACGGTGTGGTACGGCATACCGCATAGCATCATCACAGACAATGGCACCAATTTCGTCAAAGGCGCCTTAGCTCGTTTCTGCGCGACGCAGGGCATCTGACTGGACCTAGCGTCCGTTGCCCATCCGCAGTCAAACGGCCAGGTGGAACGAGCCAACGGCCTCATCCTGTCCGGCATCAAGCCTCGATTGGTCGAACCACTCGAGCGCTCGGCCGGCTGTTGGGTGGAAGAGCTGCCTGCCGTCCTCTGGAGTCTACGCACAACACCGAACAGATCAACCGGCTTCACGCCGTTCTTCCTCGCTTCACGGTGCCGGGTTGCTATCCCGACGGATATACAATTCGACTCTCCGCGAGTCTCCATGTACACCAAGAGGAGGTGAAGAAGCACGCCAAGACGGCGCCGACCTGCCGGAAGAGGGCCGGCTGTTGGCACTCGGTCGGTCCAAAGATCTACCAACAGAGTCTGCGCGATACTACAACCGCAAGGTCAAGCCAAGATCATTCCAAGAGGGCGACCTTGTGCTCCGGCTGATTCAGAGAACAGCCGCCAACACAAGTTGTCGGCGCCTTGGGAGGGTCCTTCATCATCGCTAAGGTGCTAGGAACGACGCCTACTACTTGATCGACGCCGAAGCCTCGAAAGCACGCAAGAGAGACGACTGCAAGGAAACAGAGCGCCCATGGAACGCAAATCTTCTTCAAGATTTTACAGCTTGATGCAGATGTATCACGCTACCCCCTTCAGATAAGTACTAAGATTTTAGGCCCCGGAGACGAGCTCGGGACTGCTTTTGATTATCTCAGATGATATGGATCTCGCTTCAAATGCTTCCTCCTTTTTATCATACTTTTCGCACTGGTCCGACTAGTCGGTTCGGGACTCGCCGCTTTGTGCTATGAAATGCTCCTCGAGGTCGCATAAGTAATGTGTTGCGCCAAGGCCGCCTCTAATGAAAGCCGCAGCCGCAGAGCGATCGCCGTAAACGGGAGATGGAAAGAGCGAGCGCACATGAAAAACGGCTAAGGACTTAAGAGCTACGATAGCCCAAGTCGGCTCCCGCTTTTCCCATCGAGCCGACTCATGAGCAGATCGGCTCATAGTTTCAACCTTTATCAAGGACGATCGACTTTCGAGAGTCGGCTCTGTCGATCTCCACCAAACTTGCTACAGCTGTTTAAACGACTAAGTACTTGCCTCCTAAAGTAGCCGAAGGCTGACCACCCGGGCAGTCGCAGAGCGGCTGCCCAATGGGCAAGGCGGCAAAATCAAGGAAGGCGGCAAAGGAAAAAGTCTAAAGAGCCAAAGCAAGGAAAGGCGCAAATTTGATAAATATTTACATAAGGCCCTTGGTCAATACACCCATGGTGGAATTGTTCGCGAATCGACAAGTTTTTAAGAACAAAAGAGACAGTAAAACTGATGCACTCTAGGGCGGCCTCCGAGCCGCAGGCCGAGGCGGCGGCGGCGTCCGACGCCGGGCAATCGGTCGGGCGGTCTCGCTTGGTCGCTTTCAGCGACGGCCGCCGTCCTTTCGAGGCTCATTGCCGGAGGCGCGATCAGCCGAGGCTGGCCGCCGCTTCGTGTTCCGCGCCTCTTCCTCGCCTCCGCCCTCCGACTCGCCTCCCCTCGGTGCTGGAGCCGATTACCGCCGCCGAGTCCTCCTCGCACTTCGGTGCATCCCAACCACACGGTGGAACCTCCGCCGCCGGGCGGTCCGCTGGCACGAAGACACTGGTGTCCGTGTACTCGGCGATGGCCGCCACAGGCTCGATAAGGGCGCCTTCCACGCCCCAACTCGGCTGGGCCTCGACCGAACGCTGCCAGCGGTCCAGTCCAGCCCAGGTACCACCCTTGACGAACTCAGGGCCTGGCGCCCGGCGCGGGCCGAGGAGCCCTCCAAGCTTCGGCGACCGACGGCGACCTCCAGCCGGCCGGCCGTCCGACTGGCGGTGCGAAGAGCCGCACCTCCGCCATGTGGCGGTAACGACTTGGGCGCCGCGCGCTGAAGGCGACGATCAAACGGTGAGCGGGCGGCGAGCCCGATGCTCAAGAGCTGCTCGTCAATGGTTCGGGGCGCGGCGGCGATCACTTCGCCTCGCGCCTCCGCCTCCCGATCCGCCTCGATGGCGGAGGGGACGGCTCGCGAGTGGCGGGAAGAAGTCTGCCAAAGACAAGAAAAGGAGACAAGAAAAACCAAAGACAAATCCGACACGAGTCGAGACCAAAGAAGAGAAGCCAGAGTTACCATCGACGATGTCTCGAGCACGTGATAGCCGGAGGTCAAGATCGCCTCACGGTCGGTCCAGCGGCCCGCCCATCGCGAACTCGCTAGAAGGGCCTCTCGCGCGACTTGGCGCCCTCTTGTGCTTTCCGGCAGTCCTTTCGCCGCCAGCGTCGCCAAAAGGTCGCGCTCTCGAACGAAGCTTGTCGCACCTCCTCCTTAGTGTGACGGGCGGCATCGGCCTCATCCAGCTGCCCTTGAAGGGCGGCATTGGCGCTGAAGCCCAAAGAAAGATAAAGCATCGTCAACAAGGAAGGTCGCCGGAGATTCGCCCGATCGCCAGCAGCGGCCCGAATCTCGGGATTATAGCTCGCCAGCGCCAAATACCAAGGAGAAGAAAGAAGGAAATCGCCGAGAGATCCGCCCGACCGCCAGCGCCGGCCTTAATCTCGGGACTACAGCCGCTTGAGCGCCAGCGCTTCGCGCAAGAAGGAAGAATCCGCTTATTCGACTTTCCGCCAGATCGGCGGTCCGCTTCTCGGTCCTCAACGCTGCGGTTGAAGGCGTAGCTGGAGGTTGTGGTACTCTGCACGCGCCGCAAAGCAAAGTAAGCCTTCGGAGTCGCTAGAAGGAGTTCCGAGCCGCCGCCAGCAGCCGACTCAACTCGGGATTACACTCAGGAGTGCGCTAAGCGCCCCTCACGTAAAAAGACAAGAGACCAAAAAGGAAAAACAAAGCGCATTCGGACGGAGACCGCGCAGGCCGATGCGCCTTGGTGTAGAGTTGAGGGCTTGCATTCTTTGCGCAACTTGGACCGAACGCCCGAAGCGCTGTTCAGCGGGCGGTGCCGCCACGCGCACCGGCCGCCGGTGGGCGCAGATCGAGGCCTCGGCATCGTGTTCGCCATGCCGGCGACGCTGCCTTCCGAAGCTTCGGCGCTGAACTCGACCTCTCGACCGGCGGCGTGTCGGCACGGCGACTGGAGAAGCAGCTGCTGTCGGCGTCGTCTGCATCGGCGGATCTCGCGGGTCCACTGGCTGCTTGCCGCGGCGGCTCTAGGACGGAGCCGGCGGAGGTGGCGGAGGCGGCGCGTGGGTGTCCGGAGCCCGAGGCGCCGCCACCAGCCTCCGCGAGGGTCTCGCGTGCCGACCTCCCGGTCTGCCCGTGAACTTCGGGAGCGGCGGCGCCGACGACAGCGGAGGAACGAGCATCGCCGCTTCGGCGATTTAACGGCCTCTCAAGACTTCGATTCGCCATGGCACGCGCCCACGGCCTCATCCAGATGCCGCTGGCGCTGGCGGCCGCCTTCTCGCTGCGCCTTCTCAGCGGTCGGCCTCCTCCAAGACGCTTCTCCCGCTGCCTGCCTGCCGCCTCCCGAGGTCGGCGGCGGGACCGACCCGCCACAGACATGGCGCGTTGCCCCGACCCCATGACACAGGGCACGGCGGCTCTCTCAAGAGAGAGGGGGGCGCTCGGGAAGAAGGGGGGAGAGTCAGAAAGATTCAAGCAAAGTCAGAAAAGAAACAAAGGGTAAGAGACTTACGAAGAGACAAGTGGCGGCCGTTTCACTTCCTTCCGGAAGCGGTTGGCCTTCGCGGCCGCCTCCTCCCGCTTGGTCGCGGCGGCGTCCCCGGCTTTTCGACCGCCGGGCGATTTCGCCCGGCGTGACGCTTTTTACGCCCGGCTCGATTGAGGGCTGCCCTCGGTTGACGGCGCGGGACGACTTCCGCGTCGATGTCACCCTCGGGCGAGTCGGCGAAGGTCGCCGACGGTCTAAGGCCGCCGTCTTCCTCCTCTCCGCCGCCTTCGGCGTCGGCCTCCAGCGCCGCTGCCCCTAAGTCGGGTCGTCGACGTCGCTGACCTCGATCGGGACGATTCACGCTGCTCTTCGTGGCGCCGCCGCGGCGCCGTGAGGGTTCTCGCTCGAAATACCAACAAGATCGAGCTCAAGTCGGATACAAGAGAGATCAAGCACAGACGGAAACAACTTACCATCGGGCGGAGGGTTGTCACGCCGAGTACGGCTCCTTGTCGAACTGTCACTCGTCGGTGAACTTGCGATGGGCGGCGAGGTTCACCATGTTCGCCACTTCTCCGCTGCATGTCTTTGGTGCACAGCCGTTGATCGTGCCGGCCGCTCATCCGATGATGAGGTGGGGCGGCCTTGAGCGAAGTACCGCGCGCCCGACGGCGGCCAGAGATCGAGGCGACGAGCCCTCCGATCAAGTTATGACTTCGAGGCGCGCCACGGCGCCGACCGAGGGCGAAAGCGACCGACCGATGGGACCAGCTAGGCGGCCGCCGGTCGGCTTCGGGTCGGCGGGCGGCAAGTTGACCTGCCGCCGCCGGTGGCGACGCTTCTTCACGTAAAGCACGCCTTCGCCACATCTTCACCGACTTCACCAGCAGGATGGGCGGAAAGGGGTTGTCGGCCGTCGGCGCCGTGGACGCGATGAACGCAGCCGCCTCGCGGCGGCGTGCGGCAGCCCGAGTACCGAGCTTTGAGGAAAGAACTCCCCACAGCTCGAGGGTGGGGAGAACGCCGATGTAGCCTCGCACAGGTGGCGGCGGAGAGAAGCACCACCGCTGGGGGTGAGGTGGTGCGGCCGCAAGTCGCATAACTCGAGGAACGAGCGAGGAACCCGCCGCCGGAGCCCCATCCAGCGCATAAGATGCGAAGCGGAAGATGACCCGCTTCGCCCGCCGCGCTGGCCGGATTTCTCCGCCGGCGCAGGGCGGGCTCAGCACCAAACCAAGCCGGAGGCGGCGGGTTCGGCGAAGGAACTCGATGTCCTCCGCATCCACGTCCGAGCCATCCCATTCGCCGGAGCGCGAGACGGGGGGCGCGGCGGAAGAAGAGCTCATCGTCGGTGAGGAAGAAAGCGACGGAGCGGGCGAAGGAAGAAGAAAGGCAAGAGGGCGGGGAGGAGAGTCGCGTGCTATGCCGCCGCCCCTCGCTTATTTATAGCCCAATGGGAAGAAGCCGAGGGGCGACGGGGATTAATCGCGCCACGACCCCACGACGCCCACAATTAAACCCCCACGAAATTATCGCCCGCAGAACCACGTGGGGATGCCAACCGCCCTCGGCGCAGCCGGATCCGCCGGAGCCGAGGCGCGTAATGGCGGGCCCCACCGGGCGGCCCGTCCGTGCACGCGTGGGCGGCAGGCTATCGCCCCACGTGGCGCCACGCGATAGGACCGCCGCAGATGGCGAGGAAGCGAGCCGATACGCCGCTGGTTTCCGCCACGACTTGCGAAGGCGGCCTCGCGGGCCAGCCGACTCAATGAGGCGGCGAAGACGCGCAGCACCGAATCTCGAGTCGGCACCGCAGAGATCGAATCGCCGAAGCCCCACGAGGCGGCGCCGTCGGGCTTCGCCAGGCTCGGGACTATCGTCGAGTAATGGGCCATGGGTAGGTGACCCAGACCCAAGATCTTTCAAGACATCGGGCAGTTCGCCCCTCACCGAGTCCCCGCTAGGCGATCTTCGAGAAGGCCGAGTCCCAAATGGGCGACCTTCGAGAAGGCCGAGTCCCATGGGCGACCTTCGAGAAGGCCGAGTCCCACCGGCGACCTTTGAAGAAGCAGAGTCCTCGATGGCGACTCAAACAAGCCGACTCTGTGCTTGCGACCTCTCAAGGGGCCGACCGTGAGAGTCGGCCCGCGACCTTCACGAAGACCGATCGCGGGTACAGCCCCATCGTGGCTGTCCCCTCGACCCACGGGAAGAAGGCATGGCTACAATGAGCAGCGTCCACCAGAGATCTCCGGTGAGGCGCGATCTTGCCGCCATGCCTCCTTGATTCACCACGATGCACAAGGCATCAGCCCACGACGGCGGCGCCAGACGTCCGGAGATCGCCGCCCCCGTCGGTGAGATAGAAGAAGACGGCGGAGAGTCCAAGACGGCCCTACGGAGTCGGCCTCCCAGTCGGCCGCCTCCGCCAGGCCCCACAAGCCATAAACCAGATTGACGGGAGGGCGATAGTGATCACCGACAGACGGCGGCACTGCTCCCACGACCCCATGACCGAGCTCTGCGTCATCGAGCGCCGACAAGTTTCTGCTGTTCATGAGGCCCGCCAATGGCGGGCCCTGTGCCAGCAGGAGGACTACCGAAGAGAGATCGACGATCAGGGGCCACGCCAATCAGATTACCATTGTACCCCGGTAGGCCTATATAAACCCCGGGCACCCATGCAAAGGGTTCGCCCTGGATAGGTTTAGACACATAGCAAGAAGGGAAAGAGCTAGCCTTGCTCCTCCTCGCCTCCACACACTCGAGGAGCACCATTGTACTATCACCCCATAGTGATCATGCGGAGACCCCGCAGCGGCGATAAGGGTGTTATCTCCTGAGAGCCCCGGCCGGGTAAGATTCGCGGCGTGCATGTCTTCGCCTCATCCCGTTTCCAGGCACCGGCGACGTTCTACTCGCCCCCACCATGATAAGCCACCCGTTGGCATATGTCGCACCCAACCCCCGACAGCAGGTCCGGTTCCACGGTGCCGGTCCACATCGTCCAGGTGGCGCTGGGTGTGGTGGATTAGACGATGCTCAGGGGGTCCGGGAGGTGAGGGAGCACCTCGTGGCGGAGGCCGCCGCCGAGAAAATACATGGCGGGCCTCCGCCGCCAGCCCCCCGAGCTCGTGGAGGCGAAGTGGGCCATCTTCGCGGAGCGGGCGGTCAACGGCGAGGTCATCATCATCTTCGACGACGAGGAGCGAGGCAGCGGCGACGACGGCGGCACGAAGAAGGAGTGGCGGCACATCTTCCCTGACTCCGGCGACGACGGCACCGGCTCGGACCCAATGGGCAGTGGCATGTTGAGGCAACATTGGCTCGATCTATACTATGGTAAGGATGAGGATGAAGATTAGTTTTAGTTTATGTTTAATTCTAGTTTTAAGTTTAAGTTTAGTTTAAATTTTGGTTGTTAAGATAATGAATGAAATTTGGTTGTTTAAATTCGGCTGTAAAGACAATGTGGCCAATTTCGGTTGTTTAAATCGAAAGTAAGTTGAACTATTATGTAAATTTAAATTTTACTCGTTATGTAGAGGGGACCGGCTAGGTCTAGCCAAATTCTCCGTTATATGTAGAGGATGAGTTAGAAATGCCCTAACAGACTAGATGTCTATTGTAAAGTGTCAAATCCAATGAGAAGAAAGACAGCACACACTTTTATTTCTCCCCAAAGAAAAATACAGGCTTTAAAAAGAAAAAGAAACTGGAAATGCAAAACTTGTTCAGTGGTATTTAACGGGCATGCTTTGCTGGTCGTTGATGAACGGCAAAAGGGGCGCCTTTTAATCACAGCAACTTTTTTCCTTATAATATATGTTTATTTATACAGCTGTATAGTTTTGTTCTTATCACAAAGGCCAGGAAGCTGAAACTCTGAATTGAAAAAGCCAACGAAGAAAACAAAACAGCACGTGATCGTATTCTGGTGCCTGCCTACTGTACGCTTCGAAGCACTAAACGCGAGTCCCACCCATATCACTACTGTGCAGATGCGTCCATGTGAGCGACTGAGCGTGGGTGATCCTGTCCGGCGCAGCCTGGCGATCGATTGCCACCGCGGCTCGACGGCGGACACGTGTGAGACGGCGGCCGGAGGGAAGCAAAGCCTCGAGGCTTCACATTTGCAGGGCCACCAGCCGCCGGACGCAATGGCACGTGAACGGAGGTTCTCGTTCTTGCCTTCTCCCAGGTATTTGACCACGCGTAACGAATTTGTACCACTCAGTCACTAATTAGTCACGCACGAAACAGACAAGCGGCCGGTAAGAGCGTCTACAGCCGGACACATATCAGCCCAAAACGGATGGGCGGGTTGTCCGGTCACTGTCCCAAAGAAAAAATATCACCCAACCGGTCGTCTCATGTCGGCTCAAACGTTCGAACTGACCGGCAATTCTCATATCCTGCCCATATGTGGGGCGGATATGAGACGCTCGAACGGGTCCGTCATGTCGGATTCAGCCCATTTTGGCCCATCTGACCTCATATAAATTGGACCTTGTCCACACTCTGGACGAAACCTAGCCGCATTTGCTCCACTCCACCCCTCCCATAGTGCCAAGGTCCTCTCGAGCGAGGTCTGGCGTACTCTTTCATGGCGGCCACTGAATCCTACTACGAGATGTTTGGATTTGGGGACTGGGAGCTCATCTCTTACAGCCCTGAGGAGCATATGACCGTCCACGCTGCTCTCCGATACTCCTGGGGGAGATCGCCCTCCCAGGTCTTTAGCGAGCCGGCGGTAATTAATTGCCCAACTGGCGCGTGGATTCGGGATCGGTGAATCATGGCATGTGCCCGCTGCCTCGTCGGATGTCGTGACCACCGCATGGCGCAACCTTGCATGACAACCCAAGAACAAAGTTTTTCATTGGGTGCTTCTGCATGATAGGTTAAATACTAGAAATCTTTTGAGGAAAACTTTGAGTTGGATTGTTACAATTGTGCTGTCCTGAATTGCCAATATGAGGAAGCATTATAACATCTTTTTTGGAGCTGTCTATTTGCTTCAAGATGTTGCGATTTTGTTTGTCCAGACATGACCCCAAATATTTCTGTCTTGGAAGCTTTTGAAGATATTAAAATTAAGCTAAGGCAACCTTTCTTTTTGGAAATCACTATCGTGGTTGTTTGGGCAATTTGGATCACCAGGAATAATAATATTTTTGAGCATATTCAACCAACAATGCAAAGATGGAAGGATGTTTACCTCACTGAGCTGAAACTTTTGAGACTAGACTATTGGTTTTAGTATTTTATGGACGTATCTCATGCCTTGTTCTTTGTTTTCTTTTCCTTTTATTTCTTTTTGTACTTCGACTACCTTTATTTAAGAAGTGATTCAATTTATGCAATTCTTGTTCTAATTTAGACATAAACGGATGCACAAGCAGCCTTTTAGATTGTTTACTAGTAGAACGCTTGTGCGTTGCTACGGGCTATAATGCATATAAATGAATAAAATAAATGATTAAGGTCGTCCCCGATGTTGAATCCCATTTTTCCCTCATATGTCCGGGCATGTACAGGTGTCAGGCAGGCTCCCCAAAATCCAACCGTCTGGACAGTCCGGGTTCCCTCAAATCCAGACGATATGTGGTGGAGAAATGTGGTTGTCTGGAATATCCGTCATGTTATCTTCAAAACGAGGACCTTACACAAAAACCCCACCAACGACACACCCTTCCCTTTTCCTGTTGGACTCTTCTCTTCCCGCCTAGTTTCCCAACGTAGTAGGACATTTCTGCTTGAGCCCTTCACCATGGGTCTATAGTGACAAAGAAATGCCCGTGCGTTACTACGGGCAGAAGGCGACAAATGCTGCGAACACGTTACAACAAGCGCTAATGTTTGTCTCCCATATCCCACCTTTCCATTGACCACTATGATTCCCTAGTGTGCCTAAGTTTTAACGATCAAATAGGAAGGCCAAATTAAAGCACTTCCAAATAGAAGCAAATCATATGATTCAAGAGTTAGATGAGTTTTGTTTTAATTATAAGAAACATCATATTAGGTCGATGAACCCCTCTCTTCGATGTAATCTCATAAATAATGCAAGAGAGTCATGATGGCCTTTCTTCAATGGGATTCAATTAGTTGAAAGAGAACTTAAGCAATACCATTCACAACTAACTAAATGAAACATAGACTCTATGAAGGTGCAAAATCTTGTATAGAAAGAGAATAATAATATTTTTTGTTTAGAAAAACAGACCCTCTTAAATAGGATGTCCACCCGCGCGTAGGACCTAGAATGCCACCTCCCTTCGCTCCGCGACGCCGCGGTCGCTACCTGTTGGAAATATGCCCTAGAGGCAATAATAAAATGGTTATTATTGTATTTCCTTGTTCAAGATAATTGTCTATTATTCATGCTATAATTGTATTAACTGGAAACCGTAATACATGTGTGAATACATAGACCACGACATGTCCCTAGTGAGCCTCTAGTTGACTAGCTCGTTGATCAATAGATGGTCATGGTTTCCTGACCATGGACATTAGATGTCATTGATAGCGGGATCACATCATTAGGAGAATGATGTGATGGACAAGACCCAATCCTAAGCGTAGCACAAGATCATGTAGTTCGTTTGCTAAAGCATTTCTAATGTCAAGTATCATTTCCTTAGACCATGAGATTGTGCAACTCCCGGATACCGTAGGAATGCTTTGGGTGTACCAAACGTCACAACGTAACTGGGTGGCTATAAAGGTGCACTACAGGTATCTCCGAAAGTGTCTGTTGCGTTGGTACGAATCGAGACTGGGATTTGCCACTCCGTATGACGGAGAGGTATCTCTGGGCCCACTCGGTAATGCATCATCATAATGAGCTCAATGTGACTAAGTAGTTAGTCACAGGATCATGCATTACAGAACGAGTAAAGTGACTTGCTGGTAACGAGATTGAACGAGGTATTGGGATACCGATGATCGAATCTCGGGCAAGTAACATACCGATAGACAAAGGGAATTCTATACGGGATTGATTGAATCCCCGACATCGTGGTTCATCCGATGAGATCATCGTGGAACATGTGGGAGCCAACATGGGTATCCAGATCCCACTGTTGGTTATTGGCTAGAGAGCTGTCTCGGTCATGTCTGCATGATTCCCGAACCCGTAGGATCTACACACTTATGGTTCGGTGACGCTAGAGTTGTTATAGGAAATAGTATGTGGTTACCGAAGGTAGTTCAAAGTCCCGGATGAGATCCCGGATGTCATGAGGTGTTCCGGATTGGTCCAGCGGTGAAGATTGATATATTGGACGAAGGGTATTCGAGTCCGGAAGTGTTCTGGCGGTACCAGGCTATGGCCAGCATGACCGAAAGATGTTTCGGGAGCTCCGGCAAGTGTTGGAGGGCCTCATGGGCCAAAGGGGAAGGGGCAAACCAGCCCACTAAGGGGTGGTGCGCCCCCCACACCCTGTCCCATGTTACTTGGGGAGGTGGGGCGCCTCCAACTAGCTTGGGAGGCAAGCCTCCACATGCTTGGCTTGGGGGCAAGTCTCCCTAAGATTTTCCCTAGGGAGATCCAATCTGCTTGGCCGCCGCCCCCTAGGGGAAACCCTAGGGCGCCTCCCCCTCTCCCCCTGCCCCTATATATAGTGGAGGGGTGGGAGGGCAGCCGCAGCTCTTCCCTGGTGCAGCCCCCTCCCTCCTCCAACACCTCCTCCTCCTCCGTAGTGCTTGGCGAAGCCCTGTCGGAGAACCACGAGCTCCATCGCCACCACGCCATCGTGCTGCAGGAGTTTTCCCTCAACTTCTCCTCTCCCCTTGCTGGATCAAGAAGGGGGAGACATCCCCGGGCTGTACGTGTGTTGAACGCGGAGGCGCCGTCCGTTCGGCGCTTAGATCGGAATCGACCGCGATCTGAATCGTTGCGTGTACGACTCCACCAACCACGTTCTTGTAACGCTTCTGCATCGCGATCTTCAAGGGTATGAAGATGCACTCCCCTCTCTCTCGTTGCTAGTCTCTCCGTAGATTGATCTTGGTGATGCGTAGAAAATTTTGAATTTCTGCTACGTTCTCCAACAGTGGCATCATGAGCTAGGTCTATGCGTAGTTTCTATGCACGAGTAGAACACAAGTTGTTGTGGGCGTCGATTTTGTCAATTTACTTGCCACTACTAGTCTTATCTTGATTCGGCGGCATCGTGGGATGAAGCGGCCCGGACCGACCTTACACGTACACTTACGTGAGACAGGTTCCACCGACTGACATGCACTAGTTGCATAAGGTGGCTAGCGGGTGTCTGTCTCTCCCACTTTAGTCGGATCGGATTCGATGAAAAGGGTCCTTATGAAGGGTAAATAGCAATTGGCATATCACGTTGTGGTTTTGGTGTAGGTAATCAACGTTCTTTCTAGAAACCTATAGCAGCCACGTAAAAACTTCAACAACAATTAGAGGACGTCTAACTTGTTTTTGCAGCATATGTCGTGTGATGTGATATGGCCAAAAGGATGTGATGAATGATATATATTTGATATATGAGATTGATCATGTTCTTGTAATAGGAATCACGACTTGCATTTCGATGAGTATGACAACCAGCAGGAGCCATAGGAGTTATCTTAATTTATTGTATGACCTGCGTGTCATTGAATAACGCCATGTAATTACTTTACTTTATTGCTAAACCGTTAGCCATAGTAGTAGAAGTAATAGTTGGCGAGACAACTTCATGAAGACACGATGACGGAGATCATGATGATGGAGATCATGGTGTCATGCCGGTGACGATGATGATTATGGCGCCCCGAAGATGCAGATCAAAAGGAGAAAAAATGATATTGGCCATATCATGTCACTATTTGATTGCATGTGATGTTTATCATGTTTTTACATCTTATTTGCTTAGAACGACGGTAGCGTAAATAAGATGATCCCTCGCTAAAATTTCAAGAAAGTGTTCCCCTAACTGTGCACCGTTCATGAAGGTTCGTTGTTTCAAGCACCACGTGATGATCGGGTGTGATAGATTCTAACGCTCGAATACAACGGGTGTAAGCCAGATTTACACAAGCAAAACACTTAGGTTGACTTGACGAGCCTAGCATGTACGGACATGGCCTCGAACACAAGAGACCGAAAGGTCGAACATGAGTCGATAGCGATATCGATCAACATGAAGATGTTCACCGATGATGACTAGTCCGTCTCACGTGATGATCGGACATGGCCTAGTTGACTCGGATCATGTATCACTTAGATGACTAGAGGGATGTCCATCTGAGTGGGAGTTCATTAAATTAGATGAACTTAATTATCATGAACATAGTCAAAAGGTCTTTGCGAATTATGTCGTAACTTGCGCTTTAGTTCTACTGTTTTAGATATGTTCCTAGAGAAAATTTAGTTGAAAGTTGATAGTAGCAATTATGCGGACTAGGTCCGTAACCTGAGGATTGTCCTCATTGCTATGCAGGAAGCTTATGTCCTTAATGCACTGCTCAGTGTGCTGAACCTCGAGCGTCGGTTGTGGATGTTGCGAACATCTGACATACACGTTTTGATGACTACGTGATAGTTCAGTGCGTAATGTTAAACGCTTTAGAATTAAGGCACCGAAGACATTTTTGAAACGCCGCAGAACATATGAGATGTTCCAAGAGCTGAAATTAGGATTTCAGGCTCGTGCCCACGTCAAGAGGTATGAGATCTCCGGCAAGTTTCTTAACCTACAAACTAAGGGAGAAAAGCTCAATCATTGAGCATGTGCTCAGATTGTCTGAGTACTACAATCACTTGAATCGAGTGGGAGTTAATCTTTCAAATGAGATAGTGATGGTTCTCCATAGTCACTGCCACCAAGCTATTAGAGCTTCGTGATGAACTATAACATATCAGGGATAGACATGATGATCCTTGAGCAATTTGCGATGTTTGACACCGCGAAAGTAGAAATCAAGTAGGAGCATCAATTGTTGATGGTTAGTAAAACCACTAGTTTCAAGAAGGGCAAGGGCAAGAAGGGATACTTCATGAAACGACAAATCAGTTGCTGCTCTAGTGAAGAAACCCAGGGTTGAACCCAAACCCGAGACTAAGTGCTTCAGTAATGAGGAACGGTCATCAGCAGTAACTACCCTAGATACTTGGTAGATGAGAAGGCTGGCAATGTTGACAGAATTATATTGGATATACATTGTATTAAATGTGTACTTTACTAGTACACCTAGTAGCACCAGGGTATTAAGATACCGTTTCGGTTGCTAAGTGTTAGTAACTCGAAATAAAAGAGCTACGGAATAAACGGAGACTAGCTAAAGGTGAGATGACGATGTGTGTTGGAAGTGTTTCCAAGGTTGATGTGATCAAGCAACGCCTGCTCCCTCTACCATCGAGATTGGTGTTAAACCTAAATAATTGTTATTTGGTGTTTGCGTTGAGCATAGACATGATTGGATTATGTTTATTGCAATACGGTTATTCATTTAAGGAGAATAATGGTTACTCTTTTTATTTGAATAATACCTTCAACGGTCTTGCACCTAAAATGAATGGTTTATTGAATCTTGATCGTAGTAATACACATGTTCATACTAAAAGATATAAGATAGTAATGATAGTACCACATACTTGTGGCCCTGCCATTTGAGTCATACTGGTATAAAACGCATGAAGAAGCTCCATGTTGATGGATCTTTGGACTCACTCGTTTTGAAAAGATTGAGACATGCGAACCATGTCTATTGGTATATATGCATGAAGAAACTCCATACAGATGGATCCTTTGGACTCACTTGATTTTGGATCACTTGAGACATGTAAATCATACCACATGTGCAAGATGACTGAAAGGCCTCGTTTTTCAGTGAGATGAAACAAGAGAGCAACTTGTTGGAAGTAATACATTTGATGTGTGCAATCCAATGAGTGCTGAGGCACGCAGTGAATATCGTTATGCTCTTACTTCACAGATGATTTGAGTAGATTCTGAGTATATTTACTTGATGAAACACGTGTCTGAATTATTGAAAGGTTCAAGCAGTTTCAGAGTGAAGTTGAAGATCATCGTGGCAAGAGGATAAAATGTCTATGATATGATCATAGAGATGAATATCTGAGTTACGAGTTTGGTACACAATTAAGACCTTGTGGAAATTGTTTCATAACTAATACTGCCTGGAACACCATACTGTGATGGTGTGTCCGAACATCATAAATGCACCCTATTGGATATGGTGCATACCATGATGTCTCTTATCGAATTACCACTATCGTTTATGGGTTAGGCATTAAAGATAACCACATTCACTTTAAATAGGGCACCACGTAATTCCGTTGAGATGACACCTTATGAACTATGGTTTAGAGAAACCTAAGCTATCATTTCTTGAAAGTTTGGGGCGGTCACGCTTATGTAAAAGGTTTTGCCTGATAAGCTCGAAGCCAAAGCGGATAAAATGCATCTTCGTAGGACACCCAAAAACAGTTGGGTATACCTCCTAATTCAGATCCGGAAGCAAAAGTGATTGTTTCCAGAAACGGGTCCTTTCTCAAGGAAAAGTTTCTCTTGAAAGAATTGAGTGGGAGGATGGTGGTGACTTGATGAGGTTATTGAACCATCACTTCAACTAGTGTGTAGCAGGGCACAGGAAGTTGTTCCTATGGCGCCTACACCAATTGAAGTGGAAGCTGATGATAGTGATCATGAAACTTCATATCAATTCACTACCAAACCTCGTAGGTCAACAAGGATGCGTACTACTTCAGATTGGTACGTAGTCATGTCTTGGAGGTCATGTTGCTAGACAACAATGAACCTACGAGCTGTGGAGAAGCGATGGTGGGCCCGGATTCCGACGAATGGCTCGAGGCCATAAAATCCGAGAGAGGATCCATGTATGAAAACAAAGTATAGACTTTGGAAGAACTACTTAATGGTCCTAAGGCTGTTGGGTACAGATGGATTTTAAAAGGAAGACGGACAATGATGGTAAGTGTCACCATTCAGAAAGCTTGACTTGTCGCTATAATGTTTTCCGACAAGTTCAAGGAGTTGACTACGATGAGACTTTCTCACTCGTAGCAATGCTAAGAGTCTGTTGGAATTATATTAGCAGTTACTGCATTATTCATGAAATCTTGCAGATAGGATGTCAAAATATTGTTTCCTCGATGATTTTCTTGAGGAAAGGTTGTATATGATACAACCAAAAGTTTTTGTCAATCCTGAAAGATGCTAACAAGTATGCAAAGCTCCAGCAATCCTTCTAAGGACTGGAGTAAGCATCTCGGAGTTGGAACATACACTTTGATGAGATGATCAAAGATTTTGGGTTTATACAAAGTTTATGAGAAACTTGTATTTCCAAAGAAGTGAGTGGGACACTATAGAATTTCTGATGAGTATATGTTGTTGACATATTGTTGATTGGAAATGATGTAGAATTTCTGGAAAGCATATAGGGTTGTTTGAAAGGTGTTTTTCAATGAAAAACTGGATTAAGCTACTTGAACATTGAGCATCAAGATCTATAAGGATAGATCAAAATCGCTTGATAGTACTTTCAAATGAATACATACCATGACAAGATTTTGAAGGATTTCAAAATAGATCGGCAAAGAAGGAGTTCTTGGCTGTGTTATAAGGTATGAGTATTGTGTAAGACTCAAGACCTGACTACTGTAGAAGATAGAGAAAGGACGAAGGTCATCCCCTATGCTTTAGACGTAGGCTCTACAGTATGCTATGCTGTGTACCACACCTGGAGTGTGCCTTGCCATGAGTCAGTCAAGGGGTACAAGTGTGATCTAGGAATGGATCACAGGACAGCGGTCAAGGTTATCTGTAGTAACTAGTTGACTAAGGAATTTTCTCGATTATGGAGGTGGTAAAAGAGTTCGTCGTAAAGGGTTACGCCGATGCAAGCATTGACACTAATCTGGATGACTCTGAGTAGTAAACCGGATTCGTATAGTAGAGCTGTTATTTGGAATAGTTCCAAATGGCGCGTGGTAGCTGCATATAGGAGATGACATAGAGATTTGTAAAGCACACACGGGTCTGAACGATTCAGACTCGTTGACTAACAACCTCTCTCACAAGAAAGATATGATCAAACCCCATGGGTGTTGGATTCATTACAACCGCATAGTGATGTGAACTAGATTATTGACTCTAGTGCAAGTGGGAGACTATTGAAAATATGCCCTAGAGGCAATAATAAAATGGTTATTATTGTATTTCCTAGTTCATGATAATTGTCTATTATTCATGTTATAATTGTATTAACTGGAAACTGTAATACATGTGTGAATACATAGACCACAACATGTCCCTAGTGAGCCTCTAGTTTACTAGCTCGTTGATCAATAGATGGTCATGGTTTCCTGACCATGGACATTAGATGTCATTGATAGCGGGATCACATCATTAGGAGAATGATGTGATGGACAAGACCCAATCCTAAGCGTAGCACAAGATTGTGTGGTTCGTTTGCTAAAGCTTTTCTAATGTCAAGTATCATTTCCTTAGACCATGAGATTGTGCAACTCTTGGATACCGTAGGAATTCTTTGGGTGTACCAAATGTCACAACATAACTGGGTGGCTATAAAGGTGCACTACAGGTATCTCCGAAAGTGTCTGTTGGGTTGGCACGAATTGAGACTGGGATTTGTCACTCCGTATGATGGAGAGGTATCTCTGGGCCCACTCGGTAATGCATCATCATAATGAGATCAATGTGACTAAGTAGTTAGTCACGGGATCATGCATTATGGAACGAGTAAAGTGACTTGCCGGTAACAAGATTGAACGAATTATTGGGATACCGACGATCGAATCTCGGGTAAGTAACATACCGATAGACAAAGGGAATTGTATACGGGATTGATTGAATCCCCGACATCGTGGTTCATCCGATGAGATCATCGTGGAACATGTAGGAGCCAACATGGTTATCCAGATCCCACTGTTGGTTATTGGCCAGAGAGCTGTCTCGGTCATGTCTGCATGATTCCCGAACCCGTAGGGTCTACACACTTAAGGTTCGGTGACGCTAGAGTTGTTATGGGAAATAGTATGTG
Source organism: Aegilops speltoides (assembly GCA_021437245.1). Classification (NCBI taxonomy): domain Eukaryota; kingdom Viridiplantae; phylum Streptophyta; class Magnoliopsida; order Poales; family Poaceae; genus Aegilops; species Aegilops speltoides. The sequence goes on from CM038143.1 coordinate 445,096,465, forward strand.
GTTACCGAAGGTAGTTCGGAGTCCCGGATGAGATCTCGGACATCACGAGGAGTTCCGAAATGGTCCAGCGGTGAAGATTGATATATTGGATGAAGGGTATTGGAGTCCGGAAGTGTTCTAGGGGTACCAGGCTATGGCCAGCATGACCGAAAGGTGTTTCGGAAGCCCCGGCCAGTGTTGGAGGGCCTCATGGGCCAAAGGGGAAGGGGCAAACCAGCCCATTAAGGGGTGGTGCGCCCCCACACCCTTTCCCACGTTACTTGGGGAGGTGGGGCGCCTCCACCTAGCTTGGGAGGCAAGCCTCCACATGCTTGGCTTGGGGCAGTCTCCTAGGATCTTCCTAGGAGATCCAATCTGCTAGCTGCCGCCCCTAGGGAAACCCTAGGGCACCTCCCTCTCCCTTGCCCCTATATATAGTGGAGGGCGGAGGCAGCCGCACCTCTTCCTGGCGCAGCCCTCCTCCTCCAACACCTCCTCCTCCTCCGTAGTGCTTGGCGAAGCCCTGCCGGAGAACCACGAGCTCCATCGCCACCACGCCATCGTGCTGCTGGAGTTTTCCCTCAACTTCTCCTCTTCCCTTGCTAGATCAAGAAGGAGGAGATGTCCCCGGGCTGTACGTGTGTTGAACGCGGAGGCGCCGTCCGTTCGGCGCTTAGATCGGAATCGACCGCGATCTGAATCGCTGCTTGTTTGACTCCACCAACCGCGTTCTTGTAACGCTTCCGCATTGCGATCTTCAAGGGTATGAAGATGCACTCCCCTCTCTCTCGTTCCTAGTCTCTCCATAGATTGATCTTGGTGATGCGTAGAAAATTTTGAATTTCTGTTACGTTCCCCAACACCACCTCCATCATGGGGAACAATCGAGAAGCTCGGCCACGGCTGAATGGAGCGGATCCAGATGCCATCTGTGAGGAGCCTGTCCGCCCATGCACTGGCCCATGGTCGCCGCCACCACCTACCTGTCCGAGATTTTGCGATTGTCAATATCACCACCAGTTGCTTCGCGATGCTGCTATTCTTCATTTCATTATTGCTCGTCAGATTATTTTCAGTTCAGTAAGCATCATATGGAAATATCATATTCTACGGCAAACCATTTAAGTTCGAGAAACACAAAGAAAATTGAGAACAATTCTATTACCATCATACATCAAATTTCATATTCGTTGGCCGCCTTCATGGAGGCTCCTGAGACACATTAACAACAGAAGGACCGAGTGTGGAGGAGCCGAATCGAGCCGGTGTTGCATGGTAGACAACTTTAAATCATCAGGGAGAGCGTGACGCCACAACTCCTCCACCTCCTTTCTGCCTGGTCCTCGAGCTGCCGCAGAGCGGGCACACATTGTTGTCGGGGGTCTGAGTCGCTCATCATGATGAAAGAAGGGTGACATCCATACGTAGGTGCGCATCACGGTTCAGGCAGCTTGATATAGAAACCCTAGTCAAGGGGAAAAGAGGAGTCGAGCGGCGAAGGCATAACCTCATTCTATAGAGGATCCCTATGTAGAGGGGAATCAACCGCTAGAGAGAGAGAGGGAGAGGGAGAGGGAGAGGGAGAGGGAGAGGGAGAGAGAGAGAGAGATAGAGAGAGAGAGAGAGAGAGGCTCATACGGTGCAGGCTGAATCAGGAATAAAATTTCAATGGAACCAATGGGAGGGTAATGATAAAAAACGGTGGGGTATCCTTTCGATCTGGGGATATATGGGTAATAACGAGGACTACTTCATTTAGATAATAGACGGCTCTTTAATAATAAAGAGAGAGATTCTAGATATGTGATTGATTCCATTGCATAAATGTTGTTGTAGGATCAAAAGTATGTCTAGAGGGGGGTGATTAGACTACTTGACCAAATAAAACCTAACATTTTCCCAATTTTAATTGTAGGCAAATTTTAGCAATTATGACAAGTCAAGCAACACCCTACACATGCAATTCTAAGAGTATAGCAGCGGAAAGTAAGATATTGCACATGTAAGTAAAGGAAGGGTTTGAAGAAGGCAAACGCAATGGGGACACAAAGTTTTTTGGCATGGTCCAATAGGTGGTGCTATCGTACGTCCACGTTGATGGAGACTTCAATCCACGAAGGGTAACGGCTGTGCGAGTCCACAGAGGACTCTACCCACGAAGGGTCCACGAAGAAGCAACCTTATCTATCCCACCATGGCCATTGTTCACGAAGAACTTGCCTCACTCGGGTAGATCTTTACGAAGTAGGCGGTCTTCTTGCCCTTGCAATCTTCTTGGTTCAACTCCACATCGTGTCGGAGGCTCCCAAGTGACACCTAACCAATCTAGGACACACCACTCTCCAAAAGGTAATAGACGGTGTGTTGATGATGAATTCCTTGCTCTTGTGATTCTAATGATACCTTCCCCAACACTCAACTCTCTTTCACAGATTTGGCTATTATGGAAGAAGGATTTGAGTGGAAAGCAACTTGGGGAAGGCTAGAAAATAAGCCTCAAATGGTAGGAATGAAATGGCTTGACCTCAACACATGAGTAGGTGGTTCTCTCTCAAAAATGAGTACTAAAAGTGTAGGCATGTTCTGATGGCTCTCTTACTTAGTAAGAGGGTGGTGGAGGGGTATATATAGCCTCCACACAAAATCCAACCATTACACACATTTGACCCAACTCAGTGGCACCGATTAGAAATCTTGGTGGCACCGACCTGTGTAAAAGATATGAACGTTTGGAATCTCGGTGGGACCGACGGAAGCATCTCGGATGAACCGATATGCAATGGTTAGGGCAAACCTCGTTTCGGTGGCACCGATTGCATCAACTCAGTAGGACTAAAGTGAAGCAATAAGGCAATAGAAAGGTTGGCACACCATCTCAGTGGGACCAATTGCAAATCTCGGTTGGACCGAAATAATTGCAACAAGTTACAGAAGGTTTGGCAAGCCATCTCGGTGGGACCGATCGCAAAACTTGGTGAGACCAAGATAATTGCAACTGGTTACAGAAGGTTGGGCATGCCAAACCAGTGGGACCGAGAACCATATCGATGACTCTGATTTGTTAGGGTTTGGCAGAGGCAGTGTCCTGACGAACTCGGTGGGTCCGGATGGAGAAATTTCGGTGGGGCCGAGTTGGAATATAGGGTTTTGGACAGATTTGGATAGAGAAAGTGGCTGAGTGTTTTGGAGCTATTTCACTAAGCACTTGAGCAAATAGATCAAAATCAAAACCTTATCCTCTCTTAATAGTATTGGCTTTTCTATGGACTCAATATGATCTTGGATCACTTAACCAAAAATGTAGAGTCTTGAGCTTTTGCCAATCCATGTACTTAGCATTTTGAGGGGCCCACAATCACTAGTCCTTGTCATGCCAATCATTGAACATCCTGAATTTTTTAACTTGAATGTATATTAGGTCAATGAAATATACTTCCTACATTCCTTTATGCAAGGTGTATTATTTTCGGCACGATGATCAAGGCACACATTTATAGACAACTTAGGCCAAAATTACCCTTGTCTAGTTCGTTGATTAATGGCAAATAAATCATTTAATCTAGGAAAGGAAGAGATACACGCAATCGGGAGAGAGATAATTTCCTTTTTTCACTACAAGGAGAGATACATGCAATCAAAGGAGAGATACTTTCCTTTTTCTAGAGTGTCAAGAACGAAATTACGAAGAATTAGAACAAATGCACCCTACATTGAGGAATTAAAAAAAACAAATACACCTTATATAAAGGAAAGGAGGAAGTATGTTGTCATGAATTACCAAAACCACCCGAGGATTAGTTGCACTTTTAGTTGCCTTGTGTTATCAAACATTGATTCTGTCACATAGATTTGGTCTTTAAATATTGATTAGAGATCACTGTAATTGATTCCTTTCCATAACAACATTACTAAATATACCGAACATCGATCTACATGATTTGTATAGATTTGACAGATAAAAACCGAAAGTAGATTAGTGGGCTAAAAAATGGTCTAAGTAAATTGGTGGGATTGAAAAGTCGATGGGGAGGTTTAGCGGGAATGGAGGCGATGCAACTAACTTACCATAGATTCTGTAGTATGCCGAGATCAAAATAATAGGTTGGTAATAGAAAAAATGAGTCAAAAAATGAAACTTAAAAAAGAAACTTAAAATGCGCGCAAGTCAAATGGGCCAGGCGACTCTGATTATAGATGATATTTTGGTAAGATTTGATTTGATTTGGGTATGAGTAGTGGAAGGCAAGGAAAGTTTGGTTTTAGTTGAGATTTTATTTAGATTAGATTTGATTGAGTTAATGCATGACATTGTTTTGAGAAAGTGCCAATCTGGTTGGATTTTGTTTTGGGAAGGTACCGATTCTGATAGTATGCTGAGCACAAAATAATAGGTTGGTCATAAAAAGAAACCAAACAATGAATAAAAAAACGCGCACATGCGTCAAATGGGCCAGTCAACTTTGATTTTATTTGATGCTTGAGTAAGATTTGATTTGATTTAATTTGGGTATGAGTAGTGGAGGAGAAGGAAAGTATGGATTTAGTTGAGACTTTTTTAAAGATTTGATTTGAATGAGTTAATGCATTACATTGTTTTAGGAAAGTGCTAATTTGATTGAGTTAATGCATGTATCAAATGGGCCGGCACAAAATAGTCGGGCTTCATAGAAAGGTCACATGTATAACGTTCGCAGGCGTAATATAGGATTTGCAGAGGGGTTGGTGGGAGATGAGGCGAGACTACCAACTCCCAATTTAGGAGTAGAGATTTTTTTGAGATTTGATTTGAATGAGTTAATGTATGATATTGTTTTTGGAAAGTGCTAATTTGATTGAATTAATGCATGCGACAAATGGGCTGGCCCAAATTGACCGCGCTTCATCGAAGGGTCGCCAGTATGACGCTCGCGGACGTAATATAGAGTTTGTCAAGGGGTTGGTGGGAGGTGAGACGAGACTATCAACTCCCCCTTTTTAGGAGTAGAGATTATCTGACATCCTGTCGGCTATGTGTAGTATACTCTGTTTTTTAGTATACTAGCAAGATGCCCGTGCGTTGCACGAAACATGAAGATGCGTTTGTATGAGTAGTTTATCTTGTGAGAGAAAATGATAAATGAGGGAAGGCCGTATCTGCAAATGTGGAGAGGAGTGCGGGTAAATTGTCATAGTTTCTTTCCTATCCGTTAGATATAGATCGGACGGACTATATTACAGGATTGCAGGCACACCATCATCACCAACTCTGCTTTTTATAAGAGTAGAGACACACGACATTATGAACCAATATACAATACCAAAATATATTTAAAGTATAAAAAGTAAGGTGTCACTGCTCCCACCTAACTGCAGTCTCTTTACTAAAATTCTGAAAATATTTCATGTTACAAAGGTTGATAACCATGGAAAAAGACGATTGCGGGAAATTTCACTGTTACATGAGATATTTTGCATTTTCTTAGATCTATATGATCCGAAGCATTATATCACTAATCTTGTCGAGTTCAAATAAAGTTAAATGTAATTCTGATTCTGAAAACATGGCTACAGCCCATGAACACACACACATAGATGACGACTGATGAGAGAGGGCGGCCGTACAGAAGAGAGATAGAGACGGCGGTCTGCAGATTCTTTGAGCACACCCACGCACTGGGTGGCAGGGAAATAAATAGCAGGACCTGCCCACACCACGCACACTAGACGAAACACACTCTTCGTCTCCGCCCAACATCCCATCGTCTCCGTGCCTCTTCATTCACTTGGAGCCTCACCTGACATCTTGCGCTCCCTTTTCTCGTTCTTCGTCTTCCATCCTCGACCCATTTCCATTTGCGTCGAGTGAGCGCTAATTTTGGGCCGTTTCTATATTAAGCACGGCAAAATATCGTTTCCGTCCCCGACGACTATATAATTCCCGCGGAGGCGGTCACCGACTCACCGTAATACCAGTGCTCGATCGCTCGCTTCACGAGCTCCCTGGGTCTGGGTGGGGAGGTTGACCAGGGCACCTCCCGGATCCTGAATTAAGGCCACCGTTCGTTTCCCCTCCCATCCCTTCCCCTCCCTTGCATTTAGCCTCTCCCCGTTGTGGGGCGAGCCGCGCGCGGGCCATTTTCCCAACCGTCGTTTCCGGTGGTGGCCGGGCGCGAGGTTGCGGTGAGTGACTCATGGGCATCCAGGTCGCGGCCCCCTCCTCCTCTCTGAGCGCCGGATGCATGAGGCTGTCGAGGTCCCGGTCGTCGTCGTCGCTGGCGACCTGGAGCGCCGGCATCGCCCGCCGGCGCGCCGGGCACGCGATGGTGACGCGCGCCCTCAGCGCCAGCATCGACAGCGTCGGCAGTCACGGCGGGGACGACGAGGAGTTCCTGAGGAGGATCCAGGAGCTCGCCGTCGGGCTGCACCCGGGCGCCGGCGGCTGCGGCTGGCCGGCGAGCGTGGAGCGGAGCGCCAGCAGCGTCGGGCTGCCGCTGTCGCTCAGGATGCTCAAGCGCAAGAAGCGGCAGCAGGGGCAGCGCGGCCGGTGGGACGAGCGGCTGCTCGACCGCGCGGGCGAGTCCGGCTCCGGCCGCGGTGCGGTGGGGCGGGCGTTCTCGTCCATGGTGCTCATCATCCGTGAGCTCCAGAGCTTCGCGCTGCAGATGCGGCAGGCGCTCTTCTACGAGGACATGCAGAGCGTGCTGGCGCGCGTCCACGCCGAGATGGACGCCTCCTTCGTCTGGCTCTTCCAGCACATCTTCGCCGGCACCCCCGCCCTCATGGTCTCCGTCATGCTCCTCCTCGCCAACTTCACCGTCTACTCCATGGGTGACAACATCGCGATGGCCGCCAACCTCCCGCCTCCCCAGCCCACCGTGGCGGTCGTCGCAATGCTCGACGCCCAGCACGCGGAGCAGTCCCGTCCGGATCAGCGATTCGACAGTGTGTCGCTCAACTTGTTCTCCATTGGCCGCACGGCCTCGGTTGACGGGAACAGCGGTGGCGGTGGCAAGGCTCCGCCGGTCGCCGGGGCCACCGGCGACGATCGCTCGGACGAATCCTCGTACCGGCAAAGCGGCGCGGTGCTTCCTCAGGACGAGTCACAGGCGACGCCGGTGGGGGCGGCCGCGGAGGACACGGAGGACGAGCTGGTCATCTGGAAAAGGATAGCAGACGAGGCGACGAGAATGCAGGCGAGCGTGCGCGTCGAGGCTCTGATGGACCCGGACATCCTGGGGCAGCTCGTCGCGCCGGTGGAGGCGAAGCTGGACACGGAGGACGTCGCCGATTACGCGAGGACGGAGCAGAGATACGCGATGGCCGTGTCCGAGGAGCCCAGCAACGCGCTGCTGCTCGCCAACTTCGCGCAGTTCCTGTACCTGGTGCAGCGCGATCACGACCGGTAGGGGCCGCGCCATGGCGCCACCAAACTGTTCGACTAGCCTGGTTTTTTTCACCGTCGCTGACGGGTGGTGGTTTTTTCATGGTCGCAGGGCGGAGCACTACTTCAAGCGGGCGGTGCGCGCGGAGCAGCCGGCGGACGCGGAGACGCTGGGGTGGTACGCGACGTTCCTGTGGAAGGCGCGCAACGACCTGGCGGCCGCGGAGGAGACGTTCCAGGAGGCCATCGCCGCCGAGCCGAGCAACGGGCACCACGCGGCGGCCTACGCGCACTTCCTGTGGAACACGGGCGGCGAGGACACATGCTACCCCCTCGACTGACGCGCGCGCCCGCCGGCCGGCCTCCGAGATCCAGCAGCACACCACGTCGATACGTCCCAGAACACGAAGAAAAAGAGTATAGTAGAAAGAAAGAGAGGATTTTTTTACTCCACCACCCGCAAGAAGTCCACGCACTTCTCTTCCCATGTGCTTGGCCAACCACGAAGCAAATACTAGTACTACTACTACGCTTGCAAGTGCAGCTTATACATTCACACGGCAGCGCAGCGCAAGAATCTCTCGTTTTACTTTGGCTTGTTTACGGGGAGAGCTGAGAGGAGGGGTGCAATGGCCGGCGGACGTCGGTGCATGCCGCGATGAATGTTCGGCGGCTTGCTTCCTCTTCCCCTTTCTGGAAATCCGGCGAGTGGGGGCAGTTGGCCGGAGACGGCGGGAGGGCGAGGGTGTGGTAGATCGGGCTCGCGGTTCCACGGGTTTGTCGGTTGCGCTCGGCCGTGGGTTCCCCTGGTAGCCGTACGTGTCCGTTCCACTGGTGTCGCGTGTCACTCTATCTCCATGCCTCCATGGCCGTGGATGCTTGCGGAGTCACGGTCTGGTGGAAAGTGGTGATGCGAGGCTAGTCTGTCGTACTATAGGTATGGTAAAGTAGAGGGAATTCGCTTCAGTATACAGCAGCAATTTGGCCGCATGTAACTCTGCGCATGAACGCCTTGTTTCAAAAAAAAAACCCTCTGCGCATGAACAAGCAATGAGAATATCTCCATCAGTTCTCCCCTGAAAAATCCTGCATCAAGCAACACGCATCTCTCTCTCTCTCTCTCTCTCTCTCTCTCTCTCTCTCTCTCTCTCTCTCTCTCAATAGAATGCATCAGCATGCATTTCATATAGAGGAAAGATTCTTCAGAAGGCTCATTTTCCTAGAGAAATGGCTGAATCAGATAGATCTACTTCAGCAATCTGCGTTTCAATCCATTATCTTAATAGCTAATGTACGGGAGCTGCTGAACTTTTAGCTTAATTTCTTAGTCTGTTGCTGGCTTTTCAGGTGTCTTTAGTAGTAATACAATACTCGATGTTCCATACTGTATTGTACTGACATTTGAAAAGTTGGTTGTCCTCTAAACCAGTTTTTGAATTTCGCTTAGCTGGGATTTCCGTTGATTGGAAATCCCATCTCTTAGCAACTAAGCGAACCATACGTCATATTTAAGGTGCAAGTGAGCCTTTCGTAAAAGCAGCAGCATGATGCTGCATAGATAATTTAGAAGGCAATAAAAGTGCAAATATCAGACCCTCGTGCGCACATTCTTTCACAAAATTTGTTATGTAAGCACAACAGGGGAGATCGCTTGAATAATGAACTGAAAGCCAAAATTCACCCAATTCCTGGCTAGCAGCCTAGCAGGTAAAACTATGAACTGTTGTCAAGAACCCTTGGTCTATATTTGCAAGGTGTGATTTTCCTGACGGCATTTGCAAAGAGCTGGAGGCGTACGTCCAATGCAGCTTCAAACATTGCTTTAAGTTATCGATTACTTACAGTTGCACTGCTTATGAACTGATCGTGTATATGCATATTAGGAAAACGTTATTATGAGTTTTTTATTATTATAAAGATGTCTCCTCTCCTATTTTTTTTTCCTGAGATATGCACGAGTGTGTGTATCATTTATTAAAGGAGCGGGAGAGAGAGTCCCAAGTCCGCATTTTACAATGTTTGGCTCAACACAAACGTGGCCAACCCACAACAGCATCCACCCTACCCCTATTTCACACTGGACTCGCTCTGGGCCCGCCTTGATAACACCGCAAAGAACCCGTCGAGGCCTCCCTTGAGAAGACCGGCCTGTCTCCAAGTCCTACCTTCTGCTAGAATTTTGTCTATTTTGGACCTAGCCCAATAGCAGTTTCAGAAATTCCTAATAAATCCTAGAGGCCCACGCAGCCCATTAGTGCAAGGCAAGATGTGGAACTAAAATTTAGTCCAACATTGCTAGTTTAGAGGGAATTGGACCTCTTTATAAGGGAGGTTCTTTCCCCACATGTATGAGCATGAGAACAAGAGGGACATCCACGCGTGATCCTCCTCCGCCACCCGCCTCGGCACGACGCGCCGCGGGTTGCGGGAATGAGTCGATGTCTAATTTTTTGCTATGCACGACGGGTATACGAACGGTCACCCGGGAGCTGAAACGTTTTGTTGTAGTGGATCCTGAATGCGAACGGCGCACCTCTTTGCGTGCTGCCTGTTCGTTTTGTCTCCCTCCGTTGCTTCACCTCCCGCCGCAGCCTGTTCGCGTCCTTCTCCTGTGCCTATATAAGAGAGGTCGCTCCTCTCCAGAGAGACACACCAAAAGATCCTCTTCCTCTCGCCACAAAGTTCCTGAGCACTGCGCTGCTGCTACGATCTTTCCCATCCTGACTTGCGGCGTGCACCGCAGGTCGGGACAGTAGGCCTCCGAAACCGCACCTTTTGAGTCTTGTACGGGAGAAGGGTGATAAGGTTTTTGGGGACCGCTCTGCGCGACTACTGACTCCTTCATCACGGACGCTCTGGACTCCGACGACTACTTCCCCGACGACGACTTCTTCCCCAACGTCAACAACCTCCTCGACGACATGGTTGGCGAGGATGTCGACCCCAAGTCCAGTACTGCTGCTGATGTCCCATATGTGATCTTCTCCTTCTTGTTCGAGGTTCTGCTACAGTACCTTGTTCTGGTGTTTGTCCTACATATATTAGGTTCTACATCATATATGCAACTACCTCTACTGTCTGCTCTAGATTTGCTAGGCTATAGTTCATATTTGCATATGCCATTTACCTTCTCTCTGTCAGAAAGCATGACTTATTTTATCTCTACTATATTAGTCATGCTTTATCTAGTTTTTCTGTTAATAAAATCATTTGGTAAATTGCTCATATTTCCAACAATCCAAAAACCTTATCATAGGCAATTTACCCCAAGTGGTTTTGCTGCTTCCATGAGACCTCCTATGTTTGAGGGTATCCACTATAAGAGGTGGCGCGTGAGAGGAGTCTTATGGTTTCAAACCATGAGTTGCTATGACGCCACTCTTGGCAAACTGAAGGAGAGCAAGATGCCCAATGACACAAGCTTTTCGTAAAATGGATACCTTGTTTAAGATCGCTCTCTTAAGTGTTCTTGGTGAGAACATAGTTGATTCTTATTCACAATTGATAATAGAAAAGATATGTGGGGCGACTTCGAGGCCAAGTTTGGGGTCTCGGATGTCGGCAATCGAGCTGTACATCATGGAGCAATTCTATGACTACAGGATGACTGAAGAGCGCTCCGTGGTTGAGCAAGCTCATGAGATATAGTCATTTGCTAGAGAACCTGAGCACTTCAATTGTATCCTACCGGACAAGTTTATTGCCGGAGGTATCATCACTCAGCTTCCTCCCACGTGGAGGAACTTTGCTACCTCACTGAAGCATAAGAGGCAGGAGTTTTCCGTTCCGGATCTCATTGGTACTCTTGATGTGGAAGAAAAGGCGAGAGCAAAGTACAACTGTGCTCGAGGTATTGAGGGAGGTTCTAGTGCCAATCTGGTATAGAAGAACTTCCAGCCCCACAAGTTCAAGAACAAGGGCAAGTTTGATGGTAAAGCAAAGTTTGATGGGAAGAACAAGGCTGTGCAGCACACGAACTTTAAGAAGAAGAATGGCAAGAAGAAATGTGTTTGTCATGTGTGTGGGGATCCTGATCATTGGGCTCCTAGTTGCCCTAATCGCTATGACAAGCGTCATCCTGGGAAAGGCGACAAGACCGCTAATGTTGTCACTGGAGACACTGACATGAAGGATGTTGGGTATGGTATATGTCCCACTATTCTTTCAGTATGTCATTCTCCTGATTGGTTGATTGACACGGGTGCTAATTTGCATGTATGCGGTGATATTTCCATGTTTTCGTCTTATCAGACCGCAGGGACTTCAACCGTGCTGATGGGCAACGGTTCAAGTGCTTATGTTCATGGTGTTGGCACGGTCAATCTGAAGTTTACTTTAGGGAAGATCGTGCGGCTGAAGAACATGCATTATGTCCCCTCCGTCAATAAAAATCTTGTTAGCGGATCTCTTCTATGTAGAGATGGCTACAAGCTTGTATTTGAGTCGAATAAATTTGTAATTTCCAAGTATGGAACCTTTGTTGGTAAAGGCTATGAGTCAGGAGGCATGTTTCGTTTATCCTTATCAGACGTTTGCAATAAAGTTGTTAATCATGTTTGCAACAATAATGAATCAAATGTGTGGCATTCACGTCTTTGTCATGTTAACTTTGTTTGCATGTCGCGACTAGCGAAGTTGAACTTAATCCCTAGTTTCATCGTCGTCAAGGGATCCAAGTGTCAAGTGTGTGTGTGCAAGCTAAGCAACCTCGTAAGTCTCATGTGACTGCGGAAACGAGAAATCTTGCACCACTAGAGCTCATACATTCACATATATGTGAAATGAATGGTGTTTTGACAAAAGGTGGAAAGAAATATTTCATGACTTTAATTGATGACTCCACTAGATACTGCCGTGTGTATCTTCTGAAATCTAAGGATGAGGCTTTGAACTTTTTCAACATCTATAAAGCTGAAGTGGAAAACCAACTTGATCGAAAAATCAAGAGGCTTAGGTCCGACCGTGGTGGAGAGTATTTTTCCAATGAATTTGATGCTTTTTGTGCGAAACATGGTATAATCCATGAGAGGACGCCTCCCTATTCACCTCAGTCAAATGGGGTGGCCGAAAGAAAGAACCATACTCTAACTGATTTGGTTAACGCCATGTTAGACACATCGGGTCTCTCCAAGGCATGGTGGGGGGAAGCGATATTGACTGCATGTCATGTCCTAAACCGAGTTCCCACAAAGAACAAAGAGATAACTCCATTTGAGGAATGGGAGAAGAAAAGGTTAAAGCTCTCTTATCTACGAACCTGGGGTTGTTTGACGAAAGTCAATGTGCCAATTCCAAAGAAGCGGAAGCTGGGACCAAAAACTGTGGATTGTGTTTTCCTGGGATATGCTTTTCATAGCATTGGTTATAGATTCTTGATTGTAAAATCTCAGGTACCTGACATGCATGTCGGTACGATCATGGAGTCGAATGATGCGACTTTCTTTGAAGATATCTTTCCCATGAAGGATATGGCTACCTCATCTAACCAGGAGATGCCTAGTTCATCAAATCAGAACCGCCATACAATTCTTGAACTGTCATTTCGATGGAACACTTTGAAAGTCCTGTGGAGGAGAACAACGAAGTTCCTACTAGGAGCAAGAGACAGAGGACTGCAAAGTCCTTTGGTGATGATTTTCTTGTGTATCTCATAGATGACACTCCCAGTTCTATTTCAGAGGCCTATGCATCTGAAGATGCTGACTACTGGAAGGAAGCAGTTTGTAGCGAGATGGATTCCATCTTGGCGAATGAAACTTGGGAGATAACTGATCGTCCTTATGGGTGCAAACCTATAGGATGCAAATGGGTATTCGAGAAGAAGCTTAGGCCTGATGGTACTATTGAAAAGTACAAGGCTCGGCTCGTGGCTAAGGGTTATACCCAAAAGGAAGGCAAAGACTTCTTTGATACTTACTCACCTGTGGCTCGACTGACCACTATTCGAGTTCTACTTTCACTAGCTGCCTCACATGGTCTTCTCGTTCATCAAATGGATGTTAAGACTGCTTTCCTAAATAGAGAGTTGGACGAGGAAATTTATATGGAACAACTAGATGGGTTTGTAATAGATGGTCAGGAAGGGAAAGTGTGCAAGTTGCTAAAGTCTTTGTATGGACTCAAGCAAGCACCCAAACAGTGGCATGAGAAGTTCGAAAGAACTTTAACAACTGCAGGCTTTGTTGTGAATGAAGCTGAAAAATGTGTGTACTATCGCCATGTTGGGGGCGAGGGAATTATGCTTTGCTTGTATGTTGATGAAATACTGATTTTCGGAACAAATCTGAATGTTATTAAGGAGGTCAAGGATTTCCTATCTCACTGTTTTGAGATGAAGGATTTAGGAGTGGATGATGTCATTCTGAACATTAAGTTGTTGAGAGACGACGATGGTGGGATTACATTGCTTCAATCTCACTATGTGGAAAAGATCTTGAGTCACTTTGGCTACAGCGACTGCAAGCCCTCTCCAACACCGTATGATGCTAGTGTGTTGCTTCGAAAGAATCAAAGAATTGTTAGAGACCAATTGAAATATTCTCAGATTATTGGCTCGCTTATGTACTTAGCCAGTGCTACAAGACCTGACATCTCTTTTCTTTGTCAAGAACCGAGCAGGTTTGTCTCAAAACCAGGAGATGTGCATTGGAAAGTTCTAGAGAGAGTTTTGCGTTATTTGAAAGGCACTGCGAATTATGGACTTCACTATACTGGGCACCCAAAGGTGCTTGAAGGGTGATACGTCTCCAACGTATCTATAATTTTTGATTGCTCCATGCTACTTTATCTACTGTTTTGGACTATATTGGGCTTTATTTTCCACTTTTATATTATTTTTGGGACTAACCTATTAACCGGAGACCCAGCCCAGAATTGCTGTTTTTTGCCTATTTCAGTATTTCGAAGAAACGGAATATCAAACGGAGTCCAAACGGAATGAAACCTTCGGGAACGTGATTTTCTCACCGAATGTGATCCAGGAGACTTGGACCCTACTCCAAGAAGCTTCCGAGGAGGTCACGAGGGTGGAGGGCGCGCCCCCTACCTCGTGGGCCCCTCGTAACTCCACCGACGCATTCCTTCCTCCTATATATACCTCGTATCCCGTATGATCAAAGGGAGCCCAAAAACCTAATTCCACCGCCGCAACCTTCAGATCCACGAGATCCCATCTTGGGGCCTGTTCGAGCTCACGGAGGCGCATCCACCACGGAGGGCTTCTACATCATCACCATAGCCCTCCGATGAAGTGTGAGTAGTTTACTTCAGACCTTCGGGTCCATAGCTAGTAGCTAGATGGCTTCTTCTCTCTTTTGGATCTCAATACAATGTTCTCCCCTCTCGTGGAGATCTATTCGATGTAATCTTCTTTTTGCGGTGTGTTTGTTGAGACCGATGAATTGTGGGTTTATGATCCAACTTATCTATGAATAATATTTGAATTTTCTCTGAATTCTTTTATGTATGATTGAGTTATCTTTGCAAGTCTCTTCGAATTATCTGTTTGGTTTGGCCAACTAGATTGGTAGTTCTTGCAATGGGAGAAGTGCTTGGCTTTGGGTTCAATCTTGCGGTGTCCTTACTCAGTTACAGAAAGAGTTGCAAGGCACATATTGTATTGTTGCCATCGAGGATAACAAGATGGGGTATTTATCATATTGCATGAATTTATTCCTCTACATCATGTCATCTTGCTTAAGGCGTTACTCTGTTTTTAACTTAACTAGCAAAGTGGCCCGCTCGATGCGCGGGCTAGAACTTTAGAAAGTTTCATAATGTAAACATCTTATTTGATTTGTGTAAAGAAAATTTTGAACCAAATGTGATAAAATTCACAAATATAAGATTTATTTGAATGTAGTTTTTCCTTAGATACGTTTTGTTTTCTCTCTTTTTATTTTCTGACATAATGTAAGATTGACATGTTAATTGTAGTTGGCGTTATGAGAATCAATCTGAAGTTCACCTATTTTCCTCCTTGATGGCCCTTACTTGTACGTATTCCGTGGCTCAGGTCGGGTGTACTTCCACGGGGTTGCCTTCTATGCAGACTTGTTTGGCTCCCCCGTGCCTCATAGAGCTCCATGTTTGGTCAACAATGATGGACGGGTAGCATCCTGAGTAGCAGCTATTAGCAGGAGGGCGCGAGCTCATGGAAACCGATGCTGCATTTACCAACAGCATTCATGGAGGTGATAATCTAGCTTCGATCATGTGCAAGTTTGAGATTTGTAGGGGCGTTGCCATTCCCAAGTCCCGTTCCATACGCATCATCGGTATCCTAAAGTGAGGCAGCTTGAAAAGTTGTCTTCATCCTCTACGGTTGCAACCCAACTTGAATTTCTCTCATTTCCACCTATAGGCCCCGTCCCCCATATTCTTTTTGCATCATTGCACAATTGGACTAATATAATTAAATCAAGGTAATGTTTTATTAGTGATAAGTGTTATCATTTATGTCTTTCTACAATCTTATATACTGTTTGATATGGGTTTTCGACCGGTTGATTTATGGTCAAGGTACTAAATGATGAAAAAAGATATGAATGCCAAATACATCTTAAGCGTATATTTAATCTTTTTATGCCCCTCAAATTTTTACCGAGCTTGGCGAACAATACCAAGTACTCAACAACAGCAAAGTAATGTTAGCACTACACGTATCCGTCTTTGCATAGCTTCACATATGTCGCATGCCATAGTGCACCATAATGTACTATTTTAATGTTGTACGACTAATTCAGATCATAGTACTTATTTCAAACATAAATTATACTATTGACATGTCAATCTTATGATGTATCCTTCCAATTCTAAGCACAGACACACCATTGAAAGCTAGCTTGAAATTAATACATGATAGACAATATTGATCTCTACCGAGTCTGTGTCAATCTTAGCAGCTAGTACATGAGTCTACACTTCATTGACGGTTGGAAGTTCTTTTTCTTACGTGAACTTTTCAGGATATCTAATGTTATTCCCCATTATCTTATCATTATATGTTAATATCAAGAAAAAAGTGGATTATGCTAAGTAAATATTCACGTTGTACAAAACAATTTCTAGCAAAAAATAAGTTTCCATGTTTAGGTTAGATAAGTAGCTTAGTCTGACTATTACGACTTTGTTAGCTAGCCTTGATAAGTAAGGAGTAAGGACACACAGAGCACACTTCAATTCTACAAGTTATCAAGATCAGATGAACATCACACCTTGCTACTCTAGAGTAAACTATAGAAATAGATCAATGCATACCGCAATCAAGAAAGAAGCGTCACAATACTTTTACAGAAAAAGCTTCTTAGACCAATCATGATAGAATTCATCTAGCTTGTAAGCACAAAAATCAAATCTACATTGCAGCAATGGAGGAAATTCACACGAATCTATGATCTGAAATTCTGTGTACATATCATACTCACCTATCTCGAGACTGTTGGCACAGTCGTACGACCGAGTTTTTCTGACTATGCGTGACCATGATGGGTCTAACTCTAGTACAAAGCTAGCTTCTTATATCCTGAGCCGTGCGCACGTACACAATACCTAGCTCCAAAACTAATTAGTTCTTGCGGCCGGCCGGAAACGTCAACAGTTGATCCACTCCCGATCAATCTTCATCATACGCACCTACACACAAGACAACGGCAAGACGCAAGGCGAATTGATTTTCACGGCCAGCGGGAAACGCAAATAATCGATCTGTTGGTGAACAATCTTCAAGTGTACGTACGTATAGTACATACAGAGCAGTCAACTGATTCTTGCCGCCCGATGAGGAAGGGGCCGCAAGATTTCTGTAGTGGGCGCACATGGTTGCCGGTGGTGCTAGTTAGGGCATTAGAGCAATTCCTTTGCGTTTTTTTCTTTCCATACTTTAATGTTTCAAAACAAAGCATGTATCTTCTTCTTTTTTAAAGGAAACGTAGCTTCATCTTTTTATTAGAAGGCATGTTTAGTGAAACGTTTTTCTTCTATAATGGCAATGGTGGGTAATTTTTGAACTTTAAAAATATCTAATGGCTATAAATTTTTAACCTATTAAATAAACGGATGGATTTTTCTGTTTTTTGTGAGATTTTCTAGTATATTTCTCTTTTTCTGATGAGCCCGTCAAATACTTTTTATATATAATAGATAGATACTCTAGATGCATGCTGGATAGCGGTCGATGAGTGGAGTAATAGTAGTAGATGCAGAATCGTTTCGATCTACTTGTCACGGACGTGATGCCTATATACATGATCATACCTAGATAACCTCATAACTATGCTCAATTCTATCAATTGCTCAACAGTAATTTGTTCACCCATCGTAGAATACTTATGCTCTTGAGAGAAGCCACTAGTGAAACCTATGGCCCGCGGGTCTATTCTCATCATATCAATCTATATCACTTTATTTACTTGCTTTGTTTTTACTTTGCCTTTACTTTTTACCTTGCATCTATCTATCAAAAATACCAAAAATATTATCTCGATCAGATCTCACTCTCGTAAGTGACCCTGAAGGGATTGACAACCCCTAAGCGTTGGTTGCGAGTTGGTATCGTGTTGTGCAGGTATGAGGGACTTGCGCGTGACCTCCTACTGGATTGATACCTTGGTTCTCAAAAACTAAGGGAAATACTTACGCTACTGTGCTGCATCATCCTCTCCTCTTCGGGGAAAACCAACGCAAGCTCGAGACGTAGCAAAGGGTATAGTGACTCAAACTGGATCTCAGATGTTGATAAGATAAAGGCCACGAGTAGATATGTATTCACTCATGGAGGTGGCGCTGTTTCTTGGAAGTCTTGCAAGCAGACCATCTTAACGAGGTCAACAATGGAAGCAGAACTCACAGTACTAGATACAGCTACGGTCGAAGCAGATTGGCTTCGCCGGCTCTTGAATGACTTGCCGATTGTTGAGAAACCTGTACCGGGTATCCTTATGAATTGTGACAATCAAACTGTAATCACAAAAGTGAGCAGGTCAAAGGATAACATGAAGTCATCAAGACACGTTCAAAGAAGGTTAAAGTCTGTCCGGAAAATGAGAAACTCCAGAGTTATTGCATTGGATTATATCCAAACGTCTAAAAATTTGGCAGATCCTTTTACTAAGGGTCTATCACGTAATGTGATAGATAATGCATCGAGGGAGATGGGTATGAGACCCACAATATGAGTTGTTCATAGTGGTAACCTATTCTTTGTGATCGGAGATCCCGTGAATTAGATGTGGAAGACAAGCTGTTGATCAACTGGGAGGAGAGTATCCTTACTATTAACAATACCACTCCATGAAGATACAATACTCTCCTAAAACTGAATGGCAGGTTAATGTATATCTTAATGTGTTCTAAGTGGCTCATTTAAGCAGAGATGTTGTCCTGCAGAACATCATTTGAAGAACACACCTATATGAGTCTGATTGTCAAACGTCGCAATCTATGAGAGTAGGGTTCTCTCTAGTAAACTCATGAAAGGTCTCGGAGTATGATGCATAAGCTCCACCCGCAGGGAAGACCCACGGTATCCACGTATCGGTCAAGGCTTTATGTGAAGCTAGATTTGCAGAAAACTTGCAGTTCAAGGCCTAGTCCACTGTTCAAGTTGCTTACTAGTGTAGCATAGAGTTCTAGGTGGAAGTTCAACTTAACAGTCTCCATTGCAGTACCGGTATATAAAACAATGTTTTGGAACAAAAGGCAAATTTTGTGTGCCTCTGAGATCTGGTGGGGGATTGCTGGAATTTTGTCTATTTTGGGCCTAGCCCAATAGCAGTTTCAGAATTCCTAATAAATCCTAGAGGCCCACGCAGCCCATTAGTGCAAGACAAGAGGTGGAACTAAAGTTTAGTCCAACATTGCTAGTTTAGAGGGAGTTGGACCTCTTTATAAGGGAGGTTCTTTCCCCACATGTATGAGCATGAGAACAAGAGGGACATCCACACGCGCTCCTCCTCCGCTGCCCGCCTCGCCACGCCGCGCCGCGCTGCGGGTTACGGGAATGAG
Organism: Aegilops speltoides; assembly: GCA_021437245.1. Classification (NCBI taxonomy): domain Eukaryota; kingdom Viridiplantae; phylum Streptophyta; class Magnoliopsida; order Poales; family Poaceae; genus Aegilops; species Aegilops speltoides. The sequence goes on from CM038143.1 coordinate 445,115,807, forward strand.
CCGAGCCGATGTCTAAATTTTTTCCATGCACGACGGGTATACGAACGGTCACCCGGGAGCTGAAACGTTTTGTTGTAGTGGATCCTGAATGCGAACGGCGCACCTCTTTGCGTGCTGCCTGTTCGTTTTGTCTCCCTCCGTTGCTTCACCTCCCGCCGCAGCCTGTTCGCGTCCTTCTCCTGTGCCTATATAAGAGAGGTCGCTCCTCTCCAGAGAGACACACCAAAAGATCCTCTTCCTCTCGCCACAAAGTTCCTGAGCACTGCGCTGCTGCTACGATCTTTCCCATCCTGACTTGCGGCGTGCACCGCAGGTCGGGACAGTAGGCCTCCGAAACTGCACCTTTTGAGTCCTGTACGGGAGAAGGGTGATAAGATTTTTGGGGAGTGCTCTGTGCGACTACTGACTCCTTCGTCACGGACACTCTGGACTCCGACGACTACTTCCCCGACGACGACTTCTTCCCCAACATCGACAACCTCCTCGACGACATGGTTGGCGAGGATGTCGACCCCAAGTCCAGTACTGCTGCTGCTGTCCCGTATGTGATCTTCTCCTTCCTGTTCGAGGTTCAGCTATAGTACCTTGTTTTGGTGTTTGTCCTACATATATTAGGTTCTACATCATATATGCAACTACCTCTACTGTCTGCTCTAGATTTGCTAGGCTATAGTTCTTATTTGCAGATGCCATTTACCTTCTCTCTGTCAGAAAGCATGACTTATTTTATCTCTACTATATTAGTCATGCTTTATCTAGTTTTTCTGTTAATAAAATCATTTGGTAAATTGCTCATATTTCCAACGCCTTCAATGTTGATCCGCTCGATGACATGGGTTGTGAAAGGCAAAGCTCCATCAAACACGATATCGATACAGTGCTTCCATAGCTCCAACAATCCAAGAATGCAAATGGCCCGGGTAGTTCGCTTGTTTTTGTGCGCCATCTCAAGCCCGATGCACCAACCTTTCAGTGTTTTGCCGTCCCTCGGAGCCAAATCCAGTCCGCCAGTTGCAGTATGTATTGAATGCCAAACTTCTTGGGTAAAAGCACAGCTCACCAAGATATGGTCCAGGGTCTCCCCTTGTTGGTCGCAGAAGGGGCATGTGGCATGATGCGGTAGGCCATGGCGAGCCAGCCTATCAGACGTCCAACAACGGTCCTTGATAGCCAGCCACGTAAAGAACCTACACTGCCGCGGTGCCTTTGATTTCCTTGTGAACGAGGGCGTCGCCGAAACCTCAAGACCGACAAACTTGGCCGCATACTCTGATCGCTCTGAGAAGGCGCCATCCTTTTCCCAAGATGATCCGATGATGTCTTCCCCATTCTTGTCCAAAGGCATGTCCTATACTCGTTGCCTAAGGTCCATGTATTGCTGCTGCTTGACAACAGGAAGATCCGGGCCAAAACTCCCTGCCCAAGCTCATTGATCAAGGGCGTCTCCAATGTCATCGATACTTTGATTCTCCCCGAAACTCTTGAGTAGATGAAAGGTGCAAGTTCAGGAACTCGGAATTTGTCTAGTCACCGATCTTCCTAGGACAACGTTGCACTGCCATCCCCGACTCTAGCCCTGGCGGCCACATGAAATAATGTTAGAGACTCGGGATTTCATTTCATAGAAATCACGTAATCTTACAACTACTAAAAGAAAAGAGAGTAGCCAAAGGGCTAGATATTCCAATTGCCCTACATCAACCAGGTCAAGAGCACATGCGAGCTCAAGAGCTACCGAATTGCCATCACGAAGCACCCAGGAAAAGGAAAAAATTTGTTTAAGATGCCACTATACAGAAGCTATTACAAGTTTAAGTAGCCATCTAACTACCATGGAGCAAGTTTTTAAACAAGCCTGCTAAAAGAGAAGGAAGAATCAACGCACCTAGATACCCCTCCATTTACTAATACAAGACAACTTTGTTTTTTTTGTCAAATTTTGACTTCTAATTTTGCTATTTTAGTCAAGAAAATATGAGTTAAATGTCATAAAAAAAGGTTATCAAAAAGTACTTTGAAATGTGCATCCAATGGAGTTCTTTTTGTGACATATAATTGACATTTTATTAATAAGATGATGGTCAAAGTTAGACAAAAATGAACTGGCCTTGTATTAGTAGATGGAGAGAGTAGCGTGAGGCGTTTGCAGATTTCCTTCTTTTTCTTCTGCTGGACTGCACCTTCTCTAAAAGATAGAGCTTCATTGGATCCGCAGAACGTCAAAACGCTATCCTTGTACCACCTTAAAGACTTCATTTGCCGTCACTTCTAGGATTTTTACCACCCACGTCAACCTTCTTTTATCTTTTTCTATTTTTCTGCAAAATATTCCTATCATTCAGCCATCTAGAAATCATATTTATGGGGACATAATGGTTAGTGATTTTCTTGTTATAAAAAAGTACCAAGTGTTTTCCATCAGCATGGAAATTTTGTATCCAAGGTCCAGGCAAAGCATTAACATTGTCATGTATATCAAGCAAGTTAAAAGCACATTTTACAATGTTCTAGAGTATCCTAATGAGATAACATTTCATAAAAAAGATGATCAATAGATTCATCTAACCACAAAAATGGCAAGCTTTGCTGCCAATCCAGCCCCTCCCGATCAAAATGTCCTTTGTCAGGATGCTGTTTCGCAAAACCAACCACATAAAGATTTTAATCCTTTGAGGAATTTTAGTTTTCAACATAAATCTGTGTGGAAATCTAACACCAGTTTCTATTAAGTTTCTATAATATGATTTAATAGTATAGCTAACCTTTTTTTAAATTAAAGTCCATTTTATAGTGTCCCTCTCATCATTGAGAGCAGTTGCAGAACATACATCCATTATATGATTCTACAATTCAAAGGAATCTCCTAGGAGAGTTCTCCTGAACTGGATGGGTCAATCCCTTTCCTAGAAACATCAACAACACACATGTTTTTATCAAAAGATCAACTTAGGGAAGTTGAGCTGAAGTGGTTTATCCCCTATCCGCCAGTCTTCCCAAAACCTAACATTTTTCCATTGCCAACAGAGAATTTACAAAGGGAAGAGAAATGATTTCTGAATTTTAACAGGCCTTTCCAGAATTGTGAGTCCCCTATTCTAGATTCAATCCCAACAAGACATTGGTTTATTTGATATTTTCTTGTCATAACTTCTTCCCATAAGCCCTCAGTGTCATACATTTCCCACCACAATTTACACAACTAAGCCTGGTTCATGATAGCTAATGTTTGACGCCTAGACCTCCTAAACCTGTTGGTCTACACACCTCAAACCACCTAACCGGATAATTTTTCCTTTCCTTTTCTTCTTCTTGCTGGAGTATTCTAACTCAGAAGAAATCCATCCTTCAATTTATTTACCCATGTTGGCAGCCCATAAAAGGACATCACGAGGTCAGGTATGCCAGTAAGAGATGATCGAATTAAAGTAACTTATTGCCACTAGGCAGAAGCTTGCCTTGCCAAGTGCTACATTTATTCTCCATCTTATCCTCCAATTGTTTTAGTGTTTGTTTCTAATTATTTTCTCATCTACATGCATTCCTAAATATTTAAGAGAAAGGCTTCCAATGGGACAAGTGGATATATGAACAAAATTAGCTGATTTATCTCTTGCTTCCCTAAACAGAAAGTACCTACTCTTATGAAAACTAATTTTGAGCCCAGACATAACAGGACAAGTGAATATATCAAAAAAGTTAGCTGCTTATATCTTGCTTCCCTAAACAGAAAGTACCAACTCTTATGGAAACTAATTTTGAGCCCAAATATTTGTTTGATTGAAGATATTATAAATTTTAGGTTGTGAGCACTATCATACTCATCCTCTAATATAAAATGGTATCATATGCATATTGCAACATGTTAATACCATTTTCAGTATATTCTAACAACACCACTTTAATAAACCAGATCCATGATATTATTCATTAGGATGGCTAGAGAATCATTAGCTAGATCAAACATCAAGGGGGATAAAGCACCGCCTGTCTCAGGCCCTTATGAATAGGAAAGGCCCAACATAGTCATTTACTTTAATACCTATATATTGCAAGCCCCCCTAATAGTTGACATGACCCAATCAATCGATTTATCAGGGAACCCTTTCAACTTAAGCATTTTCTAAACAAAATACCATTTTATCTTATCATAAGCTTTTACAAAAGCCACCTTAAAATAAAGGCACTTTGTGTTTTTAGTATGAATACTATTTAGAGCATGTAAAATCATCACACCCTCCATAATATATCTCCCTTTTACAAAAAAATGTTTGAATGGAAGAAATCACCTCTCTAGGTACTACATTTAATCTATTCATGAGGCCTTTTGTAAAAAAATTTACTAACATTTAGGAGACAAATAGGTCTGTAGTTTTGTATTTGATTGTCACCTTTGATCTTGGGCATTAGAGTAGTGATACCATAGTTAAGCCTCAAAATATATAAATTGCCTTTATTAAAATCAATAAATTGGGCCTTTAAATCAAACTTGACAAGATCCGAGAAGTGCTGGTAGAATTTAACAGTAAACTCATCTGGGCCTGGGGATTTGTTATGAGCCATTTTGAAGACTACTTCTTTTGTTTCTTCCAAGGAGAATGGTGCAGTCAATTTATCTGCAGCCCCTCCAGTGATAGTATTGGGATTCTCAACATCTAATGAAATGTTAGAGACATTAGGCTAGCCAAACGTTCTTTTGCCAAAAAAATAGTGATATAATGAATTAGCTCTCCCCCCTTCAATTCGGCATTATTCTTTGATCTAAAGCATTAATTCTATTTTTTCTTCTCCTACCATTGGCATATGACACCCGTTGATTTCCAAAGATCAAGCGCCCACCTGATGGCTGCTACCATATCATTGATAGACCAAAAGTTTCCCCTGAAAATGTCGCTATTTTTCCCCTCCCCCTCTCCCCCACCTACTTCCCTCTCCACCACCATTACTGTGCCTCCCCCAAGCCTAGCCACCTCCCCTTCCGCTACTAGACTAGATGACAACGCCTCGCCGCCGGGGTGCTCAGATCCGTCGCCTTCAGCCGGTGTCGCGGCTGGCGGAGCCGTTGCGGCTTCCGCCCCCTCCAGTCGATGCGAACTCACCAGAGGGGTACCAGGAGATGGAGCGGGTGGTGTGGGAACGATTCCCGGACCGCTCGATGTGGTCGAAGATCTCCGAGAACATCCTTCAGCATGCCAGGTTCGACGAATACGCGAGATTCACCGGCGACGATGGCGCATCGGATGTGGAGTTCCTCTTCTAGGCAATCCAGGAGGTGGACTCGCCAGATCCTGCGCAGGCCGTGCAGTAGAGGGATTTTCTGATCGAATCCTCCTCGATTCAACACCGCAAGGTCGCGCATGGATGCAATATCTAGGATTCCTTTGGGTATGCTTCACGCCGGGGTCCTCCCTCCTCGCCAGCTCAAGCGACCGTCGATGGTGCTGGCCGCGGCTTGCACGGTGGAGGTATGGCTACTGGAGGCCATCACCGAATATACAAGGGCGGCAAGCACAACATCGAGCCCCCACCATGGCCTCGCGACCAAGGTATTATTTCGGGTTTCACCTCTGGCAATTCTCTGAAATACTTACGCGATTTTCGTGCGCATCACAGATTTGGTACTGTTAAATTGCTTGATCCAGTAGATGTTCCAAGCACCATTTTTCCTTACTCAGGGGTTCCCTTTTCTGATGATAGTGTGGCGATGAATAATCGAGATTCATAGGAGTTGTGGGTTATCCCTCTTAGTGATTTGGTATCAAATAATAATGTGATAGATGTTGGTATGGATAAGCCATGTGAGGTTGATGACAGGAGATTTGTCCAGTCTAGTTTGAATTCAAAAATAGAGGAAAAACTTGGAGCATGTGCTTCAGGAAAAGGTGATAAAAAGCAGAGAGGCCCTATTCCTGCTCCAATGGTGTGCGAGCCATCCATTCATGGATGTGTGGTGATGCAGAAAACGAAATCTAGTATTACGTCTTCTTAGCCTAGACATGACCTAGAATATATAGACGAGCAGTATGGCCAGTTGTGGTCGATTCCATCCCCTCCCCACCGCCGTAGTAACCCTAGCCCATTCCTCCCGAAACCTTTTCCTACTACTTTTTGGTTGAGGAAGGATTTGCTAGCTGTTGCAAAATTTACTAGGGCTGACTGTCATCCTGCTGTGTTGAGATCTTTTGATCCTGCTCCCAAATTGATCTGTTTGCCGTGCGAGGGTATTGGCCCAGGTTCAAGATCGTTTGCAGAAGCTGTTAAGCAGGGAGTGGTGATGGCTGATAGGCGTCCTTCTGGATCAAGCTTAGGGGCAGCCTCTCAACGGGGGGCTGGTCAGCGTGCCCCGACCCCTGTGCAATGCCGGCAAGGTACTACCACTTCTGGTAAAGATCCTGTTCCTGCGCAGAAAACTAAGTCTACTGCATCTACTGCTTCTTCATCTCAAATCCCTGCTCAAGTTGTTGAATCCGAGGTAGAACAAGTGCTTGATCCTAGATACAAAGATATGATCTGCTTTAACTGTGGAGGCCCTGGCCACTATGTGGGGGAATTGTGTGAAGACAAAGGCGTGTTTCATTTGCCAGCAGAATCATAATGTTAATAATTGTGCTACTTGGGCCAAGATCCAACCTTCTCCTACTTTCTTTGGAAGTGGAGCTAGTGGTCTTGGTTTTTACCATGTGGAGGTTCCTATTGCTGCTGAGACCAAATGGTTGAATTACCAGAATTGTGCTGTGGTTAATATTATCAAGGGTGAGGTTCAGAAAACTGAGCTTTGTGGCTTGTTATCTGCTATTTTTTGAAAAAATAGACAGTGGCCTTGGCAAGTTAGAGAGTTATCTAGCAAGAAATTCTTAGTCAGATTCCCACATTGGAAAAGTGCTGTAGACCTAATTGAATTTCTAGCCTTTGATCTTCCTAAAGATGGTGTAAATGTGAATGTGACTTAATGGAAGGGAGCATGTGATCCATTTGGAGAACTGGTTGAAGCCTGGGTATTGATTGAGCGCATACCACCTAAACGGTGTACCTGGAAGGTGTTCTGTCAGATTGCTTCAATGTTTGGTGTGCTTACTGATGTAGACTGGAATGGAATGTTCAGAACAATTTTTGAGAATGTGAGGGTAAAAATTGCTTGCAGAGATCCAATCAAAATTCCTTTTGAAAGATTGATATAGATGAAGAAAAAGCTATTTCTTATTGGATTTACTGTGGAAGGGTATGAGCAAACTGGTGGCCTAGATTCTGTGATTAATGATGAAGAGGGTGATGATGAAGAGATTGATGAAGATACTGAGAATATCCATGAGAATAAAACTGATGGTGGTCAGGATGACCTTCCGCCCAATGATGAAAATGCTATTGATGATTTGGATAGAGCTAACTTAAGCTCAAAAGGAAATACTAATGCTGGTAGTAAAAAAAATCTTCTGATGATGTTGAACACCAGGTTAGTTGGTCAGATACTGAACATGAGAACTTCATCATGGAGTGTGCTGTGGTGGAGGCTAAATCTGAAGGAGAAAAAGAGCAGGATGATTCAACTAGAGGTGAAGGTGAGATTGGAGCTTGTGCTTCACCAATAATGTTAAGGGATGAGAAGGCAGCTTTAACTTGGCCAGGTGAATCTGATGATGGACCTCTTCTAGTTGATAATGTTGCTTCTTATGAAGCTATGGATCCTCATACTGTCTCTAAGACAAAAAATCCTTTAGATAATGTGTCTATCTGTGATAATGACGGAAACCTGGCTGGAAGCGACAGTGTGGATTACTGTAGTATGATACTGAAATCAATTGATTGTTCTTATTCTGAAGAAGAGAAGAATGCTGAAGAAGACATGGTAACCTTACCTGTGGATACTGTTGAATTGATCAAATCTTCTGGTTTGAAAAGGTCTTTGCTATCTTCACTTGATGAGGTGATGGAGGTTGGGAATAACAAACATACCAAACCTAAGTGGGGGCCTATCCTGGCTCAAAAGCCACAGACCAGGGGGCATGGCAATGTGAATATCATGCAAAAAGCTGCTCAGTATAAGAGGAAAAAGAACCTAGAAGTGCCTCACACTTACAAAGGTAACTCATTTGCTGTTCTTGACCCTGATCTACTTGCTATCCATACTGAAAAAATCAATTTGGAAATAGGTAGTGTTGTGTGTTCTAAACATGTGATTATTGATGATTTGATTGCCAATGAAAAAGAAAAATGCCTGATGTTTGCTAATAACAACCCTGAAACTGTGTTACCTTCTAATTTAGATGTTAATGATGTAGATGTTGGGTTCACTCCAGTGGGGCCTACCTCTCAGCAATTAGTGGGCACTGCTGATTGCTTTGAGAAGTCTCCAACTGTTCTGACCAAGGTTAAGCCTTATGGCTTGTCACATCCCTTCAAAATAGCTTAGATCTGATAGGTCTCATTTGGAATATTAGGGGTCTTGGACAACTAGGAAAAATTCAGTGCCTGTGTGATACTATTGCTAAGGCTAACCCAGATTTTATTGGGTTTCAAGAAACAAAAAAAAGAACTAATTTCTTAGGGTCTCCTAAGGGCTGTGGACAAACAGAACCAGTTTACCTGGCACTTTTTACCTGCTTTGAATACTACTGGGGGTATTTTGGTAGGCTTTAGAAATGATGTGTTTGAGGTAATTGGCTTTACTAACAAAAGATTTGGTGTGGTTTCTACCGTTAAATCTAAATCTGATAAGTTTGTGTGGTAGTTAGTTGTGGTCTATGGCTCAGCTTATCCTGAGTTCAAGGTGGATTTTGTTGCTGAATTACATGATATCCTGGAGTTTGCCTCTTACCATGTTTTGGTGTGTGGCGACTTTAATCTTGTTAGACAACAGTCTGATAAAAGTAGTGGTATTATTAACCCACATTTTACCTTTCTCTTCCATGACTGGGTTAATAGATAGGCTTTGTTGGAAATCCCCATCTCCAACAGGTCTTTCACTTGGTCTAATAATCAAAATAATCCCATTTTTGCAATTCTTGATAGGGTGTTCACTTCTGTGGATTGGGATGCTCATTTTCCTTTATCTTCATTGATTGCCCTTCCAAGGGTGGGGAGTGACCACACCCCCTTAGTTTTAGACAGTGGGACTAGGAAAGTTACTTGCCCTAAGGTGTTTAGGTTTGAAAAATGGTGGTTAGGTCAATCTGGGTTCTCCCAACTTGTGCAAGATGTGTTCGTTAAAAATGGTGATGCTAGATATTCTATTGAAAATTGGATGTGTAAAACTAGAGCTCTTAGGAAAGTCATTAAAGGCTGGAGCATTAATATAGAGGCTGCCATGAAGAAAAAGAAAAAGTCCCTCCTTATGGAGTTTGATATCTTAGATGTGAAGTGAGAGCAAAATCATCTTTCTCCCTGTGAATTTGAGAGAATGAATTTGATTAAGAAAGAACTGGATGATATTTGGAAAAAGGAAGAGACTGCCTTATGGTAGAGATCTAGAGACAGAAAGATTTTAGAGGGAGATTGAAATAATGCTTATTTTATGGCACTAGCTAATCATGGACACAGGAAAAATCACTTGTCTGAATTAAATGGCCCTGATGGCCCTGTTACGACTACTGATGATTTGTTGGATGTTGCTACTAATTTCTATAAGAAGCTTTTTTCTTTTGAACAAAAACCTGACATTCATTTAGATGATGATTTTTGGGATGATTGTGACATGATCACAGAAGAGGATAGAGAGATCTTGGAGAAACCCTTTTCTAAGGAGGAGATTAAAAAGGCAATTATGGGTTCTTATGCTGGAGGGGCCCTTGGTCCTGATGGCCTGTCATTTATTTCCTACCAAACCTTCTAGGAGTTAATTAAAGATGACTTTATGTGGTTAGTGAAATACTTTGAAAATGGTAATTTGGATGTTTCCAGATTAAACTATGCTATTATTACCCTTATTCCTAAGATTAGGAATCCTAAAGATATGAAAAAATTTAGACTAATCAGCCTTGGAAACTGTTCTGTTAAAATATTTTCAAAAGCTATGAATACTAGGGCTTCCCCTATATGTGACAGAATTATCTCTCAAAACCAATCTGCATTTATTAAAGGGAGATTTATACAAGAAAGTGTGGTCATGGCTCATGAAGTGATTTGTGAGATCCATAGAACTGGCTCTAGTGGCCTGGTGTTAAAGTTGGATTATGAAAAAGCCTATGATAAGGTGAATTGGGATTTCCTTGTGGAAATGCTTAAATCTAGAGGTTTTGGTGAGAAATGGATAGGTTGGGTCTATAGTTGCCTTCATCAAGGGACTTTTGCTGTTAAAATTAATGATACTATAGGTCCTCATTTTGTGGGAGGGAAAGGTATAAAACAAGGTGATCCTTCCTTCCCTCTCCTTTTTAACTTAGTGGCTGATGTTTTTGCTAAAATGTTGAAGAAAGCTACTAGCCATAATTTGATTAAAGGGTTTCTGCCTCATGTGGTGCCTGGTGGTGTGGTCAGCTTGCAATATGCTGATGACACCCTGCTTTTCTTAGATGCCTCTGTTGATCATGCTAGAAACTTAAAATGGATCTTAGCTTGTTTTAAAAAACGGTCTGGTCTTTGCATCAACTTTCATGAAAGTGACTTGCATACCATCAATATTGATGAGGAGACTGCTAATGAGTTTGCCCAAATTTTCTGTTGCCAAATTGGGGAATTCCCTTTTAAATATCTTGGTGTCCCCTTACACTTCAAAAAACTCAGGAGAGAGGATGTCCAACCTATTATTGATAGAATTATCAGAAATATTGCTGGGTGGTTGGGGAAATTTTTTTCTTATAGAGGGAAATTGATCTTACTTACCACTTGCGTTGCTAGTATTCCTTCTTACTTAATGTCAATTATGAAATTCCCTAAGTGGGCAATTGATGCTATTACTTCTCAAATGTCTCACTTTTTCTGGGGTAATGTTGGGGATAATCATAAATATCATCTAGCCAAATGGGGGCTGATCTCTCAAAAGAAAGAGTGGGGTGGTTTGGGTGTCCCTAATCTTAGGGAGTTTAATATGTCTCTACTTGCTGCTTGGAGTAAACGTTTCTTTGATGATAGAGATAGTGAGTGGAAGAAACTGCTTAGATACAAATATAATGTGGACAGGCCAAATATCCTTTGGTCCAGAACTGGGGTGGGGCTCTCCTTTCTGGAAGAGCTTTACCTGGGCATTTTCTGCTGCAAAGACCTTCTATAGGTGGATCCCTGGGGATGGGAGGAATATTTCTTTCTGGCATGATACTTGGGTGGGTTATTTTTCACTCACGACTAGATTTTGGGATCTGTTTGTTATTTGTCAGCAACAAGATGCCTCTTTGGCCCAAGTTTGGGATGGGGAAAACTTGCAGCTGACCTTTAGGAGATGTGTAAATGAGGCTACTCTTTGCTCCTGGAATGAGATGCTCAGTGTGATTAAAGGTGTTGCTTTATCCAACATGGCTGATAAGCCTGTGTGGACTTTAGAAAGTAAAGGAGTGTATTCAGTGAAATCTATGTATAAGATGATCAATTGGGGGGGAGTGGTCTCTATTTGGAGAGATTTTATTTGGAGAATTAGAGTCCCACCTAATATCCATGTGTTCCTTTGGTTAATAGTGTATAACAAGAGTCTAACTAGGGATAATCTGGCTAAATGCAAACATGTGGAGGACCTGACGTGTGTCTTCTCTGGTGAAGCTGAAAGTATCCATCACCTATTTTTTGAGTGTGTGGTGGACTGACAAGTGTGGCTTGTGATTTCTAATTGCACTAGTTGCCCATGCCTGAATCGTTTGAATCTTTTATTCCTTTTTGGAAGAAGAAAAAAATGCTATGATGCAATTAATCTGACCTCTACTGCTACCTTATGGAGCTTATGGTTGTTTCGGAATGAATTTGTGTTTCAGGGGAGAAAATGGCGAAGTATCAAGTGTGTGCTGGAACTGATGGGGAGGCATATCCATCAATGGAAGATCTTGTGTGTGGACTCCCAAGCTGTGCTACTCCTCCAATGCTTGAAGCTGCTCGACCATCATCGCGGGGAGTTGCTTAGGATTGCCTGGCGTGTAGATGGTCCTATGGGGATTTCATAGCTTGTGCTTTGCTTTTCCTGTAGGGGCCTGAAACTCAGTTATCTTGTGTCTGTGTTCAGACTTTTAGTTGCGTTGTCTGTAATAATTCTGCTGCGGCTACTTCTGGCTAGAGCTGAGAGCTGTTAACAATATGCTTTGGTTGCCTTTGCTTTTCAATAAAAAGTTGGGGCAGGGGGGCAGCCCCTTTCATTTCAAAGAAAAAAAGAAAAGAAAATGCCGCTATTTCGCTCCTGCCATAGTTAGTTCCCCAGTGACCATGATGATCATGGATTTGGTCCCTTTTACCCTGAAACACATGTTCACATGTGTGCTAAAAAAGGGAAAACTATAGAGGGGATGTCCAAAGCATCAACTGTGTGTGGGCACACGACCTGTTTTTGTTTCCTACAGCAAGCAAATGGGCGTGCTATATTGGTTTAAAATTCGCAGGCTTAAATTCTACTGTACAATTAATGTACATCTAGTTGATGTGCAATATAAAATTAAGAGATTTTTATCGAAAAAGAGGTTGACCTGATGGATGATCAGCATAAAACCATTTTCATGAAACTGTTCATCAGTTTGTTGCGTGATGGTCTATCATTCATTCACCATCATGTGCCCATTCTATAACAGGGAATAAATTGGTCCTCGTCTGTCCTCTGTGCGCCGTCCATGCATGATGGTGTACCATTTCAATCCTTTTGTTGGCTTACCACCAAATACGCGAGAACGAACTCGATGTTGTCTCGTTTCAAAGAAAAAAAAAACTCGATGTTGAGAAATTAGTGGTCCTGGTATGGATGCTCATTAGTCATCAGTGTTTGTGACGAACACTAAGGCCAACTCCACCGTGCGACCCCAAACGGACGTCCGTTTTGCCCGGATTCTGTCCGTTTGGATAGAGCAATGAGGTCATGTCCGTGCCTGTCCTGGGATGCGGTGGTCGCGCGCTGGGCGCGCGGCCGCATTCGTTTGCCTCATCCCGTCCGCCAGGGCCTAAAATGCCCATATTTTCATATCAAAACAAGTTTGCACGTCCAAATATTAATTGTTTGAAAATAAAAATAGTTTTACAACCCAATCGAAGTTGTCTCTAATAAAAATAGTTTTACAACCAAATCGTGAACCACCAGTGCAACCACCACAAGATCTTCATCATCCGACGACGAATCGTCCGATGAACAAATGAAGTGGTGGAAGAAAAACTCATCACCACTGTCCATACCTTTGTGGGCAAAGTGTCGAACACCTTGCGGTCGTGGTGGCAAAGAGGCCGCGGTGATCACCTTGATGCAGGGGTGGTTGGCGACCGGCTACTGGCCGCTCTGGAGCACTCGTTGAAAGCTGCCGTGGCCGCCGTGGTGTGTCGTGTTCGGTCGTATCCACTCTGCCGCCGGCTAGGACGGCGGCGGCCAAACCTCCTTCGATCGACGGCCTAAAACTACGGCGAAAGCGCGGGCGTGGTGGCGACCATGTCGAGACGTGGTTTGCTATGGACGGCCGGGGGCTGCGTGGAGGAGGCGGCCGGAGAATAGCGGCGGCTCCGTCGGCGGGGCGGGGCGGGAGAGGGGGTGGAGGTGTTGGAATCGAATGGGATTACTTGTGTCCCCGACACGCGGGCCACGGAGGGACAAGGGCGTGCGGCGAGCCCGTCCGCGCGATGTCCGTTTCACCCTGAACTCGGCGCAAATTTGGGCCAGGGATGGGTCGAAAACGGACGGAATCCGGACATTTGTCCGTTTGGGGCCGCACTATTCGTCCGTTCTACCTCAAACGGACGCATCCGGACAAGATGGGGTTGCGCGGTGGAGATGGCGTAAACATTCCAGCAGCTCCTGAGAAGCTCCTCTCCTACTCCCGAGCCATATATAGTTGAGTGCATATGCATGGCATCTCTAGTTGATCGCCCTCTCTGAATCATCACGGTAGGTAAAGTTCACCTGAATTTCACGGGACCAGCGTGTCCGCTACGGCCGGTGTCACCACTCACGGCGAGCCCGGAGCTGACGAGAAACCTAACTGTCGCAGTCTTCCACCGACCTGATCGATCAGTCAGTCACCGGTTCTTCTGTGGTTCAGATGCGCATTCGCCTCTGCTGATATACCTCCTCCAAACATGAGAGTACAAAGGAACCTTCTCCCCGACACGCACGGTTCATGCACCAGAGGATGATAGGCTTCGAGGTCCGGCGCCCCCCCATGCTGGAGCCTGACGCTACCATGCGCTTACACATATGCAACAACGACGCGAAGCCAAGGCCGGCCGGGGCCATGCAGCATGATCAGCTTCCATGAAAACAACGTCCCCACTTGAATTTGCAACCCATCGATCTCGTGCCACTGCATCGAGCGAGTGCACATCAGTAGTCGAGCGTACGTACGTACTGTCGGTCGAGGTCTAGTTGCGATCCGGCACATGCCCTGGGCCACCTGCGACGCGTACGCTTGCGCCTGAACTTATTCCGAACTGCTGTTCTCGATCACGCCGATCGATCGGGACGCGGACGGGCATTGACGTGAGCCCGGCCGCTTGCCGGAGAGAGCAGCTTGCTTGATCTGGTCTGGTACTGTGATCCCCCGAATGATCTGGTAGTAGGATCCACGGCTTCGAGTCAATGACAAGGGGAAGAGACCACGGCGCAGTGGGGTTCAGACCAGTGTGGCTTAGCAAGCAGCAAGGGGATGATGACAATGGACAGGGCGGCGTAACAGCGGCGCTCCATGATTCGATGGGCGCGTACGTGTTTTGCTTTATCGAGATTGACGCTGATAGAGTATGCTCCCTTAGCTAATCGCCTTGGGAATTTCCTCTTTTGAAGCTGATTCGCCGCAACTTGTTTAAGCACCATTATCAGGTTGTTCATATAATGTGATACTGACGCATAGGAGTTCATGATTACAGATCTCCCCTTGGGACTTGAATGTGCAAACAGTGTATTTTAAGGGGTGCAGTACATTCCTGTTGGGATTGACAAGGAATATACGAATTCCACGTCAAAAAGAAAAAGTATACGAACTCCTAGAAGATTTGATTTCCTACAAGATGCTTCAACGATCCACTCATCGAATTATCTGTGGATGAAGACTCGCACTCCATCCGAACTGGTATTTTTACATCAAAATACTCTTCATTGCAAGGTGATCACCATATTATCTTTTACAAGAATATCAACAATCTTTAAAGATGGATCTTTCATCCACTCCCCACACACCTTACTTCTAGCTAGTTTGGCTAAATCATGGGCAGCACAATTAGTCTCTCTAGGAGCATATTCAAAAATAATATGTGGTCCATTTTTCAGTATCTCTATCACCTCGATGTTTTTAGAATTCACCGCAATGCGGTTATACCCGACTGTAGTTGCCAAAATTGAGACCAAACCGTAAGGCCACTGCCTCGGTCATAAGCGCATCTCCGCACCAATCGATTTCCCCGTTTCCTACCGCGACAAATCTACCATTCGAGTCTCTGATGACAACGCCATACGAGCCTTGAGTAAGTCTAGGTAAAAAGCTTCATCCAGGTTTAGCTTCACATAGTTGCTCCTTGGTCTTTCTCAACCATGTTGCTTGATCGTCGCCTTTGCATCACTTGCCATAGTATAATTAGCAACCAAATCTCTGATTGCCATTGCTATGAATTTAGGTTTCCGGACCTTTTCATTATGCACTAACTTTCTCCTCTCCCACCATAAATACCAGGAATCAATAGCAATTGCTTCCATTCAATCATTATGCACTAACTTTCTCCTCTCCCACCATAAATACCAGGAATCAATAGCAATTGCTTCCATTCAATTTCGCAGACAGAGGACCACACATCTTCAACTGGTTGTAGCAACAAATATTCTAGCACAACTTCTCCTACATGATCCACAACGCATGCTTTATCAATAGCAAAGTGCAAACCAAGTAACCCTCATACCTCTTCAGCTTTTGCACAAGTGAACAACAGGTGTTTGGTATCCTACGTTCCTATACTGCATGTAGGACATTACTCGCTGACTTTTATATGTCTGTTAGCCAAAGTCACTCGACATGGAAGCGATCCTAACCGAGTTTCCGAGAGGAAAATTTTAACCTTGCCAGGACAACTCAAGCTCCAGATCGTCCCCCATATTGGTGAATTCCATGAGGGTCCGACTGTATTTTCCCATGATATTTTATGTCCATATTGGCCGTGCCACTCCGCAAAGTAAGCCGATCTCACTGAGAAAATCTCCCATTTTTGCACAAGTTCCATGCTACATGGTCCGATATATCAAATTCAAGTAACGGAATCGCAAGGATCCGTGCCAGATCAACTTTCCAAAATGTTTGAGAAACTAACTCTTCATCCCAACGACCCGTAACAGGGTCAATGAAATCACTTGCTTTTGATAGTAAATTGCCTCCACGAGTCGTGATCACTTTCCTGGTAGGTGAGTTTGGGATCCTTTCATCACCCCAAACATTGATCTGACTACCATCATGGATTCATCATACATGGCCTCTTTTTAGGGTCTACACCCCCAACATAATACTTTGACGTGTGAACGAGGCTCTCTTTTTTAGAGTTGTATTCAAAATACCACAATCTGGATAATATTTGGCTTTGAGAACACAGGCACAAAAGGAATTCGGATTATCAATTAATCATCAAGCTTGTTTCGCAAGCAAGGCTAGGTTTAAACAATGAATATCTTGAGATCCCATTCCACCTTCTTTCTTTGGCCCACACAACTTCCAGCACGTAAACCAGTGCATCCTCCACTGATTGTCACTGTCACCCCACCAATAATTAATGGTATTCATTGTAAGGAAAACAATTCTTTCCTACGAGAGAACGAATAAACACAAGACCCAATCTACTAGATGCTAGCAACGAGTGGGAAAAGGTCTACATACCATTGTAGAACACGTGCATTTAAAGATCTAAAGATCATGGGTGATGTAGTCATACTTTCGTCAGATCAATCCGATGCAACACTGCTGAACGATGCCTCCGAATTACACAAACGTGCATTTCAATGTCGTCTCCTCCTCCTTGATCCAACAAGCGATGGGAAGATGTGGATGAGATTGATCTCGACAACACAATGGTGTGGTGGCGGAAGTAAGGTTGAAATCCAGCAGAGAGAACTGTGCGAATGAGGGACGTATGGAACGAGACGGAGGCGGCCAGCAACCGAGATGTCAGGTGCTGCAGCTAGCCCCTTCTTCCTCTGTTTATAGGCATGGCGGCGGAGTCTTGTCCCCTCCTCCAAGCTTCTAGGGGCTGCGCACCAAAGGGGGGAAGGAAATCCCTTCCTTCCCCACTGATCCCTATCCCTCATGTTTAGGGTTCTTGATCTCCATGCAGGTGGGTTCCACTCCGGAACCTTCTCGGTACAATACCGAAAAATTCTGAACTTTTCTGGTAACCCTAAAAATAATTTCAATGGTAGTTTTCTTTGTCTCTGGACCATTCCAGAGCTTCTTGTGATCTCCGGGATCCCATCCGAGATCTCATCAAACCCTAGCGACACTGAATGTTAAGTCTGTGACCCTCTGGGTTCGAGAATATGTGGACATGATCAAGACTCCTCTCCGATAAATAACCAATAGGGAGCATGGATGCCTGATATCTCCTTTTTATTGATCCACTATTGGAAATTAAAAGAGTATTCCACACCTATTTCCCTAGAGGTAACCCTAGGTAATCAAACCCATGAGAGGAAGATTCCCTTGAAGCGGATGGTCTCTAGCAAGCTTTCGTCAAAGTTTCAAATCCAGCTTTTGACCGGATCAACAAGCCAATAGTGATTCAAACACTTATAATATAAAGTGGTACGGATATGAGGTCTTATGCTTACAACCTTGTATTTGCGATGGGATCAAATAAGATATTAGTTTCTGCGCTGGAAGTCACTTGTCGAGATGTGCTTGTCACGGATCGAAGTGGGGGATGTGTCCAAATAACATCTTGACCGGCATGAGTCATGCATCAAGAATTAGTTTTCCTACTGCAGACCCTATCTGTCGCGTGAGGTCTTCTCGATAATTAATATAATGAAATTAGACAAGAGCTTTGGGCGTTTAATGACTACACCTCATTTCTCCCCAAGGATACGATCCATGTTACCCTAGTGAACCTTACTGTCACTGATATTTGGTATAACACTTCATGGTCTCCTTGCTCCTGGCCTCACCGGTGCTTGATCTAAATGATCCTGGGTACCTGCAGGGATGAAGATCGCGGAAAAGACAAGAGATATCTTCACAGAACAATTTTATTTCACACATACGGGACGTTATATCAAAGGCTTTCATTGATCCCCTCAACAAATACCTCGGGTTGCAAGGCTTATGCCTCAATCCATACCTTACCGAACTACTCACACATGGAGATCAGATCTCGGGAAGAAAACATTGAAGAATACATCTTGAGATTGATTTATTACAATATGTTTTACAATGGATGCCTTGTGCGATGCATGATTACAAGTATGAATTGGATGGATGAGCACTATGGTGGTGGTGGAGATGAGTATGGAGATGGTGGCTGCTAGGGTTTGAGGACGAGGATGATGATGAAGAGGTTCTGGCTTCTGTGCTCATCTCTCTGTTGACATTACGACGGGGTCCCTTTAACGAAATTTGTTGGGTTGGATGATCTGCCTTGGAATTCACGTCATACGAGCGCTCACGCCTGTATGGAACACCGTCTTTTGTGCTGTCTTCGTGCTGATGTCTCTTGGTGATTCCTTCTTCCGCTAGTCGCCTTCCATTCCATTTCCACACGTGATCTTTTCCCTTTTTAGCCAATTTCCTGTGGAAACACTTCAAAGAGAGGATTTGTGGAATCCTTTCCATTCATTAGTCATTAGTACCAATATCGGAGAGAATATCTCTTTTTAACTGAAATATCTCAGTTTAAACAAAGGTGAAATGAGTGTAACTATATCACTCATCAATGCCCATAATGGTTCCCACACATTCCAAGAAGATAGTTCATCGGTTGAACCACGATGTCAAGGATTCAAATAATGTCGTATACAATTCCCTTTGCCTGGTGATATGTTACTTGTCTAAGATTCAATCGCTGGTATCACCGTACCTAGTTCAATCTCTCTACAGGCAAGTTCTCTTTACTCGTTCCGTAATACAATACCCTCATGACCAAACACATCAGTCACATGCTTGCAAGCTACTTAGGATGTTGTATTACTGAGAGGGCCCATAGATATCTCTTTGTCACATGGAGTGACAAATCCCAATCTTGAACGATGTAACCCAACTAGTACCTTTTGGGATACCTGAAGAGCAACTTTATGATCACCCAGTGATGGTTGATCCACACAAAGCATTCTTCCGGTACTAGGGAGTGGCATGATCTCATGGACTAAGGAACAAGTACTTGACATTAAGAAAGTGTAGCAATTTAAACTTAGTGACATGATCAGATGTTAAGCTTATGATTGGGTCTGTCCATCACATCATTCTCCTAATAATATGACCTCATTATTAAATGAAAAGTCATGTCCATGGTTAGGAAACCTTAACCATCTTTAATCAATGAGCTAGTGTAGTAGAGGATTATTAGGGACACAATATTTGTTTATGTATCCAGATATGTATTTGAGTTTCCGGTTAATACAATTATAGCATGGAGAATAAGAACTTACCAAGAACAAGCAAATATGATAATAATAACTTTATTATTGCCTCTAGGGCATATTTACAACAGTCTCCCACTTGCACTAGAGTCAGTAATATAGTTTACATTGTTACAAATCTAACAACCATAGAGTTCTGGTGTTGATCATGTTTTCTCGTGGAAGAGGTTTAGGCAATGGGTATGCAACATTCAGATCTATATGAACTTTTCCAATCTCTATGTCACCTTCCTTGACACAGTCATGGATTGAGTTAAAGGGGCGTTTGATATGCTTGGTTTTCTTGTGATACCTTGGCTCCTTGGCAGTGGCTATGGCACCAGTGTTTTCACAATAGATAGCCATCGAATCCAATGCACTAGTTACCACACCTAGTTCAGATATGAACTCCTTCATCCAAACTCCTACCTAGGCCGCTTTCGGAAGTAGCTGCATATTCCACTTCTGTTGTAGATGCTTATACAACACTCAGCTTGGAGCTACTCCAGCTGACTGCTCCATCATTCAAAATAAATACGTATCCAGATTGAGACTCATCCAGATTAGTCTTAAAGCTAGCATCGATGTAACCCTTTATGATGAGCTCTTCGTACCTCCATAAATGAGAAATATTTCCTTAGTCCTCTTTAGAAACTTATGGTTATTTTTGATAGTTGTCCAGTGTTCCACTCTTCGATCACTTTGGTGCCTACTAGCCAAACTAATGAAAAGGCACAGATCAGGTCTAGTACACAACATGACATACATGATAGAGCCTATGGTTGAGGCATATGGGACATTTTTCATCTTTTCTCTTTCTTCTGTCGTAGCTGGACATTGAGTCTTACTCAACTTCTTACCTTGCAACATGGGCAAGAACCCTTATTTGACTAATCTAATTTGAACTTCTTCAAAACTTTGTCAAGCTATGTACTTTGTGAATGTCCTATCAGGTGTCTTGATCTATCTCTATAGATCTTGATGCCCAATATGTAAGCTGCTTCACCAAGGTATTTCATTGAAAAACTCTTATTCAAATAACCCTCTATGCTTTCAAGAAGTTCTAAATCATTTCTAATCAATAATATGTCATCCACATATAGTATTAGAAATGCTACAGAGCTCCTACTAACCTTCTTGTAAATACAAGCTTCTCCATAAGTTTGGATAAATCCAAACTGATCACCTCATCAAAGCGAAGATTCCAACTCCAGGATGCTTGCCTCGGTCCATAAATGGATCGCTGAAGTTTGCATACCTTATTAGCATCCTTAGGATTGACAAAATCTCCGGGTTGCATGATATACAACTCTTCCTTAATGTGACCATTAAGGAACGCAATTTTGACGTCCATCTGCGAGACTTCATAATCGAAAAATGCAGCAATTACTAACATAATCCTAACAGACATTAGCATCACTACGGGTGAGAAAGTCTTATCATAGTCAACCTCTTGAACTTTCTCAAAACCTTTTGCGACAAGTCATGCTTTATAGATGGTGGCATTACCATCATCGTCTATTTTCTTCTTAAAGATCCATTTTTTCTCAGTGGCCTTTTGGTCATCTGGTTAGTCCACCAAAGTCCATACTTGGTTTTCCTAGATGGATCCTATTTTGGATTTCATGGCCTCTAGCCATTTTTTGGTGTCTGGGCTCATCATCTCTTCCTCATAGTTCATAGGTTCATTGTTGTCTAACAACCTGATGCCCATGACAGGATTACAATACCATTCAGGAGCAATACATGTCCTGCTCGACCTTCAAAGTTTAGTAGCAGCCTCATTCGAAGCTTCATGATCATCATCATTAGTTTCCTCTCTAGCTGATGCAGGAGCCACAAGAACATCTGCATTGCGCTACTCTCCAATTCGACAGAAGGTTTGATAACCTCATCAAGCTCTACCTTCCCCCCGCTAACTTCTTTTGAGAGAAACTCCTTCTCTAGTAAGGATCCATTCTTGGCAACGAAGATCTTGCCCTCGGGTATTTGCTAGAAGGTATACCCAATTGTCTCTTTAGGGTATCCTATGAAGATGCATTATTCCGCTTTGCGGTTCGAGCTTATCAGGTTGTAGCCTTTTGAAATAAGCGTCACATCCCCAAACTTTAAGAAACAATAGCTTAGGTTTCTTGTCAGACCATAATTCATACGGTGTCATTTCAACGGATTTAGACGGTGGCCTGTTTAAAGTGAATGTAGCCGTCTCCAATGCATAACAACAAAACGATATCGACAAATTGGTAAGAGACATCATAAAACGCACCATATCTAATAAAGTACGATTACGACGTTCAGAAACACCATTATGCCGTGGTTTTCCAGTTAGCCTGAGTTGTGAAACAATTCCACATTGTCTTAAATGAATACAAAACTCGTAACTTAGATATTCACCTCGACTTAGATTATAGAAATTTTATCTTCTTCTTATGATGATTTTCTACCTCACTTCGAAACTCCTTGAATTTTTGAATGTTTCAGACTTATGTTTCATTAAGTAAATACACCCATGTCTACCTAAATTATATGTAAAGGTCAGGAATTAACAATATCCACTGTGTGCTTCAACACACATTGGACCGCATACATTGGTATGTATTATTTCAAACAAGTTACTTGCCCGCTCCATTATGTCGAGAAACGGGGTTCTCGTCATCTTGCCCATGAGGCATGGTTCACATGTTTCAAATGATTCAAAGTCGAGTGATTCTAGAAGTCCATTAGTATGGCGTTTCCTCATGCGCTTTACACCAATATGACCTAAGCGGTAGTGCCACAAGTGTGTGGTACTATCATTATTCACTTTGCATCTTCTGGCATTAATATTATGAACATATGTATCACTACTATCAAGATTCAACAAGAATAAACCATTCACATTGGGTGCATGAACATAAAAGATGTGACTCATATAAATAAAACAACCATTATTCTCATATTTAAATGAATAACCATCTCACAATAAACAAGATCTAGATATAATGTTCATGCTTAATGCGTGCACTAAAGGATAATTATTTAGGTTGAATGCTAACCCTTAAGGTAGACGTGGAGGGAGTGTGCCGACGGCGATCACATCAACCTTGGATTCATTTCTAACACGCATCATCACCTTTTCCTTTGCTAGTCTCTATTTATTCCATAGCACATGTTTTGATTTACAAATATTAGCAACTAAACTAGTATCAAATACCCAGACGGTACTACAAGAACTAGTAATTAAGGTACACATCAATAATATGTATATCAAATATACCTTTGTTGACGTTGCCAGCCTTCTTAACTGCCAAGTACTTGGGGTGATTACGCTTTCAGTGGCCATTTCTCTTGCAGTAGAAACACTCAGTGTCAGGTTTAGGTCCAGCTTTGGGCTTCTTCACGGGAGTAACAACTCGCTTGCCACTCTTCTTGATGTTTCCCTTCTTACCCATAGACTTCTTGAAACTAGTTGTCTTTTTGACCGTCAACACTTGATGTTCTTTCTTGATTTCCACTTCCGCGGTTTTAAGCATCACAAAACCATTATAGCTTCATGGCAGTGACTGTAGCATCCTGCTGATATGTCTCCAATGTATCTGTAATTTTTTATTGTTCCATGATATTATAATATCAATCTTGGATGTTATATATGCAATTATGTGCTATTTTATATCAATTTTTGGGACTAAACTATTAACCTAGTGCTCAGGTCAGTTGATGTTTTTGCTTGTTTATGGTTTTCTAGAAAATAAGTACCAAACAGAGTCCAAATGCTAAGAAATTTTTGACGATTTTTTTCTGGACATAAGAGACCCTGGAAGCTTCAGAAGGAGACCAAAGGAATTATGAGGAGATGGCAAGGCAACCTGACGCGCCCTGGGGGCGCCCTGTTGCCTCAGGGGCCCCTCGAGACTCTGTATGACCTAGTTCCACTTCTATAAATTCTCAAATATTGGGAAACCAACAGAGAACCACCCGAAACATGTTTTCCACCACCGCAAGCCTTTATTCTTTTGCGATCCCATTTGGAGGCCTTTTTTGATACTCTACCGAAGGGGGAATTGATCATGGAGGGCTTCTACATCAACCTTGCCGCCTTCTGATGATGCGTGACTAGTTTACTGATGACCCACAAGTACAGGGGATCTATCGTAGTCCTTTCGATAAGTAAGAGTGTCGAACCCAACGAGGAGTAGAAGGAAATGACAAGCGGTTTTCAGCAAGGTATTCTCTGCAAGCACTGAAATTATCGGTAACAGATAGTTGTGTGATAAGATAATTCATAACAGGTAGAAAGTAATAAAAGTAACTAAGGTGCAGCAAGGTGGCCCAATCCTTTTTGTAGCAAAGTACAAGCCTGGACGAACTCTTATATAAAGCAAAGCGCTCCCAAGGACAAATTGGAATTACTGTCAAGCTAGTTTTCATCATGCTCATATGACTGACGTTCGTTACTTTGATAATTTGATATGTGGGTGGACCGGTGCTTGGGTGCCGCCCTTCCTTGGACAAGCCTCCCACTTATGATTAACCCCTCTCGCAAGCATCCGCAACAACAAAAGACGAATTAAGATAAATCTAACCATAGCATGAAACATATGGATCCAAATCAGGCCCTCTACGAAGCAACGCATAAACTAGGTTTAAGCTTCTGTCACTCTAGCAACACATCATCTACTTATTAATTCCCAATCCCTTCCCCTATGCCCAAATCATGGTGAAGTGTCATGTAGTCGATGTTCACATAACACCACTAGAGGAGAGACAACATACATCTCATCAAAATATCGAACGAATACCAAATCCACATGATTACTTATAACAAGACTTCTCCCATATCCTCAGGAACAAATGTAACTACTCACAAAGCATATTCATGTTCATAATTAGAGGAGTATTAATTATCTTTAAGGATTTGAACATACGATCTTCCACCGAATAAACCAACTAGCATCAACTACAAGGAGTAATCAACACTACTAGCAACCCATGGGTACCAATCTGAGGTTTTGAGACAAAGATCGAATACAAGAGATGAATTAGTGTTTGAGAGGAGATGGTGCTGGTGAAGATCTTGATGGAGATTGACCCTCTCTCAGTGAGATGATCATTGGTGATGATGATGGCTTCGATTTCCCCCTCAGGGAGGGAAGTTTCCCCGGCAGAACAGCTTCGCCGGAGCCCTAGGTTGGTTCTACCCAAGTTCCGCCTCGAGACTGTGGCGGTTCATCCCGAAAGCTTCCTTATGATTTTTTCCAGGTCAAAACACACCATATAGCAGAAGATGGGCACCAGAGGCCTGACAGGGCCCCCAAGGCAGGGGGCGCACCCAGGGGGTAGGACGCACCCCCACCCTTGTGAATGGCTGGTGGTCCCCCTCTAGTGCTTTCTTTGCCCAATTTTTTATATATATTCCAAAATAATTCTCCATGAAGTTTCAAGACTTTTGGAGTTGTGTAGAATAGGTCTCTAATATTTGCTCCTTTTCCAGTCCAGAATTCCAGCTGTCGGCATTCTCCCTCTTCATGCAAACCTTGTAAAATAAGAGAGAAACGGCATAGGTATTGTAATATAATGTGTAATAGCAACCCATAATGCAATAAATATCAATATAAAAGCATGATGCTAAATGGATGTATCATTTACCACAGACCTATGTGTCCATAGCTAGTAGCTAGATGGGTCCTTCTCTCTCTTTGATCTTCAATACCATATTCTCCTCGATGTTCCTGGAGTTCTATCCGATGTAATCTTTTTTTGAGGTGTGTTTGTTGGGATCCGATGAATTGTGGTTTTATGGTCTGAATATTCATGAGAAGTAATTGAGTATTTTCTGAAATTTATTATGCATGATTTTTATAGCTTTGTATTCCTCTCTTGTCTATGCATTTGGTTTTGCCAACTAGGTTGATTTATCTTTAGTGGGAGAGGTGTTTGTGATGGGTTCAATCTTGCGGTGCTCGATCCCAGTCACAGAAAGGGACAAGACACATATTTGTATTGTTGCCATTAATGATAAAACAATGGGATTAATTCATATTAGTTAGGTTTACTTTGTCTACATCATGTCATCTTGCTTAAGGCGTTACCCTATTTTTATTAACTTAATACCCTAGATGCATGCTGGATAGCGGTCGATGGGTGGAGTTATAATAGTAGATGCGTGTAGGAGTCAGTCTACTTGTCTCAGACATGATGCCTATATACATGATCATCGCCTTGGATATCTTCATAACTATGCGGTTTTCTATCAATTGCCCAATAGTAATTTATTCAACCATTGTTTGATATGTGTTCGAGAGAGACGCCTCTAGTGAAAATTATGGCCCCCGGGTCTACTTTAATTATATATAAAAACCAAAAACATCATTGCTACAATTTATTTTATTTTATTTTATTTTGCAATTTATCTATATACCACTACAAGATTTGATTCTTGTAACTAACGAGTTCGAGTGGACTGAGAACCCTCTTGCCCGTGTTGGGTGCAAGTATTTCCTTTTGTTTGTGCAGGTGTTTGCTACTTCTTGAGCTTGCATTGATTTTTCTCTTGAAGAGGAAAGGGTGATGCAGCAAAGTGGAGATACATATTTCCCTCAGTTAAGAACCAAGGTATCATTCCAGTAGGAGGCACACGCAAGTCCCCAATATATGTATCTGCACAAACTAACAAACACTTGCACACAACGCGAAAAAGGGGTTGTCAATCCCTTCATGGTCACGAACAAGAGTGAGATCTAATAGAGATAGGTATAAAAGATAAATAAAAGGGCAAACTAAAGTAAATATAAATAAATTTCGGCAAGGTATTTTTGGGTTTTTTGGTTTGTAGATCTAAAAATATATGATGGAAAATAGACCCGGGGGACATAGGTTTCACTAGAGGCTTCTCTCTTGAAATAAAACATACGGTGGGTAAACAAATTATTGTTGAGCAATTGATAGAAAAGCGCATAATTATGATGATATCTAAGGCATTGAACATGAATATAGGAATCACGTCCATGACAAGTAGACCAACTCCTGCCTGCATCTACTACTATTACTCAACACATCGACCGCTATCCAGCATGCATCTAGAGTATTAAGTTCATAAGAACGGAGTAACACTTTAAGTAAGATGACATGATGTAGAGGGATAAACTCAAGCAATAATGATATTAAAGGCAATTATCATGTATATAGGCATCATGTCCGAGACAAGTAGACCGACTCCTGCCTACACCTACTACTATTACTCCAGCCATCGACCGCTATCCAACATGCATCTAGGGTATTAAGTTCATGAAAAATGGAGTAACGCCTTAAGCAAGATGACATGATGTAGACAAAGTAAACCCAAGCAATATGAATAAACCCCGTCATTTTCCCCTTAATGGCAACAATACAAATATGTGTCATCTCGCCTTCTGTCACTGGGATTGAGCATCGCAAGATTGAACCAATTATAAAGCATCTCTCCCATTGCAAGATAAATCAATCTAGTTGGCCAAACCAAACAGAGAGATCGGGGAGAAATACAAAGCTACGAAAATCATGCATAAAAGAATTCAGAGAAGACTCAACTAATATTCATGAATAATCTGATCATAAACCCACAATTCATCGGATCCCAACAAACACACCGCAAAAGAAGATTACATCGAATAGATCTCCAAGAACTTCAAGAAGAACATTGTATTGACGATCAAGGAGAGAGTAGAAGCCATCTAGCTACTAGCTATGGATCCGTAGGTCTGTGGTAAACTTCTCACACATCATCGGAAGGGCAACAAGATTGATGTAGAAGCCCTCTATGATCGATTCCCCCTCTGGCAGAGTACCAGAAAAGGCCTCCAGATGGGATCGCGGAAGTACAGAAACTTGTGGCGGCGGAAAAAGTATTTTGGGTGGCTCTCTGATGTATTGGGAATATTTGGGAATTTATAGAGGCGGAATTAGATCAAGAAGTGCCACAAGCCTAGAGGGGGTGCCTACCCCTGGGGCGCACCCCCCGAGCTTGTCGCTCCCTCGTGGCTCTTCAGGTCTTCTCCTGAACTTTCTAGGGTCCGTTCTTGTCTAGAATAAATTAATCCAAAGTTTTTTCTCCGTTTGGACTCTGTTTGGAAGCACAAGTGCTCCCTGGGTGATTTTTGTAATTAATCTCAACATATCGCTTGTTGGACTAATGCTCTTATCTAGTGTATTTTAGACAAGTTCAACTGTGGCGTGGAAAGGACAAGAGGATGTGGAACCCCTTCAAGTTACCTAGGACATGCATTGGCAGAAGCTCAAGACTCTTCATTTATATTTTAGTGATCCGAGATCACATTGGGTCCATAGGAAAGCCAATACTATTAAAAGGGGATGAGGTGTTGCATAATGGTCTACTTGCTCAAAATGATTAGTGATATTGCTCCAAAGCCCCACCGATATCCCCTATCTGACGCCACCGAGTTCATATGACATAGACACTGTCAGAAACCCTAACACTTCAGTCACACCGATACGGATCTCGGTCTCACCGAGATGGCCTTGCAAACTCTCTGTTGTGTGTTGCAATTATTTTGGTCTCACTGAAATTGTGATCTGTCACACCGAGTTGGCTTGCCATCTTGTCTGTTGCCTTATTGCTTCACTTCGGTCTCACGAGTTGATGCAATCGGTGCCAACGAGTTGATGTTTGCCCTAAGCCCTAGCACATCAGTCCCACCGAGTTGTTCCAGTCGGTCCTACCGAGATTCCCAACGTTCACATTTTGAATTGAATCGGTCTCACTGAGTTCTTCTATTCGGTCTCACCGAGTTGGGTCAAATGTGTGTAACGGTTGGATTTTGTGTGGAGGCTATATATACCCCTCCACCCCCTTCTCCATAAGCGAGAGAGCCATCAGAACGTGCCTACACTTCCAGCATACATTTTCTGAGAGAGAACCACCTACTCATGTGTTGAGATCAAGATATACCAATCACCACAAGAATCTTGATTTCTAGCCTTCCCCAAGTTGCTTTGCACTCAAATCATCTTTCCACCATATTCAAATCTGTGTGAGAGAGTTGCGTGTTGGGCAGACTATCATTTGAAGCACAAGAGCAAGGAGTTCACATCAACACAACATCTATTACCTTTTGGAGAGTGGTGTCTCCTAGATTGGTTAGGTGTCTCTTGGGAACCTCCGACAAGATTGTGGAGTTCAGCCAAGAAGTTTGTAAGGGCAAGGATATCGCCTACTTCGTGAAGATCTACCCGAGTAAGGCAAGTCCTTCGTGGGCGTTGGCCATGGTGGGATAGACAAGGTAGCTTCTTCTTGGACCCTTCATGGATGGATCCGTACATGAACTCGCGCAACCATTACCCTTCCTGGGTTGAAGTTTCCATCAATGTGGATGTACGATAGCACCACCTATCGTAACCACGCCAAAAATCTTTGTGTCTTCATTGCGTTTCCACACTCCAATCCCATCCCTTCACTTTATTGCAATTAGCATGCTTCACTCTTTCCGCTAATCATACTCTTGTCATGCTTGCTTGAAATGTATTGTGAATGTTTAAACTTGTGCTAAAACTCCACCTTAACTTAAAGAACTTAAAAACTGCCATTTTTTTACTTGTTGAGGGTCTAATCACCCCCCTCTAGACCCCTCTTCTTAATCATTTCAATTGGTATCAAAGCGTTGGTCTCCATTGCTTTGGTTTAATCACCATTGGAGGAAGATGGATGAGTCTATGATTGGGAGTATTAGACGTAGAGTGTCTATGCTTGATGGAGAGTTCTATATCTCCTGTAAGAATGAGATGCTTGAGATTTTCAATGAATATGATTTGACCAAGTATATTACTAGCCCTTACGTGCCCCATTGATCCTTTGCATCCTACCCCCGATGAGTATCTTGACATGACCCGCAATCTTAGAACTATTGATCTTATCATGAGAGTATTGCTTAGGAATTTGCTTGTATCCTTGCCTTTATTTGAATGTGCTTATACTATCTGGAAATATCTTGAGGAGCGCTTTCCAAACTATTCCTTGAAAAATCTAGATGAGATTCTTCAAAAGTCCATTGCTTTTCAAAATATGGATACTAGTGTTCCTAAATTTGATGATTGTCTATTTGAGCTCTGTGACCTTATGCGTGCCAAAGGAGATGTTGGAGTCATTAGTAGCATCATCTTGCAAGTTATTAGAATTCATAAACATGCACATTGTCATGGTCATAAATCTAATGAATCACTCTCTCTAGGTGATGATCATTCACATGATGATGTTGAACATGGATATTATGATGAGGATGCATGATGATAGTGACTTTGATCTTGATGAGTCAATGAGAGACTTTGCTCTTATGGCTAACCTTCGTGGTTACATGGTCGGAGGAAAGGAATGGGTTCTTGATAGTGGATGTTCTAATCATATGACCAGAGATAAATACATGTTTCCTGAGCTTGCTGAGAACGAAGGACCCCGCAAGTATGTCACTTTTGGTGAAAACTCCAAGGGTAAGGTAGTTGGCCTCGGTAAGTTGGCCATCTCCCATGATAGCTCCATTCAGAACGTTATGCTCGTTGAATCTCTTGGTTATAATCTACTTTCTGTATCTAGACTAGCTGGGTTTCAATGTTCTATTTACGAAAGTAGATTGCCAAGTGTTTCGAAGAGATAATCATAATATGGTCTTTACCGGTATTCGTAGAGGTGATCTATAGATTGTTGATTTCACTAAGAGGGCTCAACCTCGTACTTGCTTAATTGCTAAGTCTTCTAAAGGTTGGTTATGGCATAGAAGGTTAGGTCACGTGGGCATGCGAACTCTTGATATGCTTGTTAAAGGTGATCGTATCCTTGGTGTTAAAGATGTCATATTTGACAAGGATAGACTTTGCAGTGCTTGTCAATCAGGAAAACAGGTTGGAGGAAGTCATCCCATGAAGAACATTATGACCATGAGAAGACTGCTTGAGCTACCTCATATGTATCTTTTTTGGTCCCAACGCCTACAAGAGTCTCGGTGGTAACTCATTCAGTTTGGTCATTGTTGATGACTTTTCAAGATTAACGTGGGTGCTCTTTCTTGATGATAAATCACAGGTCCAAAATATCTTCAAGAACTTCGCTAGGAAGGCCCAAAACCAATTTGAAGTGAAGATCAAGAAGGTTCGAAGCGACAATGAAACGGAGTTCAAGAACGCCAATGTGGATACCTTTCTTGACGAAGAAGGGATTTCACATGAGTTCTCGGCTACGTACACACTGTCGTGGTTCTAAGTCTGACAGTAGAGTGGGGGGTAGGTAAGGAGAGGCAAGGTCTTAGCTATGGAGAGGTTGTGAACACAAGCGATGTACGAGTTCAGGCCCTTCTCGGAAGAAGTAAAAGCCCTACGTCTCGGAGCCCTGAGGCGGTCGAGTGGATTAAGAGTGTAGGTATTACAAGAGTGCGAACCCCTCTATCTGTGGAGGGGGTGGCTTATATAAGTCTTGCCAGACCCCAGCCAGCCCACATAATGGAGGGGGTTAAAGTACATTAAGCCTGGGGCGTTACTGGTAACGCCCCTCATAAAGTGCCTTAACTATCATTAAGCCTATTCAATAGCAAGCCGTTGCGTTGCAGAGTGCCTTCTGACCTTCTGGTGGTCGAGTGTGTCTTCATGGTCGAGTCCTTCCAGTCAGTCGAGTGGATTCCTCTTTAGTCGACTGGAAGATGATTTCTTCTGAGAGTGTCCCTGGGTAGGACGTTTAGGTCAGGCCTATGATCCTACCCTAGGTACATGAATCCATCATTAGCCCCCGAATGGATTGAGGCTTGAGTGAAGGTGGAGTTAACGTTGTTTCCGATTGTCTTTTGCATACTGGCTATGTGTTGTTCTGGATCAAGATCTTCTTTGCTGATAACAAGCAACTTTTCTTGATCGACTCGATCCATTCTTGTTCTCTAGTCGAGTAATCTTTATACTTCATTGTTCCCGAACGACGGATCGCAGAAACTTAGCGCTTGGCAAGTCGACCCGCAGATCGCGGATTCTGCGGATCTGAAATTTGGGGAAGCGCTTGTTTAAACGGACCGGCGCTTCGGATGGGACATGACAGGGACGCCTCGATCTCCGCGCCGCTTTTTCCGCCACGTATCGTGCAATGCAACTGTTTCGGGATATGATTGGATTGTTCGGGTCCACATGTCATCCACTCGGAAGGGATGTTATAAATGCAACTCACGAGGGTTTCTGCACAGTACCCCGTTCTTCCTCCTCTGCCTTCTCTGTCTCCGCCCACCGCAACTGCTGCCGCTCCCGCAACTTCCTCTCTTGCGCATTCCGCCGGCGGCCATGGGCAAAGAGAAGACGGCGGTGTTGGAGCGCGCGAAGAAGGCGTCGGCGGCGGAGAAGGCGAAGGGGAGATCCACCAGCCGCAGCGGTTCTTCGTCGAGATCCCGCTTGCCGAAGGGCTGGGTCCAGGGAGATTGGATCCAGTCGACCATCAAGGAGAAGGATCTCCTCGATATGGCCAACGACGGGCTGATTCCCCACGGCGCCGCGAGGCTTCCTGGTCAAGAGTGGCAACCTCAGCCGGAAGAGGGTGAGTGTGTGCTCCTGGACACTCATGTTGACCGAGGGTTTTCGCTGCCGCCGAGTGTTTTCTTTCGTGGATTTCTGAATTTCTTTGGAGCCCAGCTCCACCATTTCACTCCAAACTCCATCGCGTATCTTGCTGCATTTGTGTCTATGTGCGAAAACTTCTTGGGCTGTCGACCACACTGGGGTTTGTTCAAGTATATCTTCACATGTCGCTCTCGGTGTGAAGAAAGCAAATCTGGTGACGAGAAGACCCAAGTAGTTCAGATGTGCGGGGCCTAGGGATCCAATTGAGGAATAAGAGCACCTTCCCAGCTATGTCTTTTCCCGAGTCGGTCGGGCTGGCGATCGACCTGGTTCTCTCGCGGAAACGAGTCGACGCCGACGATCAGTGGTCTTCCTCCATTTACCATGAGTCGAGTGAATGACCCTCCTCCTCGAAGGTGGTTCCAGAGAGAGAGCCGATGTGAAGATGCTGATGGATCGCGTGGTACAGCTGGTTGGGGACGGTGTGGTGGCATGGATCTCTTGGAGGTTTTTCTTGGAGGCGAATCCAGCCTCTTGAGCCGAGCCACTGCATGTGGCTGTCTCAAGGCACCGAAGACGAGACTCGCATCAACCCGGAGGCAGTTGACGACGCCATAGTGGAAAGATGGATGGCCGCGATTACTGGGAACAAGGACAACCCTCGCGGATCCCGGAGGATTTCTCCACTTGACCACAACAGCGTTCCAGACAAGGTATATTTGCTCTGCCTTCCATTGTACATCTGTCGAATGTGTTTCTGTGATTTGGTCGATTGAGCTCTGCTTTGATATTTCCAGGCCCTTACCGAGCTATACTCAATGCCCAATGGCGCTCAGACTCCGATTGAGGAGGGGGAAGCCAGCGGGGGCGAGAGCCAGGAAGAGTGGGATTCAGACGCTGCTGAGGATGACGACGACGATGATGATGACGAGGATGAGGAAGAGGAGGAAGAGGAGGAGGTTGCACCACCGCGCTCGGAAAGGCGGTCAAAACTTGTGCACGACCCTTCGACTGAACGCGGTAAGGGAGTTGCGACTGCCTCGCAGTCGACCAAACACCCTCGGACCACTTCTCCGGTGCCGACTGAGAAGGAGCCGAAGCAGTCGAAGGTAGCCCCGTCGAGGCCAACCAAGCCTTTGCCAAAGATGAAGGTGTCCATCCCCACCATATCAGGGTAAACAAATCACTTAAGTCTTCTTGTTCTGTACAAATTCTGTCTCTGGTTGATACTTGAATCGGTCGACTGACTCTTTGGAACTTCAGTGCTGCGACTTCCGAAACCTCAGGCAAAGCCGAGGACCATGAGATGGAGGATGCGGCAACCTCAAATCCCGATACTGCATCTTTGATCTTGTTCTTAGTCGACTGTCTCATAGTTTCTGACTTTGACTCTTTTCTGAAGCTCCAACCACCGACATTATCACCCTTCCCGCATTTATGATGAGGATGAGGAACCATTAAGGTACAGGAGGAGCAGGAAGGCATCTCTCGGCAAAGCAACCCAAGGCGTGGCGGCGCCGAGACTGCTTGCGACGGAAGGGGAAGCCAGCACTCGACATACCGTGTCCTTCAGCGGTGCCGTTGACGAGTGCTCGACCCACTTCGTCGAGTCTGCTGGAAGCCTTCGCTCTTCACCACGCACCACGTCCGGAGGACCAAGCTAGTGCTGCTAAGGAGGCGATCCGTCAGCGTGAATCATGATGGAGCGGTGAAGATCGTTCGGGATGCGAGCCAAGCACTTCTGACGCCACTCCGCCCTTCAAAGCAATGTTCAGTCGATCGACCACCGCTGCTCTGTTAGGATATGCTATCAAAACTTTTCTTTCTCGAATTCATAACAGTCACCCACTAGGTGTGTTGGTAAAAAACTCCATTTTAGCGGGGCACGCTGAGTGCACCTACCGGGTGTAGTCCCCAAGGCTAAGGTCATTGCTGGCAATGGTCTTAAACTTTATAAGTAAATATTGATCATCACTCGAATGAAACGAATGGGTTTACAAACCGGTGGGGGCACGCTGAGTGCACCCACCGGGTGTAATCCCGAGGCGTGGTCGATCGCTTGCGGTTGATTACAGATCTGAAGAAGTTTTGGTCGATCGGTCGACTCTCTCTCTCTCTTTTTTTGTGGTCGATCGTCGACTCATGTGAATAAGACCGGTGGGGGCACGCTGAGTGCACCCATCGGTGTAATCCCGAGACTACGGTCGAATGCTTGCATTCGATCGTAGTCTTAAAAACGCCATTTTTCTCTGTTCACTCGAAGTGAATCATCTTTGACGTTTTGTCGATTGACTCTTCGTAGAAATCCTGTGATCTTCGCGGCGCTACAATCTGAACTAGAGCGAAGCATATTCAGCTTGAGTTGGACTTGAAGCTAGTGCGGGAGAATCGACGAAGGCAAAGGAGGAGACCAAAGGTATGTTTGGTGAGACTTGACGACTCCTTTCTCCCTCATTTGCTTCAAACCTGACTTTGTTGTTATTTATAGGCAAGGTGAAGGAGGCCCGGAGGAAGAAGGAGCTTGAGCTGTCGAGAAGATCAAGCTTGCCGACGAAAAGCTAGCCTCGGTCACCAAGCTCGAGCAGACAACACCAATCAAGGCTGCTCGCCATTGCCACCAAGGATGTTGATCGACTGAAAGCTGACAAGACCACTCTGACTGAGAGGATCAACCAGTTGACCGGGAAGAAGAATGACCTAGAAGGCTTCCTGGGTGGTGTTGCTAAAAAATTGTTCCTTATGCTTGAAGGTAGTCTTTTTCACTCGACCAATTTTTCCAACTGTCGTGTTCCCATTCGACTATTTTCTTGATTCGGGGTTTTGTCTTTGCGAGTTCTCACGCAACTTTGAAGAAGAAACCAGCCAATTGAGACGAACCTTGACCTGTCAATTCTCCGGTGAATGATGAAGTTGCCATGAGCGTCTTCCGATTGAGTCCGTGTTCTTTGCTGTCGTGGATTATCTCGCGAGGCTGAAGGTCGCTACGTCCCGCATCGACTCGACACTCTGGCCTGGGGTGACACTCCAAAATGACCTTGAGTCGTTGATGGCTCGACTGAACGCCGTCCCTGACCGAGTGCAAGAGTGGAAGAAGTCTTCGGCTCGATGTGGCGCAGATGTCGCCCTGTGTCTGGCGCGAGTCCATTGCAAGGATGCCCGAGAAGATAAGCTGGCAGCTCTCCGAGTGGCCAACACCAAGAAACACGACTTCAGGTCCTTCATGGAGACTTTCAACGCTGCTGCTACACGGATCGCAGATGGGATTGACCTCGACGAGTTCGTTGCTCCTTCCAGCCCTCCACAGGAGGGGTAAAAAACTTTCCTTGAATCTTTAAATTTGCCTCGGAATGCTGAGTGGAATTGTAACCGATAAAACCTTAATAGGCTTAGCGCCTGAGCACTCTCGGTTCCTTTAGGTATCGACCTAAACTTGGATTGGATGTTTGGATATGATTGCTTTTGGCTTGAATTGCCCCTTTGCGGGTTAACGACAAGATGCCCACCGCAATCGACTTATTCCTTAGGCGAGCACTGGCTGCAGCTAAGCCTCCGAGTGAGAGGTTTGCTCTTCACTCGGTAGGATTTCTTATACCTTAGGCGGCGGGGGCCGCAGCTAAGCCCCAGTGAGAGGTCTGCTCTTCACTCGGTAGGATTTCTTATACCTTAGGCGAGCACTGGGCTGCAGCTAAGCCCCAGTGAGAGGTTTGCTCTTCACTCGGTAGGATTTCTTATACCTTAGGCGAGCACTGGCTGCAGCTAAGCCCCAGTGAGAGGTTTGCTCTTCACTCGGTAGGATTTCTTATACCTTAGGCGAGCACTGGTTGCAGCTAAGCCCCAGTGAGAGGTTTGCTCTTCACTCGGTAGGATTTCCGTTGTATTTGTGGCGGCTTCGGAGGAGAGGGTCGCAGTCGACCTGCACCTCGTCTTCCTTGCGAACGCACATCATACTTATGGTGTAGCTCGGAGGAGAGGGTCGCAGTCGACCTGCACCTCGTCCTCCTTGCGGGTACACACGTTACTTATGGTGTAGCTCGGAGGAGAGGGTCGCAGTCGACCTGTGCCTCGTCTTCCTTGCTAGCGTATATTGTACTTAGGCGAGTACTTGGACTGCAGCTAAGCCTCCGAGTGGAAGTCTGGCTTACCACTCGGTAGGATTTTTAATACCTTAGGCGAGCACTGGGCTGCAGCTAAGCCTCCGAGTGGAAGTCTGGCTTACCACTCGGTAGGATTTTTAATACCTTAGGCGAGCACTGGGCTGCAGCTAAGCCTCCGAGTGGAAGTCTGGCTTACCACTCGGCAGGATTTTTAATACCTTAGGCGAGCACTGGGCTGCAGCTAAGCCCCCGAGTGGAAGTCTGGCTTGCCACTCGATAGGATTTCTTATATCTTAGGCGAGTACTGGACTGCATCTAAGCCTCCGAGTGGAAGTCTGGCTTACCACTCGGTAGGATTTGTTGTTACTTAGGCGAAACGGATTCGCGGCTAAGCCTCCGAGTGGAAGTCTGGCTTACCACTCGGTAGGATTTGTACAAACTTAGGCGAAACGGATTCGCGACTAAGCCACCCACTGGGGGAAAATTTTACTGGATAAAAATAAAAAGTGACAAAAATTATGAAGGAATTATGACACTATTATTTCAAAGCCCATGAACTACAGAAGTATTTTATTACAACTCTTCCGAGTGAAAAACTTTAAGTGTAAAACGGGCGGAGCAGATCCGCATTCCAAGCTCGGGGCTCGTCGATTTTGTGTTCGACGTTGTAGAGACGATATGCCCCGTTGTGGAGGACCTTTGTGACGATGAAGGGCCCTTCCCAGGAGGGAGCGAGCTTATGTTGTTTCTGCTGATCCACTCGAAGGACCAGATCCCCTTCCTGGAAGGCTCGACCTCTCACATTTCTGGCGTAAAGGCGACGCAAGTCTTGCTGGTAGATGGTCGGCGGATCGAGCCATCTCCCTTTCCTCTTCTAGGAGGTCGATGCATCTTGGCGTGCTTGCTCAGCTTCTGCTTCATTGTAAAGTTCAATTCGGGGAGCATTGTGAAGGAGATCACTCGGTAGGACTGCTTCTGCTCCATAGACCAGGAAGAAGGGAGTTCTTCCGGTCGACCGATTAGGCGTGGTCTGCAAACCCCAAAGCACTGAAGGAAGTTCGTCAACCCAAGCTCCAGCCGCATGCTTGAGATCTCGCATCAGTCGGGGCTTCAGACCCTTGAGGATTAATCCGTTGGCTCGTTCGCTGTCCATTCGATGTGGATGGCGATCGAAGCGTAGTCGACTTCGTGTGCCTTAGGCGTTCTGAAATCCTTGAATTCTTCGAGTCAAAGTTCGACCCATTATCCGTGATAATGCTGTGCGGGACCCCATATCTGAGCGTCGGCTCTCGATGAAGGAAACAGCGATGCAGCGTCAAGACTTTTGATTGGTTTAGCTTCAATCCACTTGGTGAACTTGTCGACTGCTACCAGTACATGCGTGAAACCACTCCGACCTGTTCGCAAGGGACCGACCATGTCCAACCCCCATACTGCGAAAGGCCAGACGAGTGGAATGGTCTTCAAGGCTGACGCAGGCTTGTGTGACATATTGGAGTAGAACTGGCATCCTTCGCACTTGTCCACTATTTCTTTCGCCATCTCATTTGCTCTTGGCCAGTAAAATCCGGCTCGGTATGCTTTGGCTACAATGGTCCGAGAGGACGCATGGTGACCACAGGTCCCAGTGGATATTATTGAGTATGACTCGACCTTCTTCCGGCGTTATGCATTTTGTCCGACTCGTCGGCTTTCTCTACAACTGCCCTTTGATAACGGTAAAGGCTTTGGATCGACGGACGATCTGCCGAGCCTCTTCCTCATCTTCTCGGGAGTTCCTTTCTCGAGAATATATGTGATGTATGGAATTGTCCAATCGGGAGTGACCACTAAAACTTCCATGACCAAGTCGACCATCGCGGGACCTCAACCTCGATCGGGTCTGTGGTACTCTTGGGTTGTGGAGCTTCCTCGTGAAGGATCTTCTTTAGCGACGGAGTGTGTATATGTTCCAAAAACACACCACTGGAATGGCTTCTCTTTTGGATCCTATCTTGGCGGATCATCTGCTGCTTGATTTTTCAGTCGGGGGATGTGATGGAGTTCAACCCTCGAACTTCTTTTCCAGCTTCCTCCTTGCATTGCGATATCCGATCATAGTTGGGCTTCTCACTTCCCACTCCTTCATCACTTGATTGACCACTAGATCTGAGTCGCCATAGACCATCGAAGCGACGGACGCCGAGTGAGATGGCCATGCGCAATCCATATAAGAGGGCCTCATACTCGCCTCATTGTTGGAGGAATCAAAGTGAATCTGGAGCACATACCTAAGCTTATCTCCTCTGGGGAAACGAACAACCCCACTGAACCATTCAGCATCTTGGAGCCGTCGAAGAACATGGTCCAATGCTCGAGTGAACTTCAGTCGGTTGTTGTTGTTCAATCCACTCGGCAAGGAAATCCGCTATAGCCTGGGACTTAATGGCTTTCTTTGCCTCGAATTTGATCTATGCGGGGGCGAGGAAAATGATCCTTCGGGCAGGCCCGATTGATGTGCTTAAAGTCAATGCACATGCGGAGTGAGTTGTCCTTCTTGGGAACCATGACGACATTAGCGAGCCACTCGGAGTGGTATATCTCTCGATAAATCCTGCCGCCAACAATGAGCCACTTCTTCACCAATAGCTTTTCTCTTACGGGCGGCGGACCGCCAAGATGCTCTTTAACGGTTTCGCCGACTTGTTGACTCGGGCGATGCTCAGCCATTCCACAGAACACACCGCATGTCACCGGCTTCCATGCGAAAATGTCGATTCTCACGGAGGAACTGGATGGCGCTTCTTCCTATTTCGGTCGAGTGTTGTGGAGATGTGGGTCGGGGCTGCATTGGGATCAGTCGGATGAATATGGACTGGCTTTGTCTCACCAGACGACTGGAATGCAGACTCTGTGGCTGGCTTCTTGGATCGTAACAAATCACTCGGATCTGCGTTTTGCATGTATTCGTCGAATTCGACCGCTGTCACTTGGGAGTCGGCAATCTTCGAGCCCTTCTGAAAGCACTCTTACGCCTTCTTCCGATCGCGGTGGCGGTGATCACTCCCTTGGGTCCTGGCATTTTCAGTTTGAGGTACACGTAGCATGGTCGAGCCATGAATCGTGCGTAGGCTGGCCTCCCCAAAATGGCGTGGTATGCACTCTGAAAATCCACAACCTCAAAGGTCAACTTTTCCTTGCGAAAGTGCTTGGAATCACCAAAAATCACGTCCAGGGCTATTTGGCCGAGTGAGTTGGCCTTCTTCCCTGGTATGACTCCGTGGAAACTCATATTGTTGGTGCTCAATCGGGACATCGGAATGCCCATCCCTTTCAATGTATCCGCATATAACAAATTCAGCCCGCTACCACCATCCATCAGCACTTTCGTCAGTCGAGTGCCTTCGACAATTGGATCAACCACCAACGCTTGCCGCCCAGGGGTGGCAATGTGAGTCGGGTGATCAGATTGGTCGAATGTGATGGGTGTTTGGGACCACTTCACATAACTTGGCTTTACTGGGGCAACCATGTTCTCCTCACGGTTAATGACTTTCAGTCGACTTTTGCTTTCCACATCCACGAAGATCATCAGAGTGGAGTTGACATCTGGATATTCTTCCTCACCGTCCTCTTTGTCCCCGCCTTGTCTGCTCCTTCTCCTTGTCCTTAGACTGTTTTCCCTGGCTTCTGGATCGAGAGTCGACATTTGGTGAGTGGTGTGCTTCGGGTAAATGATGTTGCCCTCTTCATCTTTCTTCGTGTGAATATGGCATGGCATATCCATCACGTCATTGCCTTCCTTATCTTTTACTTTCTTAGGATTCCAGGATCCTTTGGCTTCCTTGAACTTCCCACGAGTCACGGCGGGGCCTCTCCGAGCTGCTGGCTCGGCTTTGCGCTCGCTTCGATTGAATTTCCCTTCTCCGATGACTCGGCTTGTATTTGCCGCTTGAGTCGGTCCTCTTCCTCGCCGTTAGCGTGCTTGGTAACAATCTCCATCATACGACTCGGGGTCATGTCGCCATTCGACCAAACTTCAAACTCAATTCTCTTTTTGACGCCATCTTTGAAGGCGCAAACTGCTGATGGTCGGACACATTTTCCACAAGATGGTGCAAGGTAATCCACCTCTGAATGTACTCTCGGAGAGTTTCATTGGTCTTCGCACACAAACTTGCAGCTCTGTCAAACCAGCTGGTCGCTTGCAAGTCCCTTCAAAGTCTGGCGAACACTGGGACAAATCTTCCCAAGTGTATATCTTTGCTAGGAGGTAACTGATTCAGCCATGCTCTGCGAGAACCTTCCAACATGAGGGGCAAATGCTTCATGGCCACCTCATCATTCCCACCACCAATCTGAACAGCCACTCGATAATCTTCAAGCCAAGTTTCGTGCTTGGATTCCCCGATGAACTTGTCGACTCTGTTGCCAATCTGAAATTGGGGGATTCTGCGGCTCTGATAGCCTGCTAAAACACTCCGGACCGAGACATGCACTGATCGCTGGTGGGTGCATCCTTCTCGGTCCGCCTCGATGGGCTCTGTTCGGTCGACCAAGCCTTGCACGATAATGGATCGTAGCGTCAAAGCCTGGTTCCACAGGGTCGACCGGAACTCTTCGCCCATCTTGAATCTGTCGTCATCATCTTGCCGCCGAGGCGTCGACCCTTCCCTCGGAGGAAAGGGGCACTCGGCGCTGTCATCCCGGTCTCCATCTGCTCTCGCCGGTTGTCGCGCCCTTCTCGCCGCGGAGGCGATCTGGGCTGTGAGCCGATGGACAGATTCGCAGCGACGGATCGATAAATCCTGTTGCGCGATCGCGACACGGCTGAGTTCTGGTCTCCTGCTGCTCGGAGTAAATCTACGATCTGCTGCAAGCCTCTCCCAGCTTCCGATCGGGCGGCTGGATGGACTCGCTATCTGAGTTGCAGCCGCTAAATTCTGAATTGGCGTCGGGTATACGAGTCGGTGGGAAGAGTCGGCGTCGGCCGCTTCGGAATTCGTTGCAGCGTTAAATCGAGTGCTCGCTGAAGATTCTCCAAGCGGCGCGTTCAGCCACGTTAAAACGTGCTTCCTCCAAGCGCGAGCCTCGGGGTTTCTCCGGCGATGGGAGTATGCAGGGCATCCATGTTCTGTGGCGAGCTCTTCTCTCTGCAGAGTCGAGTGTCTTAGGCGGTACTCTTCGTGCTCTTATGCGGGTCACCTCCCGCGGCTCCATCGCCATGGGCGGCCGGGAGGACTGCGAGGGCCGTCGACCATGAGGATCTCCGCCGCGGATCACTGCTATCACACTCGGATGCGCTCTCTCGAGCCGGTCGGCAGATCGAGCAGGCCGTAGAGGACTCGTCGGGCTCAATGGCGCGACACTGGCGGTGGCTGTCGACGAGCCACCGCGTGCTTCACCCATCGCTGGAGTCTCGACCGACCAGTGCGCTTGCGCTGGTGGGAGACCGGGTAAGCGATCGATAGTGGAGTCGACCGTCTGGGGTCGACGGTTGCCGCAGCGAACGCCCGCGAACACATGCGCGAAGTCGTCGCCCAGCAGGACGGGAGCGCCTCGATGTCAAGTGGAGCCTCCACGGAGCCATGCGGTCGTCGGCGACAAAGGTGAGAGCACCGAGGCGGATCTCGCGCCCTCAACCAAAACTCCAGCAGTCATCATGATGAAGGTACTGAAGTCTGCAACTCCTCCACAGATCGCTAAAACACCTGCCCCATGGTGGGCGCCAACCGTCGTGGTTCTAAGTCGGCGACAAGAGAGTGGGGGTAGGTAAGGAGAGGCAAGGTCTTAGCTATGGAGAGGTTGTGAACACAAGCGATGTCTGAGTTCAGCCCTTCTCGGAAGAAGTAAAGCCCTACATCTCGGAGCCCCGAGGCGGTCGAGTGGATTAAGAGTGTAGGTATTACAAGAGTGCGAACCCCTCTATCTGTGGAGGGGGTGGCTTATATAAGTCGCCAGACCCCAGCCAGCCCACATAATGGAGGGATTAAAGTACATTTAGCACAGGCGTTCGTAACGCCCTCATAAAGTGCCTTAACTATCATTAAGCCTATTCAATAGCAAGCCGTTGCGTTGCAGAGTGCCTTCTGACCTTCTGGTGGTCGAGTGTGTCTTCATGGTCGAGTCCTTCCAGTCAGTCGAGTGGATTCCTCTTTAGTCGACTGGAAGATGATTTCTTTTGAGAGTGTCCCTGGGTAGGACGTTTAGGTCAGGCCTATGATCCTACCCTAGGTACATGAATCCATCACACACCTCAACAAAATGGAGTTGTTGAGAGAAAGAACCAGACACTTATTGAGATGGCAAGAACGATGCTTGATAAATACAAGACACCAAGACGCTTTTGGGCGGAAGCGGTTGAGATAGCTTGTCATGCTACAAATCGACTCTACACAAGCTTTTCGGCAAGACGACATACGAGCTTCTCACCGGTAACAAACCCCAAGTTGCATACTTTCGAGTATTTGGCTCAAAGTGCTACATTCTTGATAAACATCGTCGCTCGAAATTTGCCCTTAAGTCTCATGAAGGTTTCCTACTTGGTTATGGCTCAAACTCTCACACTTACCGTGTCTACAACAATTTCACCCGAAAGGTTGAAGAGACGATTGATGTGAAGTTTGATGAATCTAACGGCTTGAAAGTAGAGCAATTGCCAATTGATGTAGGAGACAAAGATCCTACGGAAGCAATCCATGATTTGTCCATTGGCAAGATTCTCCCAAAGGAGGTGAAGGGAAGTACCTTGTCCGTTCAAGTGGAAGCCTCGACTTCACATCAAGGTGAACCACAAGTTAATTTGGAGGCATCCACAAGTGGAACACGTCAAGACGGAGGAGATGAGGAAGGACAACAAGATGAACCACATCGACCTCCCTCTCCACCTCCACAAGAGAACAACAATGCCATCAAAAATGAAGGAGGGCAAGGAGAAGAAGACAATGAAGAGGATGTTCCACCCCAACCCAAACAAAAGCTCTCAAGAGTTAGAGCAAGAGTCACAAGAGACCAACCCATCGAATAAATCTTTGATGATATTATAACTGGGAGAATCACTCGCTCTAAAACTCGTTTAGCAAACTTTTGTGAACACTGCTCATTAATTTCTAGTGTTGAACCTATGAAGGTAGAAGAAGCTCTTGAGGATCCGGATTGGGTGAACGCTATGCATGAAGAGATACACAATTTCGAGAGGAATCAAGTGTGGACATTGGTCGAAAAGCCAAACGACAACCACAATGTCATTGGAACCAAATGGGTGTTTCGGAATAAGCAAGATGAAGATGGACAAGTTGTACGCAAGAAGGCCTGTCTCGTCGCACAAGGCTACATTCAAGTCGAAGGTATGGACAATGGTGAGACATATGCGCCCTTTGCTAGACTTGAGTCCATACGCATCTTACTTGCTTATGCCAATCACCACGACATCACTTTAGACCAAATAGAAATTAAGAGTACTTTTTTTAGTGGAGAAGTTGATGAGGAAGGGTATGTTAAACAACCTCCCTACTTTGTAAATCCTAAGAAACCTAATCATGTCTACAAACTTCACAAAGCTCTATATGGTCTTAAACAAGCTCCTAGAGCATGGTATATGTTGGGAAACGCTGCATGGAAAAACAAAAAATTTCTACGCACACACAATGATCTATCCTCGGAGATGCATAGCAATGAGGAGGAGAGTATGTCTACGTACCCTCGTAGACCTTAAGCGGAAGCGTTTCACAATGCAGTTGATGTAGTCGAACTTCTTCGCGCTTCAACCAATCAAGACCGAACACACGACACCTCCGTGTTCTGCACATGTTCAGCTCGGTGACGTCCCTCACCTTCTTGATCCAGCAAGACATTGAGGTAGTAGATGAGTTCCGTCAGCCCAACGGCATGGTGACAATGATGGTGAAGTGATCTCCGCAGGGCTTCGCCTAAGCACTACGAAAATATGATCGGGGGTGTAAACGGTGGACATGGGCGCCTCACACGGCTATGCAATTTGTCTGTTGTGTGCTAGGCGCCTCCCTCCCACATATATATAGGTGGGTGTGAGGGAAGAGCAGCCAAAGGAGGCGCCCAAGTAGGAGGAATCCTACTTCGAGTCCCTCCCAAGCCGCCCCCTTCCATATATAAACAAGGGGGGAGGAAAGAGGGGGAGAGGGAATGAAGGGGAGTCCTATTCTACATTTTCCTTTCCCTC
This sequence comes from Aegilops speltoides, assembly GCA_021437245.1. Classification (NCBI taxonomy): domain Eukaryota; kingdom Viridiplantae; phylum Streptophyta; class Magnoliopsida; order Poales; family Poaceae; genus Aegilops; species Aegilops speltoides. Next base: position 445,160,298 of record CM038143.1, read on the forward strand.
CCCTCTTTTCTTCTCCTCCTCATAGGGCTGGCCTCTATAGGGGCGCACCAGCCCCTTGTGGGCTGTTGTGTTCCCTCACTTGGCCCATAAGGCCCATATCTTTGTCGGGGGTGCCCGAAACTCCTTTCCAATGACCCGATAAGTACCCGGTACCCTTTGAAACACTTCCGGTGTCCGAATACAATCATCCTATGTATCAATATTTACCTCTCGACCATTTCGAGACTCCTCGTCATGTCCGTGATCTCATCCGGGACTCCGAACAACATTCGGTCACAAAATCATATAACTCATATAACACTATATCATCAACGAACGTTAAGCGTGCGGACCCTATGGATTCGAGAACTATGTAGACATGAACGAGACACCTCTTCGGACAATTACCAATAGCGGAACCTGGATGCCCATATTAGCTCCTACATATTCTACGAAGATCTTTATCGGTCGAACCGTTATGACAACATACATAATTCCGTTTGTCTATCGGTATGTTAATTGCCCGAGATTTGATCGTCAGCATCTTCATACCTAGTTCAATCTCATTGCCGGCAAGTCTCTTTACTCATTCCGTAATACCTCACCTCGTGACTAACTCCTTAGTATTTTGCTTGCAAGCTTATGATGTATTGCCGAGAGGGCCCACTCATTGTGCTAAGCTAACGGATGGGTTTTGTCCATCACAACATTCTCCTAATGATGTGATCCCGTTATCAAATGACAACACATTTCTATGGTTAGGAAACCTTAACCATCTTTGATCAATGAGCTAGTATAGTAGAGGCATACTAGGGACACGGTATTTGTTTATGTATTCACACATGTATTTCAGTTTCCGATCAGCACGGATAATAAACATTTATCATGAATAAGGAAATATGAAATAACAACTTTATTATTGCCTATAGGGCATATTTCCTCCAGTCTCCCACTTGCACTAGAGTCAATAATCTAGTTCACATCACCATGTAATTAATACACATAGTTCACATCGCCATGTGACCAACAACCAAAGAGTTTACTAGAGTCAATAATCTAGTTCACATTGTCATGTGATTAATACCCAAAGAGTAATCATGTGTGATCATGTTTTGCTTGTGAGAGAAGTTTAGTCAACGGGTCTGCCACATTCAGATCTATATGTATATTTGCAAATTTCTATGTCAACAATACTCTACATGGAGCTACTCTAGCTAATTGCTCCCCTTTCAATGCGTATCCAGATTGAGACTCAGAGTCATCCGGATTAGTGTTAAAGCTTTCATCGACGTAACTCTTTACGACGAACTCTTTATCACCTCCATAATCGAGAAACATTTCCTTAGTACTCTTTAGGTACCTAAGGATAATTTGGACTGCTGTCCAGTGATCCACTCCTGGATCACTATTGTATCCCCTTGCCAGACTCATGGCAAGGCACACAACAGGTCTGGTACACAGCTGACATACTTTATATAACCTATGGCTGAGGCATAGGGAATGACCTTCATTCTCTCTCTATATTCTGCCGTGGTCAGGCTTTGAGTCTTACTCAACTTCACACCGTACAATACAGGCAAGAACTCCTTCTTTGGCAAATCCATTTTGAACTCCTTCAAAATCTTGTCAAGGTATGAACTCATTGAAAAAAATCTTATGAAGCGTCTTGATATTTCTTTATAGATCTTGATGCCTAATACGTAAGTAGCTTCACCGAGGTATTTTACTGAAAAATTCTTATTCAAGTATCCTTTTATGCTATCCAGAAATTCTATATCATTTCCAATCAGCAATATGTCATCCACATATAATATCAGAAATGCTACAGAGCTCCCACTCACTTTCTTGAAAATACTGGTTTCACCATAAGTCTGTATAAAACCATATGCTTTGATCACCTCATCAAAGCATATATTCCAACTCCGAGATGCTTGCACCAGTCCATAGATGGATCGCTGGATCTTGCACAATTTGTTAGCACATTTGGGATCGACAAAAACTTCTGGTTGCATCATAGACAACTCTTCTTTGATATCATAAGGAATGCAGTTTTTGACATCCATTTGCCAGATTTCATAATTAGAAAATGCGGCAATTGCTAACATGGTTCGGACGGACTTAAGCATCACTACGGGTGAGAAAGTCTCATTGTAGTCAACCACTTGAACTTGTCGAAAACACTTTTGTGACAAGTCGAGCTTTGTAGATAGTGACACTACCATCAGTGTCAGTCTTCCTCTTGAAAATTCATTTATTCTCAATGGCTTGCCGATCAGCGGGCAAATCCACCAAAGTCCACACTTTGTTCTCATACATGGATCCTATCTCAGTTTTCATGGCCTCAAGTCATTTATTGGAATCTGGGCTCATCATAGCTTCTTCATAGTTCATAGGTTCGCCATGGTCTAATAACATGACTTCCAGGACAGGATTACCATACCACTCTAGTGTGGAACGTGCTCTGTTCGACCTACGAAGTCCAGTAGTAACTTGATCCATAGTTTCGTGATCATCATCAATAGCTTCCTCTCTAGTTGGTGTAGGCATCACGGGAACGGTTTTCTGTGATGTGCTACTCTCCAATTCGAGAGAAGGTACAATTACCTCATCAAGTTCTACTTGCCTCCCACTCACTTCTTTTGAGAGAAACTCCTCTAGAAAGGACCCATTCTTAGCAAGAAAGATCTTGCTTTCGGATCAGTGGTAGAAGGTGTACCCAATTGTTTCCTTAGGGTACCCTATGAAGACACGCTTCTCCAATTTAGGTTCGAGCTTATCAGGCTGAAGCCTTTTGACATAAGCATCACATCCCCAAACTTTAGGAAATGATATCTTAGGTTTCTTGCCAAACCATGGTTCATACAGTGTCGTCTCAACGGATTTAGACGATGCCCTATTTAACCTGAATGCAGCTGTCTCTAATGCATAACCCCCAAACGATAGTTGTAAATCGGCAAGAGACATCACAGAATGCACCATATCTAATAAAGTATGGTTACGAAATTTGGACACACCATTACGCTCTGGTGTTCCAGGTGGCGTGAATTGTGAAACTATTCCACATTTTGAATGAAAGCCAAACTTGTAACTCAAATATTTGCCTCCGCGATCACATCGTAGAAACTTTATTTTCTTGTTACAATGATTCTCCACTTCACTCTGAAATTCTTTGAACTTTTCAAATGTTTCAGACTTGTGTTTCATCAAGTAGATATACCCATACTTACTCAAATCATCTATGAAGGTCAGAAAATAACAATACCTGCCGTGTGCTTCAACACCCATCGGACCGCATACATCAGTATGCATTATTTCCAATAAGCCATTAGCTCGCTCCATTGTTCTGGAGAACATAGTTTTAGTCGTCTTTCCCATGAGGCATGGTTCACAAGTATCAAATGATTCATAATCAAGTGATTCCAAAAGGTCATCCGCATGGAGTTTCTTCATGCGCTTTACACCAATATGACCTAAACGACAGTGCCACAAGTATGTTGCACTATCATTATCAACTTTGCATCTTTTGGCATCAATATTATGAATATGGGTATCACTATGACCGAGATTCAATAAACCATTTGCATTGAGTGCATACCATAGAAGGTTTTATTCATGTAAATAGAACAACACTTATTCTCTGACTTAAATGAATAACCCTATTGCAATATACACGATCTAATCTTGTTCATGCTCAACGCAAACACCAAATAAAATTTATTTAGGCTCAACACTAATCCCGAATGTAGAGGGAGTGTGTGATGGTGATTGTATCAACCTTGGAATCACTTCCAACACACATCGTCACCTCGTCCTTAACTAGTCTCTGTTTATTCTGCAACTCCTGTTTCGAGTTACTAATCTTAGCAACTGAATCGGTATCAAATACCCAGGGGCTACTATGAGCACTAGTAAGGTACACATCAATAACATGTGTATAAAATACACCTTCGTTCATTTTGCCATCCTTCTTATCCGCCAAGTATTTGGGGCAGTTCCGCTTCCAGCGACCATTCCATTTGCAGTGGAAGAACTTTGTTTCAGGCTTAGGTCCAGTTTTGGGCTTCTTCATGGGAGTGGCAACTTGCTTGCCATTCTTCTTAAAGTTCCCTTTCTTTCCCTTGTCCTTTTTCTTGAAAATAGTGGTCTTGTTTAACCATCAACACTTGATGCTCTTTCTTGATTTCTACCTTCGTCGATTTCAGCATCGCAAAGAGCTCGGGAATCATTTTCATCATCCTTTTCATATTATAGTTCATTATGAAGTTCTAGTAGCTTAGTGATAGTGACTAGAGAACTCTGTCAATCACTATCTTATCTGGAAGATTAACTCCCACCTCATTCAAGCGATTGTAGTACCCTTCTGAGCATATGCTCACTGGCTGAGCTATTCTCCTCCATCCTATAGCCAAAGTAGAGGTCTCATACCTCTTGACACAAGCATGAGTCTGAAATACCAATTTCATCTCTTGGAACATCGCATATGCTTTGTGGCGTTCAAAACATTTTTGAAGCCCCGGTTCTAAGCCATAAAGCATGGTGCACTAAACTATTAAGTAGTGATCATACCGAGCTTGCCAGACGTTCATAACATTTTGCATCTGCTCGTGCAATAGGTCTGTCACCTAGCGGTGCATCAAGGACATAATTCTTCTGTGCAGCACAGATCATGGACCCAGTCCGCATCATTGCTACTATCATCTTTCAACTTATATTTATCTAGGAACATATAAAAAATAAGGAAGCTATATTGCGATCTATTGATCTACAACATAGATTTGCAAATACTATCAGGACTGAGTTCATGATAAATTAAGTTCAATTCATTAAATTACTAATGAACTCCCACTTAAATAAACATCCCTCAAGTTATCTAAGTGATACGTGATTCATATCAACTAACCCATGTCCGATCATCACGTGAGATGGGGTAGTTGATATGTCCATTTTGCATCTTGTTTTCCTACTGTTATTTATGTTGTTTTATTGTAAAATAATGCTTTTTGTAGTAATTATAATGTCTTTCCTCTCATAATATGCAAGGTATGCACCAAGGGGGAGAATTTTGGCAGCTGGAAATCTGGACCTGAAAAAGCTACGTCAAGCTACTTATTCTGCACAACTCCAAATGAGCTGAAACTGCCCGAGGAATTTTTTATGGAATATTTAAAACATATTGGAGCAAATAAGTACTAGAAAAGGGCCACCAGGTGGGCACAACCCACCTGGGTGCGCCAGGAGGCCTAGGCGAGCCCTGGTGGGTGCTGCCCTCCTCGGCCCACCTCCGGTGCCAATCTTCTGGTATATAAGTCATTTTGACCTAGAAAAAAGAAGGGGAGGACATTCGGGATGAAGCGCCACCTCGAGGCGGAACTTGGGCAGGAGCACTTTTGCCCTCCGGTGGAGCAATTCCGCCAGGGGAACTTCCCTCATGGAGGGGGAAATCATCGTCATCACCAACAACTCTTCCATCTCGGGGAGGGCTATCTTCATCAACATCTTCATGGCACCAACTCCTCTCAAACCCTAGTTCATCTCTTGTGTTCAATCTTTGCATCAAAACTATGGATTGGTGCTCGTGGGTGACTAGTAGTGTTGATTACATCTTGTAGTTGATAACTATATGGTTTATTTGGTGGAAGATTATATGTTCAGATCTATGCTATTTAATACCCCTCTGATCTTGAGCATGTTTATCATTTGTGAGTAGTTACTTTCGTTCTTAAGGTCACGGGAGAAATCATGTTGCAAGTAATCATGTGAACTTGATATGTGTTCAATATTTTGATGGTATGTATGTTGCCATTCTCTTAGTGGTGTCATGTGAACATTGACTACATGACACTTCACATATTTGGGCCTAAGGGAATGCATTGTGGAGTAGTTATTATATGGTGGGTTGCGAGAGTGATAGAAGCTTAAACCCCAGTTTATGCGCTATTCCATAAGGGACATATTGGATCTTAAAGTTTAATGCTATGGTTGGAATTTATTCCTAATACTTTACTCGTAGTTGTGGATGCTTGCGAGAGGGTTAATCATAAGTAGGAGATTTGTTCAAGTCAGAACAGAACCTAAGCATCGGTCCACCCACATATCAAATTATCAAAGTACCGAACACGAATTAAGCCAACATGATGAAAGTGACTCGATGAAATTCCCGTGTACCCTCGAGAACACTTTGCTTATCATAAGAAACCGTTTTGGCATGTCCTTTGCCTCGAAAGGATTGGGCTACCTTGCTGCACTTTTGTTACTACTATTGTTACTTGCTCGCTACAAATTTTCTTGCTACCAAACTACTCCGCTACTCATAATTTTAGCACTTGCAGACATTACCTTGCTGAAAACCACTTGTCATTTCCTTCTCCTCCTCGTTGGGTTTGACACTCTTACTTATCGAAAAGGGCTACAATTGAGCCCATACACTTGTGGGTCATCAAGGCAATTTTCTGTCACCGTTGCCGGGGAGTGAAGCGATCTTGGTAAGTGGAAATTGGTAAAGAAACATTATTACTACGTGCTGAAATTTATTGTCAATTGCTACTATGGAAAACAATCCTTTGAGGGGTTTGTTCGGGGTATCTTCACCTTGACCAGAACCACAATTAGTTACCCCTCAACCTACTGCACCTACTGAAATATTGAATATGAAATTCCTTTGGGTATCTTAGAACAACCGCTAGCTAATCCTTATGCAGGAGATGGAACCGAACATCCTGATTTGCACTTGATATATGTGGATGAAATTTGTGGATTGTTTAAGCTTGCAGGTTTGCCCAAAGATGGAGCTAAGAAGAAGGTTTTCCCTTTATCTTTGAAGGGAAAAGTATTGACATGGTATAGGCTATGCGATGATATTGGATCTTGGAACTGGGACCTTTTGAAATTGTAATTTCATCAGAAATTTTATCATATGCATCTAGTTCATCGTGATCTGAATTATATATATAATTTTTGGCCTCGTGAAGGAGAAAGTATCGCTCTAGCTTGGGGGAGGCTTAAGTCAATGTTATATTCATGCCCAATCATGAGCTCTCAAGAGAAATTATTATTCAGAATTTTTATTCTCGGCTTTCTCGTAATGATCAATCCATGCTTGATACTTCTTGTACTAGTTCTTTTATGAAGAAGACTATTGAATTCCGGGATCTTTTAGAAAGAATTAAAAGCAACTCTGAAGACTGGGAACTCGATGAAGGTAAAGAGTGAGGTAATGAACCTCAGTGTGATTGTGTTAAATCTTTTATGAATACCGATGCTTTTCGAAAGTTTAGCACTAAATATGGACTTGACTCTGAGATAGCAGCCTCCTTTTGTGAATCTTTTACTACTCATGTTGACCTCCCTAAGGAGAAGTGGTTTAAATATCACCCACCAATGAAAGAAGAAATTAAAGAACTGGTAAAAGCTAAAGAAGAAACTATCATTTACAATGTTGATGCAGTTGTTCCCACTTCTTATATTGAAAAACCGCCTTGATACATCTCCAACGTATCTATAATTTTTGATTGTTCCATGCTATTATATTATCTGTTTTGGATGTTTAATGGGCTTTAATATGCTCTTTTATATTATTTTTGTGACTAACCTATTAACCGGAGGCCGAGTGCCAGTTTCTGTTTTTTTGCCTATTTTAGAGTTTTGCAGAAAAGGTATACCAAACGGAGTCCAAACGGAATGAAACCTTTGCGATGATCTTTCTTGGACCGAAAGCAATCCACAAGACTTGGAGTTGAAGTCTGGAATGCCACGAGGAGGCCACGAGGCAGGAGGGCACACCCAGGGGGGTAGGCGCGCCCCCACCCTCGTGGGCCCCTCGTAGCTCCACCGACGTACTTCTTTTGCATATATATACTCTTATACCCTAAGAACATCAGGGGGGACCAACGAAACCACGTTTCCACCACCGCAAACTTCTGTACCCGTGAGATCCCATCTTGGGGCCTTTTCCGACGATCTGCCGGAGGGGGAATCGATCATGGAGGGCTTCTACATCAACACCATTGCCTCTCCGATGAAGCGTGAGTATTTTACCACAGACCTTCGGGTCCATAGTTATTAGCTAGATGGCTTCTTCTCTCTCTTTGATTCTCAATACAAAGTTCTCCTCGATGTTCTTGGAGATCTATTTGATGTAATACTCTTTTGCGGTATGTTTGCCGAGATCCGATGAATTGTGGATCTATGAACAAGATTATCTATGAATATTATTTGGTTCTTCTCTGAATTCTTAAATGCATGATTTGATATCTTTGCAAGTCTCTTCGAATTATCGGTTTAGTTTGGCCTACTAGATTGATCTTTCTTGCAATGGGAGAAGTGCTTAGCTTTGGGTTCAATCTTGCGGTGTCCTTTCCCAGTGACAGTAGAGGCAGCAAGGCACGTATTGTATTGTTGCCATCGAGGATAAAAATATGGGGTTTATATCATATTGCTTGACTTTATCCCTCTACATCATGTCATCTTGCTTAATGTGTTACTCCGTTCTTATGAATTTAATACTCTAGATGCATGCTAGATAGCGGTCAGTGTGTGGAGTAATAGTAGTAGATGCAGAATCATTTCGATCTACTTGACACGGACGTGATGCCTATATTCATGATCATTGCCTTTGATATCTTCATAACTATGCGCTTTTCTATCAATTGCTCGGCAGTAATTTGTTCACCCAACGTAATACATATTATCTTGAGAGAAGCTACTAGTAAAACCTATGGCCCCGGGGTCTCTTTCCAATTATATTACATCTCTTTTATTTACATCGCATCTCGTTTACTATTTTGCAATCTATACAACAAAGATACCAACAATATTTACTTTATTATCTCTATCAGATATCACTTTTGCGAGTGACCGCGAAGGGATTGACAACCCCTTTATCGCGTTGGTTGCAAGGTTCTTGATTGTTTGTGCAGGTACTAGGTGACTTGTGTGTCATCTCCGACTGGATTGATACCTTGGTTCTCAAAACTGAGGGAAATATGCTAGTTTGCTGCATCACTCTTTCCTCTTCAAGGGAAAAACCGACGCAAGCTCAAGAGGTAGCACGCCTTTTCCTGTTAGGATGAAGGAACATGTTAAAGCTTCAATTGTGGTTAACAAAAGTTATGTTAGAACACCCAAACCATCTGAACAAATCAAAGTTGAACCTAGTGTTGCTATGGTTAAAGATCTCTTAGTGGATAATACTGATTGGCATTTATTTACTTCTGTGGTGAAGCTTCTAGAATTAGTAAACCTGAAGGAAAATATAAGCATAGACTAGTTGTTGGCATGCTTATTGTCTCAGTTAAGATAGGAGATCACTATTATCATGGGTTATGTGACCTAGGTGCTAGTGTGAGTGCTATTCCTTTCTCATTATATCAAGAAATTAAAGATGAAATAGCACCTACTGAAATAGAAGACATATGTTACTATTAAACTTGCTAATAGAGATTCTATATCACCAATTGGGATTCTTAGAGATGTGAAAGTCTTGCGTGGGAAAATAAAATACCCTACTGATTTTCTTGTTCTTAGCACCCCACAAGATGACTTTTGTCCCATTATATTTGGTAGACCTTTCTTGAACACCGTCAATGCTAAAATAGATTGTGAGAAACAAACTGTCGGTGTTAGTTTTGGTGACGAATCTCATGAGTTTAATATTTCCAAGTTTAGTAAACAACCTCATAAGAAAGATTTGCCTAGTAAGGATGAAATTATTGGTCTTGCTTCCATTGTTGTGCCTCCTACTGATCCTTTGGAACAATCTTTGCTAGACCATGAAAATGATTTGCATATGCATGAAAGAAATGAAATAGATAGAATCTTTTTCCAACAACCACCTCTTCTTAAACACAATCTGCCTATTGAAACTCTAGGAGGTCCTCCTCCACCTAAAGGTGATCCTGTTATTATTAGTGCCAACCTTTCAGAGCATGAAGAAGATTATTGAAAGTTCTAAGGAAGCACATGGCTTCTATTGGATATAATCTTGATGATCTTAAGGGCATTAGTCCCACTCTATGTCAGGACAAGATTAATGTGGAACCTGATGCTAAACCCGTTGTTGATCACCAATCTCGGTTAAACTGGAAAATGAAAGAAGTGGTAAGAACATAAATATTGAAACTTCTGGAAGCAGGTATAATCTATCCTATAGCTGATAGTGGGTGGGTAAGTCTTGTTCATTGTGTCCCTAAGAAGGGAGGTATTACTTTTTCTCCTAATGATAACAATGAGCTTATTCCACAAAGAATTGTCACGGGCTATAGAATGGTAATTGATTACGGAAAATTAAATAAAGCTACTAGAAAAGATCATTACCCTCTGACTTTTATTGATCAAATGTTAGAAAGATTATCTAAGCACACACATTTTTGCTTCCTTGATGGATACTCTGGCTTTTCACAAATACCTGTTTTACAATCTGATCAAGAAAAGACCACTTTTACTTGTCCTTTTGGAACATTTGCTTATAGACGTATGCCTTTCAGTTTATGTACTGCACCTGCTACCTTTCAAAGATGTATGGCCGCTGTCTTCTTTGATTTTTGTGAAAAGATTGTTGAGGTTTTCTTGGATGCATTTTCTGTTTACGGGAAGTCTTTTGATGATTGTTTAAGCAATCTTGATCGAGTTTTGCAGAGGTGTGAACAAACTAATCTTTTCTTGAATTGGGAGAAGTACCACTTTATGGTTAATGAAGGTATTTTCTTGGGCCACAAAATTTCTGAAAGAGGCATTGAGGTGGACAAAGCCAAGGTTGATGCAATTGAGAAAATGCCATGTCCTAAAGATATCAAAGGTATTCGTAGTTTCCTTGGTCATGCTGGTTTCTATAGGAGGTTTATCAAAGACTTTTCTGAAATTTCTAGGCCTCTTACTAATCTTTGGCAAAAGGATATTCCCTTTGTGTTTGATGATGATTGGAAGCCTTTGAAACACTAAAGAAAGCATTAATCACTGCACCTGTTGTTCAACCACCTAATTGGAACTTGCCTTTTGAGATTATGTGTGATGCTAGTGATTATGTTGTTGGTGATGTTCTAGGAAAAAGAGTTGGTAAGAAACTAAATGTTATTCATTATGCTAGTAAACCTCTAGACAATGCTCAACGAAACTATGCTACTACTGAAAAAGAATTCTTAGCAGTGGTGTTTGCTTGTGATAAATTCAGATCTTACATTGTTGATTCTAAATTAATTGTCCACACCAATCATGCTGTTGTAAAATATCTTATGGAAAAGAAAGATGCTAAACCTAGACTCATTAGGTGGGTTCTTCTGCTACAAGAATTTGATTTGCATATCACTGATAGGAAAAGAGCAGAGAACCCTGTAGCTAATAACTTGTCTAGACTTGAAAATATTCTTAATGACCCACAACCAATTAATGATAGCTTCCCTGATGAACAACTAGCTGCAATAAATGTTGCTCATAGTACACCTTGGTATGTTGACTATGCTAATTATATTGTTGCTAAATACATACCACCTAGCTTCACATACCAACAAAAGAAAAAAATTCTTCGATGATTTAAGACATTACTTTTGGGATGACCCACATCTTTATAAAGAAGGAGTAGATGGTATTATTAGACGTCGTGTACCTGAGCATGAACAGGAACAAATCCTACGGAAATGTCACTCTGAAGCTTATGGAGGACATCACGTGGGAGATAGAACCGCTTATAAGGTATTGCAATCTGGTTTTTATTGTCCTACTCTCTTCAAGGATGCCCTTAGGTTTGTCTCATCATGTGACAAATGCCAAAGAATAGTAATATCCGTAAGCGTCAAGAAATGCCTATGAATTATTCACTTGTTGCTGAACCATTTAATGTTTGGGGATTTGACTTTATGGGACCTTTTCATTCCTCTAATGGGTATACACATATTTTGGTTGTTGTTGATTATTTTACTAAGTGGGTGGAAGCTATTCCAAACGGTAGTGCTGATCACAACACCTCTATTAAAATGCTTAAGGAAGTTATTTTCCCAAGGTATGGAGTCCCTAGATATTTAATGACTGATGGTGGTTCACAATTTATTCATGGTGCTTTCCGTAAGATGCTTGCTAAGTATGATGTTAACCATCGAATTGTGTCACCTTATCATCCTCAGTCTAGTGGTCAAGTTGAAGTTAGCAATAGAGAAATAAAACTAATCTTACAAAAGACTGTTAATAGGTCCTGGAAGAATTGGTCTAAGAAATTAGATGCTGCACTATGGCCTTATAGAACGGCTTATAAAAATCCTATGGGTATGTCTCCATATAAAATGGTTTATGGAAAAGCTTGTCATTTACCTCTTGAGTTAGAACACAAAGCATTTTGGGCAATAAAAGAACTCAATTATGATTTCAAACTTGCTGGGGAAAAGAGGTTATTTGATATTAGCTCATTAGATGAATGGAGAACCCAGGCCTATGAAAATTCTAAGTTATTCAAAGAAAAAGTTAAAAGATGGCATGACAAAAGAATCTGAAAGCATGAGTTCAAAGTAGGAGAATATGTTCTTTTGTACAACTCTCGTTTCAGATTCTTTGCAGGAAAACTCCTCTCCAAATGGGAAGGACCCTATGTCATTGAGGAGGTCTACCGATCTGGGGCTATCAAAATCAATAATGCCGAAGGGACTAAACTGAAGGTTGTCAATAGGCAACGAATAAAACACTATATCTCAGGTACGCCCATTAATGTTGAAAGCAATGTTATCCAAAGTTCGACACTAGAAGAACACATAAAAGAGTCCTTCCGGAACACTCCAAAATCATGAAATAAGGAGGTGTGTGATACGGTAAGTAAACGGACTCCGAAAAAATCCGCAAAAATATTTTTTGTCAGTTTTGGAATATTTAGAAAATTAGGAAAATAAGAAACTTCCAGGAAAGTGACCCTGGTGGGCACGATACACCAGGGCGCGCCAGGCTTGCCTGGCACCTGGCGCGCCCAGGTGGGTTGTGCCCGCCTCGGGTACTTTCTGGTCTCCGTTTTCTTCCGTTTTGCTTGTCCCCCAAGATAAAAATCTATATATACCTCTCGAACCTGTTAACCTTCGTATCGCGGAGAAATCTCCTGTTTTCTTTTCTTGTTGTTTTCTGTCAGATCCAATCCACCATGGCCTACGTTCAAAGTTATTCTCATACTACAGAATTTTTGATTCAGTTGCTGTGCTGCTACTGTCCAATATCCGTATGGTTGTTTCTAGAGTAAAAAAAGGAGGTACTAGTACTTATTGTGGGAAAGGTGAAGTGATGGCTGATTCGCCCGAGCAACTTATTACTGTGGGAATATGGGAGTACTAGCGGATTCAAGGAACAGAGAAATGATGGTTACTTCGTCCGAGCAACTTACTGTAGCGAAGGTGGGGCTCTGTGATTGGACTGCTCACTAGTCATTACTACTGCGGCACAACGACCGGGGTGAATCTTTCCCTGCAGTTGTGTTGTGCACTGAATATTGCTGCATGGCAGGTGGAGCTAGATGAAGGATGTCCAACATGTCGGCGAAACAAAGTTGAATTGTTTCTAGCATTGCTATCAATCCTTCAAGATTTGTTTATATCGCATAATTTTAATGAAATTGTACTGATGCTATGAAGGTTTCAACTTTGGTTCCCGCAGAAAAAAAGGTTTCAACTTAGGATTCATGTGTCTTGCATCAAGATTGTCTCGTTACAACATTCCATCAAATGCTAATGAAACTACCATGGCTACCATGGCTAATGCATCTGAATGGCTCGCAGATCAGCGCCAATATTCACATCACAACTGAAGACAAAGTTGTGAGAAGGTGTACAAATAAAGAAAAATATATAATTGATCGATGCTGTTCGTAGGCATGGCTCCATTTCCTTGGCACAGTGTTCATTGCTTGGCAGCTAGTTTCACCCAGCTCTATAGCCAAAAAAGAGGTGTATGGCGGACACCACATTCCGATCATTTTGTGCAGCTCCGCTAAAATCAAGCGGACCATCCCTGTTTGCAAAGATATCCAGTCAGTGTGATTACAATAATAGTGGAACTAGATGATGAAACATAACACACATAAATAGAAGTCGATCACCTGTACGATCTCTCTTTAGGACTAACTTCTTGTTGGAGAAAATTAGGCACGGAGTTGGATGAGGAGGATAGCAAAACCAATCTCCCTTTCTACAGTCCCACAGAAATGTAAAAACGTTGCCCGTGTGACATTTTGGCGAAACTACACAAAACACTCTCAAGAAAAAAGTGATTTATGCAGTTCACCAAAAGGTCGCAATAGCAACGAGGTGAAAATCGATAGCCCTGTTTGCAAATGGAGGTAGAAAGGAAACAGTTACTGCCCAATAACACGAGTTGAATACACATACGCCAAAAAAAAGAAGCATATTCCATGTAATAAGGGAAAGATAGCACATGGTGGTTTATCAAAAATGGTTTGAGGACGAGATTGCAACATGGAAAGTACGCCAGCCAAGATACGATTTAAGCAAACAACGAAAGAAGATCCACATGCGGCAACGTGGGAAGATGGGCAGTGGAGCAAGGCCGGAGGAAGCTGTACCTAAGGGTCATCAGGATGTTACTAGGAGGGCTCCAGCGGCCGGGATCTGCCAATACTGCGGCAGCGAGTAAGTGGCGAAGGCCCTACCACGCCGGAGCTTGGTCAGAGAGAATGGCGGGTACCGCAGATTGGGACGTGCTACCTCAACGCCGTCGAACAGAGAGACGATGCACATCCTCCCTGTCCGCCGGCGGACGGGATGCGGCAAGATCACCGACAACGCTAAGAGAGAGAGGCCACTGTCGCCTTGTGTGTGATGGTGTGACGAGAGACAAACCCATTTTTCCATTTTCCCCAGGACAATTGTTTTATATTCTGCACGTGCCATTGAGGAATATATAACTTTATTTAATACTAATGCGTCAAGTCGAACTTTGTTCTGGCATGGTACCCAACCCTCCTTCGAGTAAACAACCGCTACATGCGTCAAATTATCATGCGGGCTTCCTTTTCGTACAGAAACAAACTCCACCGTGTACCCGCGCGTGTGTGGCCAGGAACGAGACGTGAGTACGTGCGTCCCGCGTGCACCTCTTCTTTAGGTGTAGGTACGTACGTGGGTGGGTGTGAGAGAGATGGTTTGTGCGAAACAGAGGCAATGTGTTGATGATATCTCAAAGAGAAAACATAACATATGCAATGTGTGTGAAACAGAGTCATGGACGTGAGATATCGATAGAATTGAAAACAGGGATGAAGTGTGTGGCTGCGTGATCAATAAAGAGTGCCATCGAATTTGTGTTTGCCCACGTCAAAGATACAGGGCGGCTGGCCTACTGGAATTTGAGAGGGCAGAGGTGCAGTTTTTCTTCGTGGCATGGATACCTACCTACAATGTTCGACTATCGGTGTGTGTGTGTGTGGGGTGGGGGAGGGGGCAGAGACTGATCGACTAGTATATGTGTGGGGAAGGAGAGAGACCTAGCTATGTATTGAGGGAGATCGATCGGCATCCATGGATATGTGTAGCAGAGGAATAAGGTTGGGAGAAAGACAAAGGTAGAGCGTCGGAGGGTTGGCGGTGGAGTGGCGTCTCACAAATGGTGGGAGAGGCCTGCTAGACAAACGGAGGGTACGAGTGCAATATCAATAAGAGAGGCCGGGGGATGTCTGTCTGTCTATGCACGTGCGTGTGAAAGACGGGTCAGGAGGTATGCAAGGATGATGAGGGGAGATGATATGGTTGTGGTAAGCATACATAACTACATAGGAAGATCAACCGTCGTGTGTCCGAGAAAGGGAGAGACATAACTAGCAAGGTAAGTGTATCAGTGCGTGGGGAAAACGAATTATAGTCGACCTGGCTATATGTAGGGAGATCAGTACGTATACACGCCTGCATGTGTTAGAAGCAAATAAGGTTCGAAGAGACAGACAGGGGGAGAGGGGTGTAGCTAGGAGGTGGTGCGAGAGGCCTACCATGTCAAGGGGGGAGGAGTGTGCGAGTATGAGATCAATGAAAAGAGGGGCGGGAGTGTGCACCTGTGTGGAACTGTATTGGACATAGGGGGCATGGACGGTGAGGAGAGAAGAGGGGAGTATATATGTGTTTGTGGTAGGCACACTTGGCTAGATAGGTATATCGACCGGTGTGTGCCGGAAAGAAGGAGTCGGGAGCCTACATACACCACGGGTGGACGACCTAAAGAGAAATAACGAACATGCATGATGGAGGGGACGCTAAGGGTGGGTGAGAGGGGGGCGGGTTAGCGCTAGCTAGCTACAAATAGAAGAGGATCATTAAGGTGTAAAAGATGAACAAAGATCATAATTCATTATAAAAAAGTGCATACGGATACTTGAAGAAGATATCATAATGTAGAACATTGATTATAATTTGGGCTAATGTGTGGCTTTTGCAGCTCAGATCTAAATACTTGTCATAATGTAGGGAGCGGGGCACTATACTTTGTGTGATAAACATGGTGTACGTATGGAACATGGTTTAGATTATGAATATATAATTAGTACATCAAATGTACTATTATTTGGAATCAACATCAAGTGTATTCAAAAAATAGAATTCGAGTTCATGTAGTGCACATAGTTCATATCTATCTCTATAGTAATCATGTGGTGTGTTATTAAGGTAATACACGAATGATGGTTGAAGTTGGGAACAATCATGATTGTAGGTTCTTATTGAAATAGAGAAACCAATTCAAATTCAGTTCGAATTGCAGCGGTAGTATAGACATTTGGAATGCACTAAAATATTGGTATGAGTAGGTTACATGCATTATACAGGAAGTGAAAAAAAATTAATTGGACATAACATGGATTCATACTCCCTCCTTCCATCTATATAGGACGTAATGCGTTTTTTAAGACCGCTTTTGACTATTGACAGGATTAATAGTACATGACATGCACAATGTGAAAATTATATCATTGAAAGCTCCTTTCACACACGAATTTAACGGTGTGCTTTGTGTAAGTTGCGTGTCATATATTATTGCTCTAATATTTGGTCAAAGTTAGCATCGAAAAACGCATTAGGCCCTATTTAGATGGAAGGAGGGAGTATCTTTGAATAGCATTTGTATAGTAAAATGGGGCAAGACTCTTTCTTTGTGTGTTGTGAATAGTTTTATTTTTTTAGATTTGTTTTTGGTTGAGGGAAGTGCGAATTGATTTGGTACGTACAAGTACAATATTACACGTTAGGCTTGTCCCTAAAATTCAACCCGTGCCTTGTTATATCCCGAAAATTCAGATATCGTGCTCCCAAAACTGGCGCCTTCACAACCCGCACCTTACTATCCTGAAATTACAACGCGTGCGAAAACTCCCTCCAGCTGCCAAATCCCGACACGTGAAATCCCCCTTCTAACCCTGAGCCGAAAGGGCCACTAGTTCAAATCGGTGGGGGGTACTTTTGTAACACACCCTACATTTTGGACAAGCGCGTCCCTAAGTCACGGTTCACCCCCTCCCATCGCCTCCTTTTCGGCATTCGAAATCCCAGGCCGCCATAACATCTCCGCTCCAGCCGTGAAACCCCGTCCTCCTCCATCTGCCACCTCACCGTTGCCCAGCCGGACCCTCTTCCCCGACGACTTCGTCCACCGCAACAGCTCAACGTCCCTCGTCCACCTCCTCAGATGAGGATCCATCATCCATCTCGTCGTCCCGCCGGTTTAGCCGCCCCGTCCTCCACCTCCAAGGAGCTGCTCTGACGATCGCATCATCTATCGCGGCTGCTCCATACCAACAACTTCGCCTAAACCTGCTCCACCGGAACCGCAGCATCCTCACCGACTCCTCGGACGAAGTCAAGGCCTACTCGGCGCCACCAAAGAGGTTGTACACTCATCGCATCGCACCTTCTCCTTAACTCGACCTCCCGACGCCGACGGTGCTCCATCCTGCACCCCCATGGAGCGGCTACCTTGAAGCCGGCGCCGCGGGCGACATCTCCATGGAGGCTCTCCCCCAGTGCGAGGCCCCTTCAGCGGTGGCGTCCATACCAGCTGGATCTACTGTTGTTGCTTCGGCTCTCGCTCGCTCGCTCGCGCTGCTGCTGCTGCTGCTGCTCCGGCTCTCGCTCGCTCGCTCGCGCTACTGCTGCTCTCCCTCTTGCTCGTGCTGCTGCTCTGCTCCGATTTAGCTACACTTCAGTCGACTGAATCGACTTTTGGATCAGTCGATTTTCAGGGGGTGGGGGAGCTTGCCAGAGTTAAGGAAGAACCACCCGCAGTGGGGACGGGGGCTCGCTGGAGAGGTACCCCACTATCTATTTAGGGTTCAGGGTGGGGGCGGAGGGCCTAGAGGGTTGGCCGGGGCGGCGGGGCGACGACGGTCCGGCGGTGGGGAGTTGTTTCGGGGCGGCGAGGTGGTGCTGGGGCCGGTGGTTCGGCCGGTGGTGGCTGGCGGCTCAGGGGGGTGCAGGTTGAAGATGAACTGCAGGCCCTCCCTAAACTACATGTCAAGTGCCTCTCTGCTACCATTGCGTTCAGTTTGACAATAACATTCAGATTCCACAGTAAATTTCAGTTTTGACAGTTAAGTTCAGAGTCAACAGTTTTTACCTCATCTGTTGTAGTCAGGTGGTTTTTGGTGATGTAAATTTTACATATATTTTACATCATCTATTGGAGATGCTATTAGAATCCCACATGAGATTGACGATGTCTGTCTTGTGCTGCTTCAGCCTTGACATCTTACGGCTCACCGGAGCTGCTCCAACGACAAAACGATCCATCACAATAGAGCAGTGCCCTGGACGCCGTCTATAGATTCCTCAGATCTTCCTCCACACCTCCGACAGCCACCTCTGCCTCAACTGCTTCAGCGACCTACCCAATGATGCTGAGGTCGACACGGCTACGGCAAAGAGGTTGTACACTTGTTGCATCACTTGTTACTATACATTCATGTCGATCCATTAGGGCTATTTTTGTTCAATGGAAAAACATAGCAATAGGGAATTTTCCAATGGCACTCTACTATTCAACTATTCATGCATTTTGTTGAAAGGAATGAATCAAAACATCCAGCTGGACCTACTTTTCAAAATCCTATGCATGAAAAGAAGACCAAGTGCATTAGTGACAGAATAACATTCTGAATGTACACGCTTTCATATGGTTTCACTTTATTTTGGCCATGTTTCTTCGCATTCCTCTTCTCTTCCAATTCCTGTATACCAAACACCCAAGTTGATAGAAATCCTATGTTTACAAATGCTTTGTTTACCATGTGCATTCCTATCCTATATATTCTGGTGTTTTTCCTATCCCTGTGTTTTTAGAATCATGCAAGCCAAATGAGCCCTTACAGAATTACTTTAGTTACAGGTAGGTGTCGAAGGGAACTTTGTGTGGTTTGTCCTACTTCTGCCGCGACGACGTCCACCTCACCTGAGGTGCCCCATCGACACAAGCATCCACCAAACTAGACATCACGAGTCCTGACAGTCTTTCGCCGCCTCAGATCTCCTTCTCTGCCACCGGCACCCACCGCAATGGCATCACCATCATCGACTCAGCAGATGAACCTGAGGAGTACACTGGTCCACAAGAGAGGTCACACTCTTTTGTTTCTGCTTATGTTATGCATTGCTTAAAATTACCTGCTACTTTATCTTCCTATTCACCTCTTGGACTCCAAGTCAGGTCCAAATTAATTCTCAAACATGAGTTCTAAATTAGTTGTGGGGAACATATCAAGGCAGCAATGAATAGTATGTCTGTTAATATCTGGTTCACCTAGGGTATGCCTATGTTGTTCATCTTGGGTGGGAAACAAATAGTAAAGCAATCATCATCTGTCTTTTTATTAAATTAAAGCAATCATCAGCGTGCTATCATTATTTTTGGATCCATCCACTGGTTGTTACCATCACTCTAAATTTCTGCATGCTCTCCTTACATAATCTCACCATATTTTTTCGTATGCATGTCAGATATTGTACACAGTCATGCTGAACATGTAGAGAAAAAGAGAAGAGTTTTGCGCGACAATACAATGTCATGCAGACATCGCTCCATGGTGGGTTCGATGGCAAACCCTCCCCACCCCTCTCTAGATTGTAATCCAGAGGAAGATATCTGTTCTGAGGCGGATTCAGATAGCGCTGACCACTCCTATTTACCCCCAAGGTGTTTGCTCTACCTTGGCATGATGATGTTAGTCATATCATGCATATGTTGCCTTGCAGTGCCTACTTTAGACATGTTCTGTAATGCCACCTATTTAGTTTCTATATCATATATGGGAATTATGAAGTCTCATGTCTTTTAGCCAGCCATAATATATGTGAAATGTGCAATGCCATCCTGTTTAACCAGGCATCATATATTTGAATGATATCTTGCCCATCCTTTTCTTCATTACATTTCCATTTGTCGACAATGTTTGTACATTAAACTACTCTTCCTGTGAATCAACCATTTGGGTGGGTGATGGAAAAGTCTGGAGTGAAAACAAGGCCTTTAGAGCAGACAATGCTACCTGTCAAAGCAGATCTCTTGTTGGGTCCTGATAGCTCTTCGGAGATGGATTCAGAGACAGATGACCAGTCCTATTCCCCCACCGAGGTGTATGCTCTAACTTGGCACGATTATACTGCTCATATCATGCATATTGTATCTTGCATTGCATAGTTTAGACATCATATACACAATATTCAACACCATGTTCTTAGTTCAGACATCATATCGAATGCCCTCTGTTTAGCATATAAATCACATATGTGAATTAAGTGATGCGATCCTGATTACTTAGATAACATGTAGGTGAATTATGTCATGCGATCCTATTTAGCTATTCATCATATGTTTGAATTATATTATGCTATGCTATCCAGTTTAGATAGACATCATATATGCGAAATTATGTCATGCTATCCGTTTTAGTTAAACAATATACATGTCAACTATTTCATGCCCTCTTTTTTCCACACTATCTATTGCATCTGTCTCTCATACAATGTCTGTACATTCAACTACCCTGTTTATCAGCCATTTGAATTGGAGTGGGTGATGCCAATATCTAGCGGACTAAAAACACGGTCTTCAAATAAAACAGTGCTACCTCTTGGTGGAGATAGCACCCCGGTTGTACATGCATAAGAACCAGCCCTACCACACATAACCCAAACTCTCGCAGATTGTACCCCTATTGCGATGGACAGAGAACCAGCTTCACCCAATCTAATCCCAACCCCAGCAGATAGTAACCCAGTTCCTGTTGACACAGCACCATCTGTCGGTGTCAAAACCGGCGGATCTCGGGTAGGGGGTCCCGAACTGTTCTAAGGCTAATGGTAACAGGAGGCAGGGGACACAATGTTTTCCCAGGTTCGGGCCCTCTCTTTGGAGGTAATACCCTACTTCCTGCTTGATTTATCTTGATGATATGAGTATTACAAGAGTTGATCTACCACAGGATCGTAGAGGCTAAACCCTAGAAGCTAGCCTATGATTATGATTGTTGTTGTCCTACGGACTAAACCCTCTGGTTTATATAAACACCGGAGAGGGCTAGGGTTACACAGAGTCGGTTACAGAGAAGGAAATCTACATATCCGAATAGCCAAGCTTGCCTTCCACGCAAAGGAGAGTCCCACCCGGACACGGGACGAAGTCTTCAATCTTGTATCTTCATAGTCCAACAGTCCGGCATAAGTATATAGTCCGGCTGTCTGAGGACCCCCTAATCTAGGACTCCCTCAGTAGCCCCTGAACCAGGCTTCAATGATGATGAGTTTGGTGCAGAGATTGTCTTCGGCATTGCAAGGTGGGTTCCTTCTCTGAATACTCCAAGGTAGATTTTGAAAACATGAATCGTGTCCGGCTCTGCAAAACAAATTCCACGTACCACCGTAGAGAGCACAATATTCCACAAATCTAATCTGCTGACAACTTTTCATAGCGTGACATCACGCCGCGGCCCAGTTATTGTACGAACCGTTTTTCTTAACCAGCTGCTGCACGTCTTGTGAGGCGGTTTTATTGTCACGTCTTGTCGAAGCAGAGATCGTGTTCCCCTTATCACGGGATTCTCATCAATACGGGTGTGGGTAACCCAACCGTGCCATTAGTATGAATCCTCGGTTTTAGGCAAGTTCCAAACAGCCACGCGGAGGACGCTTGATATTCACCCTCTTTATAAAGAGGTTAAGATTTGTCCTTTTCTTTCCATGCCCAATCCTTCCCTTCCCCTACCTCGAGTTCCAGCACCCAAGGTCTAGTCTAAGCGCTCCGGACCTTCAACCATGTCCAGATCCAACCTTCAAGGCCGGTGGATGGCCTCTTTCGTCACAGAGGAGGACATCAAGAAGCTTAGGGAGGCTAGGTATCTGACCGCCGAAATCCTTCACAGGTTACCTGCTCAAGGGCAGGTTATCCCCACTCCCGAACCCAACGGGAGTGTTGTATTCGTCTTCCACTTCCTCTGAGGGCTAGTCTTTAGTCTTGATCCCTTCGTTAGAGGGATCATGTTCTATTACGGGCTAGATTTTTATGATCTAGCTCCAGATTCCTTCCTTCAAATCTCGTCGTTTATCGTCGTGTGTGAGGCCTTCCTCCGCATTACCCCACACTTCGTCCTATGGCTCAAGAAATTTAATGTGAAGCTGAAGATGATCGATGGGCGACACGCGGAGTGCGGAGGCACTATAATAAGCAAAGGTGCCGACGCCTTATGGCCAAAGGGTTCCTTCCCAGAGGTGTCCGACCTATGGCAACGAGAGTGGTTCTATATCACAGCACCCAGAAGCACAAAGCGGGTGGCCGCCCCAGCCTTCCTATCTACCCCTCCGCCACAGCTTGCATCATGGGTCAACAAGGGGCTGGACTGGGGACCAGTTAATGACGTGCTGACATTGCAAAGCCGCATCTGAGATCTCCTCAAGAGGGATATCAGTCTCGTCAAAGTAATTCAAGTAATGTTAGTTTGTCGGGTCCTGCCATGCCAACGTCGATCTCTCCGTATGTGGGAGTACAACCCGGAAGGACCGCAAACCATTCAACACTTCTTCGGTGTGACGCTCGAAGGAATGTATCATTTATTCTTCAGATCACGAATAAAGTGTCCAGACACCACCGAGGATGCGGGTCTCAACTGCAACCGTCCAGATACCCAAGTAAGTAACTTCGCGACCGAACATGCTGTCATTATATTTGTTACAACAATATTCTGAAAAATTACCATCGGCTAGGACTGGATAAGAAAGGCGGAGAGGATCAGGTGTTCGGCCCCTCTTCCCGAAGGCTCGCCAGATCCTGTACTAACCAGGATGCTGGATCGCGCACCTTATCAAGTGCCATCAGGAGAAGACGAGGGGAGGAATAGAGAAGCCAAAAGCGGGCTTCATACGTTACACATCCGTTTGGGGGGAATTAGTGCCTCCGTGTCGGAGGATGATCGGGGAGGTGAATCTAGAATCCCCTCTCCCCTCGGGAAGAAAAGGACTGCATCTGAAGACTTGGAAACAAAGGTTTCCAAACGAGGGAAGAAACCTTCGCCAGGGGGCCCTGCCCCAGAGGGCATCCTTAGCGCAGAGCGCCCACAAGGGGGCCAGCCGTCAACCGAGTTGTAAGTGAACAAAGGCACATTAGTAAATATGCCCTGCTCTTTTCCTGAGAATAACAACCGAGACATATGTTTTGCAGTCCGGCTCATAGCCTTTCTCAACAATGTTCGTCCTTGGGGGATCTTCTTTCAGAGATGATGGAGAGCGAAACGCCTCTTCCTGCTTCCCTGCCTCATGAGGTGGCAGACGACCCTGAGGTGTCATCCCGGAGGATTTCTCCTGATCTGCAAGGTAACTCTTCGGCCGCCCAAAGCCCGGAGTTCTCAGCTCCTAAGGAGACCAATAGAAAAAGCCCAGGACTGTCCGGTGTACAACCGGACACATTGATGGGTCTTCTGGAGCAAGCGGCCATCTCAGAGGCACATCGTACCTTAAGGGGTATGGTGGTTGAGAGGATTTCATCCGCAAAAAGCGGGTTGAATGAAGCTTTTACAAGCCTGCTAAGAGGCTTTGAGGTACGCAAAGTGATATATATTTTTTTGACCGTACCGCACACGCAAGGTGTACTTTGTATAGATAGTAGCCCCTGAGACTCTGGTTGCTGTCCAGACAAGGTGAACAGAGGATCATAGCCTTAGGTAATGATAGAGCTATTTTTGTGCGCAGGCGGCTGCAGACTCGGCGGCTGACCGGATTGCTGAATTTGCCGAATTAAGGCGGCAACTTGACGTGGCGGATGCGGATATTACGCTTGTAAACAAGCGGCTTGACGAGGCACATGGTATGTATATTCGGGTGGTCAGCATATATTAAGAAGAGCATGATGCTAGTATTTATAGTATGCTTTGACTGCAGATGGAGCTGCCGTCGTGGAGACCCTTCGGGTAGAACTTGCCCGAGCCAAGGAGCAAGCCAGGAGAAGTGATGCGGCCGCCTTGAAGGAAGCCGAGGAGTTAAAAGCCGAACAGGCTGCTCATCGCCAAAGTGAGGATAAAATAGCCAACATGGCTATTGAGCTACAAAATGCCGCCAGCCGATATGAGCTTCTCAAAAGGGAAAACCAGACGAAAACGGCTGACCTAGAGAAGGCCACCAAGCAAAGAAGGAAACTCGCTCAAATCGAGCGGCGCTGGAGGAGCTTGCAAGCCGGTGATATCGCGGCTGGGAAGCCCTTTTTATTGTGAACGAAGTTCGGCGATCCGAAATATGCCCCTCTTGATCAATTGTGGAGTTCGGCAGACACATACTTGGATTTAGCAAAGAGTGCTGCTGATGTGGCGGAGTATTTCAAGGATTGAAAAGATCATGAGGTGGAAATATTGTTCTGGTCGCAGTTCAGTGCTCCAAAGCGTCCGGTGCTGTTGAATGAGCAAATGGCCGAGTGGGCCGAGCTCCATAGGTTCTCCGGGCTTGCCATGAAGGCTGTCATGGATCATCTGTGGCCGAAAGACCCTAGCACGGATAGTTATTTTGGTTCGGTGCAATGATTTCTTCGTGATGTGCCGCATATCGACGCTGCCAAGAGGTCGGCGTGCATAGAGGGTGCACGGATGCCTCTTGCCCGTGTTAAGACATATATGGCGAAGACGGAGGACACCGACATTGCAACCAGGGGTTCGCCCGGGGGTCAGGACTCGCCCGAGCACTATTTTGAAGAAGTCCTAAAAGGTGCCTGTTTAATAGAGGCTCAGTGCTCGAAGAATACCATCTTCCAGTGACATGTATCTTGATTGTAAAAACAATGCTTTGAGTAATAAAGTCTATATTTATACTTTTTCCCGTAAAGTATTGTAGTGCCTCCTGTGCGGCAGTTTATGTATGTATGTATATAACCTGAAAGTTTGCAGTCATCGGCTTCAGCCCCCACGCATATAATGCGGGGGTGTTCGGCAAAGCACGTAATCACACTTGATCCAACATCTTGGTCCGTTAAGGAGGTGATAGCGCGGCAAACAAGGCAATCGGACTATATAGCTTTAACACTTTCACTTAGCCATAGGAGTTTGACGGCGGGGCTACAATATAGCCCCTGGTATGTCCGTGCTCATCCGAATATGGTGCGTGTACATACGTGACCGAGAAACCGGTCCTTCGTTAATGCGGAGGAATCCCGAAGATTCCGCTGGGTCATTGAGTTGTTGACCAGTCTCTCGCTTTATCATGACAGTCAGTTTTCAGCTTTCTCTACTAAGGTGCTCATCCAGTTGAACCAGGGCACAATCGTAGTAGTTCTCCCGGTGCCACCTTAGCCGATAGAGCGGAACGTAAGGTAGAAAAACACGGGAGCCGGGCAAACCCAACTATTGACCAAAGACATGATTCGGAGCTGATGCATATAAGGCCAAACTTGCGACGCCGAACACTCCCGAAGGTATTCGTACTTTAAAACATATACTGGGCTGAGTATCACCCTCGATAATGATCCCTGAATTTTCGGATACGTGCATAAATTCGGCGTGACGAAAGGCAACTGTGGTAAGGGCATAGATCCCAAAAACACATTAGGTGCTTCCCTTGTAAGTTCACTTTAGATCGGCGAATAATAAGTTTGCCAATAACGCCGGTATCCCTCTTGGTCATTTTAAGTACCGGGGGGGTGAGCCAACAAGAGACAGTAAAAAAGGTTTACGCAGGGTCTTAATCTAAAAAGAAACCTTGGAATGGGTCCCTATTGCATGTTTGCGCCTTTGTCTCCGTTGTGCCGTATCCTGGAAGGGTATAGCACGATAGTCATCTGTAAAAAGAAGGAAAAACTCAGGTGAAATAATTTTTGTGACCGTGCATAACGTTGGTTACACTACTAGGAAAAGGCCTGCTAGTGGCACACTACTGGTGCGCCACTAGCACCACGCCATTAGTATTAAATACTAATGGCGCACCACGCAGTGCGCCATTAGTATCTGATATCCTAATGGCGCACCACGCAGTGCGCCATTAGTATAGCCCAATGTGTGCCATTTGTATGCCTCCCAGGGGGGCATATTTACCCATGTGCTTTGGCATACTAATGGCGCACTTGGGGGTGATGCACCATTAGTATCCTTTCTGTAGTGCGCCATTAGAGTGATGAGTGGTGCGCAATTAGTATGAATATTAGGGATTTTTTTCTTTTCTGATATTTGCACAGGTTACAAAATATATTATTGTACAGAATATAGACAGCACCACACAACAACAGCAGATTCATCGAATACAATAGAAGATTAGTCTCGAATACAATTCATCATATTAGTCTCCGAATTCAAAAGACCGAACAAAGATAGAACATTACAAGTCTCGAGACCGCGAGTAGCGAGTTTGTCTTCACATTACAAGTCGATATCGATCATCTAAACTACCATCACATAGAAGAGAGCTGCGGTCATTATGATGAGCATCATCGCGATGAAACTGGTCTTCATCCGGTTCCTCCAACGCTCCCTCCTCTCTCCCGCTAGATAGCGCGTATATCTAGATTCTGCCTCCGCCGTAGTGGTGTACTCTTTGTAACTGTTACCGCTGAAACGGTGAACCTGTCTCCGACACTCCTCCCAGTCGCCGTAGACTCCGGGAACCTTACCCTTGTACACGACATACGACGGCATCTCTATGCACTAGCCAAACAAAACATTAGTAGCAATTCACAGACAATACATAAGCAATATATAAGTATGCAACAAAAGGATCGGAAGAGAAAAGCAAGACATTAATAGCATGATTCATGGTCCTACTAATAAATAGCATCGATTACATCTAAGTTGAACGACTGTCCAAATCAAAGAGACATACAAGTTCATTAAAGTTTAATTACAACATGAGCTAATCAATGTTTCAGAACTACACATAGCATCACTACTTTCGACTCGACTCATGGGACCGGAGCATGGATGAAGCCGCTGTCTTTCGTGATGGTCCTGAAGTCGTGGGTGTTGTCAGCCTGCATTTGTAGCGTTGTGTCTATCTCACTGTTGGACGGTTGATATCTGAGGTAGAACTGTCCCGAGTACGAAGGACATCTTGATGGATGATTTCTGCAAACTCCGACTGGATGCGAAAGAATTCTTGTCTGATATCCGCGTCCTAGATTGCCGACAAGCTTGCGGCCCAATCTTTGAGATTATTTGGTAGCAGAAGGTGATTATGGTCCCGTACGATTGCCCGCATGTGATGGAGGGCGTAGTAGGCATCCTTCTGACCGCCAGGCGGCTGCTTGACGCAGGGGAACATCGTATTGTGGGTGAACACGTGCTTGCCGTACCTACGAACTGGCCTCTTAAAGGTGCCTCCAGATGTGGCGTAGCCGGGGAGAGCATCATCAAGAACTTTCTTGATATTTGTGTAGTCTATCTTGGACTCACAGTCCGGGTCGAAATACGTGGCCATGGAATATTTCGGGCTTAAGAGGATGAGTGTGCAATGTGTGTCACTGCACAAAACACGGAATGTTAGAAAAAAAAGAACGATCGAAATCTAAGAAATCATATGTTATGGGGCGGTGAGGGGATGACTTACTCGGGAAAGTAAGGCACGAGGAAATTATCCTTATATGGGTTTGCCAGAATGACGCCTTCGAGGTGTGAACTCGCGACTTGCCGGTCCCCAGTGCTGCCCAAGATCTTGGCACGCATGTAGAAGGGGTCGACTATCCCGATGTCCGGGGTCTTGTCTCTAATGATCCGCATCTCCATACTCAGCGAAAACAGCCGAACAAAGGTCTAGTGCTGTGGATGAAGGCTAAACATAGCAAAGATGTCATCAAACCGTAGGACGATCATACCCCCGATGGCGCTATCTACAAAGCCCTTGCCCTCTGGCACCTTGGCCACGAAAACTAGGTATGCCACATCATTCTGGGAGAGACGCCGCTTCTCCAAAGAAAGAACACTGTCATGCAGACTCCGCATAGCACCGGTTGCAGCATTGAGCATATTTGTCAGTAGCATCGCCCTACCCGCCACATGCACCCTCCTCGAGATATCCTTAGGTGAAGGTGGCCTATCCTGAGCATGGATCGTACTCGGTTCCGGCTGGCTCGCACCGGCGCCCTTGTTAGTCTTTCATTTCCATCCCTTCTTCGTGATCTGCTGTAATGGGATCGAGTTCTGCTCACATACCGCCTTCTTGAGCGTGTTGGGGCTGATAATATTTCGCACCTTGGCTATCTAATGCTCGGTGAAGGCGGCAGCTGGAGGCGTCTCCTGAGAACTGAACGCCAGACGACGCCTATTGCAATTGGGTTTCTCTGCGGTACCAGCTAGATCGCGGTCGTCTTTTTCTGGGTTGGGTTCTTGAGAAGGAGGCCCGCAAAATTCGTCACCGTACCCATATTCGGCAAAGTACTTATCGACATTGGTAAATGTACCGTCGTCGTTGTCGTTGTCGTCCGGATCCTGTGCCATATGCATGTCCGGATCCTGTGCCATAGGGATGTCCAGCATGTCCGGTAGCGTTGCGGCAGTCTTGCCTTGGCTTGGCGCCGACATGACTGGCGGTCTTGTCTGTGGGGTGGTGTTCCCCGCCCCCAAACGAATCTGGCTCTTCGGCCAGAGCAGGGGCCAACTTACGCAGGCGCTGAGGGTCATCACATCATCTTCGTCGGCCCCAGCGGGTCGAATCGCAGTTAACAACTCGTCGCAGCCTGGTAGCACCCGAACCAGTTCAAACCTATACACGGTGGGTGGCATCGGATTACCGTGGAACACGGGGTTGCCCGGTTGAACGATTCTGCCCTTGGCGACATCGACCAACTCGCCGCCCACGAAGTGCAGGAAAGTGCACGGAACGTTGGCGGCGCCCTGCAAAAACATGTAGGGCGTCAGGGATGCCCAATCAAAGGCAAGGAGATGAAGTCATCAGCCGAGAGCCTTAGTTACTGTGATGCCGTCGAGCTCGGCTAATGTCGAGGCAGCGCCAACGGCGGGCGTGCAACTGGCGGAGGGGCCCCTTGCTGGCGAGGTGCTGGCTGGCGTACACCCGGGTGCATTAAGCTCCAATGCCCGTGCCGGCGCCGGAGACACGAATACCGCCTCCACCGGAGACACCAATGGCGCCGCCTGCACGTTGTGCAAGTTGCTGGCCGTGAAGCTGGGAACCGGGGGCGGCCCCTATTGACCGCCCGCAATCCACGTCGTCAGCCCCTGAATCAAGGTAGGCACCATGGCGGTGAGTGTCGTTCCCAGTTGTTGTTGCACTTGCTCTAGGACAATCTCCGGAATCCGCCTCACTTGTGCCTTGAGTTCTTGAACCTCGCGCGACTGGCTTTCCGAGCTGGTCTTTTTGTCCTTCGCCCACCAGCGGTATAGTATGACGACCATTTTGTGGACAAGCCTTTGTCGGCCACATGACCAGCTGACGACGGCTAACTGAGCTTATCCTTGTTTTTCATTACGTTCAACGCCCTATTTAAAGGGGTGTCGAAAGGGGAGCTCTGAGACGACCCCGCGCTACGGTTTCAATGTCCTATGGAAGAAACGTGAACCATTTGGAAATATTGGGGAATTAATAAGAATGCAACCATATGGAGCTAATTACGCGGGGGTGTATGATACGTCTCCAACGTATCTATAATTTATGAAGTATTCATGCTATTATATTATCCATCTATGATGTTTTATAAGCATTTATATGTCAATTTATATGATTTTTGGGACTAACCTATTAACCTAGAGCCCAGTGCCAGTTTCTGTTTTCTCCTTGTTTTAGTGTTTTACAGAAAGGGATACCAAACGGAGTCCAATAGACGTGCCAATTTTTGAGGATTTTTTCTAGACCAAAAGAAGACCACGGAGCATCGGAGTTGGGCCAGGGGAGTCCCAGGCTGCCCACGAGAGTGGGGGGCGCGACCCCTCCCCTAGGGCGCAGCCCCCTATCTCGTGGACAGCCCGGAGGCCCCCTTGACATGAAACCAACGCCAAAAAATCCTATAAATACTGAAACTTTCGGGAATTAACCTAGATCGGAAGTTCCGCCGCCGCAAGCCTCTGTAGCCACGAGAAATCAATCTAGGCCCTCTCTGGCACCCTGCCGGAGGGGGCCATCATCACCGGAGGCCATGGAGGAGGATCTCAGAGGGGCTATCATCTCCATGAAGGCCAAGGACCAGAGGGGGAAAGCCATGGATGAGGAAGCACAAGGGGGAGAACCTCTCCTCCTCTCTCTTGGTTGCACCGGAGTGCCATCGGGAGGGGAATCATCTCCGCGGTGATCGTCTTCATCAACATCACCATCATCATCACCATATTCATCTCTTTAACGCGGTCCACTCTCCCACACCCGCTGTAATCCCTACTTGAACATGGTGCTTTATGCTACATATTATGATCCAATGATGTGTTGCCATCCTATGATGTTTTTAGTAGATATCTTTTGTCCTTGAGTTGATTGATGATCTAGATTGGTACGAGTTGTATGTTTTATTTTGGTGGTATACTATGGTGCCCTCCGTGTCGTGCAAGCGTGAGGGATTCCCGCTGTAGGGTGTTGCAATACGTGCATGATTCACTTATAGTGGGTTGCTAGAGTGACAGAAGCTTAAACCCGAGTAAGGGGGTTGTTGCGTATGGGATAAAAGGGCACTTGATGCTTTAATGCTATGGTTGGGTTTTACCTTAATGAATCTTTAGTATTTGTGGATGCTTGCTAGAGTTCCAATCATAAGAGCATACGATCCATGTAGGAAAAGTATGTTAGTTTATGCCTCTCCCTCATATGAAATTGCAATGACGACTATTGATCTTGTTAACAATTTCCTAGGACAATTACGCACACCGATCCACCATTATTCCACACTCACTATTTATATTATTTAGTAATATATTCTAACTTTATGATAACATCACCTACCTTTATATTTTAGCTCTCTGATATCATACAAAGTTATCCTCTTTATACCCACAACACAGTTTTATTTCTTGTTTCTAGTTGGAAGCAAACGTTCGATTGCGTGAGTCGTATCAGTGGCAGATAGGGCTTGAGAGAATATTGATTTTACCTTTAGCTCCTTGTGGGTTCGACACTTCATACTTATCACTTCCACCTTTGGGAATTGCTACGATGATTCCCTGCACTTGGGGATTATCAAGCTCTTTTCTGGCACCGTTGCCGGGGAGCAATAGCGTGGGGTTGATATTCTCGTGTGTGCTTGTTTGCTTTCTTTACTTAGTAGATTTCGTTTTTCCTTTTTGTTTCTGTTTAGTTGTGGGTGAAACATACATTTTTTTTAAAAGAATGAAATTACCAAAAATATATTTACTTGCCTCTCATGCCTAAAAAAGTTTTTCAAAAAAGAGAAGTGATTGGAAAGTTATGCATTGAAGAAGTGAGGGTCGACCTTGAGCACTTGTGTTCATGCTCATGGAAACAAGAATAATACTACACGTACAGGATGATCGTACAAAGTTTTACAGGATGATAACGTGGCCTAATCTAATTGCTCCCCTCCTGATTTTCAGGGTGGGGCCGTCCCCCTTAATCATGTTCCAACCAATCACAGTCAACGAGCCTGTAAATCCCCCGTACAACGCCCGTACGTCTAGCATTGCTCGATCGACAATGTAGAATTTTTCATGGAAGTTTCTCTGTAAATAATTATCCCCTTGTATATATTCATTGTGTTATAAAAATAATGTGCCAAGCTTTGGTTTTAGTTTGATAAGATTGCTTGCTTACTATGTGCAGAACAAAAACAGAAACTTTGGCTGTAGTGCATGAATTTACATTTTTTACTGGAAAGTCAAATGGGTCTGAAACTTTTTGCACATTACTTCTGTAAAAATTATACAAATTTTCAAATTTATTTCATAATTTTTGGAGTTACAGAAGTTTACTAAACTTCCAGATTACTACAGACTGTCCTGTTCTTAACAGATTCTGTTTTTCGTGTGTTGTTTGCTTATTTTGATGCATCTATGGCTAGTATGTGGAGGTAAGAACCATAGATAAGTTGGAATACAGTAGGTTTAACACCATTATAAACAAAGAATGAGTTAATTACAGTACCTTAAAGTGGTAGTTTGCTTTATTACACTAACGGATCTCACAAGTTTTTGTTTAAGTTTTTGTGAATGAAGTATTTGAAGAACGAGGAGTTACCGATGTGAGAAGAATAAAGAGAGACAAGAGTTCAAGCTTGGGGATGACCAAGGCACCCCAAGTAAATATTTCAAAGTATACTCAAGCATCTAAGCTTGGGGATGCCCTTGTTGCCATCCCATCTTTCTTCTTCAACAAATATCGGTATACCTCGGTTTTTGTTTTGTTCACATTATTTGTGCCCTTTGTGTTTTTCTTTTTCTTTAAGAATCATGCTAGTATGAGATAGATCTTCATTGATTTATAGAATACTTCATGTGCTTCACTTATATCTTTTAAGTATGATCCTATAGAATTGCTCTTTGTGCTTCACTTAAATCGTTTGAAGTATGGCTTTATAGAATGCTTTGTGCGCTTCACTTATATATTTTGAGCTTGGATATTGGTTAGTCTATATTGATTGTAGAATGCTCCAGGAACTTCACTTATATCTTTTTGAGTATGAATAATACTATAATTTAAAGTTGGTTTGGGAGAATGTCAACTTTAGGAATTAGTGATCCCACTATCTTGGAGGGTGTTGAATCTTCGTACGATATTTATGAAAGTGGATTTGGAAGAGTGTCAACTTTAGTTAGTATTCCACTATTTTGGAAGAGGTTCCAATTGAGTATGAGAACAAAGTTGCTATCTATGATGCTACTGAAAATTATTATGAGGGAGGAATATGTGCTTGTAGGAGTTGCAATAATGTCAAGTTTCCTCTCTATGTGCTTAAAGTTTTGAAGTTATACTTGTTTTGCCTTCCTATGCTAGTTGATTCTTGTTCCTATAAATTGTGTGCTCACGAAATCCCTAGGAATAGGACGTGAGTTATATTTAAATGTGCTAGTCATATTCTTCATGATGCTCTCTTTGTGTTTCAAATCTTTTCTTTTTTGCGAGCATCATTGAAATCATCATCCCTAGCTAAAAGGCATTAAAGAAAAGCTCTTATTGGGAGACAACCCAATATTTACCCTTACTATTTTTGTGTGTCTACATGATTAAGCTACTGTAGTAATCATGTTTTATAGCTTTTGTTTCAATAAAGTGCCAAGTAAGACCTTTGGGAAGACTTGGGTGAAAGTTAATGTGATCTTGCTGTAAAAAACAGAAACTTTGTGCTCACGAGATTAGCTGTAATTTTTTTACAGAAGAGTGATTTTGAGTTGATTCTTTTTGCAGAAGATTAACAGACAAATTCCTCACGTCCACAAATTTATTTAATAATTTTTGGAGTAGTAGAAGTATGGTTATTGTTCAGATCATTACAGACTGTTCTGTTTCTGACAGATTCTGCTTTCATCGTATAGTTTGCTTGTTTTCTAGTTTCTATGGCTTATATTTCTCAATATAAATGGTATAAATGATACGGTACAGTAGGCATTATGTGAAAACAATTATGAACCTTGTATTTTACAGTACCATAGTGCATGGTTTACTCTTTATCATACTAACCTATCTCACGAAGTTCGATTAAGTTTTGTGTGATTGAAGTTTTCATGTTTTGGGTGAGATATCGATATGAGGAGAATAAGGAGTGTAAAGACCCTAAGCTTGGGGATTCCCAAGGCACCTCAAGGTAATATTCAAGGAAGACTCAAGCGCCTAAGCTTGGGGATGCCCCGGAAGGCATCCCCTCTTTCGTCTCCAAAACTATCGGTATACCTTACTTGGGGGTATATTTTTATTCGTCACATGATATGTGTTTTGCTTGGAGAGTCATTTTCTTTTGTTATTATTTGCTTGCTGTTATTTAGAATAGTGTTTTGCATCTTTAGTTTCAATAAAAATGTCAAGGATAGCCTTTACCATGCTTATTTTGCTAGTATACATGTTGCTGTTTGAAAACAGAAAGTTTACCGCTGTTGCAAAAATTCTCTAGAAAAGTCAGAGGATGGTATAATGTTGAAACTTTTTGCATGATGAGATATGATAAATATATTACAGTGGGAACTTTATCTCATAATTTTTGGAGTTAGGGAAGTATTGATACTCTTGCATTCTTTACAGGCTGTACTGTTTGACAGATTGCTGTTATGTTTGCATTGTTTGCATATGTTTGCTTTTTTAATGATTCTATTTGAGGATAGGAGTATTAAATATGCAGAGCCTTTAGTGTGCAATGTTGAATAATAATTCTAGTGATTTTTTACAGTAGAAGATGATAAGGTTTTGCATTGGTTTATACTAACCTATCTCACGAGTTCTTGTTGAGTTTGGTGTGGATGAAGCTTTTGATAAAAAGAGAAACCATGATATAAGAAGAATTAAGGAGAAATAAAAGTTCAAGCCTGGGGATGCCCAAGGCACCCCAAGATAATATTCCAAGAAGTCTCAAGCATCTAAGCTTGGGGATGCCCCGTTAGGCATCCCACCTTTCTTCTTAAACAACTATCGGTTAGTATCAGTTGAACCTAAGTTTTTGCTTCTTCACATGAGTTGTGCTATCCTTGCAATGTCATTTTATTTTGTTTTACTTGCTGTTTGAATAAAATCATTGGATCTGAATTTTTGAATAGAAAAGGAACCCTCCCATGGCTAGTTAATTATTTGCCTACTCAGTGTCCTTCACTCATATCTTTTGGATTAGTTTGTCATTTACTCTTGTGCTTCATGTATATCCTATGAGTAAATGGGGGAATGAATTGAATGTCATAAATCTTAATTTTTATATGTTTCATATGCTTATAACATGGTTAGTGATGACTTCACACATAAAAAGTATGAGGCATAAAAGTTGTTGAGAGTTGGCAAACGTAGTTTTGGCATCGTTGCAATTAATAGGAAGTAATAAGGAAAGAGAGGTTCACATACAAATATATTATATTGGACATATTTTATGATTGTGAAGCACTCATTAAGTATGACATGCTAAAAGAGTTGATGTTGGACAAGGAAGACAACGTAATGGTTTATGTTTTCCGACATCTCAGTTAAAGTATATTGTCATTGACCCTCCAAACACGTTGAGCTCACCTTTCTCCCTCATGCTAGCCAAATTCCTTGCACCAAGTAGAGATACTACTTCTGCTTCCAAATACCCT
Source organism: Aegilops speltoides (assembly GCA_021437245.1). NCBI lineage: Eukaryota > Viridiplantae > Streptophyta > Magnoliopsida > Poales > Poaceae > Aegilops > Aegilops speltoides. Next base: position 445,195,891 of record CM038143.1, read on the forward strand.
TAAACCCAGTTTTGCCATGAGAGTCCACCATACCTATCTATGGATTGAGTAAGATCCTTCAAGTAAGTTGTCATCGGTGCAAGCAATAAAAATTGCTCTCTAAATATGTATGACTTATTAGTGCAGAGAAAATAAGCTTTTAACGAACTTGTTGTGGAAGTAATAAAAGCGATGGACTGCATAATAAAGGTCCACATACAAGGGGCAATATAAAGTGACGTTCTTTTGCATTAAGATTTTGTGCATCAACCCTAAACGCGCATGACAACCTCTGCTTCCCTCTGCGAAGGGCCTATCTTTTACTTTATGTTTTTACTTTATGCTTGAGTCTAGGTGATCTTCACCTTTCCCTTTTTCATTTTATCCTTTGGCAAGCTCCTCGTGTTTGAAAGATTATGATATATATATATATATATATATATATATATATATATATATATATATATATATATATATATATCAATTGGATGTAAGTTAGCATGGGCTATTATTCTTGACATCACCTAAAGGTGAATACGTTGGGAGGCAACACAATAAGCCCCTATCTCTCTCAGTGTCCGGCTGAAACTCCATAACCACAAGTATTGCGTGAGTGTTAGCAATTGTAGAAGACTATATGATAGTTGAGTATGTAGACTTGCTGAAAAGCTCTATTCTTGACTCTTTCTGATGTTATGATAAATTGCAATTGCTTCAATGACTGAGATTATAGTTTGTTAGTTCTCAATGAAGTTTCTGAACCATGCTTGACATTGTGAATAGAATGTTATTTGATCATGAAAAGTTTTATGAGATAAGCTACTATTATGACACATATTGATGCTAGAAAAGGTGATTGAAATTATCATTGATTAAACTTGTGCACCTTATAGCATTCATACTTTATAAATTATTTCTTTTATCATTTAACTACTCGAGGACGAGCAGGAATTAAGCTTGGGGATGCTGATACGTCTCCAACGTATCTATAATTTATGAAGTATTCATGCTATTATATCTCCAACGTTTTATAAGAATTTATATGTCATTTTATATGACTTTTGGGACTAACCTATTAACCTAGAGCCCAGTGCCAGTTTCTATTTTCTCCTTGTTTTAGTGTTTTACAGAAAAGGGATACCAAATGGAGTCCAATAGACGTGCCAATTTTTGAGGATTTTTTCTGGACCAAAAGAAGACCACGGAGCATCAGAGTTGGGCCAGGGGAGTCCCGGGCTGCCCACGAGAGTGGGGGCGCGCCCCTCCCCTAGGGCACGGCCCCCTACCTCGTGGACAGCCCGGAGGCCCCCTTGACGTGAAACCAACGCCAAAAATTCCTATAAATGCTGAAACTTTTGGGAATTAATCTAGATCGGAAGTTCCACCGCCGCAAGCCTCTGTAGCCACGAGAAATCAATCTAGGTCCTCTCTGGCACCCTGCCGGAGGGGGCCATCATCACCGGAGGCCATGGAGGAGGATCTTGGAGGGGCCATCATCTCCATGAATGCCAAGGACCAGAGGGGGAAAGCCATGGAGGAGGAAGCAAAAGGGGGAGAACCTCTCCTCCTCTCTCTTGGTGGCACCGGAGTGCCATCCAGAGGGGAATCATTGCCGCGGTGATCGTCTTCATCAACATCACCATCATCATCACCATCCTCATCTCTTTTACGCGGTCCACTCTCCCGCACCCCGCTGTAATCCCTACTTGAACATGGTGCTTTATGCTACATATTATGATCCAATGATGTGTTGCCATCCTATGATGTTTTGAGTAGATATCTTTTGTCCTTGAGTTGATTGATGATCTAGATTGGTACGAGTTGTATGTTTTATTTTGATGCTGTCCTATGGTGCCCTCCGTGTCGCGCAAGCGTGAGGGATTCCCGCTGCAGGCTGTTGCAATACGTGCATGATTCACTTATAGTGGGTTGCTAGAGTGACAGAAGCTTAAACCCGAGTAAGGGGGTTGTTGCGTATGGGATAAAAGGGGACTTGATGCTTTAATGCTATGGTTGGGTTTTACCTCGATGAATCTTTAGTATTTGTGGATGCTTGCTAGAGTTCCAATCATAAGAGAATACGATCCATGTAGGAAAAGTATGTTAGTTTATGCCTCTCCCTCATATGAAATTGCAATGACGACTATCGATCTTGTTAACAATTGCCTAGGACAATTCCGCACACCGATCCACCATTATTCCACACTCGCTATTTATATTATTTAGTAATATATTCTAACTTTATGATAACAGCACCTACTTTTATATTTTAGCTCTCCGATATCATACAAAGTTATCCTCTTTATACGCACAACACAATTTTATTTCTTGTTTCTAGTTGGAAGCAAACGTTCGGTGCACGTAGAGTCGTATCAGTGGCAGATAGGGCTTGAGAGAATATTGATTTTACCTTTAGCTCCTTGTGGGTTCGACACTTCATCCTTATCACTTCCACCTTTGGGAATTGCTATGATGATTCCCTGCACTTGGGGATTATCAATGTATTCCTTACCAGAACAAGCTCAAGCGCCCTGGTCTTCGGATCCGTGGTAAGCTCGTTTGTTACCGGGTCCTGACGAAGTTCCTGGTCTGCTTGTCACGGTATTTCTCGAAGCGAGACGGTAGGCATTGCTCGGCACGCTCTGCGTCCTCCTTGTCCCATATAGGCTCCGCCACTCTGTAACCGCCAGGATCGAGTTAGTGGACCCCTAAGTTGAACTGCCGCATTTCTTTCCCCCACTGACTTGATTCGGAGGTTGCGCTGCTCTCGCACTTGATCTTGAACTGCTTTTAGTCATCTTCGCTGATCGAAGGATTTTTTGCCTTGATCTTCTCATAACTATCACCTTTTTCAATCATTGCCTTCACCGTGCTTCTCCAAGTAGACAGGGCCGTGCTCATCCTCATGAGGGCGGCACTGTTCACTTTATTCCCTGAGAAGCGTGTGGTTGCAAAGTCAGCGGGGAACTTGTATCGTTCGTGCAGCTTCATGAAGAGGAGGCTGCGCAAATTCCCTCGGTCCTTATGCCTTAGGTTCTCGGTGTTGATCGAGACGGTGCTCCGGAGAATGCACCCGAGCTGAACCGAGTACCCCTTGACTAATTCTTTGGGCGCCATATGATGCCCGTCGGAGTTCACTTCAGTAAATTCCTCCTTGACAGTGCCGAGCATGTTCGGGCGCCGGTCCTTCCGTTGCCTCTTTGGTTGGCTGCCATCTGTGCATGCGCCGCCATCATCAGTGGTGGCATCCTCAGCGGCACCATCAGTGGTGTCATCCCCGACGCCACTAGGGGTTATGTAGTCAGGATCGGTGTCTTCCGCGGCGTCCTCATAGCGGTGAGGTTCTTCCTCCATCTCCTGGGACAGCTCCCAGAATTGCTTGCCGCCCGAACCGCCGGCCTCATCATTGTGGGCCATGTTTCGCTCTAAATAGGAAAAAAGTTTGGTCAAAAAGTTGGTTATTGTCAAGGAACAAGATCATGGTCTCATCATTTAGGGTTTGTCGACATCAAGGCATCCTAAAAGCTAAGCTTTTATCATTTAGGGTTTGTCGACGCCGAGGCACCCTAAAAGCCTAAGCGTACATCATTTAGGTTTTTATCGACACCGAGGCACCCTAAAAGCCAAGGTTTTATAATTTAGGGTTTGTCAATGCTGAGGCACCCTAAAAGCTAAGCTGGGAAGGAGAATTCTAAGTTGGGCCTAATCACTTGGCTCTATTGCCACCTATGGTTTAATGCAGCAAGAATAAAGGGGCAGTTGATCCAACTTAATTAAGTACTAAGACCCCGGCCCATGCATTAATCACAAGTACCCCATATGTCCTATTTTTAGCAAAGTCATGCTAAAATTCATGAAAAATTTCAGCATGACCTTTGCTGAAAATAGGACATATGGAGTACCCGAATTTGCCGGAACGGAAGTTAATCGACATTCCAGCAAACTCAAGGGCCTCTCGGGGTACCTGCAAAATCATCACGACACGATGGTCGGAGACAAAACCCAGCAAACTAGCAAAGTTACTCACGTGTTTACAGAAATTGTTTTCTGTAAAAGATGATCATCATCTTTACAAGTCTTTCTCAATGTGATCACAAGTAATTCAGAGGCATCACAAGTAATTCAGAGCATCACAAGTAATTCAGAGCATCACAAGGCATTAGTAGTTCAGTACATGAACAAGTTTTACAAAGCACATCAATATGTACTGTATTTCATTGTGGAGTGATATACAGTATGTTACAGCAAAGAAACAACTTAATCCATGCCTCGGCTTATCAATAGCCATTACTTGTCAAATACAGAAGAACGAGCAATTTATTTGTGACATAGTTACAAATGATGGCAGATTAAAGCAACACCCTGCACTAGCCTGAGTGAAGGAAATATGCCCTAGAGGCAATAATAAAGTTATTATTTATTTCCTTATTTCATGATAAATGTTTATTATTCATGCTAGAATTGTATTAACCGGAAACATAATACATGTGTGAATACATAGACAAACATAGTGTCACTAGTATGCCTCTACTTGACTAGCTCCTTGAATCAAAGATGGTTAAGTTTCCTAGCCATAGACATGAGTTGTCATTTGATTAACGGGATCACATCATTAGGAGAATGATATGATTGACTTGACCCATTCCGTTAGCTTAGCACTTGATCGTTTAGTATATTGCTATTGCTTTCGGCATGACTTATACATGTTCTTGTAACTATGAGATTATGCAACTTCCGTTTACCGGAGGAACACTTTGGGTGCTACCAAACGTCAGAACGTAACTGGGTGATTATAAAGGAGTACTACAGGTGTCTCCAAAGGTACATGTTGGGTTGGCGTATTTCGAGATTAGATTTTGTCATGCCGATTGTGGGAGAGGTATCTCTGGGCCCTCTCGGTAATGCACATACTATAAGCCTTGCAAGCAATGTAGCTAATGAGTTAGTTACAGAATGATGCATTACATAATGAGTAAAGAGACTTGCTGGTAACGAGATTGAACTAGGTATTGGATACCGACGATCGAATCTCGGGCAAGTAACATACCGATGACAAAGGGAACAACGTATGTTGTTATGCGGTTTGACCGATAAAGATCTTCGTAGAATATGTAGGAGCCAATATGAGCATCCAGGTTCCGCTATTGGTTATTGACCGAGAATAGTTCTAGGTCATGTCTACATAGTTCTCGAACCCGTAGGGTCCGCACGCTTAACGTTACGATGACAGTTATATTATGAGTTTATGAGTTTTGATGTACCGAAGGAGTTAGGAGTCCGGATGAGATCGGGGACATGACGAGGAGTCTCGAAATGATCGAGACGTAAAGATCAATATATTGGACGACTATATTCGGAGTTCAGAAAGGTTTCGAGTGATTCGGGTATTTTTCGGAGTACTGGAGAGTTACGGGAATTCGCCTGGGAGTATATGGGCCTTATTGAGCTTTATGGGAAAGAGAGAGGAGAGGTTGGGCGCCCCCTCAAGGCCTAATCCGAATTGGACTAGGGGGAGGGGCTGCGCCCCCTCCTTCCTTCTCTTCTCTTCCCCCTTTCCTTGACTCCTACTCCTACTACTTGGAAGGGGGGAATCCTACTCGGTGGGAGTAGGACTCCTCCTTGGTGCGCCTCCTCCTAGGCCGGCCACCCCCTCCCTTGCTCTTTTATATACGGGGGCAGGGGGCACCCTAGAACACACAAGTTGATCTACGTGATCGTTCCTTAGCCGTGTGCGGTGCCCCCTCCACCATATTCCACCTCGGTATATCATCGCGGAGTTTAGGCGAAGCCCTGCGCCGGTAGAACATCATCATCGTCACCACGCCGTCGTGCTGACGGAACTCATCCCCGACACTTTGCTGGATCGGAGTCCGGGGATCGTCATCGAGCTGAATGTGTGCTGAACTCGGAGGTGCCGTACGTTTGATACTTGGATCGGTCAGATCATGAAGACGTACGAGTACATCAACCGCGTTGTCATAACGCTTCCGCTTACGGTGTACAAGGGTACGTGGACATCACTCTCCCCTCTCGTTGCTATGCATCACCATGATCTTGCGTGTGCGTAGGATTTTTTTTGAAATTACTACGTTCCCCAATAGTGGCATTTGAGCCAGGTTTTATGCGTAGATGTCATATGCACGAGTAGAACACAAGTGAGTTGTGGGCGATACAAGTCATACTGCTTACCAGCATGTCATAATTTGGTTCGGCGGTATTGTGAGATGAAGCGGCCCGGACCGACATTACGCGTACGCTTACGCGAGACTGGTTTCACCGTTACGAGCACTCGTGCTTAAAGGTGGCTGGCAGGTGTCTGTCTCTCTCACTTTAGCTAAATCGAGTGTGGCTACGCCCGGTCCTTGCGAAGGTTAAAACAGCACTAACTTGACGAACTATCGTTGTGGTTTTGATGCGTAGGTAAGAACGGTTCTTGCTAAGCCCGTAGCAGCCACGTAAAATTTTCAACAACAAAGTAGAGGACGTCTAACTTGTTTTTGCAGGGCATGTTGTGATGTGATATGGTCAAGACGTGATGCTATATTTTATTGTATGAGATGATCATGTTTTGTAACCATAGTTATCGGCAACTGGCAGGAGCCATATGGTTGTCGCTTTATTGTATGAAATGCAAACGCCCTGTAATTGCTTTACTTTATCACTAAGCTGTAGCGATAGTCGTAGAAGCAATAGATGGCGTAAACGACAACGATGCTACGATGGAGATCAAGGTGTCGCGCCGGTGACGATGGTGATCACGATGGTGCTTCAAAGATAGAGATCACAAGCACAAGATGATGATGGCCATATCATATCACTTATATTGATTGCATGTGATGTTTATCCTTTATGCATCTAATCTTGCTTTGATTGACGGTAGCATTTTAAGATGATCTCTTACTAAATTATCAAGAAGTGTTCTCCCTGAGTATGCACCGTTGCGAAAGTTCTTCGTGCTGAGACACCACGCGATGATCGGGTGTGATAGGCTCTATGTTCAAATACAACGGGTGCAAAACAGTTGCACACGCGGAATACTCAGGTTAAACTTGACAAGCCTAGCATATAACAGATATGGCCTCGGAACACGGAGACCGAAAGGTCGAGTGTGAATCATATAGTAGATATGATCAACATATTGATGTTCACCGTTGAAACTACTCCATCTCACGTGACGATCGGACATGGTGTAGTTGATATGGATCACGTAATCACTTAGAAGATTAGAGGGATGTCTATCTAAGTGGGAGTTCTTTAGTAATATGATTAATTGAACTTTAATTTATCATGAACTTAGTCCTGGTAGTATTTTGCAAATTATGTTATAGATCAATAGCTCGCATTGTTGCTTTTATATGTTTATTTTGATATGTTCCTAGAGAAAACTGTGTTGAAAGATGTTAGTAGCAATGATGCGGATTGCATCCGTGATCTGAGGTTTATCCTCATTGCTGCACAGAAGAATTATGTCCTTGATGCACCGCTAGGTGACAAACCTATTGCAGGAGCAGATGCAGATGTTATGAACGTTTGGCTAGCTCAGTATGATGACTACTTGATAGTTTAGTGCACCATGCTTAACGGCTTAGAATCGGGACTTCAAAGATGTTTTGAACGTCATGGATCATATGCGATGTTCCAGGAATTGAAGTTAATATTTCAAGCAAATACCCGAGTTGAGAGATATGAAGTCTCCAACAAGTTCTATAGCTAAAAGATGGAGGAGAATCGCTCAACTAGTGAGCATGTGCTCAGATTGTCTGGGTACTTCAATCGCTTGAATCAAGTGGGAGTTAATCTTCCAGATAAGATAGTGATTGACAGAATTCTCTAGTCACCATCACTAAGTTACTAGAACTTCGTGATGAACTATAGTATGCAAGGGATGACGAAAATGATTCCCGAGCTCTTCGTGATGTTGAAATCGACGAAGGTAGAAATCAAGAAAGAGCATCAAGTGTTGATGATTGACAAGACCACTAGTTTCAAGAAAAGGGAAAGAGAGGGAATCTTCAAGTAGAATGGCAAACAAGTTGTCACTCCCGTGAAGAAGCCCAAAGCTGGACCAAAGCCTGAAACTGAGTGCTTCTACTGCAAAGGAAATGGTCACTGGAAGCGGAAATGCCCTGAATATTTGGTGGATAAGAAGGATGGCAAAGTGAAAAAGGGTATATTTGATATACCGGGTTATGAATGTGTGCCTTACTAGTGTTTATAGTAGCCCCTGAGTATTTGATACTTGTTCGGTTGCTAAGATTAGTAACTCGAAACAGGAGTTACAGAATAAACAAAGACTAGTTGAAGGGGAAGTGACGATGAGTGTTGGAAGTAGTTCCAAGATTGATATGATCATCATCGCACACTCCCTATACTTTTGGGATTAGTGTTAGACCTAAATAAATGTTATTTGGAGTTTGCGTTGAGCATGAATATGATTTGATCATGTTTATTGCAATACGGTTATTCATTTGAAGTCAGAGAATAATTGTTGTTCTGTTTACATGAATAAATCCTTCAAATGGTCATACACCCAATGAAAATAGTTTGTTGGATCTCAATCGTAGTGATACACATATTCATAACATTGATGCCAAAAGATGCAAAGTTAATATGATAGTGCAACTTATTTGTGGCACCGCCATTTGGGTCATATCGGTGTAAAGCACATGAAGAAACTCCATAAAGATGGATTTTCGAAATGACTTGGTTATGAATCATTTGATGCTTGCGAACCATGCCTTTTAGGCAAGATGACTAAAACACCGTTCTCCGGAACAATGGAACGAGCTACTGACTTATTGGAAATAATACATACCGATGTATGCGATCCGATGAGTGTTAAGGCTCGCGGCATGTATCGTTATTTTTTGACCTTCACAGATGATTTGAGCAGATATGGGTATATCTACTTGATGAAACATAAGTCTGAAACATTTGAGAAGTTCAAAGAATTTCAAAGTGAAGTGGAAAATCATCGTAACAAGAAAAATAAAGTTTCTACGATCTGATCGTGGAGACGAATGTTTGAGTTACGAGTTTGGTCTTCATTTGAAACAATGTGAAATAGTTTCGCAACTCACACCACCTGGAACACCACAATGGAATGGTGTGTCCGAACGTCGTAATCATACTTTACTAGATATGGTGCGATCTATGATGTCTCTTATCGGTTTACAACTATCGTTTTGGGGTTATACATTAGAGACAGCTACATTCACATTTGATAGGGCACCATCTAAATCCGTTGAGACGACACCGTATGAACTATGGTTTAGCAGTAAACCTAAGCTGTCGTTTCTTAAAGTTTGGGGCTGCGATGCTTGTGTGAAAAAGTTTCATCCTGATAAGCTCAAACCCAAATCGGAGAAGTGCGTCTTCATAGAATACCCAAAGGAAATTGTTGGGTATACCTTCTATCACAGATCCGAAGGCAAGATATTTGTTGCTAAAAATGGATCCTTTCTAGAGAAGGAGTTTCTCTCGAAAGAAGTGAGTGGGAGGAAAGAGAACTTGATGAGGTAACTGTACCTTCTCCCGAATTGGAAAATAGTTCATCACTGAAATCAGTTCCAGTGATTCCTACACCAATTAGTGAGGAAGCTAATGATGATGATCATGAAACTTCAGATCAAGTTACTATAGAACCTCGTAGGTCTTCCAGAGTACGGTCCGCACCAGAGTGGTACGGTAATCCTGTTCTGAAAGTCATGTTACTAGACCATGATAAACCTACGAACTATGAGGAAGCGATGATGAGCCAAGATTCCGCAAAACGGCTGGAGGCCATGAAATCTGAGATAGGATCCATGTATGAGATACGGTCCGCACCAGAATGGATCCGCAAAATGTGGACTTTGGTGGACTTGCCCGATGATCGGCAAACCATAAGAAATAAATGGATCTTCAAGAGGAAGACGGACGTTGATAGTAGTGTTACTATCTACAAAGCTCGACTTGTCGCAAAAAGGTTTTTCGACAAGTTCAAGATGTTGAATACAATGAGATTTTCTCACTCGTATCGATGCTTAAGTCTGTCCGAATCATGTTAGCAATTGCCACATTTTATGAAATCTGGCAAATGGATGTCAAAACTGCATTCCTTAATGGATTTATTAAAGAAGAGTTGTATATGATGCAACCAGAAGGTTTTGTCAATCCTAAAGATGTTAACAAAGTGTGCAAGCTCCAGCAATCCATCAATGGACTGGTGCAAGCATCTCAGAGTTGGAATATACGCTTTGATGAGTTGATCAAAGCATATGGTTTTATACAGACTTTAGGAAAGGCCTGTATTTAGAAGAAAGTGAGTGGGAGCACTACAACATTTCTGATAAGTATATGTGAATGACATATTGTTGATCGGAAATAATGTAGAACTATTCTGCAAAGCATAAAGGAGTGTTTGACAGGAGTTTTTCAAAGAAAGACCTCGGTGAAGCTGCTTACATATTGAGCATCAAGATCTATAGAGATAGATCAAGACGCTTGATAAGTTTTTTCAATAAGTACATACCTTGACAAAGATTTTGAAGTAGTTCAAAATGGAACAGTCAAAGAAAGAGTTCTTGCCTGTGTTACAAGGTGTGAAATTGAGTAAGACTCAAAGCCCGACCATGGCAGAAAATAGAAAAGAGAATGAAAGTCATTCCCTATGCCTCAGTCATAGGTTCTATAAAGTATGCTATGATATGTACCAGACCTATTGTATACCTTGCTCTGAATTTGGCAAGGGAGTACAATAGTGATCGAGGAGTAGATCACTGGACATTGGTCAAGAATATCCTTAGTGAGGACTAAGGAAATATTTCTCGATTATGGAGGTGATAAAAGAGCCCGTCGTAAAGAGTTACATCGGTGCAAGCTTTTACACTGATCCAGATGACTCTAAGTCTCAATCTGGATACATATTGAAAGTGGGAGCAATTAGCTAGAGTAGCTCCGTACAGAGCATTGTAGACATAGAATATTTGCAAAATACATATGGCTCTGAATGTGACAGACCCGTTGACTAAGCTTCTCTCACAAGCAAAATATGATCACACCTTAGTACTCTTTGGGTGTGAATCACATAAACGATGTGAACTAGATTATTGACTCTAGTAAACCCTTTGGGTGTTGGTCACATGACGATGTGAACTATGGGTGTTAATCATATACAGATATGAATATTGGTGTTAAATCACATGGTGATGTGAACTAGATTATTGACTCTAGTGCAAGTGGGAGACTGAAGGAAATATGCCCTAGAGGCAATAATAAAGTTATTATTTATTTCCTTATTTCATGATAAATGTTTATTATTCATGCTAGAATTGTATTAACCGGAAACATAATACATGTGTGAATACATAGACAAACATAGTGTCACTAGTATGCCTCTACTTGACTAGCTCGTTGAATCAAAGATGGTTAAGTTTCCTAGCCATAGACATGAGTTGTCATTTGATTAACGGGATCACATCATTAGGAGAATGATATGATTGACTTGACCCATTCCGTTAGCTTAGCACTTGATCATTTAGTATATTGCTATTGCTTTCTTCAGGACTTATACATGTTCCTGTAACTATGAGATTATGCAACTCCCGTTTACCGGAGGAACACTTTGGGTGCTACCAAACGGCACAACATAACTAGGTGATTATAAAGGAGTACTACAGGTGTCTCCAAAGGTACATGTTGGGTTGGCGTATTTCGAGATTAGGTTTTGTCACTCCGATTGTCGGAGAGGTATCTCTGGGCCCTCTCGGTAATGCACATCACTATAAGCCTTGCAAGCAATGTAGCTAATGAGTTAGTTACGGAATGATGCATTACATAACGAGTAAAGAGACTTGCCGGTAACGAGATTGAACTAGGTATTGGATACCGACGATCGAATCTCGGGCAAGTAACATACCGATGACAAAGGGAACAACGTATGTTGTCATGCGGTTTGACCGATAAAGATCTTTGTAGAATATGTAGGAGCCAATATGAGCATCCAGGTTCCGCTATTGGTTATTGACCGAGAATAGTTCTAGGTCATGTCTACATAGTTCTCGAACCCGTAGGGTCCGCACGCTTAACATTACGATGACAGTTATATTATGAGTTTATGAGTATTGATGTACCGAAGGAGTTAGGAGTCCCGGATGAGATCGGGGACATGACGAGGAGTCTCGAAATGATCGAGACGTAAAGATCGATATATTGGACTACTATATTCGTAGTTCGGAAAGGTTCCGAGTGATTCGGGTATTTTTCGGAGTACCGGAGAGTTACGGGAATTCGCCGGGGAGTATATGGGCCTTATTGGGCTTTAGGGGAAAGAGAGAGGAGAGGTTGGGCGCCCCCCAAGGCCTAGTCCGAATTGGACTAGGGGGAGGGGCTGCGCCCCCTCCTTCCTTCTCTTCTCTTCCCCCTTTCCTTGACTCCTACTCCTACTACTTGGAAGGGGGGAATCCTACTCCCGGTGGGAGTAGGACTCCTCCTTGGTGCGCCTCCTCCTAGGCCGGCCACCCCCTCCCTTGCTACTTTATATATGGGGGCAGGGGGGCACCCTAGAACACACAAGTTGATCTACGTGATCGTTCCTTAGCCGTGTGCGGTGCCCCCCTCCACCATATTCCACCTCGGTCATATCGTCGCGGAGTTTAGGCGAAGCCCTGCGCCGGTAGAACATCATCATCATCACCACGCCGTCGTGCTGACGGAACTCATCCCCGACACTTTGCTGGATCGGAGTCAGGGGATCATCCTCGAGCTGAACGTGTGCTGAACTCGGAGGTGTCGTACGTTCGGTACTTGGATCGGTCGGATCGTGAAGACGTACGACTACATCAACCGCGTTGTCATAACGCTTCCGCTTACGGTCTACGAGGGTACGTAGACATCACTCTCCCCTCTCGTTGCTATGCATCACCATGATCTTGTGTGTGCGTAGGAAATTTTTTGAAATTACTACGTTCCCCAACACTAAAAACAAGTGAAGTTTCACCCATATAAGAACAAGTGAATTCTAGTCACATTGAAACTCATGGTTTTCTACAAACACCAAGTACTAGGGCACACAAAAGTTCTGAAATTTGTGTGCCTAACTGAATTAACTGAATTTTCAGTAACCGAATAAACTAAATTTTCAAAACTACAAGAAGCCATTTAAAAAAATCCTCTCATCTCATATGAGGAGTGTTAATACTAAGACTAATAGTTTGTTGTGCAGTACAGCTACAGTGATGCCCTGTCCATTTGTCCCTCCCCAACTAGATACTAGAGTAGCACTGTTGATGCCCTGTTCTTGCTGAACTTTATGACAGTATATAAAACAACTTATCCTCTTAAGCCAAAAGAACTTTGTAAAAGCCAGATGCAACTTGTTGAGCTAATTTTTTTAGATGACCCTTAAGACAAACTGAAAATAGTTGTTGTTGCTGAACTAATCTGACCACTATAACCTGTTCATCATTCAGCCATAGTTGTTGTTGCTGCTACAATTTCAGCAAGCAACATGCCTAAATCCAGTGCTTGTTTGACTTTACTGAATTACCAACACATGGCACACAACACATTTATATTTTGTCACGTCACACAACACATGCCTGAGGAGGAAGATTGAATTTTCTACAGAAGCATCATCAGGTACACTTCAACATGTGCTAGAAGCAACAAATGGTCAATATTCATTCTTATTTATGGTCAATATTTATAACCTATTAACAAATGGCAAGAATATTGAGTAATCTACTGCAGTTTGATCTACTGCAAATAACCTTTTGCAATTTGATCTATTACATAAACATGGTTGATCTTCATTTTGCATAAACCAGGTTGAGTATTACAGAGCAATTGACAGCAAATTGACCTGGTTGGAATTCATACAGCAACAGTAACAGTTAACTGATAGTTGCATGCATCAGGTAGTTTAAATTAAACTGCTACATACATTAATTTAGCACAAACTCGAGTGTCTCTAGTTTAAGCTAGCTTAGCATGTGACCACAATCTAGTGCAAGCTCACATGTCCCTCTGGTTTAACCTAGCGAAACATGTGACTACACCGGCAGCGATGTAGGTAGCTGTACAACTATTTGGATATGAATCTTGACCACCAAAATCATCAGGATGTTTGTCATTGCTACAAAAAGAACTGAAACTGTTTTTGTTGTGCTGTTTCTCAAAAAAGGATGCAGCCTCGCCTTCATTAGTTTGTGTAACTTTAATTTCATCATGGAATCTTTTTGTAGCATTGCTTAACCATCCCCTCCATAAAGTTATTGTTACTACCTGGGAGGGATTATATGCTTGTTTACCACTACTATGACCATTTTTTAATATAATCTTCATTCTCCTGCTTTTTCTTTTCTTACAAGTGTTGATGCCAAAACATTGCAACCCTGTAGTTCAAGATCAGAGTCAAAATTGACCTACACGATTGTTTACCACTACTAAGACATGGATCTGATAGCTATCTCCCCCTTGTTCCTCATGCCTTAGTTGAATTCGAAGAAGAGAGAACTCAGATCCTAGAACAGGGATCTCTCTGGAAGACATGTGAGCTAAGTTGTACTATTAACAAACACGACCGATCTTGGCACCAGACCGAGAACCCTAGAAATTATCCAGAGAACCAGACCAAGAACAGTACTACAAATTAATGAACCAAAGAGAATAGAAATTATGAGGACAAGCGGGGGGGGTGAAGAAGATGGGGAGGAGCGGGGCCTGACCAGTCCAGCATCGGGGGAGAATCACACCGGCGACGGGGTCGTTGCGGTCGCCACTCCTTGTCGCCGCCGAGCTCACGCCGTTGTGGTTGGATGTTGTGCCGCAGGTTGGATAGGGGGAGGAGGGACGCCGCTACCGTCTCCTCCGAAGGAAATCGGCGTCGAGCGGCGGCGATGGTGGCCGAGGCGGAGGAAATCGGCGGACCTTGAAGGGATGGCTCGAGGGCGTCCGAGCTCGTCCGGGTCCTCGTAGTCGAAGAGGAAGACGGCGGCGGTCCTCCTGGGCAGGCCGCGCGGTGTTGGATGGTGAGCACGAGGTTGATGCAAAGGGGGCAGGGAGGGGGGATGGCGAGGGTGCGGGCGCGGGCGGAGGGGCGCTTAGGCGGAGGACGCGTCGGCTTAGCGCGGGCGGAGGGGACGGCGAGGGAGGCGCGCGGCTCGGGGGGCGTTAGGGGGGTGGTCGTCTGGTGCGGGCGGGGCAGCGAGCATGGCCGGGGACGGCGAGCACGGGGGTGGTGGTGGTCGGTGGTGGTCGGGCGCGGGTGAGATGAGGCAGGGGGGATTAGAGAGAAATGTGAGAGATTAGGGATTTTAGTGTGGGGGAAGGCTTAGCAATGGCGCACCACCTAGCGGTGCGCCATTAGTATGTTTTTTTAGATAGCAATGGCGCACCCCCGAGCGGTGCGTCATTAGTAATCATTTTTTAGATAGCAATGGCGCACCACCCAGCGGTGCGCCATAAGTAACTCTGTTTGCATAGCAATGGCGCACCAGCCAGAGGTGCACCATAAGTAATTTTTATTATTATTATTTTTTGTTGCATCTAATAACTTTTTAGAAAATGAATATGAATATGAAACAGTAATAATTTTTTATAGAAACAGTAATAATTTTTTTTAAATATCATCAAATTTGTTATTTGAAAATATTTATGAATATGAACAAATATCATCAAATTTATTATTTGAAAATATCATCAAATTTGTTATTTGAAAATATAATCAAATTTGATTTTTTTTGGAATTTTAGTTGCATTCATTTGTGACGGTGGAGCGGGGGAGGGTGCGGAGGGTCGGCGGTGGCGGTGGAGCGGGGGAGGGTGCGGGGGGTCGGTGGCGGCGGTGGAGTGGGGAGGTCGGGGTCGGCGGTGGTGGAGCGGGAGAGGTGTGAGGGTGCTCGGCGGCGAGGGGGATCTGGCGAGGTGGGATAGCGATCGAGATGGAGGGGGATCGAGATCGAGTGTCCTCATGAATATTCAATATTTTTCATATTGAATATGAAAAATATCATCAAATTTGAAAAATATTCATGAATTCAAAAAGTGCCCATGAAATTTAAAAATATTCATGAGTTCAAAAAGTGCCCATGAAATACAATCGAGAAATGAAGGCTACAATTTAAATACAATCGATCTTAGCTAGCTATCTGTTCACAATCTTCTTGCCCTTATTTTTCGTAAATGGAGTTCTTCTCTTGAACGGACGTCCTTTAGGTAGGGTGGTCCTGCTTCTTCTTGTGGTGTATGCTGATACTTCATCGTCGTCGTCATGTTCCATCTTCGGTCGTCGTACTTGTCGAAGTCTTGCTCATTGGCGACTCCATCCATTCCGATGATCTTCCTTTTGCCTCTCCTCACGACAACACGACTGGGCTTTGACGGGTCGGTAATGAAGAAGCATTGGTCCACTTGGGAAGCCAGTACCCATGGCTCATTTTTCGCGGTGACGTTCGCGCCCGCGTTCTTGGATTTGGCTTCGGGTATAACCATGGTGGTGAAATACCGGTCTTCTTTTATGACGCTCTTGGCCCATCTGACACGGGACATCAGGACCTTCTCTCTAGCGTAGCTCAGCTCCCAGATCTCCTCGATCCTTCCGTAGTATCTGTCCTTGTCTTTACCGGTGTAGGATTCCATCGTTACCCCGTAGTTCTTATAACCATCGCTCTTCATGTCCTTGTCCTCGGTGTAGAATGTGTAGCCGTTGATATCGTACGCCTCATAGGTCATCAGGTTGTGCTCGGCGCCCTGTGACAAGGCGAATATGAGTTGTTCTTCCGTGGAAGAATCCTCATGTAAAGGGTACAACAGAAGCTTCTGCTTGAACCAACGCGTGAAACATGAGTTGTCCTCTTTGATTATATCTCCGTTCGTCCTCTGTTGGCCTCGGTCATTGTACGTCTTCTCAATAAAGGTTTTGTGCTCTACCACCCAAGGATCTACTACGTCTATGTGTTGTAGCGCGACTAGGTTTGCTCTTTCAAAGTCGGCGAGTTGACCCTCGAAGTCGACATGCATTTCGCGGCGACCCTCATGGTGACCCCATCCAGCGAGCCTGCCGAGGTGCCTATTGACGGGCAGATCAACGGGGTTCTCGATGCCTAGATAATTCGTGCAGTAGGAGATGCACTCTTCGGTTAGAAAGCCCCTGGCTATGCTTCCCTCTGGACGTGACATGTTGTGAACGTATCCTTTGATGACACCATTCATCCTTTCGAACGACATCATGCTGTGCAGGAACGTCGTCCCGAGTTGGATGATATCCTCCACGATATGGACCAGTAGATGCACCATAACGTCGAAGAATGCGGGCGGGAAGTACATCTCAAGCTCGCATAGTATCACCACGGTCTCTTCCTGTAGCCTTCTGAGTTGCCTCACGCCAACCGACTTCCGAGAGATGACGTCGAAATGGTTGCATAGGCCAAATAGCGTTTCACGGACGTGCACGTCCATGATCCCACGGATTGCAACTGGAAGTATCTGCGTCATCAGCACATGACAGTCGTGAGACTTCATCCCGCTGAACTTCTGCTTCACTGAGTCTAGGTATCTGCTTATCTTCCCAGCAGAATCAGAAGGAAGTTTTACTCCTACGAGGCAGGTGAAAAACTGATCGATCTCCTCCTGACTTAGAGTGAAGCACGCGGGAGGGAAGTCATTTCCGGTCTTCTTGGCCTTTTTTCCTTTGCAGCGACTTTCCGTGTCCTGCTTCGCCTCATCATCATCATCATTAGCGTGAAGCTCCTCCCTGATGCCCATTGATTTCAAGTCTGCCCTTGCTTTCGGCCCATCTTTGGTCCTCTCTGGCATGTTGAGCAGGGTACCAAGTAGACTCTCGCACACATTCTTCGTGATATGCATGACATCAAGGCTGTGAGGCACACGGTGGATCTTCCAGTACGGCAAGTCCTAGAAAACAGACCTCGTTTTCCATACCTTCAGCAGCGGCTCTGGCCCCTTTCACTTCTTTCCCGGCTCTGGCGCCTTTTTCTTCTTTCCCGGCAGTGGGCAATCTTTCCAATTTTTCAACAGCTCGTCTATTTCCTCGCCGCTCCTCGTACACGGGCATCTTCGGGGTTCAGTTTCACCATCGAACAGATCCTTGCGTTTCCTCCACGGGTCATCGTCGTGAAGCCACCTTCGATGTCCCATGAACACGGTTTTCGAAGACCCGGGATCTCTATCTAGCTGGTAATACGTTGTGTCATCCATGCACCTGACGCATCCAGAAAATCCATGGACCACCTGCCCATGAGATATCTCAGAATCGAGATAGTCGTGCACCGTCGTGGCAGTCTGGCTCTCATAGGGAAATATTCTTTCTCTGTGGCGTCCCACATATTGGTGGCGTTTTCCAAAGCGTGTCTAGCTCCTCTTCAGCAGCCCCGATCTGATTGATGTCGTTCCTGGTTGTTTCGCCCTTTAATTAGCATACTCATGTGAATGTACTTCCTCTTCATGCACAACCAGGGGGAAGGTTGTACATCCACACAAACACAGGCCAGGTGCTATGTGTGCTTCTCTAGCTGCCAAACGGATTGACTCCACTGGTGCTCACGCCCAGCACGATGTTCCTTGGATCCTTCCCAAATTCTGGGTGTTCGAAGTTCAACGCTTGCTACTGGCTCCCATCCTTAGGGTGACTTAGCATCTTGTCTTTTTTATTTATCTCCGGATCATTTGCGTCATCTTCTCGCTTCTCCTCCCTATCCGTGTGCCAACACAGGAGCTTTGCTACCTTAGGGTTCGCGAAATGCCACTGCAGACGAGGAGTGATCGGAAAGTACCACACCACTTTTCGAGGAGCTTTCATCCTCTTCTTGTATCGAGTGACGCCGCACACCGGACATATGGTAGACTCCACGTGCTCATCCCGATAAATGATGCAATTGTTCATGCACACATGGTATTTCACGTGCGGTAAATCTAGAGGACACACGATTTTCTTCGCCTCCTCGAAACTGGTCGGGCACTTGTTCCCCTTGGGAAGACGTTCGTGCCAGAATGACATGTTCTCGTCGAAGCATGCGTCGGTCATTTTGTGTTTTACCTTCATGTCGAGAGCCATGAGCGTTACTTTCAGGAGGGTATCCTCGGGCCTACATCCTTCATACTATGGAGTAACCGCGTCTATCTTCAGTTGATCCAGCTTGGCTTTCTCTCGGGCGGCAGCTCTTGCGTTATCCGTCTTCTTGAGAAGCAGCTCTTGAATATGAGGGTCCTACACCCAGCCCATCGATGGTCCATCGTCGTCTACTCCGACATCTTCATCTTCATGATCATTCCCTTCGTCTGCTCCGGCATCTTCCTCATCATCATGTCCTGCATCTTCTACATGATGACTGTGTACAACATCACCGTCGTGATCATGTCCTGGAGATTCTTCGTCTTCTCGCCCGCCCGAGCCGCGGTGGTTGTCTTGATGCCCTTCCTCATTTCTTGCCCGACCCTCATGGACGACTTCATAGTCATCTTCATCACCTTCCACCGATAGCCATCCATGAAACCACGCAAGATCAGGTGGTCCCGCACCTGCCCAAAATCCGGATCCGCAATAAGGCTCTTCAGCTTGCATCTTTGACATGGATATCTTATCTCCGCCTCGTTCTTTTGAAGCATCTCGGCCTTCGCGGAGCTCAAAAACCTATTCACGATGCCTTCGGTCATCGTGCGGACCATGGTCGCCTGCGGGGTAGAGCAAAACGATATTTTAGAACCAAGAAAAAATTTGGCATGACTTTCCCTAAAAATAAGACCAAAAAGAATGCATAGTGCCAAAATTCTCGCCGAAACGGAAATGAATCAACATTCCGGCAAAATATTGGCAACTATCGCATTTCAAATACCGGTACCTGCAAACACAAACATATATGCAACACCACAAACATATGCAACACCACAAACATACATAGATCTAGCTAGGCCATAAAAAGTGCATGTGCACGTTGTTGGAGGGAGAAAAAAACTAGATCTACAACATAAAGATAGCTTCCCCCTTACTTACCTATTAAAAAAAAGGTAATTTAACCACTTAATTTGGATGAATCTATGGTGCAGATGAGGTGAGGAGGAGGAGGCAGCCGAGACAAGCTTGGAGGAGGAGGTGGAGAGAATGAAGTGGGGAAAGTGAGTGGGTTGGTGTGGCTGTCCAAAATATCTAGCTGGTCCCAGGTTACTAATGGCACACCACCTACAAATGAGCCATTAGTAACCCTGGTTACTAATGGCGCACCTGCTGGTGGTGCGCCATTAGTAGTTTTGCAAAAAAATAAAAAAAATATATATTAATGGCGCACCAGGGCATAGTGCGCCATTACTAGTTTAAACTAGTAACTAGCATTGTGACCCGCGCGTTTGCGCGGCTAGGTGTGATATATAAAGAATTTTTCGAAGATATATAGCCAACTGCTATTTCAGATATAGAGAACATATATGCTTTGTGGTAAGGTAAATTTGCTCTGCTAGACTTATCTTTCCACGTATTTGATTATGTTGATGGTAAAGGCCGTCAAGAAAAGACCAATATCATTATGATCCTCGGCTGACTATATAGCCCATGGACTTTTGGGCTTACATCAGTCATTTTCTCTTTCATTCTTCCTTGCCATTTAGTGTCTATCTTGCCACTAACAAATTTTGAGGTACATTACTCTGTCTAAAACTACAAATCAAAAGCTAGTACTTGAGGTTAGTTGATCTCTTTATCCAATAGTCTTCTTGTTGGCCATATATCGATGGTATTTTTGGCTGATACAATGAGTTGTCCTCCAAATGGTTCCAAGCATGCTCATATTACTCTAATTCGGTCTTCCAAATTATCATTTGTATATAGTAGAAGAAATTTCCGAAAAAATTACCCCCCTCCTTCATTCCTTGCATCTCTATTATGTTTCTCTAGTTGTTTGTCTAGTGCAATGTGTTGAGTTATAGGCTTTCAAAACTGTTTGAAGCCACTCAACTCTAATCACTATGTGAAATTAGTATTTGTTTATAATTATCTTTCACGAATATTATCTCCCTATCATTCCCTCCCTTCACCTATCTTTTTTACATATATTTTTAATCTTATCTTTGGCATGTTGCACAAACAAAATTCTTTATTTTATACTTGACACAACTTGTTCCATAACTTTTTCTTATAATAACCACTTAACAATCTCATCATAGCCTCACTTTACGATAGTGTGCCTGCTATTTTGCACGCTCCAGGTACTCATATACAACAATTCATTATCAGCAAGGAAGTGATTCCACCTTATCTTGGTGGAGCAGTGCTAAATAATTTAACTGCATGACTTTACACAAAATATATTCCATATTTACCTATCTATGTATGTTGCTTCTGAAGTACATGAAAATTATATTATATTGTTTTCTTTATTTTTGTTATTTATTTATAACTCAGATGCAAATAGAGCTCATACTTTTCTATCCGCCTTATAGTGATCCCGTATTAGAGAAGTCTGTGTTTTTGTGCGTGTGGTGGTGTTTGTAATATTCAAAATTTTAAAATATAGACTTTTCTTTATCTATATAATAAATTTTTATTTTGCCTTGAATTTCATATTGAATGGTCAAATTCATGTAATGCAATTTTTAAATGTCGTCTCTAAGTCAGGTGAACGGCAACATTGCATAGTTTAGGTCAAGGAATTATTAAGTACAATTCGACTTATATTTGTTGCTCTGACATAAGCAATTGCATCACAACATACATGCAAGTCTATTCAGCTTGTGTATGGATCAGCCAGTTGTCCTTTTTTTTTATAACCGTACTGCTTAGTTGTCAATTTTCTATCTTATCCGTTAAATAAGAGCACGCGATATAATACACATAGACATTAAACATTGTTTAGGCCAATTTCATTTTTCTTTTTACATAAATTTGGGCCTATTTTTCAGAAAATCTGGGCATATTTTTTCGCATAATCTGAACTTATTAGCATTATTGTTTTTGCCATGGCGCCAGTACTACGTGCGCCTTAGGGGCATGGGACTCTGTAGGCATGTATGTGGGAAGCATCAGGTACTTTTTTCCTTGTAGAAATCTGATTGTTGATGTATTGGAATCGGTCTGCCCTTATATTTTCCTTGCAGAAATCGGATGGGCTACCACAACAATTAGCTAACCTTGATCGGCCGGCCGGCGTACAATTAGTTGGCTGTGCTCGTGCCGGACCCTTAACACATATATCAACATCGCGGATACATATCGTAGCTTTTTTTTATATCACGTCTCATATGTTAAAAGGTGTACACATTATTGTCGTATGTAACTTTTAGATCTTTTAATCTAAACTGTTATAATCTAAATCAACGTAGTATATTTTTTAAGTATGTGGATGAACGTGGTGTCGTGTTGACCTATGTTCTAATTATGTAATAGAATATTAAATTAATATTTGATTATTACTTCTTGGCTGTATCAAAGTTGACTGACCAAAAACTGATAAACAACTAATTATATTTAACCTGTCATGTAAAATATATTTTGTTTCACTTTTTTTGAGAATTATGGAAAAAAAGAAATTAGTATATTTGAATCGTAATAATATAGTAAAATTTACCAGCTGCTGCCTATGTTTTTGATCACATTCTGTTTAGAGAATCAACTGAAAATCATGCTGCTCATGCAATATGCTCCAAAAATTAAATGTGAACGCTCATGCGTAGATAATTACATTTTTTGCATATAAAATATATTCCGTGATTTAGCTATTTTTTGAGGCATATGAAATTTCTAAATGTGTTAATTAATTGACGACATAACCAATGGTGTGGTCACATAAAATACTGGCCAATTTCTTCCAAAAGAATAAAAAATAAAATACTGGCTACATTGCCTTAGCAAGCTTGGGTTGGGTTTCCGAATAAGAAAAATCCTAGGTTTGTTCCGATTCAAAAACATATGTGTTGGTTTGCTACTTTTTTTTTTTTTTTGCACGGGGATTGCAAGATTTTTTTTTGGGAGTCTATAGCAAGCTTTTGGGTCCAATCCAACCATGCATGTACACACCGATCCTAACACTCATGAGTTGCCTTTTTTGCGAGTGGCATGTGTTGCCTTTTCATTTAGTTGCATGCGTTGCCTATTAGCACTCTACAACTTCAAAGTTGTCAAATAGTACGTATATAGAAGTCTGTGTGTACGTGTCGTACTTGGCTTTTTCTGTTGTTTGACATCAAATCAATCAACTGCGTGTCTGACCATGTGCTAACCGGACTGATTTCTTTCTTTTTCCTGTCAACCGTGAACATCTATCTGTTTTATTTTTCGGCATACATCTGTCTGTTTAGACGTGACATATTGCACTATTTGCACCTACTAATATTATTTGCACGTAATGTTTATATCTTTTAATCTTAGCCCTTAATTTCTTAAATTAACGGTTGATATAATTTAATATATGTGGATCAATGTGATGGCTTGTTTGTCTTCTGTCTTAATTATATAATAGATAGATAGATGGCGCATTGTGCCCTGGTGCGCCATTATTAGTTTTGCAAAAAAAAAAGAAAAAATAGTAGTGGTGCACTGTGTGACTGGTGCGCCATTACTAGTTAAAACTAGTAATGGCGCACTGTGCCCTGGTGCGCCATTAGTATTTTCGGAAAAATAAAAAAAATTGTTACTAGTGGTGCACCATGTGTCTGGTGCGCCATTAGTGTCTTTCAAACTAATGGCGCACCAGCACATGGTGCGCCACTGCTATATAGTAGTGGCGCACCAAGTGTCTGGTGCGCCATTAGTGGCCATATCATCTATAGCCCTTTTCCTAGTAGTGTTAAACTTAATGAACCATAAAAAATCAATTTCTTGAGTGTGAGTAGGATCCAGCCAAACTATGTATTCTTTACGTGCGGGCAGCCCCTAGCACCATATACGGGGGTATAGCCATCAATCAAGCTCAGGTTTATCTGGGTTGCTACAAATAGTGGTGCGCCGAACACGTCTAGCCGTGTCCGTGGTCTTGACGACTGATTAGCTACTTGGGTTGGAGAGGCCGGTCAGTGGTTCGGCTGCTAGAGCCGCCACATATTCTTCCACACGCAGGGAACACTCCGTATTTCCGCTAATTGTGATGATGCCACGTGGACCGGGCATTTTAAGTTTAAGATAAGCGTAATGCGGAATTGCATTGAAACGAGCAAAGGCCATTCTTTCGAGTAGTTCATGGTAGCCACTTCGGAATGGAGCGATGTTGAAGATTAGTTCTTCGCTTTCGAAGTTGTCGGGAGAACCGAATACAACCTCTAATGTTAGAGAGCCCGTGCAGCGGGCCTCTATGCCTGGTATTACTCCTTTAAAGGTGGTATTACTTTGGCTGATTCTTGACGGGTCTATCCCCATTTTGTGGACAGTGTCCTTGTATATCAGATTAAGACTACTGCCACCGTCCATGAGGACTCGGGTGAGATGGTATCTGTCAATTATTGGGTCGAGCACCAAGGCAGCCGAACCTCCATGCCGTATACTAGTCGGATGATCCCTGCGATCGAAGGTGATCGGGTAGGCCGACCATGGGTTCAATTTGGGGGCGACTGGTTCTACAGCGTATACGTCTCAGATTGCGCTTTTGCGCTTCCTTGGGTTGCGTAAATCATGTTCACTGTTTTGACCTCCGGTGGAAATTTTTTCTGTCCCCCAGTGTTTGGCTCGCGAGGTTCTTCCTCGTCTTCCCTTGGCGACTCCCTCCCCTCTGTGTTCGGTGTTTAGCTTGCCGACCTGCTTCAAGACCCAGCATTCTCTGTTGGTGTGATTCGCAGGTTTCTCGGGGGTGCCATGAATCTTACATGATCTATCTAGAATTTTGTTTAGGCTGGACGGTCCATCTTTGCAACCTTTAAATGGCTTTTTCCGTTGACCGGGTCGAGAGCCACTGAATCCGGCGTTTACCGCCGTGCTGTCTTCATTATTTCGACACTTGTTTTTATTGCATCGCGGCTTCCCATTGCCGTCCCTGGTTTCGGATGTGCCTGGGTCGCTTGTGCCACTACGGGCCAACCAACTGTCCTCGCCCGCGCAGAAGCAGGTCATAAGGCTTGTTAGGGCTGCCATTGTCCTTGGTTTTTCCTGGCCGAGGTGTCTGGCGAGCCATTCGTCCCGGACACTGTGTTTGAAAGCCGCTAAGGCTTCAGCATCCGGGCAATCAATGATTTGGTTCTTTTTAGTGAGAAATCTAATCCAAAGCTTACGGGCAGACTCTCCGGGTTGTTGGATTATGTGACTTAAATCGTCTGCATCCAGAGGTCGGACATAGGTCCCTTAAAAATTGGACCTGAAAGCGTCCTCAAGTTCCTCCCAACTTCCAATTGAGTTTTTGGGGAGGCTTTTCAACCAATGCCGAGCTTGTCCTTTCAACTTGAGGGGCAGGTATTTAATGGCGTGGAGATCGTCTCCGCGAGCCATGTGGATGTGAAGAATAAAGTCCTCAATCCAGACCGCAGGGTCTGTCGTTCCGTCGTATGCCTCCATGTTTACGGGTTTAAATCCCTCTGGAAATTCATGATCCAAAGACCTCATCGATGAAGCACGAAGTGCGTGGCACCCCTGTATTTGGATGTGTCATGGCATGCTTCCGACGGTTGTAGTGTTCGGTGTTGATTCCGAGCTGGTATTCGATTAGTATAGTCATTTTGGTGTCCGTGATCCTGCGTCGGAGCACGCTTCCTAGATCCATAGATGGACCTGGCCATACCGGATCTTTTGTCCAAGTGCTCATGTAGGTCGTGTGCTAACTTGTGTGCGGCGTCATTAGCCGCTCTGTCTCGGCCATGGGGTGGTCGGTCCGGCGGATCGGCCGTATTATTTTTCAGCGGGATGGGCTCTATAGCCTCGTCGTCGAATTCGGGCAGTAGCTTGCGCTTTGGGTAGCTCTTTGTGTGGCGATCGCCACCGTATTTTTCCTCAGTGTCGAGCACTTTTGTTCCATCTATGGTTGAGCATATCCTGCGCGGCCTTAAGCCTTTGCTTCTGCTTCTTCAAGCTCCTCGCGGTGGGGATAAGCCTTTTGTGGAGGTTCTCTTGTTCCAAGTGCTTTTCCGGGATGATGAGTGCATCATCGTCCGGACTGTTCTCCTCTCCGGAGTCAGGTTTATAAGTTTTTTCTTTGTCATCGTTGTGATCAGACAGCGGCCCTGGACTATGTTTGTCGTGCCCTGGCTCATCCTGCTCCATCGCTGGGTCCACGGGGTCGTCGTTACCTTTGGAGTCGTCCTGGATAATATTCTTTCTTGTGTTGTTATCGCTGTTTTTGCTGTGGCGGGATTTAGAGCGGCGCCGCTGACGTCGGCGCTTTGGTTGCTTCTCCAGGGGATTATCCTCCGTTGCATCCTTCCGTTCCTTGCCGTTGTTTTCTTTGGGTGTGTCCACCATGTATATATCATATGATGAGGTGGTTGTCCAGCGCCCTATGGGCGGTGGTTCCTGTTCTTCGCCGACATCGTCATTCATACCGTCGATGTCTTTAGAGTCGAAATCAAGCATGTCGGTTGAGTCGTCGATAGTGGCTATTAAGTGGGTGGTGGGTGGGAAACGAATTTCTTCATTGTCCGCTTCCCACTCAAGCCGGACATAGTTCGGCCAAGAGTGTCCCGATAGGGAGAGAGATTTTAATGAATTTAGCACGTCGCCCAAGGGCGAGTGCTAAAAGATATCCGCAGAGCTAAACTCCATGACCGGTGCCCAGTCAGGTCCGATGGGCACGGATGCATGTGGTTCAGAGCCCCTGGTTGGAGACGAGCCCAAGGGTCCGAGGACACAGATCTCCTTGGAGGCGAGATCTGTGTTCGGCTCTATCGCCTATGAATGTGCGGCCTCCATGGCAGGGTCTATCCACCCGTCCTCGGATGGCACGATCTGCTCCGGATCTAAGGCCAGGGAAGCTGCAGGTGCGTTCTGCTGAACACCGTCCGATGGCAGGTCTAAGCCATGCTCATGGTGACTGTACAGTGCACCTGTCATGGGCTCGAAACCATCGAAGATCAAGTCTCCGCGGATGTCAGCCGTGTAGTTCAGTCTTCCAAACCTGACCTGATGGCCAGGGGCGTAGCTATCGATCTTCTCCAGATGGCCAAGCGAGTTGGCCCGCAGTGCAAAGCCGCGGAATACGAAGATCTATCCAGGGAGGAAAACCTCACCCTGGATCGCATCGTTGCGGATGATTGAAGGATCCATCAAGCCTTACCGTGACGACATAGTAGAACTCTCAATGAAAGCACCGACGTCGGTGTCAAAACCGGCGGATCTCGCGTAGGGGGTCCCGAACTATGTGTCTAAGGCTAATGGTAACAGGAGGCAGGGGACACAATGTTTACCCAGGTTCGGGCCCTCTCTATGGAGGTAATACCCTACTTCCTGCTTGATTGATCTTGATGATATGAGTATTACAAGAGTTGATCTACCACGAGATCGTAGAGGCTAAACCCTAGAAGCTAGCCTATGATTATGATTGTTGTTGTCCTACGGACTAAACCCTCCGGTTTATATAGAAACCGGAGGGGGCTAGGGTTACACAGAGTCGGTTACAAAGAAGGAAATCTACATATCCGAATAGCCAAGCTTGCCTTCCACGCAAAGTAGAGTCCCAACCGGACACAGGACGAAGTCTTCAATCTTGTATCTCCATAGTCCAACAGTCCGGCATAAGTATATAGTCCGGCTGTCCGAGGACCCCATAATCCAGGACTCCCTCACCATCTCCACCACAGGGCTCCCAAACAAGAGCTGTAAGTAAGGCAGCTCCAGTGCCCAAAGGGCTAGTACTACCACGGTGAACCCCAACTCCACCAGTTAGTATGCCTATTCCTATGGAGGAAGCACAACCAGCTAGTCGTAGTTTAGCATCTATCGCATTTGATGTTGTTAAATCGTATGTGCGTATCTTCCCATCTTGGAAATATTATACTGAAGATGAAGGAAAATGCTAGTTGCAGGTGTTTGTCTAGGAGTTATGTGTAAGTAATGTTATTCATGGCAATTACTTTCCTTTGTCCCATACATCCTACCTCCATGATGGTTATAATACATCAAATTTTCCCATTTTTCTCTATAGAGAAGGACCGATTTGGAACTCAGGATGAGGTAACATGTGCTAATACCTCTGCTCTCTTCAAGAATGCTTGGTGGCAGTATTGGAGTTACCTAAAGAAAACGTACTTCACCGGCAAAGAAACTCATCAAATTCCCTTACGTTCTCCTGAGACACATTTACTGGACGATGACTGGGAATGCCTTGTTCTATACTGGTCCCGAACCAAGAATGTGGTAAGGTCTATGAGCTCATTTTCTATTTTTAAGTACTATATTCTTGCGTCTTACTATACTGTGTTCATGTAGAACAAGTGCCTAAACCTGAAGAACAACTGTTCTAATTTAAGATTCCATTGCTATCATAGTTCAAAAAAGCGCTAGGTGTTAATTGTGCGTTTTGCCACCGCCTTGCGCTTTACCGACCAAAGCGCATGCTTATGCGCAGTTATGCACAGATTAAGCGTAGTTATGCGCAATGCGTTTTGCCAATGCCTAGAGCCTAGGCGCGCTTAAGCACTCGCTTAGGCGCGCCTTTTTTTAACTATTATTGCTATCGTGCATACTGCTTTGCTCTTGTATCACTGTATTTACTCATACCAACTTATTTTTAAATTGAAGGATCCAATCGAAACTCCAATGGCACAGCAGGTATGTTCACGCATGTTTCTTTAATAGGTTTGCTCTTATCAATAGCTCTGTTGATTTCAATTTCAATTGTGTATATAGTTGACTTCTCATATCATGCACATTACTAGCATCACAACAAAGCCAATAGTGTTGTTGTACATGTAGACCCGTGGTACCCATCTGAAATCTTGTTGTGCCGTGTAGTTTCCCACACTTTGTATTCTTTCGCTGTTGCTTTGTCTTGAACTGATATGATTTGAACCGTGTATCTATTTTGATTTGGCAAGACAATGCAGTGACCATAGGACATAGATATATATTTGTTTGATGCTTTTATTATGTACTAGTACTTGGCAATAGAAGACTTGGTAGTTTAATCCTGTCCACCTTACTAATGAACTAATTCACCGAAATGAGTTTCATATACTAGTACATGCTAAACCTGTTATGTGTCTGCTTGTTTCTTCTTTTAGAATGCTGACAGAATATTGGGGAAGAGTGCCTTATTAAGGAATGGTAAAGGAAGTAATGCAGATAAGGTTCGGGATAGTGACACATCCTTGTTGGTCTCCAACAAAGCTGATAAAACAACTAAGGAAGACTATCTTGAAGACAGTGAGACAACCCCAAAGTCCTGTCTTGGTTTAGTGTTCGAGTTACTGGCCACTACCGCTTGCACAAGCTATTCACACTCACTGTCTGAATCAGTTCGGTTTCTTGAGTCCCAACTACAAGCTAAAAGACATCGATCGGTTGTGATGCGACAAGAAGCGGAAGGACTGCGGAAGTCCCTGGAGCATTCAGATGCATACTTTCTGGTGCAACACCAAGCATTGGAGGATTTTAGCGCCAAACAGGACAAAGCTAATAAGCTTGCTAAGCTTATTGCCAGCATCATGGATACCGGGATAACGCTTCTTGAGCTCTTCCGTTGTTTCAGCTTATGTTTTATTTTGTCAGCGCTTATTTGCACTGGTGGCCAATTTTGATGGCATGTGTATGTAATATGCTGCTATTTCCCTATATTTGCACTGGTGGTGAACTTTGATGCCCAATGGATATAATATGTGTAATAGCGGTAATAGGCTAGCGTTAATTGCTTGCTTATTTATTTCCTTATTGTCTTGTTTAGTTGTTTGCTTGTAGTCACAGCAGTTCTTTTTATGTGTTTTTCTAGTGACCACAATAGCCTATTTTTGGTAACTAGGCCAAAATAATCATGGCAACACACGGACTATTGTAACCATGGGCCTCCTGCGGGCCGTATGATCCATGGGCCTTCTATGGGCCGTAGGATCCATTAGCCTTCTATACGGGCCATAGGATCCATGGCCTTCTACGGGCCGTAGGATCCATGGGCCTTCTACGGGCCGTACGATCCATGGGCCTTCTACCGGCCGTACGATCCATGGGCCTTATACGGGCCATAGGATCCATGGGCCTTCTACGGGGCGTATCATCATTTCGCCAATCATGGGCCGTACTATTCGTGGACCATAACGAGCCATTAATAGGCCGTATTTGATAACTCTATGAAAATAGCCCAACGGTTTTTTTTTGACATGAAAACGTCCCAATATATTAATGGGCCACAAGCAGGCCGACTATAACGACGGGCTGAATTTGGCCCACAAGCAGAAAATGACAGTAACGGGCCATAAGTAACCGAATGCTGGAAATGAGCCCAAGAATAAATGGGCCCTGAGAAGGCCGAAAGATAACTTGGGCTGGAAACGGCCCAATGGAATAATGGGTCGTTAATGGGTATAAAGTGATACATTGTTCATTACGAGCCAGTTTCACCATGGGCCGTTAATGGGCCAAGAGTTACAAAGGGCCTCATATGGGCCGAAACAAGTCATGGGCCATACATGGGCCGGAAGTTAAAATGGGCTGGAATCATATTGGATGGCCCAGATGACGCAACTGGGCCTAATTCGGAGAGGTCGTAACGGGCCCTGGGTTAGCGGGTTGTAAATGGGCTATACGCGAACAGGCCGTTAACAAGCTTTCCGTGGGCCGGCCCGCCACCTTTTGACCAAGTCAGACGGGCCAGTCTTTTCACAGGAATGGGCCTTTGTTAGGCCGTGCCACGTGTCGACGTATCATAGGCGCCTTGGGTCCAATGAGTGGATGACATCTATCCCAACGGTGAGCCGACACGTGTTTCCTCCAGCCAATGATGATTTTACACATGGAAAATCCCCATTGGTCGGGGCTGTTAACGGGTTATCGGAGCCAAAACCAGACCCGATAGCTTAACTGTGTTCTGTTACAGTGGATGCCACGTGTCGGTCACCCTTAACAAAAGCACTTATGTGACGCGCGATTTATCGTCATGGAAGTGGACACTTCCGTGATGATAATTTTGGTAATGTCATGGAACACTTCTACGACATCACAGGTATGACTATCTTGATTCTGTCATAAAATAGTCATGTATGTACATGCATGACAGAAAACGCGACCTACTGTGACAAACACGTATCATCACGGAAGTGTATTTTTTTTTGTAGTGTAAGGGGTCGATTGGATCCAAAAGTTTAATGCTATGGTTAGAATTTATTCTTAATACTTTTCTCGTAGTTGCGGATGCTTGCAAGAGGGTTAATCATAAGTAGGAGGTTTGTTCAAGTAAGAACAACACCTAAGCACTGGTCCACCCACATATCAAATTATCAAAGTACCAAACACGAATTAAACCAACATGATGAAAGTGACTAGATGAAATTCCCGTGTACCCTCAAGAACACTTTGCTTATCATAAGAAACCATTTTGGCCTGTCCTTTGCCTCAAAAGGATTGGGCTACCTTGCTGCACTTTTGTTACTACTATTGTTACTTGCTTGCTACAAATTATCTTGTTACCAAACTACTCCGCTACTCACAATTTTAGCACTTGCAGACATTACCTTGCTGAAAACCACTTGTCATTTCCTTCTGCTCCTCGTTGGGTTCGACACTCTTACTTATCGAAAAGGGCTACAATTGACCCCATACACTTGTGGGTCATCAGTAGTCATCAATGGTGAACATCTCTATGTTGATCATATCTACTGTATGACTCATGTTTGACCTTCCAGTCTCCAATGTTCCGAGACCATGTATGTACATGCTAGGCTCGTCAAGTTTGACCCAAGTATTCTGCATGTGCAAAACTATCTTACATCCGTTGTATGTGAACATAGAGTCTATCACACTCGGTCATCATGTGGTATCTCCAAACAACGAACTTTCGCAACGGTGCATACTCGGGGAGAACACTTATATCATGAAATTGAGTGAAGGGATCATCTTATAATGCTACCGTCGTTCTAAGCAAAATAAGACGCATAAAAGATAAACATCACATGCAATCACAATATGTGACATGATATGGCCATCATCATGCTTTTGATCTCCATCTTCAAAGCATCTGCATGATCTCCATCATCACCAGCTCGACACCTTGATCTCCATCGTTGTGTCGTGGTCGTCTCGCCAACTATTGCTTCTACAACTATTGCTAATACATAGCGATAAAGTAAAGCAATTACATGGCGTTGCATTTCATACAATAAAGAGACAACCATAAGACTCCTGCCGGTTGCCGACAAATTACAAAACATGATCATCTCATACAATAACGTATATCACGTCATGTCTTGACCATATCACATCACAACACACCCTGAAAAACAATTAGACGTCCTCTACTTTGTTGTTGCAAGTTTTACGTGATTGTTACGGGCTTCTAGCAAGAACCGTTCTTACCTATGCAAAAACCACAACAATGATTATCAAGTTTGTTGTTTTAACCTTCTTCAAGGACCAGCCATAGTCAAATTCGATTCAACTAAAGTAGGAGAAACAGACACCCGCCAGCCACCTTTATGCAAAACTAGTTGCATGTCAGTCGGTGGAACCAGTCTCATGGGCGTGGACATGTAAGGTTGGTCCAGCCTGCTTCATCCCACAATACCGCTGAATCAAAATAAGACATTGGTGGTAAGCAGTAGGACTATCACCGCCCATGACTCTTTGTGTTCTACTCGTGCATATCATCTATGCATAGACCTGGCTCTGATGCCACTGTTGGGAAACGTTGCATGGAAAAACAAAAAAATTCTACGCACACACAAGGATCTATCCAGGGAGATGCATAGAAACGAGGGGGAGAGTATGTCTACGTACCCTCGTAGACTATAAGAGGAAGCGTTTCACAACGCGGTTGATGTAGTCGAACTTCTTTGGGCTTCAACCAATCAACTACCGAATGCACGGCACCTCCACGTTTTGCACACGTTCAACGCGGTGACGTCCCTCGCCTTATTGATCTAGCAAGACGTCGAGGTAGTAGATGAGTTCCATTAGCACGACAGCGTGGTGACGATGATGGTGAAGTGATCTCCGCAGGGCTTCGCCTAAGCACTACGAAAATATGACCTGGGGTGTAAACGGTGGAGGGGGCGCCGCACACGGCGATGCAATTGTCTGTTGTGTGCTAAGAGCCCCCCTCCCACATATATATAGGTGGGAGGGAGGGAGGAGCAGCCAATGGAAGCGCCCAAGAGGGATGAATCCTACTTGGAGTCCCTCCCAAGTCGCGCCCCCTTCGATATATAAACAAGGGGGAAGGAAAGAGGGGGGAGAGGGAAGGAAGGGGAGTCCTATGCCACACTTTCCTTTCCCTCCCCTCTTTCCTTCTCCTCCTCATAGGGCTGGCCTCTATAGGGAAGCACCAGCCCCTTGTGGGCTTGTGTGTTCCCTCACTTGGCCCATAAGGCCCATATATTTGCCGGGGGTGCCTGAAACTCCTTTCTGGTGACCTAATAAGTACTCGGTACCCTTCGAAACACTTCCATTGTCCGAATACCATCGTCCTATATATCAATCTTTACCTATCGACCATTTCGAGACTCCTTGTCACATTCAATCACCAAATCATGTAACTCATATAACATTATATCATCAACGAACGTTAAGCGTGCGGACTCTACGGGTTCGAGAACTATGTAGACATGACCGAGACACCTCCCTGGTTAATAACCAATAGCGGAGCCTGGATGCCCATATTGGCTCCTACATATTCTATGAAGATCTTTATCGGTCGAACCATTATGACAACATACATAATTCCCTTTGTCTATCGGTACTTGCCCAAGATTCGATTGTTAGTATCTTCATACCTAGTTCAATCTCGTTGCCGGTGAGTCTATTTACTCGTTCCGTAATACATCACCTCATGACTAACTCCTTAGTCTTTTGCTTGCAAGCTTATGATGTATTACCGAGAGGGCCCAGAGATACCCCTCCGATACTCGGAGTGATAAATCCTAATCTCGATCTATGCCAAATCAATAAACACCTTCGGAGATACTTGTAGAGCATCTTTATTATCACCCAGTTACGTTGTGACATTTGATAGAACACAAGGTATTCCTCTAGTATCCAGGAGTTGCATAATCTCATAGTCGAAGGAATATGTATTTGACATGAAGAAATCATTAGCAATAAAACTAAACGATCATTATGCTAAGCTAACAGATGGGTCTTGTCCATCACATCATTCTCCTAATGATGTGATCCCGTTATCAAATGATAACACATGTCTATGGTTAGGAAACCTTAACCATCTTTGATCAACGAGCTAGTCTAGTAGAGGCATACTAGGGACACAGTATTTGTTTATGTATTCACACATGTATTTAAGTTTCCGATCAATACAATTCTAGCATGAATAATAAACATTTATCATGAATAAGTAAATATAAAATAACAACTTTATTATTGCCTCTAGGACATATTTCCTTCAGTATAAATGCTTGACCAAATTCCTTATTGAAAAAGGCATTGAAATTGGGAAGATTGATTCTACACTTTTTACTAAAAGGTTTAATTATGAATTATTTGTGTGCCAAATTTATGTTGATGATATCATATTTGGTTCTACTAACCCCCATTTGAGTGAAAAGTTTGGAAGGCTAATGTCGAAGAAGTTTGAGATGTCTATGACGAGTGAACTCAAATTTTTCCTTGGTTTGAAAATCAAGCAAACGAAGGAAGGCATTTTTGTTTCTCAAACAATGTATACCAAGGATCTTTGCAAGAAGTTCAACATGCAAGAAAGCAAAGGTATGAAAACACCCATGCCTACCAGTGGACATCTTGACTTGACTAAGATGGCAAACTGGTTGATCAAAAAGTTTACTGCTCAATGATTGGTTCATTGTTATATCTATGTGCCTCCTATCCCGATATTATGCTAAGTGTGTGCATGTGTGCACGATATCAAGCGGCCCCTAAAGAATG
Organism: Aegilops speltoides; assembly: GCA_021437245.1. NCBI lineage: Eukaryota > Viridiplantae > Streptophyta > Magnoliopsida > Poales > Poaceae > Aegilops > Aegilops speltoides. The sequence goes on from CM038143.1 coordinate 445,230,806, forward strand.
TCATCTTGAGGCCATGAAAAGGAGAGTGAGATACTTAATTCATACACCAAACTTTGGCATTTGGTATCCTAAGAGGTCATCTTTTGATCTTGTTGGCTACTCCGATTCGTACTATGCCGGTGACAAGGTTGATAGAAAGTCCACTTCGGGTACTTGTCAATTTATTGGTAGATCCCTTGTGTCTTGGTCCTCCAAGAAACAAAACTCGGTATCCTTATCTAATGCCGAAGCGGAATACATTGCCACCGGATCATGTTGCGCTCAGTTACTGTGGATGACCCAAACCCTTAAGGATTATGGGATACATGTGAAACATGTTCCATTGCTTTGTGACAATTAAAGTGCTATTAAGATTGCTCACAATCCCGTGCAACATTCTCGAACTAAGCATATTGAAGTTCATCATCATTTCATTCGAGATCAAGTGGCTAAAGGAGGCATCAATCTTAAGCATGTTCATACCGATAAGAAATTGGCGAATATATTCACCAAACCACTTGATGAGAAACTATTTTGTTGTTTGAGAGGTGATTTTGATATCATTGAGGCATCAAACTTGGAGTAGAAGGTACATTTGGATACATGCAAGGCATGAGCCTTTTATGACTAATCCTTGATGTTTCTCTTATGACGATGATCATATGTCTTGGATCTATACTTGTACCCTTGGATGTTATATAACCCTTGTAGGTACTTGGATGAGCCCAAATCCATGAGATTGCAAGTCACTCACATCTTGAGAAATATCTACATCACCAAGCTCTTACTATATGGTTGTTGAATACAAGGAAGCATGAACGCATTCAACATATCCTTTGACAATTTCAATATATCAAATTTCATTTGGTATCAAGTTTCATGATTGTAATTTTGGATACACAAGTGCTCTTCCTTGCAAGACTAACCCATGTAGGAAGATGAACTCAAACTACAAGAGGTGCTCCCAACTCTTGATGGACTACATCAACCTTGAGCATCCAACACAAGTTTAGCTACATGATCAAGATCAACACCACAACCCAAGGTATGTCATTCCATCTTAGAGAAGCTTTGCTCCAAGACATGAGTCAAAGCAACTCAACAAGATGTGAATACATCAAAATGCTTAAACGAAAAATGGTAACCCATTTTGAGCTTAAATGATGAGTATGACCTACGATCAAGTGCTATCATCTGACTCCTCAATGAATATACTCTAACATAGGTGACTTTGTCGCCGATCCTCTCTAGATGAAGTTCACTAGTGTTCTTTTGCTCAGTTGTTTTCTCTTTCATTTCGGTTGATTTTCTTGTCTTTGTGTCTCCCTCTAAAAAACTTCATCTCGATCTCTTTTCTTATTTCCGCTTTTCTCTATAAATTTTGTGTTTAATTCATTGCAAATCCTTCTGATAACTCCTTGCAAATTCTTGTGAGATTTCATTTGCCAAGTGAGCTGAGGTGACAAAGCTTTTACTCTCTGTTGAACTCGGTCCCTAAGATCCAAACTCATCGGCTCGATCAAAACACAAGGTCTCCTTGTAAACAGTTCATCGGTACAACTGACAAGGACTGCCTCGGTCTCACCAATCGGGGCCCTCTTTGACTCTGTCATCTCAGTGTCACCAATGGAAATTGAATCGACGTCACTCATTTCAACTCTGAGAAAATGTTTTGTCATTTCTCAACTTCCTATTCTTTTCAACTCCACTCAATGATTCTTCTCTCTAATCATCACAAATACCTACTGCTTTGTAGTGACTCTCAAGGACCACACCTACTTGACTCATTCTCTAGAAGTGCCCTTCTTGGAAATTGATGTCAAAGGAAGAGAGAGAGAGAGAGAGAGAGAGAGAGAGAGAGAGAGAGAGAGAGCATCAAAGCTTATCATATGAGCACGTCTAAGCTCTTCTACAGATGCTTGTCAACAAAGAGGAGAGAAGTCACATGTCTTTAAGAGGGGAAAGACATGTCAACATGTTTGATCTTAGCTGTTGCTATTGCTATTGAAAATCCTTGTTACTTTGATTTTAGTTGATATTACCCTATTTTGTGCTCTAATTTTATCTCACCCTACCTATCTTCTCCCATTATCCACTATCAGATTCAGGGGGACAAAGAGTTTATGTCTAAGGGGAGAAAAATCTTTGGAATTCATTGCACATCTTTAAATCATTGGGGACATGTCTATATCTTAATAAAGTACTCAGTACTTACCCATTACATGTCACCCTAGTCTTGGTACTTTTGTGGTTTTCTGAAACTGCTTTCACTGGTACCATAAGGTGCTATACAAATGGTTTTTAACCCCTTTCCGCGACGGCATTTGGAACTGTCGCCTAGTGAATGACTGCGATAGGGGGGTCCTTCCACACGACCCAGAAATCGTTCGCGATAAGCGAGCGGCTACTGACGATCGCCATAGAATAAACATATGAGAAGCCGCCCCAGTCCCACACATTACATCTCAATGTTATGTTTCTAATTAGAGAGACATCCCAAACGCTTACGCCGCTATAGTCATGTGAAAAAGGTGGACATCAACATTTATTCTACCGATATGTTTGTGATAGGTACGTTATTGCACACGGTTCAAGAATGTAAAATGTATGCGGTGCCTCTACTAACGCCAACATGTCCATTTTCATGACTGTGTGCAATTGGTATTCCTATCACACACGCACACTAGTTTGAAATGTTTGTCGTATTACCATGAATCACACACGCATATGAGACAAAACCGTGTGTGCGTCCGTGGGGCATCGCAAATGTTTCACGTCAAAGAACCGTGTGTTCTCTATTTTTCATCGCACACGTTGTTTTCTTTCTAACTGTGTGTACATTATTTTATTCACTCCTGTATAATTTTATTTTTCCCTATAATTTATTATTCAAATTGGAAATTTTGAAATATGAAACGTGGAATTCAATTTCTCAGCACAACGGTTCAACAACGAATCCATAAATAAAATTGTCATTACAGTATGTTCAGTAATTATAGGATTAGACAACAATTAACTATGATGAACCACAATATTTAGAGGCGGTAAAGGTGAAGAGACAAGTGTAAATCATTTTGATTGCCGATGGTGTTGAAGAAGTGGAAACCCCATAATGTGCCTTCTTGCATGCCATAGGCACGAACAACTTTTGTCCAAACCCTTGTGACGATCGCCCGCCCATCATTCACCGCCTTCAGGAAGACTTCTAGAGCATTATCATGGTAGCATGAATTATATACTTTAACCTTAGTTGCCTCCACTCCAGTCATGTAGTTTGCAAGGTGATCAGTAAATAGATTCAGAAACCACTGAAAAGAGAAGAAAATTAGATATTGAGGTCTAATAGAGTAACTTGTTGTGGGCAGGGGAAAACCCAACACATTACTTACCATCCTAAAGTTCATTGTTGTCTTGGGCAAAGTGTAAATAAAGGGCTTAATTCCCATCCCCTGTTTCTTTCGCCTAACAATCTTTCTTAGTTTCCTCACTTGACGCTTGTTCATGAATATCTCATTGCCCCATACACAAAAGGGTTCAAAGCGTGGATTAGTACCGCTCATATATGTACTTACAAGCAACCAGTAAATGTTTGAAGCTAAACTGAGATTGCACAAATGATGTAAAGTACAACTACCTACGTTCCTAAGTACAAGTATTGTTAGAGATTTCAATATGAACCACATAGGATGTATATAGAATTATAGATATAGTTTAGATTAGAATCTAGATTCACTCATTTTGCTCTGTATGGGAATTATAGATATAGTCTATATTGGAATCTCTAAAAATAATTATACTTAGGAACAGATGGTGTAAAAGACATGGGACGTAGCTAACCTTGTCGGGGGGATGAACCCCGGGTAGGCAACGAAACCAGGATCCTTTTCAAAAACAATGGGGCCAAGATCGCCTCAAGCGCTCCAAGCTTGGCGGTCGCTGACCTGCCAGCCCTCGACCCGCCGAACTCTCGACCGCCCAAGTCCTCGACTCGGCATCGACAACCAGCACAAGACAGCCGAATCCGGCACACCAAGACTTCCCCAACAAGCCAGCTCCACCCTTGGCATGTTCCTCAACCCGGCCACAGGTTAGCTCCCGTCCAATCCAGGCTGTACGATGGGATGAGTCTTCATCCACCCACGACCAAGGCAACAGTGCCCTGCCCATGCCTCTGGTCAGCCGGAGCATGGCAATAGTGCCCCTCACCTGCCCACTGACCAGGGCCGGCGTGGCAACAGTGCCCCCGTCGTCACCACTAACGCCAGCAAGCGGCTACCTGATGGAGCGTCACTGTACCCGACTCGACTCGGCCACTCCCTGACGATCTACAGGATGGCGCACAGTACCCCTAGGCACGCGGGGCCTGTGCCTAGGGGAACCCGGTGAACCACGAGCACCCGGCGGGACCAAGCCCCGGGTCCCCAAACGCTGACGACCCGGCCCTACGGCTTTGTAGCTTTACCATTGTACCCCTGGGGGGGTTGGCCTATAAAACCCCCCAGGAGCCCTCGCGTACACAGGCAGAAGCAGTAAGCACACAGGAACTAGCCACTGATCAACAGAACACACCCAGGGAGAAGGAGCAGCCTAAGCCTTGGCCAGTCTTCCTTCTTCCTCCATACAGCTCTAGGAGCAACCATGTACTATTGCATATAAACCATACTCGACAGGACTAGGGGTGTTTTCTCTCCGGAGAGCCCCGAACCTGGGTTTGTCTTGCATCCCGTGCTCGCTCATGCCAACCTCGCCTCTGGAGCCCACCAATGCCCTCGAGCCTCCTCCTCTCTTTAGCCATCCCATGGCATCTACCATGCGCCCACCACGACAGTTGGCACCCACCATGGGGCAGCTCGAGGAGCTAGCCAGGAGCATGCTTCAGATGGGGCTCCTCTCCAACCCCGACGAGCCCGTCACGCTGGCATACAACCTTATCGACGCACTCGCCGCCTCCTTCGCCGCACTGCGCATCTCCGATGCGCCCGCGGCCGATGAGTACCCCAGCGAGGTGCTCAGCTTCTCCGACTCTCCCCTCTCCCTCGGCGACGGCATTCCCACCGAGGCAATGGACGTCCACGTGGAGGTTTTCGTCACTGGCACCGACGCCTCCTCCTCGTCAAGCGCGACGAGGAAGGTTGCTGAAGCCCAGGCCGCAGTGGAGCAGGCCGCCTCGTCCAACCCGTTGCGTGCCATGATGCAAAGCCTCCGCGTCCCCATCGGCACCGACATCGACGCCTCCAATGTCACTGAGGCCCGAGCCCGGTTCGAGGAAAGACGCCAGCAGATGCTGGACCTGACCGAGACGCTCGCCGCCATGCAGCATCGCCTGGATTCCGCTCAGCTGGAGTGCAATGCCGCCTACGACTTCACGCCTACCGCAGCCGAGCCAAGCCGGGTCGCCAACGTGTGAGCCCGGGGTGGAGCGATCGGCCGCGCCCTCGGCGCCATCCCGACCATCTACGAGACTCCAGTGAAGAACATGCGCGCTACCCAGGCGGCCGCGGTCGGCCTGGATCAGCTCACAGGCAAGGAGTTGAAGGATGGGCGACCTCCTCAACGCGGCCAACGCGCAGCAAGACCGCCTCAACCAGCTTGCCAAGTCGGTCGGATCTAGCTCCGCCCGCATTGCCGGACCCGGCGATCATCGGCACACGGCGTCCTCACCACCCGGCGAGGCGCACTCCGGCCGCACCCGGACCCGGCGTGACCCGGCCCCGATGGCTGTCGGCGGCTTAGGCAACAAGCTGGCCCTGGAGAATCGACGCGGACCGACCGGTCCGGTCGACGTCCGGCTCCAACTGACCCGGCCCCATGTGGCCCGGTCGCCAGCTGACTCGGTGCGCGCGACATCGACGACACTGACGCTCGCCACCGCCTCGACCGGCTCGCTTTCTCCCTGGAGGTGGAAGAAAGCGGCGCCGTTGGGCCAGCGTGCTTCAGCCCACGCATCCGGGAGGAGCCCTTTCCGAAAGGGTTCACGCTCCCCCGTGACACCCCCAAGTACAACGGAACCGTGAAGCCGGAGGACTGGCTCACCGACTACACCACCGCCATCGGCATCACTGGCGGCAACCACCGGCTCGCTTTGCGCTACGCACCGCTCATGCTCCAAGGGTCGGCCCGCACCTGGATGAACAGTCTACCGGTGGGCAGCGTCAACACGTGGATAGACGTCGAGCACGCCTTCGTCCGCAACTTCACAGGTACCTACAAGCAACCCGGCCGCCCCAGCCAGCTTGCCATGTGTGTGCAGGGGCCGACGGAGACCGGCCGCGAGTACCTTGCACGCTGGACCGAGCTTCGGAACAGCTCGAGGGCGTCCACAAGGTTCAAGCGATCCAGTACTTCGTCGGCGGGTGCCGAGACGGCACCCTCCTCAAGCACAAGCTCTTGCGCTCTGAGTCGGCCACCATGGCCGCGCTCATGGTGACGGTGGACAAGTACGCCAATGCCGACTCTGCCATGAAGATCCAGGTGGCACTAGATGAGGCTGGCAAGGCAAAGCCAGTTCCCCCTCCAAAGTCGGCCGGTGAGAGCAGCCGGCAGCAACACCAGCAGAACAACAAGTGCATGGCCGACCAACCGGCCCAATGCCACGACAACCAGCTAGTCACAGCCATCGAGCCCGCGGCGGACCCGGCAGCCAAGCGCCGGTAGACCGGCAAGACAATGCGGCAACTCGCCATGAGCTTAGGAGATGCTCGATGCCCCCTGCAAGCACCACAACGGCACAAGGTCGTCCACAAACACTCTTCCGCAATGCGGCATCACCAAGTGCATCATGAGGGGCGACGTCCCGCCCCCTCTGGCTCCGGCTCCGGGTGCGGGTCAGCCGCCTCCGCCTCCACCGCCGCCCACAGCCGGCGGCGCAATGTGCGATGACGCCTACCCAGACCAGAACGCGGTCTACGTCGTCTTCACCAGCCTCAGCAACGACAAGCATAGCGAGCGCCTCCTTCGGCAGGAGGTGAACACCATCATCCCGGCCAAGCCGGAGTACATGCACTAGTTGGACCGCCCGGTCACCTGGACCCGGGAAGACCACCCGGCAGTCATGCCGAATCTGGGTGGCTGCACCCTCGTCCTCAACCCCACCATTGTCACGCGGCCGACGTGCAAGTTTTCCCGAGTCCTCATTGACAGCAGCAGCAGCATCAACATCCTCTACCGCGACACCATCACCAAGCTCGGCCTCGAGGCCAAGGACCTGGAGCCGACCCGGACGATCTTCCACGGCATCGTTCCTGGCCTCTCCTTCTCTCCCATTGGTCGGGTCCGGCTTGACGTCCTGTTCGGCGATAGCAACCATTTCCGGCGCGAACCGATCTGGTTTGAGGTGGTGGACCTGTCCAGCGCGTACCACGCGCTGTTGGGCCGACCCGCGCTCGCCAAATTTATGGCGGTCACCCACTATGAGTACCTAAAGATGAAGATGTCAGGTCCAAAGGGCCTCATCACCGTCACCGGCGACTACCGCAAGTCCCTGGAGTGCGGCCGAGACGATGCCAAGCTGGCCGAGTCACTGGTCATAGCCTAGGAGTGGCGCCAGCTCGACCAGATTGTTGCCATGGCGGGCGAGGCATCGGTCGCGCCGATCCCGACTGAAGAGCCGGCTGACGAGGCCGCCTTCAAGCCCTCCAAGGAGACCAAGAAAGTGAAGCTGAACCTGAAAGACCCCAGCTGCAGCAAGTACGTTGTCGTAGGCACCCGCCTCGGCCGCAAATAGGAAGGCGAGCTTGTCGACTTCCTCCGTGAGAATCAGGATATTTTTGCATGGACCCCCAAGGACATGCTGGGTATCCCGAGGAAGTACGCCGAGCACAAAATCCACATACGCAAGGACGCCAAGCCTGTCCGTAAACCCCTGCGATGTTTCCCCGAAGAGAAGAGAAGAACCATCGGTGAAGAGGTCGCCAAGCTTTTGGCGGCCGGCTTCATCATGGAAGTGTTCCATCCCGAGTGGCTAGCCAACCCAGTGCTCGTCCTGAATAAAAACAAGACCTGGCGCATGTGCATCGACTACACCAGCCTGAACAAGGCATGTCCCAAGGATCCGTTCACCCTCCCGCGGATCAACCAAGTCATCGACTCGACCGCCGGGTGCGAGCTCCTGTCCTTCCTTGATGCTTACTCGGGCTACTACCAGATCAAGCTGGACCCAGCTCACGCCCTGAAGACATCCTTCATCACGCCCTTTGGGGCGTATTGCTACATCACCATGTCGTTCGGCTTGAAGAACGCCGGCAACACCTTCCAGCGCTGCATGCAAAAATGCTTGCTGCCGCAACTCGGCCGCAATATCCAAGTCTACTTGGATGACGTCGTGGTGAATACCAAGCAACACCTCACGCTCCTTGACGACCTGAAGGAAACATTCGCCAACCACCACGAATACAATGTCAAGCTCAACCCGGAGAAATGCATTTTTGGCGCCTCGGCCGGAAAGCTACTCGGCTTCCTTGTCTCGGAGCGCGGCATTGAGGCGAACCAGGAGAAGATCAAGGACATCGAGCGCATGCGCAAGCCGGCTCGGCTGCGCGATGTCCAGAAATTCACCAGCTGCTTGGCCTCAGTCAGCCGGTTTCTCAGCTGGATGGGCGAGAGGGCCCTAACCCTGTACCAGCTGATGAAGAAGACGATGCCGTTCGAATGGAACAACCAGACGGACGAGGCCTTCCGAGACTTCAAGCGCATGCTCTCCACCGCACCAGTCCTGGCCGCGCCGGCCGAGAAGGAGACGCTGTTGCTCTATATTGCCGTGACCTCACGGTCGGTCAGCACGGTGTTGGTGGTCGAGCGACCAGAGAAGGGCAAGGTCCAAGTCGTCCAGTGCCCAGTCTACTACCTGAGAGAGGTGCTCTGTGCCTCCAAGCAGAACTACCCGCACTACCAGAAGATGTGTTATGGCGTGTACTTCACCACCAAGAAACTGAAGCAGTACTTCCAAGAGCACGTCATCACCGTGGTCAGCACGGCCCCCCTCGTCGAGATCATCAGGTGTCGAGACGCCTCCAGCCGGGTCGCCAAGTGGGCGCTCGAGCTAGCCGGCCACACCATCCTATGTGATCCCCGCACCACGATCAAGTCCCATGCCTTGGCCGACTTCCTCGTCGACTGGACCGAGACCCAGTACCCGCCGCTGCCTCCGGACTCGACGCACTGGCGCATGCACTTCGATGGTTCCAAGATGCGACTCGGCCTTGGGGCCGGCATCGTGCTGTCTTCCCCAAAGGGCGACTGACTCCGCTACGCGCTCTAGATCCACTTCACCGCCTCCAACAATGTCACCGAGTAAGAAGCCCTTGTGCATGGGCTCCGGCTTGCCAAGGAACTCGGCATCTGGCGCATCCTGTGCTACATCGACTCGGATCTGGTGGTGCAACAATGCTTCGGCGAGTGGGACGCCCGCGACTCCAACATGGCAAGCTACCATTTCCTCGTCCAGAAGTTGTCCGGGTCCTTCGAGGGCTACGAGTTCCTCCATGTCCCGCGTGCAGAGAACGAGGCGACCGACACGCTCGACAAGATCACCTCGTCCCGGCAGTCAATCCCATCCAGTGTCTCCCTCGAGCACCTGCACAAGCCGTCCGTGAAGCCGTCTCCGGACTCCAAGTCCATCCACGTCCCAGACGACCCGGCCGCGCCTCAACCCGTCCTAGGGGCTTCCGAACCCGGCCTGGGGGCTGCTGAACCCGGCCCGGGGACTGCTGAGCTTGGCCCAGAGACTGAAGCCACCAACTCGGCCACCATCGCCCTCGACCCGGCCATCGCCATCCCCGACCCGGGGGCTGCTCAGCCCGGCTCGGGGCTGCCGACCCAGAACCCACCCTGGTGGCCGTCTTCGCCGTGGTGACGGCCCCGTCGTGGGCCCTGCCCATCTCAGAGTTCCTGGAGAACAGCGTCCTCCCCATGGACGAGACTAAGGCCCGGCAGGTGCAACGCCGGGCGTCCACCTACGTCATCATCAACAACGAGCTCGTCAAACGCAGCTCCACCGGCGTGTTCCAGTGTTGCGTCGAGAAGGACCAAGGCATTGACATCCTCCTCGACATACACTAGGGCGAATGCGGGCACCACGCCACATCGCGATCCCTGGTGGCCAAGGCTTTCTGCCATGGTTTCTACTGGACTACAGCCCTCCAAGATGCCGAGTCACTCATCCTCAAGTGGGAGGGATGTCAGCGCTTCAGCAAGCGCAACCACCAGCCGGCGTCAGCACTCCGCACCATCCCGATCGCCTAGCCCTTTACGGTCTGGGGACTCGACATGGTGGGACCCTTCAAAACCACTCGAGGCGGCATGACGCATTTGCTAGAGACGGTGGACAAGTTCACCAAGTGGATCGAAGCACGACCAATCAAGAAACTGGATGGGCAAATAGCCGTCCCGTTCATCAAAGACATCGCAGTACGCTACGGCATGCCGAACAGCATCATCACGGACAACGGCACCAACTTCACCAAGGGAGCTGAGGGAATCCCGGACTAGGGGGTGTCCGGATAGCCAGACTATCATCATCGGCCGGACTCCAAGACTATGAAGGTACAAGATTGAAGACTTCGTCCCATGTCCGGATGGGACTTTCCTTGACGTGGAAGGCAAGCTTGGCGATACGGATATGTAGATCTCCTACCATTGTAACCGACTCTATGTAACCCTAGCCCTCTCCGGTGTCTATATAAACCGGAGGGTTTTAGTCCGTAGGACACAACAACAATCATACCATAGGCTGGCTTTTAGGGTTTAGCCTCTTTGATCTCGTGGTAGATCCACTCTTGTACTGCCCATATCATCAATATCAATCAAACAGGAGTAGGGTTTTACCTCCATCGAGAGGGCCCGAACCTGGGTAAAAACATCGTGTCCCTTGTCTCCTGTTACCATCCGCCTAGACGCACGCTTCAGACCCCTACCCGAGATCCGCGGTTTTGACACCGACATTGGTGCTTTCATTGAGAGTTCCTCTGTGCCACACGGTCAGAAGGATACTCTCTTCCCGCCTTTAAAGACGGTACCATTGCCAAAGGAGCTTTGGCCGCCGCCAAACTATCCGCTAGGTGGTTTTCTTATGACCGCCTGTTCGGCCGCCGCTTCGACGATGACCTCTCGGGTCATCAAAAGCAATCTTCACGTCAACTCGGAATTCACCGAGCAGCTGGATCCGATGGAGCTCTCTTTCGTAAAAGAGCTCTTGGATCGCATCGCCGCCTCGAGTCGCCATAGACTACGCATCGATCGGGCTTAAAACCGATCTGAGAGAGATTAACTCTCCCCAGGTTGCCCACCATGTTGCGGTTGTAGAGGAACAATGCGGCGACTCTTCTTCTGTACTAAAAACCAGTTATGTCCGGACTACTGATCCCTCCATGCCGGATTTCCGCGGAGGGACGGACGTCAATCAAGTACTGAACTTAAAGTCGCAAGGACAGATTCGTTGGACAACGTCCAGCAATTCAAGCTTCCAAATTCGGAAACTTTTCGGCCCTTGAGCCTCAGGATGGGCAGGGTTCCGGACTTAATTCCACCCGCCCACCCAAACATAAGCGATCTATCTCAAATCCATCTGATCATGAGCGGCATCAAACCCAAGTTAGTGCGGTCCCTCACGGAATCTAACACGCACTGGGTAGAGGAGCTCGACTCCGTACTCTGGGGGCTGTGGACCACGCCAAACCGTACTACCGGATTCACACCATTTTTATGGTATACGGCGCAGAGGCAGTTTTGCCCCGCGATATAATTCATGACTCACCTCGCGTGCGCATGTACGAGGAAAGAGAGGCTGAGTTGGATCGGCAAGACAGTTTGGACGCCCTAGAAGAGGAGCGCGACGTGGCAAAGGCTCATTCCGCATTCTATCAGCAGCAGGCTCGAAGATATCAAAGCAGAGAAGTACGGGCCAAAACTTACAATGTTGGCGAACTAGTTCTACGCCCGCCGGACAAGAAAAAGGACAAACTCAAGCCCAAATGGGACGGTCCCTTCATCATCGACCAAGTCCTGACCGGCGGGGCATACCGTCTGCGAAACGCATCGGACAACCGACTCGAGCCGAACCCATGGAACGCAGCCCGCCTCCGAAGATTCTACGCTTAGCGCCGACTCGAGTTCGCCTCCTTCCTCCGCCCACATTTTATACTTCAGTTGTCTTTTGTTTCTCTCTTTTCTCCTCCCCTTTTCATAAGAGCCTTTGAGGGCTGATCTGCGCATTGTTCGCACACACTTGACGTGCTACTCGCACTCATTATACCTGGGGGCTTCTTTAACAGAAGCTTATTTTTGGGCTCTATGCCCAACACATGTGTCAAACTTCCGCATGTACCTTTTATTCACCATTATATGCATCCATATGACTTAAGTTTTGGCCAAGCTGGGTTGCCTGGCTCCTGTGCTTACCCCTACGTTCCCGATTGTTCGGCTAGGAGGTAAAGGGAGCACCTCTGCGATTGTTATTGCCGGGTCAGTTGGATGTGTACCTCAGACTGGGTGAAGCCAAAAGCTAGCGTTCTTAAGGGAGTATTCGGTCGGTGACTTAAAAGATGATTTTTTTTACCTATCTATTTATCTGCCCCCAGATGCTTTTCTGCTTTTTTCGCAGTCCGGACATGCACTTTAGGGCATGCCTCCCAGGGAAAGGAACCCTTAACGGAACTATTCTCCCTGGAAGATGTTTCTTACTAACCATGTAATATAACATAACTAGTTGGGCACTTGTCTGATAAAGTACTAATGACCCCTACGCCTGGTATCCATGCATGCCTCGGTTTTTGCATAACCGCGAGGGTATTCGGACACACTCCGGACCGTTGGGTCCCGAGGTTGAAGCGAAAAGGTCCGCAAAGACAAACGATCTACAATCCGGCTAGAAGGCATTATACATGTCATTTTAAAATACATCGTCAAATTGACTGATTGTACTCCTCTTCAATCCCATCTAACAGCTGTCTAATTTACATCCGTTAGAATACTTAGCGCCAACTCTACTTGGCCATACATTAAGCTCACAGGGATCTCCTTCCCATCGGGCCCCACAGGTCCGACCTCAGCCATGTGGTTCGGATCCGCCTTCGTGTACCGCGTCTTCACCATGGCCCAGGCCTCCCTGGCGCCTTGACGGCAAGCCGACATCTTCCACAGACGGAAGCGCTGCCGTGCTCCCTGAAGCCTCTCCACAAGCCCTCCAAGACCCTCGGGTAGGGAGACGGACGGCCATAAGGCCTGGACGACGCCGCTCATCGCCTGCCGAATACGTTCGTGCAGCTGCAGCAGCTCGAGAAGCAGATCACCCGTTGAACCGGGCATTTCCTCCATAGGACGACCCGTGAGCACACCTGCAGACATATTTCTGTCAATCGACTCCCTCGCCGAACTCTTCTTTTCAAAGGAGTTTGCTCAAGCACTTACTATAAATGCCGCGACGAAGCCGCTGATTCTCCTTCACGGAGCCAGACAGCTGGGCCCGAACACCTTTTAGCTCTTCTCCCAGCTGGGTGTGGGCATCTTGGAGTTTGTTCCTCTCCTCCTACACCTTCATAAGCACCCTCTCGCCGGCCTTCAGTTGGCGCAGTAGCTGTTGCTTGTCCGGATCAAGTCCGGCAACATCTGCAATATTATTGTCAGACTTATACGCATGCCGCACGCCATAAACTGCTCATCTTTTCGAAATATGTGTTACCACTGGGGGTCTCTGTGTCTCCTCCTGCGGCTAGTGCGGCCTCAAGTTGGGCCTTGCACTCTTGAAGCTCCTGGGACAGTTGGGTATTCTTCTCCGTAAGATCCTGCATAGCATATGATCCTTAAATCAGTTATTCTAACTACTTTAAGTCTCGGGGGCTACTGGCATATATAACTATTAAAATTCCTTACCCGTATGTCTTTAACATACTGCTCCGTGGCTCTGGTTAAACCATCTTGAGCGGCACGAAGGTGCGATCTCCGCATTAAAGGCATTCAACGCCCGGGAGAAACACGCGTCACGAAGAACCGTCGGCGGCGCTGTGATTCATGGTGCTCTCCACCTCGCACTGGTGGTGGACAGCCTGTCGGCATCCTCCGTTGAGGAGCATCCGCTCGCGCTTTGCACTCGCCTCCCCCTCCGGACTAGGTGTTGGAGCTTGGCTGGCGGAGGCTTGGTTGGCAACCTCTCCGGGCACAGTCCGGCGAGCGCTCTTTCCCCTGGAAAAGTCATGAGCGTTAATATACTTCACATGAGTCTTTTCCTTAAAAACGGTGGCGTGCCATACCGTTGCGGCGACGTTTCAATTCGCACTGCACCCCTCTTCCGCCTGCTGGACCGAACTGACCCTTGTTGGTCAGCCGCCGCGGGATCAGCTTCCCGCCTTGAAGGCACCTCCTGCGAGACACCGTCGGTATACGGTGGTCAGAAATAAGCACGGACGAAGTAATGGTGTCAGGGCTCCGGTCATAGTTACCTGGGAAGCCGGAGATAAACCGGGGTAGTCAGCCGTAATGGCGACTAGAGCATTGTCCATGCTAAGTTGGTGGAACACCCCGTCAATCAGCTCCACCTTTATGTCCGGATCCTCTTCGGAGGCCGGATCAAGGGATCTTCCCGGATCCTCGGGTTGTGGAGTCGGACTGTGTATGCCCTCCACATCCCGGCGTAGTTCCTGCGTCAAAATCATAAAGTTAGACGCTTAACTTTGAAAGCACGGATCGGATAGATAGACGTCCGCTTACCCAGCTCCGAGGGTTATTCATGGAGAATCCCTTCAATGGACTCGTGTGGAGGAAGTCCTCCTTCTCCCCCTTGTACAAGCCGGACAGGATCTTCACCAGATCGGCGGCCGATCCCGGCCCCTTGCGGCCATGACGGGTGGCGTCATTCTCCCCGTTGAAATCCCACATGGGGTGACCCCTATATTGGAGTGGCTGCACCCCTCACATAATGCACGTGGCCATGACTCCAATCATGGTCAATCCGGAATGAGCCAGCAACCTTATCCGGCCCATCAGATAATGGACGCTCCTGTCATCTTCCCGTTGAGGGCTTCGTGGGCGCCAACTCAGGCTTTTCTTCAGAGGAGCATTGCTGAACTCCGGGAGGCCGATCTGAACTGGGTCCGGCAGTGGAGCGTCTTCCATATAAAACCATTCCGAAGGCCAGTCTTCGGACGCCTTCCTCGGGGTTCTGGATAGATATCCGGTCTCGGCGATGCGCCATATTTTGGCTCCGCCCACTTGATATATCGACCCCTCGTGAGAACGGGGTACGAGGAAAAACAATCTCTTCCACAGCGTGAAATGGGGCTCGATGCCCAAGAACAGCTCGCAAAGAGCTACGAAACCCGCGATATGCAAAATGGAGGCGGGCGTGAGGTGATGAAGCTGGAGTCCGTAGAACTCCAGGAGCCCCTGGAGAAACGGATGTATGGGAAATTCGAGCCCCCTTATTAGATAAGGGACGAAGCACACCCGCTCTCCTTTGGAGGGATTGGGGAGTTCTCTGCCTGCTTTCCGCCTTTGTAGGTGGCTAGCCCGGCTCGAACCGGGACCATGAAGGCCGGAGGAAGGTATCCCTTCGCTTGGAGCGTCGCCAGCTCGCTATGCGGGACTGAATATCTCCTCCAATATCTTGGCTGAGGGCTGCGAGCGTGAGAGGAGGAGCCACGTCGATGGTCCATGATGGAGTGGATTTTTGTCAGAAGCGCTCCGATGAGTACTCGCGGAAGGAGGACGGTGTGATTTGGATCTAGATTCTTGCCTCTCTTATAGGCAGCTTATTCGTGCAGCTTGGGGGTAAAACGTAAAAATACCCTGGCTTTTCGCATTCATACGACACGTGGAAGAGGGCCATTATTGGGCGTGGAAGCCAAGGAGCGCAATATTTATAAGGAAGCCGGACACTATTCGGCAAGCACATGGAATTTGGAGGAGAACCCGTCTTGCAACGCCGAAGACAATATACGCGCCGGACTCGTCGTCATTGAAGCCTGGTTCGGGGGCTACTGAGGGAGTCCCGGACTAGGGGGTGTCCGGATAGCCGGACTATCATCATCGGCCGGACTCCAAGACTATGAAGGTACAAGATTGAAGACTTCATCCCATGTCCAGATGGGACTTTCCTTGGCGTGGAAGGCAAGCTTGGCGATACGGATATGTAGATCTCCTACCATTGTAACCGACTCTGTGTAACTTTAGCCCTCTCCGATGTCTATATAAACCAGAGGGTTTTAGTCCATAGGACACAACAACAATCATACCATAGGCTAGCTTTTAGGGTTTAGCCTCTTTGATCTCGTGGTAGATCCACTCTTGTACTACCCATATCATCAATATCAATCAAGCAGGAGTAGGGTTTTACCTCCATCGAGAGGGCCCGAACCTGGGTAAAAACATCGTGTCCCTTGTCTCCTGTTACCATCCGCCTAGACGCACAGTTCGGGACCCCCTACCCGAGATCCGCCAATTTTGACACTGACAGGCGCACTCACGCAATACTCCTCCGTCTCCGGCATCCGCCTCGACCTGGCCTGCGTTGCACACCCGCAGTCCAACGGGCAGGTCGAGCGGGCCAACAGCCTCATCCTATCTGGCATCAAGTCGCGGCTCGTCGAGCCGCTCATCTGCTAACCCGGCAGCTGGCTCGACGAGTTGCTGGCCGGTCTTTGGAGTCTTCGAACTACGCCAAACCGGTCGACCAGATTCACCCCGTTCTTCCTCGTCTATGGATCCGAAGCCGTCATCCAGACCGACGTCGATTTCAACTCGTCGCGTGTCGCGATGTACACTGAAGCTGAAACCAAAGAAGCATGTGAAGACGGCGTCGACCTACTCGAAGAAGCCCGCCTTATGGCGCTCAGACATTCGGCCATCTACCAACAAGGCCTGAGGCACTACCACAGCAAGAAGATCAAGCCCCTTGCATTCCGCGAGGGCGACCTCGTCCTCCGACTCGTCCAAGAACAAGCCATTCAACACAAGCTGTCCCCTCTATGGGAGGGCCCGTTCATCTTCAGCAGGGCCTTGTGCAATCGCAACGCCTACTACCTCATCGACGCACGCAAGTCAAACAAGCGCAATAGAGACACCGTCGGTGAAGAAACGACCCAGCTGTGGAATGTGGAACTCCTCCGCCCATTTTACAGTTAGCCGTACGAATGTATGTATCGCTGCCTTTTGTAAATGCATGAAACTACGGAGTCCCCGAACGATGCTCGGGGGATACCTTGTGCCGACCAAGTTATTGTGTCTCCTACTTTTATCCATCACTATGCTCCTGAACCCAGCCACCGGTCCGACTCGCTCGACCCGGGGGCTCGGGGGCTGGCCGGCTTGGTCGCCACCCGCCGCCTTCCTTGGTGATTCCCATACGCGCTAAGGACGCCGCGGTCCCTAACTTCGCCCTAGGCCACAAACCGACTTCGGCTGTCGGCTGTCGGCTGGCAAGCACAACAGGCCAGAGTGATACGTCTCCAACGTATCTATAATTTTTGATTTGTTCCATGCTATTATATTACCCGTTTTGGATGTTTATGGGCTTTACTTTATACTTTTATATCATTTTTGGGACTAACCTACTAACAGGAGGCCCAGCCCGTATTGTTGTTTTTTTGCCTATTTCAGTGTTTCACAGAAAAGCAATATCAAATAGAGTCCAAACGGAATGAAACCTTCAGGAGCGATCTTTTCGGAACAAACGCAATACAGGAGACTTGGAGTGGACGTCAAGAAGCAGCCAAGGCGGCCACAAGGCAGAAGGGCGCGCCCTAGGGGGGTGGGCGCGCCCTAGGGGGTGGGCATGCCTCCACCCTCGTGGGCCCCTTGTGGCTCCCCTGACCTACCTCCTTCGCCTATATATACCTCCATACCCTGAAAACATCCAGGAGCACCACGAAAAACTATTTCCACTGCCGCAACCTTCTGTATCCGCGAGATCCCATCTTGGAGACTTCACCGGTGCTCCACCGGAGGGGGAATCGACCATGGAGGGCCTCTACATCATATCCAAGGCCTCTCCGATGAGTTGTGAGTAGTTTGCCATAGACCTACGAGTCCATAGTTATTAGCTAGATGGCTTCTTCTCTCTCTTTGAATCTCAATACAAAGTTATCCTCGATCTTCTTGGAGATCTATTCGATGTAACTCTTTTTGCGGTGTGTTTGTCGAGATCCGATGAATTGTGGGTTTATGATCAAGTTTATCTATGAGAAATATTTGAATCTCCTCTGAATTCTTTTATGTATGATTGATTATCTTTGCAAGTCTCTTCGAATTATCAGTTTGGTTTGGCCTACTAGATTGATCTTTCTTGCAATGGGAGAAGTGCTTAGCTTTGGGTTCAATCTTGCAGTGTCCTTTCCCAAAGGATGTTAGGGCAGCAAGGCACATATTGTATTGTTGCCATCGAGGATAAAAAGATGGGGTTTATATCATATTGCTTGAGTTTATCCCTCTACATCATGTCATCTTTCTTAATGCGTTACTATGTTCTTATGAAGTTAATACTCTAGATGCAGGCAGGAGCCGGTCGATGTGTGGAGTAATAGTAGTAGATGCAGAATCGTTTTGATCTAATTGTCACGGACGTGATGCCTATATGCATGATCATGCCTAGATATTCTCATAACTATGCACTTTTCTATCAATTGCTCGACAGTAATTTGTTCACCCACCGTAATATTTATGCTATTTTGAGAGAAGCCACTAGTGAAACCTATAGCCCCCGGGTCTATCTTTTATCATATAAGTTTCCAATCTACTTTTATTTGCATCTTTACTTTCCAATCTATATCATAAAAATACCAAAAATATTTATCTTATCTTATTATCTCTATCAGATCTCACTTTTGCAAGTTACCGTGAAGGCATTGACAACCCCTTTATCGCATTGGTTGTGAGGTTCTTGTTTGTTTGTGTAGGTACGAGGGACTTCTGTGGAGCCTCCTGCTGGATTGATACCTTGGTTCTCAAAAACTGAGGGAAATACTTATGCTACTTTGCTGCATCACCCTTTCCTCTTCAAGGGAAAACCAACGCAGTGCTCAAGAGGTAGCACAGAGCTCTAGCACGCTTCAAACGCTAAGTCAAAGGCCGCCGGGTCGACCAACCCGGCCCGTCGCTCTAAAAAATAGCCGCACGACCGGCTCCTCGACGACCGGCACCGTCGGGTTGCCACCAGCCGGCCCAGTGGGTGTTTCGCTCGCGCTCAGCGTTTTCAAAACCTAAGTACTGCGTGCTCCTCTCAAAAAACCAAACCCCTTGTCACGGACCGGAGCCTCGGCCGTCAGACTTGTGGGGGGAGGTTCGAGAAAGGAAAAACGCAAAGAAATCGGTTCAAAAAACAAAAAGCAAGAGCAAAGACATTCACAAAATATACACATCACAAAATATTTAAGAAAAGGCCCATGGCCAGAGT
Organism: Aegilops speltoides; assembly: GCA_021437245.1. NCBI lineage: Eukaryota > Viridiplantae > Streptophyta > Magnoliopsida > Poales > Poaceae > Aegilops > Aegilops speltoides. Next base: position 445,250,160 of record CM038143.1, read on the forward strand.
TCATTACACCTAGAAACCCCCAATGGGTGGGTGGACCTACTACCTAACAGCAAATTCTACTAAGTCATAAACAGGACAGCCTCAGGCGTCTCCAGCGCCGGGTCGCGAAGTTGACGGCTCCCCCACAGCGGCCTTCGGGTCCACCGAAGTACCGGTGTCCTCCTTAGCACCCCCGTCACGGTAGACGCCCGTCTCCTCGGAGCTGCCCTCCGGGTCCTGCAGAAGCAGGCCGTAGTCGTCGCCAGCCACGACTCTGCCATCAGCACGTCTAGCTGCAGGTCCGGGTGCCAAGACAGCGTGAATCGGAGCGCCATCTCGGCACCGGCACGAGTGGCGGAGACGCGCCACTCATGGAGTCGATCCGGCCCCATCTCCAGCCAGCGCACTAGCCGCATGAAGCTGCTCGGCGCAACGGAGCTCAGCCATAGAGCCGCCGTCATCGCCGTGCCGGCCTGGGACAGCCGCCCCATCTGATCACCCAGGACACGTAGGAGAGCCTTGGCGGCGTTCATGATCTCCGGGAAGGTCCACACCACCTGCAGGTTGGTCCCGGAGCCAACAACCCCTAGCAGGTCGCGCTGGAAGCGGACGGCCTCCTCCGCCAACTGATTCGTCTCCGGGAAGGCCCCTATCAGAAAGCAAAGCTAGTCGGAAAAAGGACATCAAGGACAAGAAGCCGGATCCCAATCCGGCAGAACTCAAGAAAAGCACTTACTGGAGAAGGATTCTTCCAGGTGCTGCGCTTCGAGCAACGTACCGCGCCGCTCCCGATCAATGGTGCGGTCGCACTCCTGGAGCGCCTTCTCCAAGTCGGCCACCTAAGCAAGGGCCGCCTTCAGCTCGGCGTCCTTGTCCTCGGCCGCCTTCTCGGACGCCTCGTGGCGGCGGGCCTCGTCCTGGCGGGCACCCTCTGCCGCGGTCACCTACCCCTTCAGGCGCTCCACCTCGGCCTGAAGCTGGCACTTGTCGTCAGCCAGCCTGCCATGTTGCTAGTCCGCCTCGGATAAGGCCCGCTGCGCCTCCACCACCTTGGCGGCCTCCTCCTTAAGGAGCTCCACCTCGGCCTCGAGGCAGCTCTTGTTGCCCACCAACTGCTCCCGCAGCCAGCTGGCTTCGTCGAGCGACCGCCGGGCCACCGCCGCCTCCGCCTTCGCCTGCACCACCTCGGCTCCAAGACGACTGGCATCAGCGATAAGCCGGTCATCGTGATGGCCGGCCCGAAGCAGCCAGGTCTGCCAAGACAACACCTCGGCTACAAAAAGAAGATTCAGAAAAGAAGAGCAAGATTTAAGATTTAAGAATCTCGGGGGCTACGCCCAGTGGGTGCGCTAGCGCGCCCCCACTAAAAAAGAGCACGAATATACCTGCGGCGATGCAGAGCTCCTCCTCCTTGGCGGCAAGCTGCTCCTTGAGCTCCCGATACTTGCCCAAGAGGCGGTTGAAGGCGCTAACCCGATAGGCTTCTAGTTGCTGCAAGAAGCAGCGATCAATACAAAGACGGCATTCCAAAGATTCGAACCAACTACTACGTAGTTGGCTCGAACCTCGGGGGCTACACCCAGTGGGTGCGCTACCGCACCCCCACAAAGAAGAAGCTGCAAAGGATACTTACCAGCACGGCGCGCTCAAGCTCCCGCGTCCGATCCACCTCGGCTTGGGCGAAGGCCTCGATCCGGTCTGTCCGCCCGCACAGACGGCGGCTGACGGCATCCATCGCCGCCTCCTCCTGGGTCTGGGGCCCAAAGACCACGGCGGCCCCACCCCAGGCCGGCTGCGACACGGTGGCCCGACGCCCCCCTAGCTAGGGCACCAGGGCATGCTCCCCGCCGGCCACTCCCGCCGCGGTCGGCGCCTCCTCCGACGCCCTCTCCGGCACCCGACGACCCGGCCGCCGGGACGGCTTGCGGCGCCACCACCGGCTCGACAGCCAGGGTGGTCTGCATCGCCACCACCCGCGGTGCCACCACCTGTGGTGCCTCCTCCGGCGCTCGAGACGTCCCCTGCGGCGCCATCCGTGGCGCCTCGTCCAAGACGGCGTCGCCGCCGCCTCCGTCGACCCCCGCCAGCTCGACAACATCGACCCGCGGCGGGGTGTCGTCCTCAACCTCCACGACCTCCAGGTCGAGGTCCACCACCTCAACCCAGCCTCCTTGGCCGTGCTCCCTCATCAACGACGGCTCGAAGACCGTCGCCGCCGCCACCGTGCCCTCCGGCATCTCGCGCCACGCCGGCTCCTCGCCGGATGACGCCCATGTCACCGCAGCATCGGTCAAGGCCCGGACCGATGCCGCCTGCACCTCCGCCTCGGCCCTGTTCCGGTCCCGCCAGGCCAGGCCTTCGGCGTTGGTCGGGTCCAGGCCGAGGTCCGGATCTGCCAGCTCCTCCTCCTTGTCCCGATCGATCATGCCGGACCGGAACCTCTGAAACGTGGTGTCCTCAGCGGCCGCGGTATCGGCCGCCGTCCTCGCCAGCGCGATCGGCGACCTGAAGCCCAAGACAAAATGAACAACGAGCAGGGTCGACCCGGCTACTCAATGCAGGCAGAAGAAAAACTTACCCCGACAAGACCGGGACGGCGGGCCTTGCCGACCTCTCTGCAAGCAGCACCACGCCTCTTGGCGATCGGCCTCGCGCCCGTGCCGGGTCGCCAGCGGCCAGGCCCGAGGCTGTGACGCGTCGCTGTCCTTCCCATGCGGCCAGCTTGGCGCCGGCCCCCGCGTCGCCGCCTCCTCCGCCCAACGCCACTCTGTCAACGGTTTGCATCAGTATCGACCACGCCGCGTCGCGCCCAACAACTCAAGGAGCATGAAAAAGAAAGAAAAAAGCAAGACTTACCCGCACGGCGCCCTGCGCCAATGTCGGCGTCCTCCTCCTCTCCTCCGCCGTGGGCCGCGGGCTCCTCCGACGCCGCCCGCACCACCTGCGACGGAGCCCGGGCGTAATGGTGCCGGATGGCATTCAGAAGCACCTCCCGCGTCGTGTCGGGACAAATGAGAAGATGTGCAGCAGCAAAATATGAGGACCAGAGACTCACCAAGGGAGCCAGATTCGAGTGGATGTACGGCGGGGTATCGAACTGCCAGTCGTCCCTCAAATTAGCCTTGGAGATGTCGTTGACCCGGCGTGCGATCTGGTCCGCCACCAGGCGCGTGGCCCCCAGGCGGTTGGGGTCCTGAAGGCCGGTCATCTCCCCGATGAGGCGGCTGTGTTGCTACAATGGAAGGACCCTGCGCATAATGAAGGCGGCGATGAGGTTGGTGCCGCTGAGCCCTTCCCGCGCCTTCATCACCGACACCCGCTTGCAGAGATTGAGAATCTCCTGCGATGGATGCCTGGGGTAGTAACCCCAGTTCATCTTCGCCCGTGGCGGCGTGATGGCGAAGGCCGGCAGATTGATGCGGTCCGCGCCAAGGTTGCGGACATAGAAGAAGGAATTCTGCCATTTCTTGGCAGAATCCTCCAGCGGAATTGTGGGGCAGTCAGCACCCGACCGCTTCGAGAGGACGGCGACGCCGCAGTCTGACAACTCCCCGACCGTCGGTCCCTACTGCTTCAAGGAAAAGAAGCGAGCCTAGAGGTCGATCGTGGGTGCGACCCCCAAGTACCCCTCGCAGAGGGTGACGAAGCCCGAGAGCTGCACGATTGTGCCGGTGCCAAGGTGATGGGGCTGGAACCCGAAGAACTCCAGGAAGACGCGGAAGAAGGCACTCGCTGAAAGACCAAACCCGCGCTCAAAGTGCGGGAAGAAGACCACGCGCTCCGTGCCCTGGGGCTGCGGCCTTTGCTCGCCCCGCGGCAGGCGCACGGCGACCTCTGTTTCCCTCGGCAAGCGCCGGGAGGAGCGGAGGTAGGAGATATCATTGGTGATGACGGTCGAGCCCATCCATGAGCCCGACGGCAGCGCCATCGATGGAGATGAAAGAAAGGAAGGAAGATGGACAACAATGGAGCTCTGCTCGAAGCAGCGGGCGTCACAGCGCGGCGGTCGCAAGAAGCAGAGAAAGGACGAAGAGGCGGGGGAGCACGAGCGAGAATAATGTCCGCCTCCCCCCGCGCCCCAATTTATAAGCCTCAGTTTGAACGTGGGAGAGTGGGATCGTTTGCGCTCACCTTTCCCACTACCCCGCAATAAGTGCGCACGTACGTGCGCAATAACTGCACAGGGAAGAGCAACCGACTTGCGGACGCTGCAATAATTCCGCGTGCGTGGGCCAAGGGCACGTGGCGGTGGGCCTTGGCATGTCGCCCTGTCTCGTCACGCGCATGCCCTGTTAGGCCCCTCTGACTTACAGGCACCCCGTGGTGCCCGCGTGAAGCCCGAGGGATTTCCCCAAGATTTGTTGGACTCTCTAGTTTCCCGCCGCTTTCGGGATGCCGCGATCGGGTTTCCAAAAACCGGCACACAGTGGGTGTTTCTGGACCCGGCGATCGCAGGATTGGCCTCTTCAAGGGAGGAAATTGCGAAGGCCCTCCCATCCGAAGGCGGCGGACCTTCACAGCTTCAGGGACTACTCTAGGGGATGAACCCCGGGCAGGCAACAGAACCCGGATTCTTCTCAAAAACAACGGGGCCAACATCGCCCCTCAAGCCGGCCCGGGCTTGGCCGGGTCGCTTGACCCGGCCAGGCCCCTCGACCCGGCCGAACTCTCCGACCCGGCCAAGTCCCTCGAGTCGGCCTCGACAACCAGCACAAGACAGCCGAATCCGGCACACAAGACTTCCCCAACAAGACAGCTCCACCCTTGGTGTGTTCCTCAACCCAGCCACGGGTCAGCTCCCGTCCCATCTAGGCCATACAATGGGACGAGTCTTCATCCACCGATGACCAAGGCAACAGTGCCTTGCCCATGCCTCTGGTCAGCCAGAGCATGGCAACAGTACCCCTCACCTGCCCACTGACCAGTGCTGGCGTGGCAACAGTGCCCCGTCGTCACCACTGACGTCAGCAAGCGGCGACCTAACGGAGTGTCACTGTACCCTACTCGACTCGGCCACTCCCTGATGATCGACAAGACGGTGCACAGTACCCTTAGGCACACGAGGCCCACGCCTAGGGGAACCCGGCGAACCACGAGCACCCGGTGGGACCCAGCCCTGGGTCCCCAGACACTGACGACCCGGCCCTACGGCCTTGTAGCTTTACCATTGTACCCCTGGGGGTGGCCTATAAAACCCCCCAGGAGCCCTCACGTACACGGGCAGAAGCAGTAAGCACACAGGAACTATCCACTGATCAGCAGAACACACCCAGGGAGAAGGAGCGGCCTAAGCCTTGGCTAGTCTTCCTTCTTCCTCCATACAGCTCTAGGAGCAATCTTGTACTATTGCATATCAACCATACTCGGTAGGACTAGGGGTATTATCTCTCCGGAGAGCCCCAAACCTGGGTATGTCTTGCGTCCCGTGCTCGCTCATGCCAACCTCGCCTCTGGAGCCCACCAGTGCCCTCGAGCCTCCTCCTCTCTTTAGCCATCCCATGGCATCTGCCGTGCGCCCACCATGACAAACGTCGATGGGAAACAACAACATCGCCCATTGTAGCCCTGTGTAAGTACATGGAAAGCCAATGTTAACTACAACAGGGTTAACATCCACCAAAAATAGCAAATGCTAATAAAACGGCAGCATCTGTAGTGATATCTTCATTGCCAAAGAGTAGCACGGTAGCAAAGGGACGGATTAAAAAATGGATACAACTGTTAATTGCAACAAGCTTAACAGCATCCTAAGTCATATTTTGTAAGTTTGTAGCCATTAAATACAACTGTTTAAAAACGGATACAACTGTTAATTGCAACAAGCTTAATAGCCACTGAAACTGGTACTGATAAAAATGCAATTGGCAAAGTTAAACATCACAAGGCAGGTGCTGCCAGAGCAGAGAATGACCCGGTTGTCTATAAAAAGGTAGGGAAAATAGCCAAAACATGTTAGGCATGTTTACTACAACATGCTTAATACATCGACCGTACAAAACATACCCATTAATTGCAACTGTTATTGGTAAGATTGAACTGGTGAGTTCATACTTGGTAAGTCCTTAGAGGTAGTTGCTAGGGCACTTCATCTTGTCCAGAGCCCGCCCAAAGTCAGCGACGGCAGAGGCAAGCTCTTCCTATGGGTCGAAGCATGGATCAGTGCCGCCGACATGTGTACCTACAAGAAGATAGTAAATGTTAGAAGCCAAACTGCAATTTCACAAATGATGTAAAATACTGTAAGACATGGGATGCAGCTAACCTCGACAGCAAAAAACAGCATCACCTGTTATGGCCCTGCGTAAGTACATGGAAAGGCATGTTAAGTACAACAGGGTTAGCATCCACCAAAAATAGCAACTGGGCAGCATCTCTAGTTTATCTTCATTGTGGAGAGTAGCACGGTAGCAAAGGGATAGATTAAAAAATGGATACAACTGTTAATTGCAACAGGCTTAACAGCATCCTAAGTCATGTTTTTTAAGTTTGTAGCAATTGAAATACAGCTGTTTAAAAATGGATACAACTATTAATTGCAACAGGCTTAATAGACATTGAAACCAGTACTGATAAAAATGCAATTGGCAGAGTTAAACATCACAGGGCAGGTGCTGCCAGAGCAGAGAATGGCCAGTTGTCTAGAAAAAGGTAGGGAAAATAGCTAAAACATGTTAGTCATGTTTACTACAACATGCTTAATACATTTACCGTACAAAACATAGCCATTAATTGCAACTGGTATTGGAAAGAATGAACTGGTGAGTTCATACTTGGTAAGTCCTGAGAGGTAGTTGCTGGGGCACTTCATCTTGGCCAGAGCCCGCCCAAAGTCAGCAGCGACAGAGGCGAGCTCTTCCTCTGGGTCGAAGCGTGGATCAGTTCCACTGACATGTGTACCTACAGGCAACCAGTAAATGTTAAAAGTTAAACTACAATTGCACAAATGATGTGAAATACTGTAAGACATGGGATGCAGCTAACCTCGATGGCAAACAACAGCATCGGTTGTTATGACCCTGCGTAAGCACATCAACATGCATGTTAAGTATAGCAGGGTTAGCATCCACCAAAAATAGCAAATGGGCAACATCTCTTGTGATATCCCAAGTCATGTATTGTAAGTTTGTTTCTGGTATTGGTGAAATTGAGCTGGACAGTTAATACTTGAACATCACACAGTGTGCAGTACTGAAATAAACAAGGCATGAACATGCTTAATACATCAACCATACAAAACATAGCCATTGCAAGTGGTATTGGTAAGATTGATCTGGTCATATCATACCTGGTAAGTCCTGGGGGGTAGTCGCTGGGGCACTTCATCGGGGCCAGAGCCTGCACCAAGTCGGTGGCGGCAGAGGCGAGGTGTTCCTCCAGGTCAACACGCACAGTGGCCATCGCGCCATCGACCGCCATCATCTCCTCGACCTCCACGTGATATGAGGTTTGGCTTGCGCAGCGATGCTCTGGAGGTAGGGGCAGTGGGGATTTGGAGGCATGAGGATGTTTTGCAGGCGCCATTTAAGCAATCAGGCCAGGGCCGTGATAGAGATCGGTGGGTTACCTGACTGGATTGACGATGCTCGGGCAGAACGTAGATGTGGTTGAAGCGGTGGTGGCAGTTTGAGCTGCCGTTACGGGGGAGGGGGGAGGGGGAGACACTGAGGAAATTTGATGGGTGGGGATGTGGTGGGAGGAATAAATTCTGAAATCGCGCGCCTAATGAAAATTTCGCTACAAAACTTGGAACTTGGGCGGGGAAAAGACACAATGCAGACGAAGCACGTAAAATACCCGTGTCCGATAAAAGAGAAAATTGGCAGACCCCGTCTCCAAAAAAAATGTACACATGTAGTTGATTTTTTCGGTCAATGGTACGCCTGGTTTATAAGAAAACATCGCACGGGTAACTGACTTATGGATCATTAACACACAAAAAACTCACACAGGTACGCCGTAGAAACCGTGTGTTTTGTGATCTTCTAATAATTCTTATATCTATCAACATCTCCAACCGCACCTAATTTCAAAAATCTCTTTCATTGTATCAGGATTATTCAATGTACATGAACAAGGCAAGGTGACACCCAACCGCACCAAATTTCTGGAGTATTTTGGGTCGGGGTGCGGCTACAAAACTTCAGTGAGCACATGCTAATCAACGCTGTACGTTAATAGTAGATAGTACCAACTTAAAGTACTACTGGTAATTTGCTCTAAAACTAGTAGGTATGTAGTACTGGTAGATGCTCGTAATTAATTATACAAACTTACGGGCGACACACGCACTAACTACTTCTCACATGCTTCCATCGGGGCATGCTAGCCATACGCCAGCGTTCTCCTTTCCGGCCTTGTAGGTGGCAGCCCACCGTGCTTCGATTCCGCCAAGCTCTCCTCAACATGGCGTGCAGCCTCTTCTTTCTTGCGGCGGCGGGACTCTTTTTTCTTGACTGCTTTCTGCCTTTTCCGTTCTTTTTGTGCGGCTTTTACCGCATCTAGATCCACCGCCCATTCGGCCATGGCAGCCTCAAAGTCCGCCCACGTAACTGTGTGGCCGCCGGCGGCAATGAACTCGGTGCGGCGAGATGACATCGCTTCCTTACCATGTGTGCAGTCGCAGGCGGCGAGGAACGCGGCGCGGCGGGATGCCATCGCTTTCTTACCAATTACTGTGTGTCACGGTGTCATGAACGATGCTTGGAGAGTGTTCTGGGACGGAGTGGCCGGGCATCTGTGCAGTGCGGTGGTTTTTAAGAGCTCAACGACAAACAACGAAGGAAATTTGGCTCCCCTTATAATTTTGCTCGTTCATTATCGCACACGGTTCATCTCCGTCGCCTCCAAAAACAATGTGCGCTGAGCCTATTGTGTGTTGCGTTATGATTGGCTGGAACCCCAGCCACGCGGATCGCGCATGTGCACTGTAGGATGCGCCGCGATCGAACGTCAATCCACGTCCCTCACATCACACCCATGCAGTTGTACCTGGATTGGATTTATATGCGCTAAATGCCTAGAAAATGCACATAATCCCCTAAATAAGGTAAATGAGCCCGAAAAAATGCCAATTTTTAACACGGTGATTTACAGGGTTTTATGTTCGTCATAGAAAAAAACTCCAGGGCAAAGAAGAAATTTTTTTAGATTCCTCTTCAATTTGGTGATTTCCCTCTCGAAGGTTAGATTTATGAAGGGCGTGCATGACGACATAAGCCAAACCTTCTCAAATTTTTACCAGGGCATGATGAGGCCATACCATGGCACCATGACAGGCATCGTGTTTTTCAAGCATTTGTTTCATTTTTCTATAGTTGAAAACCCAATAAACAACGTTTCTGGTTGACTTCTGCCACACATTTTATCAAAATGTCTGCTCATTTCTTGTAAAAGGCATGAGAATTTACTAAATGGCACGAGCATGGTTTTCCAGGACGTTATTGTGCACCCTTTCATGCACCGATTGTTTGAACTTAAATTATGTGCCTTAATGCCTAGAAAATGCACATAATCTCCTAAATAAGGTAAATGAACCTAGAAAAGTTCCAAATTTGAACACGTTGATTTGCAGGGTGTATGTTCATCATAGAAAAAAACTTATGGACAAAGAACAAAGGAAGTTTGGATCCCCCTTCAATCTTAGTGATTTCCCCCTCGAAACACTACTAGGGAAAAGCCTATACACATAATCTTACCAGCAGCCGCTTTAAAAAAAGGCGCTGCTGCTACTTAGCAGTAGCGCGCGCCAACAAGACGCGCTGCTGAAATAAATGTAACAGTAGCACTGCCCCAATAAGCCGCGTTACTGCTATAATTGCCACGACCCCGCCGCCAAGCTAGTTATACCAGTAGCGCGTTAATAAAAAGAGCGCTACTGATACAGATCATAGCAGTAGCGCCTTCTCGCAATACCCACTACTGCTAAGTTTACTCCAAAAATTTAGTCCCACCTCGCTCCACGAATAGGGTTTTTACCACCTTAAATATGTTACTTCTCAAACTATCACAACCACTTGGTATTCATTGAACTCTATGTGTAGAATTTGTGGCCGCAATATGAGTCTTCTCCGGTTTCTAAACTGGTGAGGACTCATATTGACAATTCAGATTGTACACAAAAGATCACTGATGATCAATGTATTTTTGATGTATATTTTTACATGTTTACACATAGCAGTAGCGCGTTTTGGCTGAAAGGTGCTACTACTATGTCGTTCAGCAGTAGCGCATTTCACTATATCATTCTACTGCTAAGCCATTCTATCTTCCCCAAACGGCCGCCCCTCACTCTCCTCTCTCAACTCACACTCACGCTCAGTCGATCTCCCCCCTCAATCGCCCTGCGCCCACCCTCGCCCCCGCCCTCGCCCCCGCCGGCCGCTGTCGCCTACCCCTCCTCCCTCTTGAAGGATTTCTTGACAAGACTTGACAAGTTGATTCTTGCCAATGTTTTTTGTTTTTGAGATGGATTGTTGCCAATATTAACACACTCATACATGGACCACAGGTGCCTTTTACTAAACATGACTTGAGGTTGTTTGTTTGGGTGCAACTTCTCCCATCTTCTATCACCCTAGCCACAACAAATTCTATTGGGCTTGAAGGAATTTTATCATCGAAAGCAATGCTTCACCACCTATAATGTACAAGGGTGCCCTGATTTAGCCAGCCCATTGGAGCGAAACTGTAGCAACTCAGAGTGTAGCAGGTGATTTTTAAGAGTTTTCGTTTCCATCTTCAGTCAGTTTAAAAAACACAAAATATTATTTCAAAAATAAACATAACACTAGAAACTGAACATATTTGGACCGCTGAGAACTTTTTCTAGAAGGTAAATGTTTTAGGGGGAAACTTGAATATTTATTTTAAATGTGTGAATAATTTTTAAAAATTTCACATTTTATAAAAAATATCAAAAAATTAAATGTGAATAATTTTAAAAATTAAGAATATTTTCCTAATTTGTTTTTCATAGAAATGAAACAGTTAAAAAATTCAATTCAGGGAATTCTCGAAACATTGTGAACAATTTTCTAGAAGCTGTGAAAAATTTAATGAAAATAAAATGAAATAAAATTTTGAAAAATAAAAAGGGTAAAAAATCACCAAAAAAGGAAAAACAACAACCAGTAAAACTGGAATCTTAGTTAATTAGGTCAGCCCATCAGTATGTCGCCTTGTGCCTGGCGCAAACAACTTGTCCAAGTGATATGTATCGCCCGTCATCGGACCTAGTATATGTCGCCACTACTGAGACGTATTAGGTCTCGTCTAAAGGGCGACATTATTGTGCCGACCATATCTTGTAGCATTGTTGACTGCTTTCCACTGTTTTACATCGTCATGTTCAGTTTTTCTATATTTTGTTTTTATTTTCCGTTTTTATTTCCTTTTTTCTTTTGTTTTCTTAGTTTCTTTTTCGATTTTCAACAGTTTTTTTGGTTTTCACTTCGTACCACTGTTTTCTTTGATTTACCTCAGCTTTTTCCAAAAAATATTATTTTACTTTTGTTCAACGCATGTCTACTCTTTTTCAGATAATATATATAGTTTTCCTATACACCAAGACCATTTTTACACATATTAAACAAATTCTAAATACAAAATTTACATTTTTTAAAATATGTTTTTCTATGACTCATTTTCACATAAATAAATACCATTTTTTATACACGCTTAACAAATTTAAATAATCATTAACATTTTTATAAAATATGTTCCTTATGTCTAGTTTTCTCATATGTGTGTATATTTTTCGTGCTTATGAAACATGAATTTATACATGCTTAAAATTTTGCAAATACACTATTATCATTGTTTTCAAAATATGTGTATTTGAATTCTAATTTTTCATATACATTGTATATTTTTTACATAACGACCATTTTGTCTATATATTTAACATTTTTCCAATACAATAGATAATTTTTTTCCAAATACATGTTCTCATTTCTAGTTCTTTTCATACATATTGTACATTTATCGTATACATTTTAAACATTTTTGTTTTCTAGTATTTTTCAAATACATGTTCTCATGTCTAGTTCTTTTCATACATATTGTACTTTTATCATATACATTTTAATTTTTTTTCATTATATTTCAAATACAAGTTTAATTTTTTCTGACACATGTTTAAAATAACAATAAAATATCTGTTAATTTTTTTTAAAATACGCATTGTTTTTTTTCAATGATTTTTTAAAGTAGCAAAATATTTGTTTTCAAATCTTAAGTTATTCTTTGTGGAATATATTTATCTAAGGTATTTTTTGAAAATATAAAGAAATTAAAAGGGACAAAAGGGGGAAATGTGATTTTTTTTAGCAAAGAAAAGCACCCGAGTGAGGAAATGCACAAACCTGCTACCTGGCCGGCTGACTAGGGGCGTCACTTCATTCGGCGCTGGCTTCCGTCTCGCTATAAAGCTAGGTATAGCCACGGCCATCCCCTCGTTCCTAATGATACATGTGAATCGCTCAACAACGCTCGACTTTGGGCTAGCACATTAAACACTCGGTAATGTAAGCTCTGGGAACCGCTGGGCGCCGGGTTTTGTAAGCTTCTGGAGGCATTGGCTCTGTTGTAGGACGCTTTTGGAGCCTTGTGCTCGGTTTTAGGAAGGTTCAGAAAGGTTTTGTTTCCTTCTGTATCAGTTTTTCTGATTTTCTTTTTTTATCCCTTGTTATGTTTTGTTTGCTTTTCAAATTAAGGTACATTTTTAGAATCCATGGGTATTTCTAAAAATTCCTTATCAAATTTAAAATTCATGAATACATAAAAATAAATAATAATTTTCTTAGTCCATAAACATTTTTTGAATTCATAAACATTTAATGAATACTCAAACACTTTTATTCAAATTGGAGATAATTTTTCCAAATTTGTGACCTTCCATAAATTTGCGAACATTTTTTCGAACTGATTAACATTTCTGAAATTTAAATAAATCAAAGAACACTAAAAACCGAAGTGAAAAAATCTGAAGAAGAAAAACAAACGTAGTGAAGCTCGCTCCTGGCTGCCGTCGCACGCTGGGCTAGGCGCATGTATTGAAGCCAGGCTTTAGCGTTGCAATGGCCCTTATGTTGTCGCTATTTCGCACATAGCGTGGGCCGTCCCATTTTTAGCTGTTTAGCGTGTACAGCCTGGTTGTGCAAGGTCCCTACTCCTATTTTTTCTGGTTTTAGGAACCTCGTAGAAGGTTCCTAGATGTGCTTTTCTTGTTTTCATTTCTTTTCTCTGGTTTTCGTTGTAGCTTTAGTTTTTTTTCTGTTTATTTTATTCTTTTCCTTTTCTGTTCATTTTCGTTTTTCTTTTTATTTACAAAAAACTTTTTGGGAATTTCAAATATCTGTTTAAGTTTTTAAAAGAAATTCAAAACGTTCGTGCGTAATTTTTGCCATCCTTGATTTTTTTTGAGATTATCAGTTTTTCAAATTTCGTTCACAAATTCGAAAAACTTTAGTGCTTTAAAAAATGTTCACGTTTTCAGAAACTGTTTGAAATTGCGCAAAATGTTCTTACTTAAAAATACTTATTTACACATTCAAAATCTGCTGAGAAAAGTGTCCACAGTTTCAAAATTTTCTTGTTATTTCAAAAGCATATCCCCTCTTTGAAAAACTACTTTTTTAAAAATGTTCACATTTTTGAAAAAGGTTCAGAAATTTAAAACTACTTATTGTTTTAGTAAAAACTGCATTACAAATTTTATTTACAAATTTAGTGAAATATCATGGTTTCAACAAATGCTCGAGAATTACAAAAAAAATCACAAATTGTTCAAACAAATGAAAATTGTTTGTGCTTGGCTGAAAATGTTCGTTATCAAACAAAAATGATTGAATCTTGAAAAATTGTTTGGAATTCTCAGTTCTGCTCCTGCTATAGTGTTTAATGTTCGTGTTGCACTTGTGTCACTAGTGCGAATGACGTCCAGTGGCTAGGAAGGTGTTCACGAGCGGGTACTCACGAGATCAATTTTTACCGAGCATAATGGGCCAGCCGAGTTTTCAAACCTGTGCGTCTAGAGGTCACGTGATATATATATATTCCCAAACGCTAGCGAACCAACCTGCGGTTGAATAATTAGGTGGATACTGGTATCCCCAGCCCACAAGGGTTCAAGTCCTGTTGCTCGTATTTATTTTAGATTTATTTCAGGATTTTTGGTGATGCATGTTCAGTGGGAGGAAATGTTCCTATCGACTACGAGGCATCTACGATGGCTTCGTAAAATCTCAAGATGGTATGCCAGCTCAGTTTCTCGAATGTGTTGATAGAAGTAGAGTGTGTGTGCGCGCGCGTTCATGGGGATGAGTGTATGTGCGTATATATAAGCACTTGCATATGTACTGTGTTAAATAAATGTCCCGAATGCTATTCTGAAAAAAAAGCCTGACAACTTGACGTAAGGCGCATTAACTAATATAATTGCGCAATTTAAAGCCCATATCCACGTATTCTGGTTTCTGGATCAAACAGCGCCCTTGTTGACAGAAAGCAGGCCAGCCCTTACTAAGCCCCGCTTCTGATCAGACCGGAGGCCCAAACTAAGGATTATCTTACCTTGCCTAGAATTTCCTATTTGCCGCTCAATGCGGCAAGTTGCCGGAGAAACGCATAGGCGAGTGGCCGACAAGACTGGGCCTTTAGTAGATCGCATTGGCACCAACCCTCCGATTTTGGGAACCTTTCTTTTTCTCAGGTTATTTGTGTGTTTTTGTTTCTTTTTCTTTGTGGTCGGGTTTTTTACTTTTCATTTTTTTCTTTTTCCGGAAATTTTACAAAATGTTTCTGTTTTAAAATTTTGTTCCTAAATCTAAAAATGTTCCTTATTTTTAAAATGTTCCTGTTTTGTCGCTTCAAAAAATATTTTTCAATTTCGAAACTTTTTGTGGTTTCAAAATTTTGTTCACAATTTCAAAAAATGTTTTTGTTTTTGAAATTTGTTCACAAATTCAAAAATTGTTCGGGGAGTTTTAAATAATGTTTGGGCTTACAAAATTTGTTCGGAATTTCAAACATATTCCTGCTTTTTTAAAATTGTTCACAAATTCTAAATACTTTTGTGGTTTTTAATTTTTGTTCGTCTTTTGGAAAAATGTTTGAAATTCCAATTTTTGTTCATCTTTTTTAGAAATGTTTGGTGGTTCAAATATTGTTCATTTCTTTTAAAAAATGTTTCAAAATATAAAACTAATAGAATTTTAAATTGTAAAAATGTTTGCATGTTATGATTTTTTTCACAAATTCAGAAAAAGTTTACAATTTTCAAAACACGTCCCTATATTGAAAATTTGTTCACAAATTTCATAAATGTTCATGTTCTTGAAATTTTGTTTGCATATTCAAAACTGTTTGGGAATATGAAAAAATGTTCACATTTGTTTTTGTTCACAAATTCAGAAAAAATATTCGGGAATTTCAGAAAACGTGCAACCTTTTCCAAATTGTTCTCATTTCCAAAAAAGTTAGAGTTTTCCATTCGTTCTCATTTTATAAATTTTGTTCTGAATCTAAAATGTTGTCCCCGTTTTCAAATGTTGTTCACCACTTCAAAAAATGTTCATGTTTTCAAAGCATGTTCTGGAATTTTGAAAATTGTTCAGGTTTTCAAATATGTTTTTAAAATTTTAGAAATGTGCATGTTTTAAGAAAATTGTTTGTAATTTCAAACTAACTTTCACTTTTCGAGTTTTGTTTACAAATTCCAAAAATGTTCAGGAAGTTGAAAATTTCTTCATAGCTTCAAAAGATCATGAGAAATTTTAAAATTCGTTCGCGTGTGTTAAAAAATATTCCTAACTTAATTAAAGTGTTCTGTATTTGAAACATTGTTTGCAAGGTTTTAAGTAATGTTCCATTTACGCCACTAAATATATTACTTGATTGTTCACTCTGCTAGTTTCGTCAACAATGTTCAATAGATGGATTGGTTAGCCGGACTCATTCACTTGCAGCTGGTCTCTAGTTCGAATCTGAGCTCGCGCGACGCATTGTTGTTCAACTCAAAATGGGCCGGCCCCCAGTCAGGCGTGCCCTGTGGGAAGGGAGGTCTGTTTGCCGCATAACACGGTGAATAGGAGCTCCCCCTGCTTTCGGCTGGGGTGTGCCTATATCTCGACTTCAGCAGGTCTAGCTCCGGACTCGCTGAAGGGGTGAGAGAGCTGGCCCGGCCCACGAGTGCAGGAGGCCACAGCCTCTTTTTCTTGTTTTTTTACGTTTTATGTTTTCTTTTTTGCTTTTACTCTTGTATTTTTGTTTATATTTTAAATGTATATGTTACAAAGAATACTCTGTATAAAACATTTGAAAAATATTGAACAAGTACTTGAAAAATGTGGAACAAGTATTTAAAAAATGTTGATCAGTATATAACAAAATATTAAACAACTATCTGAAAAATGTTGAACAAGGATTTTGTAAAATGTTGAACAAGTATTGGAGAAAAGTTGATCATGTATATAAAAATGTTGAACAAGCATTTGAAAAATGTTAAACACGTATTTGAAAAATGTCAAACATGTATTGGAAAAAATGGTGAACAAGTATTTGAAAAAAAATGTTGATCAAGTACTTGAAAAAATGTTGAACATGTTTATTCGAATATAGAATGAAAACAAAAGGAAACAAAGAAAAACCAAAAAACTGAAAATGAAAAAGAAACAAAATAAGCCAAAGGAAAAGGAAAATGAAAAACTGATGAAACAAATGAAAAAATTCGGAGAAGAAAAAAAAATAGCAGAATAACAAAAAACCAGAGGAAAAAAGAAAAGCAAGCAAAAAAGAAAACTAAAGGGGGGGGGGGAACCTGGAGAAAACTGGATAGAAATCTTTACCTAATAATAATAAACCAATTGGTTTTCTTTCGTTCGTCATGGCATTTTTCAGAAAAGTCCCTCTATTTTAAAGAATTCAACCCGCAGTCCTGTTTTAAGTTAAAACGAATCGTTTTTTCATATTTTACACAAAAGTCCCTATGTTTTGTTTAAATCAACCCGCAATCCGGATTTAAGTCACACCCGAACCGTTATTTTACATTTTTCGAAAACCCCCCTGATGTTTTAGGTAATTCATCCGCGGATCATATTTAAGTCAAATTTTTTTTTTTTAAATCATCCATATCTTTTAAACCGTAACTCCGATTTGAACATGTTATATATGAAATTTGATTAGAAAAATATGTAGAATATGAATATGAGATTATTTTCACCTGTTAAGTATTTTTAAATATTATTTTGGAATATATTTAAGTCAAATAAATAATTTTCTAAATTATTCGTATCTTTTAAACCGTAACTTCGATATTAACATATTATATATGAAATTTTATTAGAAAAATATGTGGAATCTAAATATGATGTTAATTTTACCTGTTAAATATTTTTAAAATATCGTTTTGGGAGCAAACTTATAATTTATAGCGTAAGATCCGTTTTCCTTTCATACCGGCGGCGATCCGGATTGCAAATAAACACCTCACTATAACAATATAGGGAAAATAAAACATCGATAACTACACATGCATAACTCTGAAGAATGTCGCAGGGGAAAACAACAGATTTCTCATCGCGCGTGCGTGAGAGAGAGAGAGAGAGAGAGAGAGAGAGAGAGAGAGAGAGAGAGAGAGAGAGAAAGAGACGCCTTAGGATTAAACATATTCAAACATGTTCTTTTTTGTTTTGTGTGAACACCGAGGCCATCACCAGCGAGGGTGAGAAGGAGGATAAAGCGGCAACACAAGTATGATGCCTCACAAAAATAAAGGAGATGGACCTATTATGGTCTTGGGTGATGGTTGTTGGGTTAAGAGTGTGTGTTATGCTTTCTCTCCCGTTGCAACGCACGGGCTCTTTTGGTAGTGAAGAAATAAAAGAAAAGGAAACACCAGTAAAAACATGAAAAAAATGAACATGTGTCAAAACCGTCTCGTTTTCTTTCTAGTAGGTTGCACCTACATTAGCGTACTAAAGATGGCGCAGTGGCATGTGTCGAGAAACAGGGAGATCCCAGGATCGATCCCTCGCGATCGCAACAATTTTCACTACATTTTTCCAAAAGAAAAAATCACTAACAGGCCGGCCCGATAGTGTAGCGAGAGATCCGTCCATTACTGCTCATTGCGGTGCGACCCAATGGGCCAATCCGCTTTTGTCCGCACCAATGAACAAGTATTTGAAAACGTTGATTAAGTGTTAAAAATGTGGAACAGGTATTTAAATTTTTTGAACAAGTATTTAAAAATGTTGAATGGGCATTTCAAAAATGTTGTATAAGTATTAAAATGTTGAAAAGTAGTTAAAAATGTTGAACAAGCGTTCGGACAGTGTTGAGTGTGTATAAAAGGAAATGTTGATCACTTATTAAAAGAATGTTTTTGACATATACGAAAATTTAGAGTGAAAACAAAACAAGCATGAGGAAAAAATAAAAATATAGAAGGAAAAGGAAAATAAAACAATAAAATTGAGAAAAAGTAAAAAAGAACAAAAAAAGAATACTACAAACAAACTTAATAGCCAAATAAAAAATGCAAAAATAAGAGAAACAAATCAAAAATGAAATAAGAAACCAAATAAAACAGATCCAGAAGAAAACAGCTGGAGTAGCCTCAAGTAGGACTCGCCCAAGTTTTAGTACGAAGCAAACTTGGGTAGAGTGCTTAGCGTGGCGTGCGTTCTCCCGTGAGACCCGAGTTCGATCCTTCCTTCTTCCATTTCCCTGCCTTTTTATGACCATGCGCGCGTGAATGGGTCGGCCCAATACCACGCGAGGGCGAAAAATACTACGGCGAGAGCCGCTACTTGTATCGCTTAATGCGATATATAGCATTCGCGTACGAGAGAAACTAATCAATGCGAGAACTATATCTAGGCTTATGCGAGATGGAACAAACTCCTACTAAAGCTTTTTACCATGTATTGTAATTACTGAGCTGCCCGTTCTGTCCTTTTTTCCCTTCGCTGAATTCGTTCGATCAAGTGAGTTCGCTCGTCTCGCTCGTTTTTCTCTTTCTCCTTTTATATTTCTTTTTTCCTTTGTTTCTTCACCTTCTGTGTTTTTTTCTGTTGGTTTTGTTCGTTTGTTGTTTTTGGTTTTTTACATTGGTTTTCTTTGGTGGTTCTTCGCTTCATTTTTTCCTTTTTCATTTTATTTAATTTTGCTGTAATTTTCTTTATTTCTGCATAGGTTTTCTTTGTTTTTTTCTTTTTTATTCAATACACTATGATTTTTTATATTTTCATTGGTTTTCATTATTATACTTCGGTTTTCTTTTTTTGAACTGTTTTTTCTTTTTTTGTTTTACTTGGGTTTGTTTGGTTTTTTATTTGTTTTCTTTTGGTTTTCTTCATTCACACATGAAACATATTTTTGATACACATTAACTTTTTAAATACATCTACAATTTTTAATACATGTTTTGGAACACTTCAATACACAGTAAACATTTTTCTATACACATTTAACACTTTTGAAATATTTGATTAACACTTTTGATATAAAAGATTAAGATTTTTTATTACATGGTCAACATTTCTCCTATACACATATTAATATTTTCAAATGTTTGATTAATATTTTTTAAATCAAGATTAACATTTTTCTAATACACGGTCAAAAGTTTTCTATGCACATTTTAACGTTTTTGAAATGCAAGATCAACATTTTTCGAATGCATGATGAATTTTTTTTCTATACACATTATACATTTTCCGAATGCTTGATTAACAATTTTGAAATACTTTTTCAACATATTTTTAATGCTCAATTAATATTTTCACATACATGATCAACAGATTTCATCAATTTTTTAATACATGGTCAAAAAAAATTCTATACACGTTCAACATTTTTCAAACACTTGTTCAATAGTTTTAAAATACTTGTTTAACATTTTTGTCAAATGCTTGATTAACATATTTTAAATACATGATCAACTTTTTTGACGCATATTAAATATTTTTTGTATACATTTTCATATACATGGTTAATATTTTTTCTATAAATATTTAACATTTTTCAAATGTATGAATAACATTTTTCAAAACATCACGAAAAGTATATTTTGTAATATATATGTTTAGAATTTTTGGAAGTGTAGATAAAAGGAAAAAAGGAAAGAAAACCAAAGGTCAAACAAACAAACAAACAAAGAGGCAGTGGCCTCACGGAAGCAGGGCCTGCCCATTTTTGCAGGTGCCTTCAGCGATATGAAGTCACTGCGAGAGGCACTACTTTCGTGCGGCCACTGCTTCCGTGAGGCAGATATTTACTTCTCATGGAAGTATGGAGTTGCTTCCGCGAGAGGCACCGTGCCTCTCGGAAAAGGAAAAAAAATGTGTTTCAGCTTTTTTCTTCCGTGACAGACACAGTTTTACTTCTCGTGAAGGCACATATTTTGATTCTGTGAGAGGCATAGCTGTGTCTCTCAGAAAGGGGAAAAAATGTACTCCGAGTTCGGACTTTTTCATTTGTTTTTTCTCGTGATTTTTTCATCGAAACGTATTAATATGGGATCTAGTTTTGAACAACTCAATGCACGAAATCCAATAGTGAGAACGATTCAAGATTCAAACGCACAATTTAATAGATAAAACGTTTTAATTAATCAAATGAAGGAGTCTGGATGAAGTTCATATCCGATCTAGGTGTAATACCCAGTGCATCGGGTCCAATGAAAATCTTTTGTAACAATACTGGATATCATTGTGGTATTAGTCACTTTGCTTGCAAGGCTTCTTATGATATTCATTAGTGAAGGAATCCAGATTTCACAAAAGAACCAAACACATCAAGAGACGATTCAACTCCATCCGTGATCAAGTCAAGGAGGGAGACATGGAGATTTGCAAAATACATACAGATCTGAATGTAACAGATCCGTTGACTAAGCCTTTTCCACGAGCAAAACATGATCAGTACCAAGACTCCATGGGTATTAGAATTATTACAATGTAATCTAGATTATTGACTCTAGTGCAAGTGGGAGACTGAAGGAAATATGCCCTAGAGGCCATAATAAAGTTGCTATTTTATATTTCCTTATTCATGATAAATGTTTATTATTCATGCTAGAATTGTATTGATCAGAAACCTAAATACATGTGTGAATACATAGACAAACACGGTGTCCCTAGTGAGCCTCTATTTGACTAGCTCATTGATCAAAGATGGTTAAGGTTTCCTAACCATGGACATGAGTTGTCATCTGATAACAGGATCACATTATTAGGAGAATGATGTGATGGATAAGACCCATCCGTTAGCTTAGCATAAAGATCGTTCAGTTTTATTGCTATTGCTTTCTTCATGTCAAATACAAATATAGTCGACTATGAGATTCTGCAACTCCCGGATACCGGAGGAATGCCTTGTGTGCTATCAAACGTCGCAACGTAACTGAGTGATTATAAAGATGCTCTGTAGGTATCTCCAAAGGTGTCTATTGGGTTGGCATAGATCGAGATTAGGATTTGTCACTCCGAGTATCAGAGAGGTATCTCTGGCCCCTCTCGGTAATGCATATCATAAGAAGCCTTACAAGCAAAGTGACTAATGAATTAGTTACATGATGATGTATTATGGAACAAGTAAATAGACTTGCTAGTAATGAGATTGAACTAGGTATGAAGATACCGACGATCGAATCTCGGGCAAGTAACATACCGATGGACAAAGGGAATAATGTATGTTGTCATAACGATTCGACCGATAAAGATCTTCGTAGAATATGTAGGAGCCAATATGAGCATCCAGGTTCCTCTATTGGTTATTCAGTGGAGAGGTGTCTCGGTGTCTACATAGTTCTCGAACCCGTCAGGTCCGCACGCTTAACGTTCAATGATGATTTAGTATTATATAAGTTGTGTGATTTGGTGACCGAATGTTGTTCGGAGCCACGGATGCGATCACGGACATGACGAGGAGTCTTGAAATGGTCGAGAGGTAAAGATTGATATATAGGATGAAGGTATTCGGACACCGGAAGTGTTCCGGAGGGTACAGGGTACATATAGGGTCACTGGAAGGGGTTCCGGGCACCCCCGGCAAAGATATGGGCTTAATGGGCCAAGGGAGGAACAGACCATCCCACAAGGGGCTGGTGCACCCCTCCACCAGGCTGGCCAGCCCTAGGGAAAGGAAAGGGGGAGGGCAAGTCCCTCCTTCCTTCCCCTCCTCAAGGAAGAAAGGAAAGGGGGGCGCCACCTCCCCCCTCCTTCCCCTGGCGCCTATACAAGGAAGGGGGGAGAACCAGGGCAGGAGCCCAAGTGGGACTCGGCCCCATTTGGGGCTCCCCTTGGCCTATCCCCTCTCCCTCCCACCTATATATATGAGGAGGTGGGCGCCTAGAACATACAACATCAATTGTTAGCCGTGTGCGGCGCCCCCGTCCACAGTTTACACCCCGGTCATAGTTTTGCGGTGCTTAGGCGAAGCCCTACAGAATCACTTCAACATCACCGTCACCATGCCATCGTGCTGACGGAACTCATCTACTACCTCGACACCTTGCTGGATCAAGAAGGCGAGGGATGATCAGTGAGCTGAACGTGTGCAGAACTCGGAGGTGTCGCACATTCGGTGCTTGATCGGTCGGAGCTAGAAGAAGTTCGACTACATCAACCGCGTTGTTAAACGCTTCCGCTTTGGGTCTATGATGGTATGTAGACACACTTTCCCCCTTGTTGCTATGCATATCCATGGATAGATCTTTGCATGTGCATAGATTTTTTTTCTTGTTTTCCATGCTACGTTTCCCAACACATAGGACCACCAGCCAAGAAGTAAAAAAATACAAACAAGGCTGAAGAATCCTCCGAGCTTGACACCAACACCATTCACTCTAGCACCACCACAGCAGTCACGAAAGAAAAAGTGACGAATCACCTCCAAACCCGAGCTCGACGAGGATCCATCATTGATATGCAGCTTTGCGGACCTCCAAGGTGGCTCACCAATAGATGTGAAGTCATTGCCGTTGAACGAGTCAGACCAAGGAAACACCCGGACACACAGTTGAACTCCAGATCTGGCACCCCGCACGACTAAGATGTCATAGGAGGAAACCATACCCGCCTGCCACAAACCACAAACCTAGCACACTATGCCGAGTGCAAGAAATACATAGAAAGCCTTTGCCGAGGATTGTTCTTGGGGAAGACCACCCGGCGTACACTTCTCAAGCAAGTAGAACTGTGCTAAGAGCCAACCACCGGACACTTGGCAAAGAGTTTGCTGAGAGCCAAACAGTGCATCTTGGCAAAATAGAGTGACCTCATGGCCGATGGTTCCATTAGGTCTTTACCGAGTGTCTTGCTCGGCTTAACTGTAGTAGACAAGTTCCAACAACTACCTTTTACCGAGCGTCGCTCTCGGCAAAGTCACAACCAAACTGCTAGCGCATGCCGCTTTGCGAGCGTCGCTTTCGGTAAAGGTAGGTCTTCCCAGCCCTGCTCTCGGTAAAGATTTGTTGCCAGTATTGTTTCTGCCTCTTTTCCATTGATAGCTGCAGCAAAAACATATAACAAACACAAGCTATATATGAAGTCACATTGTTAACAATCTCAGAAAGGGCTTATAATGGTCCACCCAAGCTTAAGAACAAACTCACATAGGCATATATAAATAGTTCACACAAGCTTCGTTTGAAGTCACAAAGTAGTTCTTTGGCACAAGTGCCTACTTAATAAACAAGAAAGTGGCATGTCTACATGCGACGACATGATAAAAGCAACACCACAATTAGGACAAACTGAAAGGGAATTATCAAATTCTTCAATCCATTCAACCTGATAAGCCGTTTCTGGCTTGCACCATTGCCTAATTCAGTGTTTCTCTTCTAGTCATACACATATTGATTGTAATGATTCTCTGCCTCCTCTCTACTATTGAACGAGTCATGGAAGCTTCCTAGGTAGTGAAGCACTTGTTCATTGCTTGCAGACATGAATCATAGACTCCTGGACACCTACCTCTGTACACTGCATACCACTTCATCTAAAAGAAAGAGAAAAGGAGGCAGAGAAGGAATGCAAGTTAAAATAACACATCATACATAATCCACGTAAGCATTCATCACTCATATACCCAAAAGCATCGCAAGTGGCAATCCAAGTCCATATCAGCAGCCACATAACTATGTCACTGTAAGTGCATCTAGTGCCCCTTAGTGATTTTGGTGTATTGAAGACTTATAGGTTAATGGACTAATGTGTTTGTGAGTGTACACAGGTTCTATAAGTCTATGAGGAGTTTGATATTTACGAAGAAAGTCGACCCCTAAAAATGAATGTCTTCAGTTGAAAACTTTGGTTTTCTTGAAGACATTCAAACTGAGGAAATTGGTGTGACCTTGAAGATTTTGATATTGATGCGAGGATTATGAAGCGTGAAGACTTTTGTTTTCGTAGTTTCATTTTCTCTTTCTTGAGTCATAGGAAACACCATCCTGTTAAAGGGGGTTGAGGTAAAACTAAGGAAACACTTTCCAAGTGATGCTCACCTCAGAATCCTACACCTACCCAATCCTTTCGATTGAAGCCATTGGAAATCTCATACAGTTCAGTAAATTTCTTCAGTGACAGAGACGAAGATCTTCTTTTCTCTGAGGAATTTGTTCTGACTAAGGAGTTAGGAATTTGCCAGTGCGGATTGCCTACAAGTGAAGAACATGATAGCCCTGAGGAATTTGAGAGCTCAAATTTTCGACCGTTGCTGTGCTACGCGCTAGCTGTCCAAAAATATCGTACCCACCTAACGGTCATATCATTGAAGGGCATTCATGTCTTATCATGTCGGGCTGCTCCTAGGCTATAGATAGCTGCCCCTTACAACCACTAGCTGGTTGGTTGGTCCGAGAGAAACTGACACTTGTCATTGAGAGCATCCCATCCTCCGAGGACTTTGAGCGAAAATCATCAAGTGAGGAAAAACCCAAACCCAAACACCTACAACCCAAAGTGATTGAGCATCACTGAAGAGATTGTTCCTTTGTGGAACCGACGCTTGTTACCTTTGAGGACTGTGCATCCTCCAGACGGTTAGTCGTCATGGTCTAGAGCATCCAAGAGGAATTGTGGATCACCGATTGACCGAGTCTGTGAAGGTTTGGAAGTCAACTGAAGACTTACCATGAGTGATTGGGCGATGTCTATGTGATATTAGCTCAAGGAGAATACGGGGAGTACTGTGTGTCCTTAGGTTTAAATACCTAGCCGGTCCAACCAGACGTACGACTGTCGCAATAATTGGAACTGGTCTACCAAATCATCGTCTTCACCAAGCTACTAGTTCTATTTCCTCAACCCTTTCATATCCTCATTCATGTGTTGATGAAATTGATCATTACTGTTTGAAGAATTTGACTGAAGACTTTCTCAATTTCCTCAACCCTAATTCTTCAATCACTTTGTCTTCAGCCTTCTTATCGTGTTTACATGCTACCTATGCTCAGTGTGTGTTTCATTTCATCATGATGACTATGCTACTGCTTTATTATGCATGCACCTGGGTACTTATTCGACTGCTTGTCGTTTGTTGCTTAGGAAATTCCTCAAGTTGAATTTCCTTAGTGACGAATTTGTAAAAAACGCCTATTCACCCCCCTCTAGTCGATATAGCGCACTTTCAATTGGTATCAAAGCAAGGTACTCCCTTGTTCTGTGTGATTTTGGTTTAACTACCTGGAGTTTTAGTTATGTTGACCGCATGTATGAAGAAAGTGACATGCACCATCTTTGACGGTCATGATTATTCCAAGTGGAAGGCCATTATGAGGAAGCACCTCATGGCAATGAACAACGAGTTGTGGACCGTCACTAAGATTGGCCTTACCAATCTACGCAAGATGGCGCATGCTGATGATATTCGCAAGTACACCCGGCTGGACACCATGGCGAAGGATATCATCTGCTCCTGCCTATCCAGAAATTAGTTCAGGCTCATTATGCATCTTTGCAATGCGAAGCTTATCTGGGACCGAATATCTGATGTCTATGAAGGTCATCGAACTCGTCATGATCCCTGGTTTGATGAGTTCAAGGAATCAATCAAAATGATGACTTTCAAACTTGAACCATCATCTTCAGCACCATGCCTCATGGCAAAAGGTGCAAAGGTACCTGAATATTCCTTATCTGAATCTAGCGATGATGAACCTGATGATGATTTCAGACCTAGTCATTCCAAACTTGCTAAGATTGCCGTCAAACAACAAAAGGCTTTTGAAAAGGTTCAAAATCTGCTAGACAAAAGCGATGACATGTTGGGTGAGGAAATGGATCGAACTTAAACTCTCACTGAAAATCTTCAATGACTTTAGACTAAGTTTGATAACCTTCAAAGTCAGCATAACACTTTCTTAGCTGATCATGAGAAGCTTTTTCTTATGAATTTCTTCAAATAAAGCAAGATCTTGAGAAGCTAAGGGTGAGTTATGAAGATCTTCAGAAGAAAAATGATTCATTGCTTCTCAACATATCAGTTCCGCTCAGGACGAATTCATTCCACCATGCTTGAAATGCATTGAATATGAATCTGCTAATTCTTCACCTGAAACTTCAAATGCTTCTATTGCTGCAAATTCTTCAACTGTCTCTGTGGTCACAAATTCTTCATCTGATGGTACCACAAGTATCACTGATGATAATGCAGGGTTGAGGGAATTGTATGTGACAGGCATGTACAAAAGCCTCAAAGGGCATCAAGCTCTTTGTGATGTGCTTAAAAAGCAGATCCTCAACAGGAACCTAGGAAAGAGGGTATTACCTTTGAGTGGAAACTCAATGCTGATGGGACCTATTGGAAACCTAAGCAGTATCAAAACCTCATGGGTTGCTGCGAAAGGACCTCCCGTATATCCATACACTTTATCTGGCTTTACATGTGAATCTTCATATTCATCTGATGAGTCATTTGACTCCAACTATAAACTATTCAAAAATCAGAATGGTGAAGTATTTGCTAGATATGTTGGAACTAACTACAGGAACAGTCCCCCTATGAAGAAAATCTGGGTTCCAAAAAGGTGCCTTGAAAGTCTTCAAGTGAATGTCCTCATGACGCCACCTGTGAAGAATAGGAACGCCAGATCAAATTCTTCATCTGGACCAAAGTCTTCATATGGATCCAAGTCCTCATATGGACCAAATTCCTCACGTGGATCAAATTCCTCATATGGATCCAAATCCTCATATGATCATTATCATGCTAATGCTTCTGTTTCACAGGGAAAATCTAAGGGCTATGAATATGTGCATTATTCTTCTAATCATTATGTTCATAAGTCCTCGAAGAATTTCTCTACTTATTCATATGCTTACTCTAACCCCTCTTCTGTGAAACAAAGTGCACTGGCTTCAATGCCACCTTTCTCTTATGGAGCTCGCAGAATGATGAACTCTTTGCCACCCCTCCAGATGTGGGTGGTGAAGAAAAAGAACTAATCACTTATGCAGGGTCAAGTCTCCAAACGGACTTGAACGTTTGAAGAATTTGCTGGAGACCAGAATATGCTTGAAAGGATGCAAGCTAATCATGAAGAAATGAATATTCATTTCTCATGTCCTTATACTGCTATATCTGTTGTACTGCTTGATGAAATTCAATCTGATGAATTTGATGCCATATTCTTCACTGATGAAGTATATGAGTTTGTAAGATGCACTAATTCATCTGCAGGATGAATAACCCAAAGCTATTGAGTGGGTCCTCGACAGTGGATGTACAAATCACATGATCGATGACAAGAACTTATTGATGGACACTGCTTTATCTCCATCACATCTGAAGCATATCACCTACGCTGACAAAGGCAAAAGCAAGGTATTGAGTCTAGGTAGGGTTGCGATCTCAAAGGATCAACACATGGACAAAGTCATGCATGTCGAGTCCTTAGGATTCAACCTCATGTCTGTCTCAATGCTTTGTGATTTTGATATGGTTGTCGTCTTTGGCAAATATCGTTGCATTGTGCTCATGGAATCTGACAATTCCAAATTCTTCAAAGGCTTTAGGAGAGGAGACTTGTATATTGTTGATTTCTCTGCAGGACCACAACCTGCCACATGTCTACTTGCAAAAGCTTCAGAAGGCTAGTTATGGCATCGACGACTAGGTCATGCTGGCATGAGGAACTTACATACTCTCACGAAGAAAAAGCACGTCATTGGCATCAGTGTCAAATTCCTCAAAGACCATCTGTGTGGGGCTTGTGAGGCTGGAAAGATGACCAAGTCCAAGCATCCCTTGAAGACTATCATGACTACCACTCATCCTTTTGAATTGCTTCACATGGATCTCTTTGGCCCTACTCATTATGCCACACTGACAAATGCAACATCTCTATATGGCTTTGTTATTGTTGATGACTATTCTCATTACACCTGGGTGCATATCATCACTTACAAAACTGAAGTGCAGGAAGTCTTCAAACAATTTTCCTCAAGGCCTCGACAAATTTTGGTGTGAAGATCAAGTACATCCGGAGTGAAAATGGGATCAAGTTCAAGAATACTGGTCTTGATGATTATCTTGATGAACTTGGTATTACTCACAAGTTATCTGCCCCTTATACTGCTCAGCAGAATGGCATAGTGGAGGGCAAGAACAGGACTCTTGTTGAGATGGCTTGCACTATGCTTGATGAATACAAGACACCTCTGTAGGGGAACGTAGTAATTTCAAAAAATTTCCTACGCACACGCAAGATCATGGTGATGCATAGCAACGAGAGGGGAGAGTGTTGTCCACGTACCCTGTAGACCGAAAGCGGAAGCGTTATGACAACGCGGTTGATGTAGACGTACGTCTTCACGATCCGACCGATCCAAGTACAAAATGTACGGCACCTCCAAGTTCAGCACACGTTCAGCTCGATGACGATCCCCGGACTCCGATCCAGCAGGGTGTCGGGGATGAGTTCCGTCAGCACGACGGCGTGGTAACGATGATGATGTTCTACCGATGCACATCTTCGCCTAAGCACCGCAACGATATGATCGAGGTGGAATATGGTGGAGGGGGGCACCGCACACGGCTAAGGAACGATCACGAAGATCAACTTGTGTGTCTAGAGGTGCCCCCTGCCCCTGTATATAAAGGAGCAAG
Organism: Aegilops speltoides; assembly: GCA_021437245.1. NCBI lineage: Eukaryota > Viridiplantae > Streptophyta > Magnoliopsida > Poales > Poaceae > Aegilops > Aegilops speltoides. The sequence continues at coordinate 445,279,251 of CM038143.1, forward strand.
GGGGGAGGCCGGCCGGCTCTAGGGGGCGCGCCAAGGAGGGGGAGTCCTCCTAGTGGGAGTAGGACTCCCCTTTCCTAGTCCAACTAGGAAGGAGGAAGGGGGAAGGAAAGAGAGGAGAGGAGAGGAAGGAGGGCCGCGCCTCCCCTAGTCCAGTCGGACTCCCCATGGGAGGGGCGCGCCACCTCTGGGCTGCTGCCTCTCTCCCTCAGCCCACTAAGGCCCAATACTTCCCGGGGGTTCCGTAACCCCTCCGGCACTCGTTTTCTCCAAATCACCCGAACACTTCCGGTGTCCGAATATAGTCGTCCAATATATCAATCTTTATGTCTCGACAATTTCGAGACTCCTCGTCATGTCCGTGATCACATCCGGGACTCCGAACAACCTTCGGTACATCAAAACTTATAAACTCATAATAAAACTGTCATCGTAACGTTAAGCGTGCGGACCCTACGGGTTCGAGAACTATGTAGACATGACCTAGAACTGTTTCCGATCAACAACCAATAGCGGAACCTAGATGCTCACATTGGCTCCTACATATTCTTCGAAGATCTTTATCGGTCAAACCGCATAACCACATACGTTGTTCCCTTTGTCATCGGTAGTTTACTTGCCCGAGATTCGATCGTCGGTATCTCAATACCTAGTTCAATCTTGTTACCGGCAAGTCTCTTTACTCGTTACGTAATGCATCATTCCGTAACCAACTCATTGGCCACATTGCTTGCAAGGCTTATAGTGATGTGCATTACCGAGAGGGCCCAGAGATACCTCTCCGACAATCGGAGTGACAAAACCTAATCTTGAAATACGCCAACTCAACATGTACCTTTGGAGACACCTGTAGAGCTCCTTTATAATCACCCAGTTACGTTGTGACGTTTGGTAGCACACAAAGTGTTCCTCCGGTAAACTGGAGTTGCATAATCTCATAGTTGTAGGAACTTTGTATAAGTCATGAAGAAAGCAATAGCAACATACTAAACGATCAAGTGCTAGGCTAACGGAATGGGTCAAGTCAATCACATCATTCTCCTAATGATGTGACCTCGTTAATCAAATGACAACACATGTCTATGGTTAGGAAACATAACTATCTTTGATTAATGAGCTAGTCAAGTAGAGGCATATTAGTGACATTAGGTTTGTCTATGTATTCACACATGTATCATGTTTCCGGTTAATACAATTCTAGCATGAATAATAAACATTTATCATGATATGAGGAAATAAATAATAACTTTATTATTGCCTCTAGGGCATATTTCCTTCAGTCTCCCACTTGCACTAGAGTCAATAATCTAGATTACACAGTAATGATTCTAACACCCATGGAGTCATGATGCTGATCATGTTTTGCTCGTGGAAGAGGCTTAGTCAACGGGTCTGAAACATTTAGATCCGTATGTATCTTACAAATCTCTATGTCTCCCACCTGGACTTGGTCCCGGATGGAATTGAAGCGTCTCTTGATGTGCTTGGTCCTCTTGTGAAATCTGGATTCCTTTGCCAAGGCAATTGCACCAGTATTGTCACCAAAGATCTTCATTGGTCCCGATGCACTAGGTATGACACCTAGATCGGAAATGAACTCCTTCATCCAGACTGCTTCATTTGCTGCTTCCAAAGCAGCTATGTACTCCGCTTTGCATGTAGATCCCGCCACGACGCTTTGTTTAGAATTGCACCAACTTACAACTCCACCATTTAATAAAAACACGTATCCGGTTTGCAATTTAGAATCGTCCGGATCAGTGTCAAATCTTGCATCGACGTAACCATTTACGACTAGCTCTTTGTCACCTCCATAAACGAGAAACATATCCTTAGTCCTTTTCAGGTATTTCAGGATGTTCTTGACCGCTGTTGATCCACTCCTAGATTACTTTGGTACCTACCTGCCAAGCTTATTGCTAAGCATACGTCAGGTATGGTACATAGCATTGCATACATGATAGAGCCTATGGTTGAAGCATAGGGAACATCTTTCATTTTCTATCTATCTTCTGCGGTGGTCGGGCATTGAGTCTGACTCAACTTCACACCTTGTAATACAGGCAAGAACCCTTTCTTTGCCTGATCCATTTTGAACTTTTTCAAAACTTTATCAAGGTATGTGCTTTGTGAAAGTCCAATTAAGCGTCTTGATCTATCTCTATAGACTTTGATTCCTAATATGTAAGTAGCTTCACCGAGGTCTTTCATTGAAAAACTTTTATTCAAGTATCCCTTTATGCTATCCAGAAATTCTATATCATTTCCAATTAACAATATGTCATCTACATATAATATCGAAAATGCTCTGAGCTCCCACTCACTTTCTTGTAAATCAAAGCTTCTCCAAAAGTGCAGATAAAACCATATGCTTTGATCACATTATCAAAGCATTTATTCCAACTCCGAGATGCTTGCACCAGTCCATAAATGGATCATTGGAGCTTGCACACTTTGTTAGCACCTTTTGGATCGACAAAACCTTCCGTTGCATCATATACAACTCTTCTTCCGTAAATCCATTCAGAATGCAGTTTTGACATCCATTTGCCAAATTTCATAATCATAAAATGCGGCAATTGCTAACATGATTCAGACAGACTTAAGCATCGCTACGGGTGAGAAAGTCTCATCGTAGTCAACCCCTTGAACTTGTCGAAAACCTTTTGCAACAAGTCGAGCTTTGTAGACAGTTACATTACCATCAGCGTCGGTCTTCTTCTTGAAGATCCATTTATTTTCAATGGCTTGCCGATCATCGGGCAAGTCAACCAAAGTCCATACTTTGTTCTCATACATGGATCCTATCGCAGATTTTATGGCTTCAAGCAATTTTGCGGAATCTGGGCTCGTCATCGCTTCCTCATAGTTCGTAGGTTCGCCATGGTCAAGTAACATGACTTCCAGAATAGGATTACCATACCACTCTGGTGCGGATCTTACTCCGGTAGACCTACGAGGTTCAGTAGAAACTTGATCTGAAGTTTCATGATCAATATCATTAGCTTCCTCACTAATTGGTGTAGTTGTCACAGGAACCGGTTCTTGTGATGAACTACTTTCCAATAAGGGAGCAGGTATAGATACCTCATCAAGTTCTACTTTCCTCCCACTCACTTCTTTCGAGAGAAACTCCTTCTCTAGAAAGGATCCGAATTTAGCAACGAAAATCTTGCCCTCAGATCTGTGATAGAAGGTGTACCCAATAGTCTCTTTTGGGTATCCTATGAAGACACATTTCTCCGATTTGGGTTCAAGCTTATCTGGTTGAAGTTTCTTCACATAAGCATCACAGCCCCAAACTTTAAGAAATGACAACTTTGGTTTCTTGCCAAACCACAGTTCATAAGGCGTCGTCTCAACGGATTTTGATGGTGCCCTATTTAACGTGAATGCGACCGTCTCTAAAGTATAACGCCAAAACGATATCGGTAAATCAGTAAGAGACATCATAGATCGCACCATATCCAGTAAAGTACGATTACGACGTTCGGACACACCATTTCGTTGTGGTGTTCCGGGTGGAGTGAATTGCGAAACTATTCCGCGTTGTTTCAAATGTAAACCAAACTTGTAACTCAAATATTCTCCTCCACGATCGGATCGTAGAAATTTTATTTTCTTGTGACGATGATTTTCCACTTCACTCTGAAATTCTTTAAACTTTTCAAATGTTTCATACTTGTGTTTCATCAAGTAGATATACCCATATCTGCTCAAATCATCTGTGAAGGTGAGAAAAGAAAATAACGATACCCGCCACGAGCCTCAATATTCATTGGACCACATACATCAGTATGTATGATTTCCGACAAATTAGTTGCTCGCTCCATAGTTCCGGAGAACGGCGTGTTAGTCATCTTGCCCATGAGGCACGGTCCGCAAGTACCAAGTGATTCATAATCAAGTGATTCCAAAAGTCCATCAGTATGGAGTTTCTTCATGCACTTTACACCGATATGACCTAAACGGCAGTGCCACAAATAAGTTGCACTATCATTATCAACTCTGCATCTTTTGGCTTCAACATTATGAATATGTGTATCACTACTATCAAGATTTAATAAAAATAGACCACTCTTCAAGGGTGCATGACCATAAAAGATATTACTCATATAAATAGAACAACCATTATTCTCGATTTAAATGAATAACCGTCTCGCATCAAACAAGATCCAGATATAATGTTCATGCTCAACGCGGCACCAAATAACAATTATTTAGGTCTAAAACTAATCCCGATGGTAGATGTAGAGGTAGCGTGCGACCGCGATCACATCGACTTTGGAACCATTTCCTCACGCGCGTAGATCGTCACCCTCGTCCTTAGCCGATCTTCGCAATTCGTAGTCCTGTTTGAGTTGCAAATATTAGTAATGTAACCAAGATCAAATACCTGTGCTCTGCGAGCATTAGTAAGGTACACATCAATACCATGTATATCACATATACCTTTGTTCACTTTGCCATCCTTCTTATCCGCCAAATACTTGGGGCAGTTCCGCTTCAAAGGTCGATCTTCTTGTAGTAGAAGCACTCGATGTCGAGCTTAGGTCCAGACTTAGGTTTCTTCTCTTGAGCAGCAACTTGTTTGCTGTTCTTTTTGAAGTTCCCCTTCTTCTTCCCTTTGCCCTTTTTCATGAAACTGGTGGTCTTATTGACCATCAACACTTGATGCTCCTTCTTGATTTCTACCTCCGCAGCCTTTAGCATTGCGAAGAGCTCGGGAATAGTCTTGTCCATCCCTTGCATATTATAGTTCATCACGAAACTCTTGTAGCTTGGTGGAGTGATTGAAGAATTCTGTCAATGACACTATCATCAGGAAGATTAACTCCCAATTGAATCAAGTGATTATTATACCCAGACATTTTGAGTATGTGTTCACTTACAGAACTATTCTCCTCCATCTTACAGCTATAGAACTTATTGGAGACTTCATATATCTCAATCTGGGCATTTGCTTGAAATATTTACTTCAACTCCTGGAACATCTCATATGCTCCATGACGTTCAAAACGTCGTTGAAGACCCGGTTCTAAACCATAAAGCATGGCACACTGAACTATCGAGTAGTCATCAGCTTTGCTCTGCCAGACTTTCTTAACGTCGTCCATTGCATTTGCAGCAGGCCTGCCACCCAGCGATGCTTCCAGGACGTAATTCTTCTATGCAGCAATGAGGATAATCCTCAGGTTACGGACCCAGTCTGTGTAATTGCTACCATCATCTTTCAACTTAGCTTTCTCAAGGAACGCATTAAAATTCAACGGAGCAACAGCACGAGCCATCTATCTACAACAAACATAGACAAGCAAAATACTATCAGGTACTAAGTTCATGATAAATTTAAGTTCAATTAATCATATTACTCAAGAACTCCCACTTAGACAGACATCTCTCTAGTCATCTAAGTGATTACGTGATCCAAATCAACTAAACCATGTCCGATCATCACGTGAGATGGAGTAGTTTCAATGGTGAACATCACTATGTTGATCATATCTACTATATGATTCACGTTCGACCTTTCGGACTCCGTGTTCCGAGGCCATATCCTTATATACTAGGCTCGTCAAGTTTAACCTGAGTATTCCGCGTGTGCAACTGTTTTGCACCCGTTGTATTTGAATGTAGAGCCTATCACACCCGATCATCACATGGTGTCTCAGCACGAAGAACTTTCGCAACGGTGCATACTCAGGGAGAACACTTCTTGACAATTTAGTGAGAGATCATCTCAAAATGCTACCGTCAATCAAAGAAAGATACGATGCATAAAGGATAAACATCACATGCAATCAATATAAGTGATATGATATGGCCATCATCATCTTGTGCTTGTGATCTCCATCTCCGAAGCACCGTCGTGATCACCATTATCACCAGCGCGACACCTTGATCTCCATCGTAGCATCGTTGTCGTTACACCATCTATTGCTTCTACGACTATCGGTACCGCTTAGTGATAAAGTAAAGCAATTACAGGGCGTTTGCATTTCATACAATAAAGCGACAACCATATGGCTCCTGCCAGTTGCCAATAACTTTGGTTACAAAACATGATCATCTCATACAATAAAATATAGCATCACGTCTTGACCATATCACATCACAACATGCCCTGCAAAAACAAGTTAGACATCCTCTACTTTGTTGTTGCAAATTTTACGTGGCTGCTACGGGCTGAGCAAGAACCGTTCTTACCTACGCATCAAAACCACAGCGATAGTTCGTCAAGTTAGTGCTGTTGTAACCTTCGCAAGGACCGGGCGTAGCCACACTCGGTTCAACTAAAGTTGGAGAAATAGACACCCGCTAGTCACCTGTGTGCAAAGCACGGTGGTAAAACCAGTCTCGCGTAAGCGTACGCGTAATGTCGGTCCGGGCCGCTTCATCCAACAATATCGTTGAACCAAAATATGACATGCTGGTAAGCAGTATGACTTGTATCGCCCACAACTCACTTGTGTTATACTCGTGCATATAACATCAATGCATAAAACCTAGGCTCGGATGCCACCGTTGGGGAACGTAGTAATTTCAAAATATTTCCTACGCACACGCAAGATCATGGTGATGCATAGCAACGAGAGGGGAGAGTGTTGTCCACGTACCCTCGTAGACCAAAAGCGGAAGCCTTATGACAATGCGGTTGATGTAGTCGTACGTCTTCACGCTCCGACCGATCCAAGTCCCGAACGTACGGCACCTCCAAGTTCAGCACACGTTCACCTCGATGACGATCCCCGGACTCCGATCCAGCAAGGTGTCGGGGATGAGTTCCGTCAGCACGACGGCATGGTGACAATGATGATGTTCTACCGACGCAGGGCTTTGCCTAAGCACCGCAACGATATGACCAAGGTGGAATATGGTGGAGGGGGGCACCGCACACGGCTAAGGAACGATCACGAAGATCAACTTGTGTATCTAGAGGTGCCCCCCTGCCCTCGTATATAAAGGAGCAAGGGGGGAGGCCGGCCGGCCCTAGGGGGCGCGCCAAGGAGGGGGGAGTCCTCCTCCTAGTGGGAGTAGGACTCCCCTTTCCTAGTCCAACTAGGAAGGAGGAAGGGGGAAGGAAAGAGAGGGAGATGGAGAGGGAAAGAGGGGCCGCGCCCCCCTCCCCTAGTTCAATTCAGACTCCCCATGGGAGGGGGCGCGCCACCTCCTGGGCTGCTGCCCTCTCTCTCCCCTCAGGCCCACTAGGGCCCAATACTTCCCAGGGGGGTTCCGGTAACCCCTCCGGCACTCCGGTTTCTCTGAAATCACCCGGAACACTTGCGGTGTTCGAATATAGTCGTACAATATATCAATCTTTATGTCTCGACCATTTCGAGACTCCTCGTCATGTCCGTGATCACATCCGGGACTACGAACAACCTTCAGTACATCAAAACTTTTAAACTCATAATAAAACTGTCATCGTAACGTTAAGCGTGCGGACCCTACGGGTTCGAGAACTATGTAGACATGACCTAGAACTGTTTCCGGTCAATAACCAATAGCGGAACCTGGATGCTCATATTGGCTCCTACATATTCTACGAAGATCTTTATCGGTCAAACAGCATAACCACATACATTGTTCCCTTTGTCATCGGTATGTTACTTGCCCGAGATTCGATCGTCGGTATCTCAATACCTAGTTCAATCTCGTTACCGGCAAGTCTCTTTACTCGTTACGTAATGCATCATTCCGTAACCAACTCATTGGCCACATTGCTTGCAAGGCTTATAGTGATGTGCATTATCGAGAGGGCCCAGAGATACCTCTCTGACAATCGGAGTGACAAAACCTAATCTCGAAATACGCCAACTCAACATGTACCTTTGGAGACACCTGTAGAGCTCCTTTATAATCACCCGATTCGTTGTGACGTTTGGTAGCACACAAAGTGTTCCTCCGGTAAACGGGAGTTACATAATCTCATAGTTGTAGGAACTTTGTATAAGTCATGAAGAAAGCAATAGCAACATACTAAACGATCAAGTGCTAGGCTAACGGAATGGGTCAAGTCAATCACATCATTCTCCTAATGATGTGACCTCGTTAATAAAATGACAACACATGTCTATGGTTAGGAAACATAACCATCTTTGATTAATGAGCTAGTCAAGTAGAGGCATACTAGTGACATTAGGTTTGTCTATGTATTCACACATGTATCATGTTTCCGGTTAATAAAATTCTAGCATGAATAATAAACATTTATCATGATATGAGGAAATAAATAATAACTTTATTATTGCCTCTAGGGCATATTTCCTTCAACCTCCTCGTTTCTGGCCTGAGGCAATTGATACTGCATGCCACATCATCAACAGGGTATATCTTCACAAATTCTTCAAAAAGACCTCATATGAACTCCTCACTGGAAACCCAATGTGAGTTATTTCCAAATGTTCGGTGCTAAATGTTGGAATAGAGATCCTCATCACAATTCTAAATTTTCACCGAAAGCACATGAAGGTTTTATGCTTGGTTATGAACTCGCACACCTACAGAGTCTTCAACACCTTACACCACAAGGTTGTTGAAACTATAGATGTGCGGTTCGATGAAAGTAACGGCTCGCAAAGAGAGGACCTACCTCCTATGCTAGATGAAATGTCTCCTGAGGAATCCATCAAGTTCAAGGTTACTGAGGATGTCATACCCATTGAAGAATCTTCTGAAGAAGTCATTCCAGAACGTGAAGGAAATCATGCTGGTGCATCTGAGGAAAATGGCTCTGAAGAAAATGCTGAGCCCACTCAAAGTCGTCAACCTGCTCATCCTCGCGTTGCAAATGAAGTGCAAATTGAGAGAATCCTCGACGACATCAACGCACCAGGTCCTCTCACACGCTCAAAAGCTTCACATTTGTCTAACTTTTGTGGGCACTTTGCTTTTGTCTCTATCACAGAGCCCACCAAAGTTGATGAGGCATTTCTGGAGCCTGAGTGGATTCAAGCGATGCAAGAGGAATTACATCAATTCGAGCTCAACAATGTCTGGGAGCTTGTCAAGCGACCAGACCCACGCAAGCACAATATCATCGGTACCAAATGGATCTACCGCAACAAGCAATATGAAAATGGCCTTGTGGTGAGGAATAAGCCTCGTCTTGTAGCTCAAGGCTACACACAGGTTGAAGGAATTGATTTTGATGAAACTTTTACACCTGTCGCTAGACTTGAGGCTATTCGCATATTGCTTGCTTATGCTAACCATCATAATATCACCTTATATCAAATGGATGTGAAAAGTGCATTCCTCAATGGTAAGCTCGAGAAAGAAGTATATGTTGCTCAACCACCAGGTTTTGAAGATCCTAAGCATCCTGACAAAGTCTTCAGACTCAATAAGGCCCTCTATGGCCTCAAGCAGGCCCCTCAAGCGTGGTATGATACCTTGAAGGAATTCCTCAAGAAGAAAGGCTTCAAACTCGGTTCACTTGACCCAACTATTTTCACCAAAACCTATGATGATGAATTATTCGTGTGCCAAATATATGTTGATGATATTATCTTTGGATGTACTAACCAACGTTACAGTGACGAATTTGCCTATATGATGAGTGGGGAATATCAAATGTCTATGATGGGAGAACTGAAAGTCTTCTTAGGTCTTCAAATTCGTCAACAGCGCAATGCTTCATATCTCAAGAGAAATACCTCAAGGATGTGCTAAGGAAATTGGCATGCAAGATTGCAAAGGCGTCAAAATCCCTATGCCCACAAATGGCCATCTATGCACCGATGAAAATCGTAAAGACTTCAATCAAAAGGTATACCGCTCCATGATTGGTTCTTTATTGTATCTATGTGCATCTAGGCCAGATATTATGCTTAGTGTTTGCATGTGCGCCTGTTTTCAAGCTACACCGAAGGAATCACACCATAAGGCTGTGAAACATATTCTTCGATATCTAGCTCACACTCCAACACTTGGATTATGGTATCCCAAGGGCTCAGTTTTTGATCTCATTGGATATTCTGACTCTGACTATGCCGGTGATCGAGTGGATCGCAAGTCAACATCAGGCACATGCCATTTCCTCGAACGCCTTGGTATGTTGGTCCTCGAAGAAGCAGAACTGCGTATCACTCTCTACTGCTGAAGCTGAGTACATTGCTGCTGGTTCTTGCTGTGCTCAATTGCTATGGATGAAGCAAACCCTCAAGGACTACGACATCAATATGAAGAATGTGCCACTCTACTACGACAACGAGAGTGCCATCAAGATTGCTCATAACCCAGTTCAACACTCGAAGACTAAGCACATCCAGATTTGTCATCATTTTCTTCGAGATCATGTGTTAAAGGGAAACATCTCCATCGAGCACGTGAAGACTGAAGAACAGCTAGCGGATATCTTCACAAAGCCCTTGGATGAGAAGATATTTAGCAAGTTGTCCTGTGAGCTAAATATCTTAGAATCTTCGAATGTTCTTTGAAAAGGACACACATCCTAACACTTATGCAAAATTGATGACTTAGATGTGCAACACACGAAGTAACATTTTTTTCAATCAATGAAGACTAACCCTTCAAGTGTGAAGAAATTAACGAAGAATTTGATTCTTAGAGCCCTACGGCAATTTTACGCGGCGTCTGAAATCATCATTCTTATACGGTGGGTCACGTCACCAACAAAAGTTGAAATTCTTCAATTTGAGTTTTTCTTGATTTTTGCAAATTCTTCAATTTTCAAATTCTTTAACTTTGCAATTTCTTCAACTTCTCAACTGATGTTCTTCATTGCCTATATATATATATATATATATATATATATATATTTGAGTTTTTATGTCCTCAACAACATTCACTTATAGCTAATTCTTCAAGTTGTTTTCCTTCTAAGTGAATGTGATCGGACCCATTCCCCCTCTATGCTAAACTCAACCCAGTCTGTTCACAAATTCTTCATGTGTGTTCTATTTGAAACCCGTTCAAAATCTTCACTTTGTCCTGGTCAGCTAAAGAATTTGTGAACGAAATGTTAAAATTTTTATATCTGTGTTTTCGGCTTTTGCCGCTCAAACCTTTCCGCATCCCACGGAAGATTAAACTACTCACCCGCGATCTACCACAATCTCCACCTCTCTGTACGTGGGTGACACTTGTCGCTAGGATGGCAAGGGTCAGGGGCATGTTCATCCAATTTCTTCGGACGGGCAGTTTTTTACTTTGGCTATAAATAGCCCCTCCCTTCCTCAGACTTCATTTAATCTGCTCGACCTCTCCTTGCTTGAGCTCTCAGACCTAGCACCGCTGCTACACTGCATCATCACCTGTGAGGAAGAGCTTCACTGCCTCGACCTCGTCGTCGTCGTACTCGCGCCAGCTGCGGAAATCTTCACTCCGTCACCGCCGTAGTTGTCTCTCACAGCCGAGTTAGGGCGTGGGAGATCTGAACGGACGAACTTCTCTACTTGCACTCCCAGTTCGTCGTGTTCTTCATTTAGGGTAATTAAAATCTGATTTTACTTCCCTACTTTGATTCTCATGTTTTCCTCAAAATCTTCAAAAGGTGTTTATTCTTCAACTTCCAATCCCTTAAACACCCAAGTGCATCTGTCTTTGATTTGTTTCTCTAAGCTATGTTTTTCCTTAAGATTCCTCAATTGTGTGGATTGCCAAATCTATACAACTCTGTAACCAAAGTCAAGAACGCTTACTGAAATTCCTCAAGACTCCCATGGTCAAATTCCTCAAACTTGATACTTTTGAAAAACTTCTGAGAACGTATATGACCTCTCCAAATTTTTTGCACCTATACTCTTTTCATAGGTACAAAATGTCTGCTGCTGAATCACTAGGTTCTCATCAACTTAACTCACAACGTTCCTTGAAGATAAGTTGCATACTTCTTTAGAAAGATCAATTGTTCAAAATCCTCAAGTGAAGAAAATGGCTGATGGTAAAAGACCTCAGAAGGGAGGAGAAAGGCCAGGGAAAAATACTGCTTTTGAAATCCCTGAAGACATTTATGCTGAGTATAGCACACCTCATGAAGCCACACATGGCAAAGAAAACAAGAATCGGCACAAAGTTCGCATACAGAGGATTGAGAGGAGATGGGCTAAGGAATGGAGGGAATATCGTTATGTTACTCCCAGGTACATGAAGAAATTCATAGTTAACCCTCCATGTCCAAGACCTCCATTGGCTCCAGGCCAAGTAGTTGATCCCTTAAGCATCAGAAGTGGTGAGGAATTTCCCGAAGAATGGGCCAATCACCAAGCTAAATTGGCTAAAATTGCAAAAGAAGCAGTGCATAAATTCAACAAAGATTCTGCTGTTGTTGCTGCTGAGGCCTCTGCTAGCATGCCTAAGAAGGCTTTGCCAAAGAAATATGCTGTGAAGCCAAGTTCCTCAATAGCTATGCCCTCACGGCCAAGTTTGTCAAAGCCCTCAAAGAAAATTCCTCAGGCAACATCTTCAAGGGTTGTGCCAATTCCCTCTGCTGCCTCCAAATCCTCAATTGCTGCTGCAAAGTCTTCAACACCTATGCATCTTGCCATGTGCCAACGGACTATAGGATTTTCTATTGCTTCAGGGGCATCTGCAAGTTCCTTAGTTCCACCACAGTCCTCAACAGGTCCAACTCTGTTGAAGAAAAAGGCCACTGCTGGACGTGGCTCGAGGCCATGTCCTCATAAGAAGCAAGTTGCTTTTCAAGTTCTGTCTGATGACGACAAAGCTGATGATGAAGAACTTGTTGAAATCATCAGGAACTTGCTCAATGCCTTCATAGGCAAAGAAAAATGGAAGTTTTAGAAGGCCAGGCAGGTCAAGAAAGCTCAATACAAAAAGGAGCGTTTTTTTGAAGAAAAATGTTGTGAATATGACTCCTGAAGAACTTGTGACTATGCAAAAGGAGATCAAAGCTCTCAGTGATGAATTTGACACTTATCATGCAGATTGGCTAGGTGCTAAAGTCAGATTTGTTAAACTGGTCAAGGGGCTCAAACCAAATGTTGCAGCTACATCACAACATGAAATTCCTCAGGCTAACGCATCTGCTCAGCCTACTGAAGAAAATGCTAGCACAGCTGATGAAAAATAGACTATTGATGACACTAAGAGTACCAGGGCTACTGAATAAATTCCAGCTCCTGAAGAAACTGCTAGGGCAACCTCCAATGTTGCACCTGAAGAACAACCCAGGCAAGCTGAATTTGCTGCTGCGCCTGAAGAAACTAAACATGCCAGGGCAACTGCATCAGTTGTGCCTAAAGAAATTGTAGCACTTTCATCTGTTCCTCTTGCAAAGTCATCACAGATGAAGAATATCAACCTTCCTTCTGCATCAAAAGTGAAGAAACCAAAGCTGCGGAGAAGTCAACTGTGAAGAAAAGGAAAGCATCAGTGACTGTAGAGTCTTCAGCTCCCAAGAAAGTGAAGACTTTGACAAGTTCCTTCACTAACCCCATTGATGTTGTTCCTATTTCTATTATACCATCAAAGGAAATTGTCTCATTTGGTGAAGATTATGTCATTCCAGACGACATTGATGAGGAAAATCTTTCTACTGCTTCTTCAGAGCAGTTGGATGAAGAAATTGAAGTGGAAGACATCCCTTCAACTCCATTGGTATCATTGCCCATGCCTCAGCTCACTGCTGAAGAGGAAGGCATTGAGGAATTGGAAGAAGATGAGGATGTGGACATTGGCTCTACAACACCAGTTCTGAATGATGACTATTGGGAAAGACTTCATCCCAATTCGCCATTGACCACCCCTCTGCATCAAATTCCTCAGTCCCCTATGCAAACTGAAGAAATTCAAACAGGGCCTGAAGGATGTCAAACTTCACTTCTTTCCATTCCTGAAGAAGTTCCAGCTACTGCAGCTGAAGAAATGGAGACCCAGACTGCTGTTGAAACTTCCGCTGAAATTCCTCAGCCCGTGGCTCCAAAAGTTGTGCTCCAAGAGGGTGTGAAGCCTTCAACTGTTAATCTTCAGCCCAAGCCACAAAATGCTCATACAAAGAAGCCGAAATTCAAGGCTGATGATTTCTTCACTGAGCACCATTTCTTCACGAATTTCAATCCTTATGACTCAGCAAGACTTCGACGCAAGCGGTTCTGGACTGCCAGTCAGATGAACTTCTACTCTTCACTCTTATTCGACAAGGACAAGGTATTTGAGCACTGTCAAATTCCTCATGAGGATATGGAGTCTCTCCCGTGCTTCCAACCTGTTCTGAGTGTTCTTCTTGACGCTGGGCTCTTGAACTTCTGCACTGACATCTGCGACTGAAATGAAGAGCTAATTCTTCAATTCTATGCTACATTGCACCTCATTGGAAATGTGGATGATCTAAATTCATGGGTGCTTGATTGGATGACTGAGAATACTCATTACAAAGCACCGAGCTCTGAATTACTTCATGTCATACCAGTCAGTCCTCCTGCTGAAGGCGCAAGGCTCATATTTGAGGAACCTGAACTTTCAAATCATCTAATGCAAGTGCTAATGAAGCCTTTGAAGGCTGTCCAAGCTCCAAGGACCACACTCCTCGTGAAGGAATTGCTATATGTGCCAAGGACAATATACCACATTCTCACCAAAACTCTTAGTCCAATCAAGGGCCACAACTCTAAAGAAGAAGAGGTTGTTGGCATCATGAAGAATCTGCTATTCATCATCCATGGCATTCCTATCAACTACCATGATTTCTTCATGAGTACTTTGGCCAATGCTGCTCTTTCACCTTTTGAGTTGAAGCCTTATGCTCCCTGGATCATGAAATTCAACAGACCAAGGTCTTCAATTCATTACAAGGCAGATTATCAAAATCAACTCAACTTTTTTCCTCCTATTGAAGTCCTCAAAAGGACAATTTCCTCAGCTGATGAGAAAGGCAAAGCTGCTGTTATTGATGAGGGCACTCGTCCATTGGATGGTCAATTTTGCAAAGCTACATCTTATTCCACCAATGATCACTCTACAACTCAAGATTCTGCTGCAAAAGCTTCCAAGCAAAATCCTCAAGCCACTGCTCCACGAGTGATGACTGATCGTGAGCTTCTTCTAAGTCTCCATCAGAAGGTCGATCGCAATCACAAGTGGGTCAAGCGTTAATTTGGCTCAATTCTTAATAATATGATTATCCATCAAAACACTGTGAAGAAAAACCATTACTACTTGCATGAAGTATTTGATCGCACTTGGGCCATATTGTCTTACCTCCACGGTGATGAAGACCTCAAGAAGATGGGATTTCAATAGGACTTTGACTGGTCTCATCCTCCTTCGAAGAAATTCAAGAAGGTCAAAGTTCCTCAGCTCGTCACCAGTTCATATTCTTCATCGCGGGAGACGGATGAAGCTGAAGATTTGAATGACACTGCGGCAGGCCCTACCTCAACAGATGACCCCAACAATGCTGGCGCTCCTCCATCGACATCATGATGATATTCTCTAGGGGTCTTCAGGGGCGTTAGTCCTCATTTGCGTCCCTTTTGGTCATTCGATGACAAAGGGGGAGAAATTTGAGTTAGTCTTCAAGCGGGTCTTATATATGGGCGTTTTTTCCGTCAAGTTAGAACTCTTCCTCTTTTGAGGTGTTTGCTCTGATGAGTTGTAAACTTAAGTCCGATGGTGGTCTGACACTTTTTGAACTACTTTCTGCATGCTTATTTCCTCAAGTACCTTAATGCACGCATGACGAATTTTGTCAGACACCATATTTCATCATGCATTTCAAATTCTTCATATCATACGTTAAATGCGTGTATGAATTACAAGATATAGGGGGAGATCTCCATGATATTACTATACAATGTGCATTGGCTATACAAAGCAAATTCCTCAAATATGCACATATTTAGGGGGAGTTCTTCTATATCTTGCAATCAAATTCCTCAATATCAGTATTTACACTTCATATATCCCTATTGAAAATTTAACGTATTTGTCATCAATCACCAAAAGGGGAAGATTGTAAGTGCATCTAGTGCCCCTTAGTGATTTTGGTGTATTGAAGACTTATAGGTTAAGGGACTAATGTGTTTGTGAGTGTACACATGTTCTATGAGTCTATGAGGAGTTTTATATTTACGAAGAAAGTCCACCCCTAAAAATGAATGTCCTCAGTTGAAGACTTTGGTTTTCTTGAAGACTTTGAAACTGAGGAAATTGGTGTGACCTTGAAGATTTTGATATTGATGCGAGGATTATGAAGCGTGAAGATTTTTGTTTTCGTAGTTTCATTTTCTCTTTCTTGAGTCATAGTAAACACCGTACTGTTAAAGGGGGTCGAGGTAAAACTAAGGAAACACTTTCCAAGTGATGCTCATCTCAAAATCTTACACCTACCCAATCCTTGCGAGTGAAGCCATTGGAAATCTCATACAGTCCAGTTAATTTCTTCAGTGACAGAGGCGAAGATCTTCTGTTCTCTGAGGAATTTTTTTCTGACTGAGGAGTTAGGAATTCACCAGTGTGGATTGCCTACAGGTGAGGAACATGATAGCCCCGAGGAATTTGAGATCTCAAATTTCTGACCATTGCTGTGCTACGCGCCAGCTGTTCCAAAATATGCTACCCACCTAACAATCATATCATTGAAGGGCATTTATGTATTATCATGTCGGGCTGCTCCTAGGTTATAAATAGCCCCCTACAACCACTAGCTGGTTGGCTGCTCCGAGAGAAACTGACACATGTCATTGAGAGCATCCCATCCTCCGAGAACTTTGTGCGAAAATCATCAAGTGAGGATAAACCCAAACCCAAAAACCTACAACCCAAAGTGATTGAGCATCACTAAAGACATTGTTCCTGTGTGGAACCGATTCTTGTTACCTTTGAGGACTATGCATCCTCCAGACGGTTAGGCGTCATGGTCTAGAGCATCCAAGAGGAATTATGGATCGCCGAGTGACCGAGTCTGTGAAGGTTTGGAAGTCACCTGAAGACTTACCACGAGTGATTGGGCGATGTCTGTGTGATCTTAGCTCAAGGAGAATACGGCGAGGACGTGTGTCCTCAGGTTTAAATACCTTGCCGCTCCAACCAGACGTACGACTGTCACAGTAGTTGGAACTGGTCTACCAAATCATTGTCTTCACCAAGCTACTGGTTGTATTTCCTCAACCCTTTCATTTCCTCATTCATGTGTTGATGAAATTGATCGTTACTATTTGAAGACTTTGACTGAAGACTTTCTCAATTTCCTCAACCCTCATTCTTCAGTCACTTTGTCTTCAGCCTACTTATCCTGTTTACACACTACCTGTGCTCAATGTATGTTTCATTTCATCATGATGACTATGCTACTTCTTTGTTATGCATGCACCCAAGTACTTATTCTACTGCTTGTCGTTTGTTGCTTAGGAAATTCCTCAAGTTGAATTTCCTTAGTGATGAATTTGTAAAAATCGCCTATTCACCCCCCTCTAGTCGATATAACGCACTTTCAGTTACTAAATCAATGTCAAACTATCTAGGTGGACTTCTCCGAGGTGTAGTCGGTGAAACAAGTGATCGTGGAGTCAGAGCACGTAGGGGCATCCTCGCCATAGTGGAGGACCAAGCATTGTCGGGAATGATGGTTGGTGGACTTAATGGCACCGGGTCATTACTCTCCTTACGTTGTGGGGCCTTGCTCTCCTTAGTTGGCGGATTCTTCTTGGCCAGATCCTCAAAATACTTTATTAGGATCAGCTGCGGGTTCTCCTTAATGAGCGCTGCCAAGCGGTGATCGGCGCTCTTCTCCTTGACCATGGAGTAGACCCTAACGAAAGATGCGTCGTCGTCAGAAGCCATAACCGCGAAATCGATCGGTGCTAACACCTTTTATCACACATTGAAAAATAACATAAGAATCAAACATCAAAGATTACTTCTAAACAAATTTATCATGGTGGACACTCTCACGGATATTTTGACTTTCGGTGATGGTCCAGCTAGGTGAGCCAATGTGCGTTATCAAGGTATAACAACAAGAGCTCACCTAGATCGACCGCCATTGTTAAAAGTTGATTTTCTTCCTCCAGGAACAACTCTCATCGACTGTCAGTGATGGTCGCTCTTTCTCTGCTCCCCTTGTTCTACGAAGATCTCAGAGAAAGAGCGGACGAAGAGCGACCCCCTACAACAACAGCCGGTAACATCTGTCATCTGTCAAATATGGTGGACACTCTTTGGTGGTTGTATATAGGGGGGACACTCTCATTGGTATTTTGACTTTCGGTGATGGTCAAGCTGGGTGAGTCCATCATGCGTGACAAAGGTATATCATAGGACGAACTTGACCAGATTGACCGTCATCATCAAAAGTCAATTCCTTTCCTCCAATAACAACTCTCGTGAATGTGGGTGATAGTCGCTCTTTCTTTGCTCCTCCAGCTTTATCAAGATCTCAAAGGAGGAGCAGAGGAAGAGCGACCCCCTATGACAACAGTTGGTAATATCTCTGATATGTCAAATATGGTGGACAATCTCTCATAGGTATTTTGACTTTCGGTGGTGGTCGAGTTGGGCAAGCCCATCGTGCGTTATCAGGGTACAATAGGACAAACCATCAGAGATCGACCGCCATCGTCAAAAGTTGATTTCTTTCCTCCAAGAACAACTCTTATCGACTGTTAGTGATGGTCTCTCTTCCTATGTCCCTCCTATTTTCAAAA
This sequence comes from Aegilops speltoides, assembly GCA_021437245.1. Classification (NCBI taxonomy): domain Eukaryota; kingdom Viridiplantae; phylum Streptophyta; class Magnoliopsida; order Poales; family Poaceae; genus Aegilops; species Aegilops speltoides. The sequence continues at coordinate 445,297,877 of CM038143.1, forward strand.
GATCATAGAGGAGGAACAGAGGAAGCGTGACCCCCTACGAAAACACTCAGTACCATTCCTCTCAAAATATCTCTCAACTGTCAAATATGATGGACACTCGCTCAAGACAAAGAAAGTACTAGATAAAAACTAGAACTACTAAAAAAACTACAACAAAAAACTACTAGATAAAAACCAATACGAAAACTACTACATTACTAAAACAACATAAGCTATACACACACAAAATACTACAAAACACAGGACATAAAAATTACATACAAACTACTACAAAACATACAAAACTAGCTACTATAAAACCTAAATAATGCTCACGTTGGGGTGTGTCGGTGGAGAAGCCGATGGGATGGGGCGACTAGTTGGGTGGGCGCCGCGGTGAAGGAGGGCGGGGCGCCGGTGGGGTTAGGGGTCACCACAGTCCGGGGTGCAGCGATGGGGGTGGACAAAGGGAAGAAGGAGCGGTGAGGGGAGGGCCGGAGGGGAGTCGTGAGGTGTGAGAGCGTCGAAGGGGGACGGCGGTTATGTGGACTGGAAGAGAGAGAGAGAGAGAGAGAGAGAGAGAGAGAGAGAGAGAGAGAGAGAGAGAGAGCGGGGAAATTGACTTAAGTGTCCCGTGCAGGTTTTGCTGACCGTCTGTCGATGGGGCTCTTGAAAAAGGTCTTCAAACCTAGATCTAGGTTTTGACCTTTACCGAGTGTAGGTCCCGGGAAAGGCAGATGACCCACAAGTATAGAGGATAAATCGTAGTCCTTCTGGTAAGTAAGAGTGTCGAACCCAACGAGGAGCGTATGAAATGACAAGCGCCAAAGAAGGTAATTTCTGCGCAATCTTTGAAATTGTCGATAATGTAGTTTGATAGAAAGATAATTTGTAACGAGCAAGTAATAGTAATGGTAACATAAGTGCAGCAAGGTAGCCCAATCCTTTTTGTAGCAAAGGACAGGCCGGAACAATCTCTTATAATAAGCAAAGCGTTCTTGAGGACGCACGGAAATTTCATCTAGTCACTTTCATCATGTTTGTTTGATTCGCGTTCGCTACTTGGATAATTTGATATGTGGGTGGACCGGTGCTTGGGTGTTGTCCTTACTTGAACAAGCCTCCCACTTATGATTAACTCCTCCCGCAAGCATCCGCAACTACGAAAGAAGAATTAAGATAAAATCTAATCATAACATTAGACATATGGATCCAAATCAGACCCTTAAAGAATATCACATAAACTAGGGTTTAATCTTTTGTCACTCTAGCAGCCCATTATCTAATAACTACTCCACAATGCATTCCCTTTGGCCCAAATATGCTGAAGTGTCATGTAGTGGACGTTCACATAATAACACTAAGGGAATCACAACATACATATCATCAAAATATCAAACAAATACCAAATTCACATGATTACTTATGACAAGACTTCTCACATGTCCTCAAGAACAAAAGTAACTGCTTACAAGACATATTCATGCTCAAGATCAGAGGTGTATTGAATAGCATAATAGATCTGAACATATAATCTTCCACCAAATAAACCAACTAGCATCAACTACAAGATGTAATCAACACTACTAGTCACCCACAGGTACCAATCTGAGGATTTGATACAAAGATTGAACACAAGAGATGAACTAGGATTTTGAGATGAGATGGTGCTGTTGAAGATGTTGATGAAGATTGGCCCTCCAACAATACGAGGGTTATTGTGGATGACGATGGCTTCGATTTCCTCCTCTCGGAGGGAAGTATCCCCGACGGAATCGCTCCGCCGATTAAGTCGGGGGCGTCACAGGAATCTCGGTGTGTTCGCTCCGCTTAGTAGTTTAGGTTAGGTCTTTTTAGTCCTCGCAGGTGCGGCGCTCGGGCGGATGGCGACGCTTCTTCTTCAATTTTGTCTTGGCTCCGCTCCTCATAGAGTTTGTTAGTCGACGGAGCTCTGACATAGATTCCTACTGTCTCCTTCTGTTGGTGAGGTTAGAGTTTTCTCGTCATGTGGCGAGATTTGATGTCAGGTGCTTCACATCTATTCAAGAGTTCAACAGCGACAAATGCAACTCAAGGGCGCTGGCCCTTGGGCACGTGCACCAAGACTTACCGTCTGTCATCGACAAGGTCCAGCCTGCTCTGATAGGGGAGCGGTGACAATGCAGCGTCAGCGCCTCATTCATGCGACAGTAGTGGTCGTTCGGTGGTCTCGAATCCTCGACGTAATTTCTATTATGTTTGAGATACTTTATACTTTTGATAAAGTTTTATAATAGATCTGATTATTTTCGTAAAAAAAGAACTTCAAACTGGCTTTGTAATTTCTTCTTCTTTTGAGGGGTGCTTTGTAATGGTGTGTGCTGATTAATAGATGTATGGACCTTTTCACGTAAGAAATAAGTACTACGGACTGGCTACCCCACACACACAAAAAAAAACTACGGACTGGCTCACGTTTGGCATGCATGCATAGTCCCCGAGGAAAACAGAGCACGCATGCATTCGGCCTATTTCCGGACATGCAATCTATAACCGCATTTGGCCCAAACCGAGGGTTGCGTGCCGTCCCGAAGAAAGACGAAAAGGAAGCTTCCTTCCTCCTTCGGGCTGCTCGAGCGTTTGCTTGAGGACATTTTGCATTAGTTATACTCCGCGCCTCACTGCGTGCTTTTTGGCAGATTCCAGTGTGACGTTTCGCCTTTTTGGTTTCTTTATGTGACCGGCATCTCGCCTTGTATGCGCCTTGCGTTTCCTCCTTGTCTCACTCACGCAACGTGCCCCACTCCCGTCACACATGCTTTGCACAACCACGTCACGAGGGAGCCTGGCTGTCACCCATAGAGTTCTACCGTCCTGGTAACGCGGCCGCAGTTACGGTGAAGATGCGATAAGATTAACTGACCGAAATTATGTAACAAACAACGAATTCTTTTCTACAAACATTTTTTTCCTTTTTTTCCGAAAAAGAGCATTACCTCCGACTTCTGCATCAGGACGATGCATGCATCCATATAATATTAATTTATCATTGTGTTTGCCAACATCACTTGCGTCCCCCTCACTTTCTACATAGCGACGCAGCAAGAAGAGTTCGAGTGCCACAAACATGATACCAAACTTCGAATATATAGGGGGAAAAGAAGAATTCGTTTATGGACAGTGTAAAAGACACACAAAAGACACAAATTTGAATGCCATTTATAGCTAGGTTTCCCTCTTTTCTATATGTGTGGATCGAATTTAAATATGAAATTATGTGTGACCGTAGACACATCTTTTGTCAACCTGCTAAATTGCACGAAAATATGGGATCAAGCATTGATAGCGCTAGCTTTTTTTTCTATCTTTTGAAAGAGTTTCCGCATACCATTGAACAAATATCAAATTACAACACGAGCTCGCGAAAACCATGAGAGGAAAGGAGAGAGGACACATGTCCAGAAACATTTGCAACAAAACTCCACCGGAGTGGATTTTAGCAACCACCATCCTCGCCACTTGCTGTCTTCAGAGACGAAAAAGCACCATCGTACCATACTACCATGAGGGCTTTGTGAGCTGAAGAAGAGGCTTGCTGTTGCCAAGGCCATCATGGTTGTGGCACATTGACTGGGGATCATCCATGTACTCCTTGAAACCGGATGCGCCATATGTCGTCGGAGCAGAATGCTAGAACCACCACCCACTAGCCTCCAACTTTGTACTTGGACCTTCATCTTCCCCCAAACAAAGACAACACATCACGAGATGGAATCCACCATAGACACAATAAACACCGCCAGATTTATACCACCAAGAAAATGGTGGAGTAAGGCACCCACAACTCCCTAGCGTTCACCACCAGGGGCGTCGTCGAGATGAGTCTGAGATCGGGGAAAATTTGTTCCAAGCACGACGTCACCTCCATCCAAAACATCGCCGTAGGACACACTAATACTAACCCTAACTACAACCAACGCAGAAAGCCAGGGTTTCCACAGCCATCCGTCGCCAGAGTGGCGACCGGAGGGGGAGATAACCCATAGCCTCACTGGCACATCGAGGCAGGAGTTGGTTGTCTCCCTGATCACCATTTTTCTATGACCAGGGGGAGCTAAGCGGTTAGCACATTGCGAGCCACCAAAATACTTAGGTCCTCGAAGAAAAACTGAAAGAAGCATTGGCCACGACCATGAGTATGACCATCATTATTCCCTACCAGACGACAATTAACGTGGCAGCGCCTATCACAGGGTAAGGACATACCAATAATGTTTACCGTTGCACCTATATCATAGAGTAACGACAGACTAGTACCATTTACCATTGTGCCTACATCCTATAGCACTAGTAGAAAACAGGGCATTGGTCCCGGTTCCAGAGGGCCTTTAGTCCCGATTCTGCAACCGGGACAAAATGATCGGGACTAGTGCCCATTACTTTTAGTCCCGGTTGGCTTATGAACCGGGACTAAAGGAGCTCCTTTTAGTAATGAAAGACCAATACCGTTTATCGTTGCGCCTATATCATAGAGTAATGACAGACCAATACCGTTTACCGTTGCGCATATATCATAGATTAACCACATACTAATATTGTTTACTATTACTTGTTCCAAAATATATGCAACCTAAAGACCGTTGCAATAATTCGTAGCCACAAACATGCTTACCTTAAATGTTTGTAGGTTGCATTCTCATTACCAAGCGAAAATGCTCATGTACCATTTTATTGCTCTTTTTGATATGTAAGGTCATAACAATTGTATATGCATCCGTCTATAGATACTCAACAGTACCGATAAGAAAAAGTCACACATATTTTTCACTTTCGTGGATTGTGATTGCGATGTCGTTGACACGAAAGGAACAAGTTGCATATTCTGACTCGTCGTTTTCATAGATCCCGAGGGTCTATAGCGATCCCCACTCGTTTTCCAATACATATAACTGTATTGGTCATAGAATCAATAAGATCAACACACCACTTTTCACATGACTCTTTAGTAGGAATATATAAGCAAAATATCCGTTTGTGGTATTGAATGTTCATCATACAAAATCGACGCTGTAAAGCATTAATACTCATTTTTTACTTATCTACGAAGTACGTAAGCTTGTATTTCTGGAATAAATTTTTATAAAAAATAAGGAATATTTATTTGTGTGGAATGTTCATGAAGTTGATTGGAACTGGACTAAAAAATAATTAAATTGTTTTACTTGGAAACCAAAGAACTGATTAAAATAGAAATTGATTGGAATTCCACATAAGTATTCCCTCCGGAAAGAAATACCAAACACTCTTATATTTCTTTACAGAGGGGGTAATTATTTGTATGGAATGGGCTTTTCTATGGTACTGGACCAATAACAATGCAAATAAAAATGAGCTAATGTTTGTCGAATATTAATTGTAAGGAAATTAATTCTCAGCAAATGTATTAATTTTTACGTGCACACCAACGATCCAATTCCACTGAAAAAAGTTGCCATTGGGATCTCAGTGGCCGAGCCCTTTATGCGCATACGGACACACCTATATTTGGAAGTTTGTACGGAGCAGCGCCTCCCTGTCAGCTGTAACAAACTCGTCATCCGAACTGGCTCTTGCTTGCTCGAGTGAGATGTACCGACAGCCCGGGCCCACTGCGCAACAGCTGACCTCCTGAGAAAGCTGGCTACTCATGGTCTACATGGGGCGCCAGAGACAGAGATGGGATCCAAGGGCCCATCTTCGCCTGGTCTGTGTAATGTGTGTACTTGAAACGTCATATTCTAGGAAGGTTTCTTGCCGTCGGATGAACGTGGGCCGGGAGATTAAAGGCTGAGGCGGCACCTCCTGCTCTATATGATGCGGGTCCCTGGATCTTCATCTTGACAGCGACTTGCCTTCTTCCCTGTGCCAGACTCTTCCCCTCTCTCTCTCGCTCGATTCCGCGAAATTCCACCTTCGCCGACCTCCTCCCTTGTTTCCGAGTTCCGACCTCCGGCGATGGCGTCGTTGGGGGACATGCTTTTGAACCAGGAGCTGGCGGCGGTGGCAGCCATGTCGGCGGACGCGCACGGCAGGTTCGGAAGGTACACCCTGAGCCCTGCCCATGGTTTTTCCCACTTCCAGCAAGCTGGCAGCTCTCCGACAGGATTCCCCGACACGGGATTGCTCGTTTCCGGCTTCGGCATGCCTCCCTCCACCTTCATCATGCCGGAAGGGACCAACGCGGCCGCCGGTTATGGCGCTGAGGTCGTCCCGGTGGAGATCCCCGTGGTCCGGCGACAGAGACCTGCCGCCAGGAACGATGGGGCGACACCGTTTAGAGGACCGTGGACGGAGGAAGAGGACGAGTACGTGAAAAAGCTGAATCCGAGTCGTTTTTGAGCAGCTTGATCTCGCGGCATGCAAGCTGTTCTTCTTAATTGATCAATTTGCTTTCTTGTTTGCAGACTTCTCCGGAGATTGGTCGATGAGCATGGCGAACATAAGTGGGCGACCATTTCAGAGCACCTCCCGGGACGGATCGGCAAGCAGTGCCGTGAGCGATGGACGAATCACGTGCGCCCCGGCATCAAGGTGATGCACCATCGCAGCTTATAGTCTTGATCTGATTTTAATTATGGGAAATCTTTCATAGATCTATATGATTCGGAAATCTAAATTGTCTTAGTTTAGTTTTTACTACGTTCGAAGCATGCTGAACTTTTGGTCGTACAATTCGGAGTGGGTATTAACTGAGGAATGAATAGTTCGTCATGCTGCATGACTTTATTTTAATCATTAACTGCGCTAATTTCTTCATCAAGGCCACTAATTGTTCGCGTGAGTAATTTTGTCCGTGGCCCTTGAGAAGAGATTGGAGGGAGAAAATGGTCAAGCACATTAGTTCTACAAATTTTTTTGCAGAATTGCAGATGCACATTAGTTCTACATTAGTTCTACAATTCATCTCTATACGCCTATGAATTGCTGGAGGACCTTGCCATCTGAAGACGTTCGAAAAAAACCATCCAATTTCTAATGATTATTTGTTACTCTTTCCTGAGTTTCAGCCAGGCCAAGCTTCAGATGTCTATATATTATTGAGCTTTGTTGTGAGGATTCAGTGACGCAATTTATTTCTACCAAAATAAGGCGAATTTGAAAAACTACCACGTTTCCGTTTCAGAATGAATATACTATCGTAGTACTAATATGTCCAGTATGATATGCAATTCAATTACACTTGCTTGTGCCAATCATCTGGAGACATTAACTTTTGATTGACATAATCACATTCCAGAAGGAGCACATCTGGACTGAGGCGGATGACATACTGCTGATCGACGCGCACAAGGTCCACGGAAACCGTTGGTCGTCGATCGCGAGGTGCCTGCCTGGCCGGTCGGAGAACGCCGTCAAGAATCACTGGAACGCGACAAGGCGGAGCCTCAAGTCCAAGCGCCGGTTCAAGAAGAAGACGAGCCAACAGGCCGCCCCGGGCCAGTTCACCCTCCTCGAGGAGTACATCCGCGACAAAATGATGGCTGACGAGAACGTGGCGCCATCGTCTCCATTGGCCGGCGTCGCGTATGACGGCCAGGTCGTTCCAGGTGCCGCTGCAATGCTGGCGGTCTCCACCCCACCGGGGATGGGTCAGTACCTCCACCCAGCCAACGCGGCCGGGTCATCGTCGCAAGCAGGGATGATGAACCTGAGCGTGCCGTTGCCGGACCTCAACGCCTACAGCGGCGAGATGCTGGAGCGATACTACTACCCGACCTACAGCAACAACCTGATGCCCTATGGACCAGAGCCGGCATTTCCGCATTTTTTTAGTGCCCAGGGACGCATGCATGCTGCATGCACGAACCTTAACTTGTTCCCGCTCCCCCAGCACCCCGGTGGCGGCTACTACGGCGGCGAGACGGGCCGCAGCAGCGCCGGTGGCGGCTACTACGGCAGCGAGACGGGCCGCAGCAGCGCCGGTGGCAGCAGTGATCAGGACGAAGACGTGGCCCAGATGGCCTCCAGGGAGTTCCAGACGTCCGAGGACGAGGCCACACTGGACCTCACTGGCTTCAACTGAGGCGGTCCGTCCGCCGGATCGATCCAAGTACCCTATCCATTATTTCAGTTTGTCGTTTTTACCTTTCCAAACATTTTACTTTGTGGTTGTTTCAATCTGCTGCTGTTGTATACTGTTGCCCGAAGAACACGCTTGTGTGTTTGTGCGGCGTGGCATGCATGTATCTTTAATTTCCGTATTATGAGTACTGTGTAAAAGTACCTTCTGCCGAACAATTTGTTGGAGAACCTTTGTTGTACCTGTGTTTGTTTCTAGCGATTCACCCTATGGATTTCTGTTTCCGACTATACTCCATCGTTGCTGTTGTGTTGTGTGTTGAGCTAGGATGGGGATCAGAGCAACGCAGGGGTGCGCAGGTGTACCTGTGTTAGTTTCTACGAATGGAGCAGGGACTTCATCTCATTGACCAGGTGGCCATTAAGCGTGAAATCATTCGCCTTGTCTTTGATTTTGCTCACCACGGACTGAGAATCAGTCTCGTGGAAGAGCTTCCACACGTTTATTTCCATCGCCAGCCGGATTACCCTGCGGCAGACGGACCAGTAGTGTTGAACATGTACACATGTGGTCCGGGTTTTGTATGCCGCACCTGTAGCGTCAGCGACCCAATCTCAGACGCGGCCCCTGCACACACGAACGCCCGCCAAGTCAGCACGAAGGAATGACGTGGCAGCGGAAAGGCTCGTCTCCACCAATCAGGGCAGGGGCGTGTCATCTCCAGGCCACCTCGGATCAGGCACCCGAACCGCAGGTTCGTGGGCCCTAAATGGGCGAACGCTACTTAAGCCGCTCGGCGAGGCTGGTTCAGCATCCAGGAGGATCAGGCATCGGCACGACACGACTTTTCTTTTTGATTTTGCTTTCTCCTTTCCCTTCCCACAAGACAAACGCTCGTCTCCACCAATCAGGGGCAGGGGCGCGTCATCTCCAGCCACCTCGGATCAGGCACCCGAACCGCAGGTTCGTGGGCCCTTAATGGGCCAACGCTAGTTAAGACGCTCGACGAAGCTGGTTCGGCATCCATGAGGATTAGGCATCGGCACGGCACGACTTTCCTTTTTGATTTTGCTTTCTCCTTTCGCTTCCCACAAGACAAACCACTAGCTCCCAAGCACATAGGCCTCTCTACCTATGAAAAGGAATGTTTGGCGATTTTAATGGCAGTAGAGCAATGGCGACCTTACTTGCATCATGATGAGTTCCTGATAAGAACGGATCAGCGGAGTTTGGTGCACCTCGACGATCAGCGATTGTCGACAGTTTGGCAACAAAAAGCATTCACCAAACTTTTGGGGCTGCGTTACAAAATCTGCTACAGATAGGGAACCACAAACAGCGCAGCTGACGCCTTGTCCCGTCGTCACCACGAGCAAGGGCAATCCATGGCGATATCGGTCTGTCAACCTTCATGGATTAAAGAGACCAGGACCAGCTACTTGGATAATCCTCATGCAAAGAAATTGCTGGAACAGTTCACGCAACAGGCAGACCCGAAGGGCCGTTTCTCGGTTGTCGATGGACTGTTGTATTTCCGACAACGGCTGTCGCTAGGAGGATCTCCAGCGCTACAACAATCCATGCTACATGCTTTTCATGACAACACAGCTGGAGGTCATTCGGGCTTTCCTGTGACTTATCGGCACCTCCGCAGGCTCTTTGCGTGGCCGAAGATGAAGCAGATCATCAGAGAGTACGTGCAGCAGTGCACAGTTTGTCAGCAAGCAAAACCGGATAGGGTTAAATACCCTGGTCTGCTGGAACCTATCCCAATTCCGGAAGGGGCCTGGCAAGTTGTGACAATGGACTTCATCAATGGCCTCCCACAATCAGGCAAAGCGAATTGCATCCTCGTTGTGGTGGACAAGTTCACGCGATATGCACATTTTCTACCTCTCCAACATCCATTCACAACAGCCAGGGTAGCTCGCTCTTACTTGGACAATGTGTATAAGCTGCACGGTCTGCCCAAGGCCATCATCCCGGACAAGGATCCGGTGTTTACAAGCAAGTTCTGGCGCGAGCTGTTTACCTGCATAGGCTCGGAACTGAAGATGAGCACCCCGTATCATCCACAGACGGATGGACAATCAAAAAGAGTGAATCAGTGCCTCGAGATTTATCTAAGATGGTTCATACATGCTTGTCCTAATCACTGGAGCCAGTTTCTTTCCCTAGCTGAGTTTTGGTACAATACTAGTTATCACTCGGCACCGGAGATGTCACCATTTCAAGCTTTGTACAGCCATGAGCCAAGACATTGGGGGACTGAGGCAGCTTCAGTGTGCAAAGTTCCAGCGCTAAAAGAGTGGCTCGAGGAGCGAAAGACCATGCAACAAGTGCTCAAACAACATCTCCACCGGACACGCCACATCATGAATGTTCAGGCAGACAAAAAACGCTATGTTAGAGAATTCCAAGTGGGAGATGCCGTCTTCGTCAAGCTACAACCTTACGTACAGTCGTCAGTGCATCGCCGAGCCAATCATAAGCTTTCGTTCAGATACTTTGGGCCATTTCAAGTGTTGCGCAGGATCAACCCAGTGGCGTATGAACTCGCTTTGCCGCAAGAGTCGCGCATCCACCCTGTCTTCCATGTTTCTCGGCTTCGCCAAGCACTTGCACCAGATACGACTGCATCATCTACACTACCGGTTCTTCCTTCTGCAGAACTCTTTCCAGTGGAGCTCCTGGACAAACGTTGGAGGCAGACCCCCACTGGCCGCCGTGAACAGTACATGGTGCGATGGTCGGATTCAGAGCAGCTCGATGCTTCGTGGGAAGACGCCCTCGCGCTCAAGGGTAGGTATCCGGATGTAGCAGCTTGGGGACAAGCGTGCTCTCAAGGAGTTGGGGATGTCAGTGACCCAATCTCAGACGCGGCCCCAGCACACACGAACGCCCCCAAGTCAGCACGAAGGAATGACGTGGCAGTGGAAAGGCTCGTCTCCACCAATCAAGGACAGGGGCGCGTCATCTCCAGGCCACCTCGGATCAGGCACCCGAACCACAGGTTTGTGGGCCCTGAATGGGCGAACGCTACTTAAGCCGCTCGACGAGGCTGGTTCGGCATCCAGGAGGATCAGGCATCGGCATGGCACGACTTTTCTTTTTGATTTTGCTATCTCCTTTCCCTTCCCACAAGACAAAGTGAAACTCTGTAATCTACCGGTGGGTGTGAGAAAATAGATCGAGAGCTATCTCCTAACATGTAGTGTCTCTCTCCCTTTGTATGTACTTGTATCTTCGGAGAAAAGATACCGGTCGTACACCTTGTACCTATATATATGTGCCTAGTGCACGATGAATGAGATATCGATGCACCAAATCATTCTCTACATGGTATCAGATAGCATCACGATCCTCTCCCGAAACCGCTTCCGCCTACCCTAGCCGCCGCCGCCTCGGGCCGCCGCCGCCGCCATCTGCAGCCGCCGCCCCCACCCCACGCCGCCGCTACCTCCCTCTCCCCGCGTGCACCTCCCCTCCCAGTCGTGCCCTCCCTCCCCTGCGGCGCCGCTCTCCTGCCGCGCCGCTCCCTTTGCCGCGCCGCTCCTCCTGCCGCGCCGCACCCTCACCCAACCCTAGCCCCGCTTCTCCCCCTCATCACTGCGCTGCCGCCATGTCATCCAACGCCTCCACTTACTCCAATCCCTTCGCCGGGCTGGGACCCGCTGACATCTGCGACATCAACATCCACAAACGCGTCCCCATCGTCCTCGATGCCACAGACTCCACGTACTTCGCGTGGAAGACGTACTTTTCGCTACTCTTCCACGAGAACAATCTCGTGGATCATGTTGACGGCACTGCCGACTCCCGCGCCATGGTGGGCGACTCCGAGTGGACCGCGATTGACGCCATGCTCATCCGGTGGTTCTTCACCACCACCTCGAAGGACCTGTTTCATACGGTCGTGAGCGATGGTGATGACGCCCGCGTCGTGTGGGTCAAGCTCAACGGCCTCTTCACCGACAACAAGCTTCAGCGCCGCATTTTATTGCAGCAGGATTTTTTTTACTGTCATTAGGATGACAATGGTCAATCGATGACTACTGCCGCTGCCTGAAGACGTTGGCGGATGAACTCCATGAGATCAGCGCCAATGTTGATGACGACCTCCTCCTTAGCACGCTCACCGCCGGCCTCAACAAGCACTTCGGCAACGCCGCGTCCAACCTCACCTTGATGTCAGAGCCGTCCTTCCCCAAGTTTGTGGCGTACTTGCGATTGGAGGAGCGCCGGATGAAGGGGGTCAAGAAGCGCGTGCAGCACCATGCCCTCGCCGTCGGCACCTCACGAAGCGCCCCTCCGCCGGCCACCCCGCCCGCGCCACGGAAACAGCCGCCGCCCCCGCGCCCTCGGGATTTTCCGCCTCCCGCCTGCGCCCCCCGTTGCCCCCCAGCAGCAGCCGCAGGATGCACTACTAGGGAAAAGCTTATACACAGAATCTTAATAGTAGCGCTCGGTAAAATGAGGCGCTGCTGCTACTTAGTAGTAGTGCATGTCGGTTAGACGCGCTACTGCTATCCTTTCAGCAGCAGCGCGTTTTAGCGAAACGCTGCTGCTAAGTTTGAACTGGGGCATAATGGCTAGCCTCACCTAGTAGCAGCACGTACAAAGATAGCACGCTACTGCTATTCTCCGTAGTAGTAGCGCTTTTCTTAGACATGCGCTACTACTATCCCTACCTTATCGTCCCCCACGCGACAGAGACCCCCTCACTCTCCCTCTCACTCAGTACTCTCTCCCCCGCGCCCCCGCCGTCCGTCGCCGCCACCGCTGGAGATCTGGTGCCTCACGTCCACTCAGGTAGTCCCTCCTCTCCCTCCTCCTCCCTCCTCCTTCCTTCTCCGTCCACCCCCTCCTCCCTCATCCACCGGGCGCCCCTCCTCCCTCCTCCACCGCCCTCCTCCTCCGCCTCCTCCTCCTCCTCCACCGGCGCCTCCCGCCTCCTCCACCGCCTCCTCCTCCGCCACCCCTCCTCCCTCCCCTGCACTGCCGCCTCCTCCTCCTCCGGCCGCCCACTGTTAAGAATTAGTTTATTTTTATTTATAGTAATTGATTTGTTAAATTAATAGAACTAGTTGAACTAGTTTATTTTTAGTAAGAAGTAGTTTATTTTTCTTTATATTAATTGCTTAGTCGAACTAGTTAAATTAGTAGAACTAGTTTATTTTTAGTAAGAACTAATTTACGCTTAGTAAGAACTAGTTTATTTTTATTTATAATAAGTGTTAAGTTGAACTAGTTGAATTAATATAACTAGTTTATTTTTAGTAAGAAAATTTAGGTATATGAGATTTAATGATCTAATTAAAATTTTACTATAGAACTAGTTTATATTTAGTAAGAAAATTAATAAAACTACTTTGTTTTTATGTCATTATCACTTTGTCATCAAATAATGCTATATGAGATTTGATGATCTAATTAAAATTTTACTCGGTGGAATATGCAGGCTTAGTCGTGTCTCCTTGGAGTGATCGTAATCCGAGCTACCTCCACTTCCTCTACACCCGAGTCGGTGAGATAAAAGTCCACCTCCTCCTTCTCCACCTTCCTCTACTTCCGAACTAGGGTATTTAGTTATAAAATATATTGAAATGTTTTTGTCAATATTGAACCATTGAAATGCAATGAGCACCAGTTTAGGCTCATGTGCGAAGTGTTCATTCATTTCCGAGTGACCTACGTTTTGCCGGAGTGTTGATTCATTTCCGTTCCGGCAAATTTCAGGCTCTCGATATGTCCTATTTTAGCAAAGGTCATGCCAGATTTTTCCGTGAATTTAAGCATGACTTGTGCTAGAATATGTAGGAAATATCGAGTGCCCCGGATTTGCTAGAAAGAGAATTAAACGACATTTCGAGTTGACTTTAAGTCTGTCGAGGCTCCATACATGACTGTCCAAAAATCGGTGAGGGAGAGTCTCCACCATATATGGGAGAAGAATGCCGACAGTTGTCATGGGGGTCACTTTTCCTTCTTCTCTTTGTGCTAGACCTTTGTTATGCACTAGGGGAAGACGGATTAGCGACCATCATCAACAGTCAAAAAGTCGGTGACGGAGTGTCCACCATATATGAGAGAAGAAGAATGCCGACTGTTGTCGTGGGGGTCAATTCTCTTTCTTTTACTTGTGCTAGATATTTGTAATGCACTAGGGAAAGGAGGAGTAGCGACCATTACCAATGGTCGCAATATCAGAGAGGGAGTGCCCACCATATACCTGGGATCAGAGTTTAGGAAGGAAGACTCGACAGACCTAAAGTCAACCCGTTGCATATTGAGTAATAGTGATATGTGTGTTGAGTTACATGGTAGTTGCCTTCGGTCAATTTTTAATTAATGTTTCAACTATGAACATAGGAAATGTCTGACGACGAAAAGGAATTTGGTATGTGCGAATACTGCGAAGACGAGCGCGGCCTGTGCGAAAGGCCTCACCTAGTTGGGGGTAGGCGCTTCAACATCAAGCTGGATGACACCTTCGAAGTGTATACAGTAAGTCACAATGACAAGTCTTTTTTCGTAATTAAGCATGACTTCTGCTTCTTTTGCTTCAACTTATAATTTAATTTTTTTTACTGTTCTACTAGCGTAGCCCCTGCCATGCAAGAATATATGTCTTGGATAAGGTTGGTTTCAGTACTATGGAAACTATGGAGGTAAAAAGAGTTAACTTGAGGACCAAGCATGGTTATAGTTTTCCCGCAAAATTATATAATACAGACACCTACACCCATTTTGAATGCAAATAATGGAGAGCACTATGCAAGGCTTATGCATTTGATCCTGATATGCTTATGACCTTTGATATTCGTCCGGAAGATGATATTGAAGATATATCGACATCTGGGTCGATGTGCAGACGCCTCCAGTTCTACCATTATGTAAGTTCTCAACTATATTTATGTGTTGGATATTGTTTATTCAAAAATATTTGACAACTAATTTCTATTGACAGCTTATTTCCATTCAAGCAAACATGTCCAGCCCTTGGTAGACAGGACCTACCACTGTTCCGGGGTTGAACTGAACTGCGAGGAGACAAGTCATTATGTTTCATGGCTTGAGGATCTTCATACTGTCAAGACAAATTATTTTCCTAGACTTAGAAATCTTAGTACTCAAAGCGTATGCACCAATAGTGTTCAGATTGAACTACAAATCACATCTATTTAGGAAAGATGGTAAGATTTTTACTATTTGTCCTCAGTGCATCTTTTCCATACAATATTTTTTAAGCTAAACTTCATTGCTAAGTATGTTACTATGATGTTCTTCAACACGGACTCCCGATGATAGTTGTGCCTCAGTGGATCGAAGCTAAAGGTCGCATGTCCATGGTTAGCATACGACCAAGACTTCTTACATTGCACATGAGTGCATTCAGGGTTTCTAGAAGCGAGCAATTCTTAATAGTCAAAGACTGGAACAAAATTGTGAAGGATCACAGAGAAGTACTTGGGGGCAGCAATCAGAAGCACAACCCACAATTAGGAGACAGGTTCATCTGCATGCTTCAATACAATGAATTAGGAGCGCTCCACATGTTCTATGCTATTTTACCTTAGAGAGAGAGAGAGAGAGAGAGAGAGAGAGAGAGCAGTAGGAGTGATTAGCTAGCTAGAATGAGTGCTGGTGGTGATGACTATGATGATTAATATTAGCTAGTCACTAGTAGAAAAAGGACTTTTAGTCCCGGTTCATAAGGGCCTTTAATCCCGGTTCTGGAACCGGGACTAAAGGGTCGTTACTAAAGCCTCCCCCTTTAGTCCCGGTTCTTACATGAACCGGGACTAAAGGCCCTCTACGTGGCCGCTGCCTGAAGGTCCACCTTTAGTCCCGGTTGGTAACACCAACCGGTACTAAAGGAAATTTTATGATTATTTTTTGATTTTTTTTATTTTCAAATTTCTGAATTATTTTAACCTCTCATCTCTAATCACCCCTCATCACTGCTCAATTTAACCTCTAATCACCTCTCATCATCTAACTTCCCGGACGGTCACCCATCCTCTCACTCTCCAGCATGAACACGCTTAACTTCCGGGTTCTATTCTCCCTCGTTTCCAAGTCTACACTTGTTGTTTTCCTGACAATAGTAAGATGTCAATCCTATTGACCATAGTTTGACCAAATTTGACCAAAATTCAAAAAAACTAAAATAATTATTTAGTAACACTAATATTTCTTGAATAATTAGTTTGACCATTGTTTGACCATAGTTTGACCAAATTTGACCAAAATTCAGAAAAACTGAAATAATTATTTAGTAACACTAATATTCTTCAATAATTATTTAGTAACACTAATACTTCTTGAATAAGTAGTTTGACCATAGTTTGACCAGATTTAACAAAAATTCAAAAAAAACTGAAATTTGAGCATAACTTTTTTTCCTTTTAGAATTTGAGGATCCTAAAATTTTGCAAACAGGCCGTAGGCCGTCAAAATCGGATGCGGATTTTCATGCTGAACATTTTGATATATTATACGTTTTTTCTGACATCGTATGCAAAAGTTATAGCCGTTTTACATTTTCCCTACAGTTTTTGCAAAATATGTCCAAATTTAAGTTTTTAAATTTTCCTAACTAGTACATGTAGTAACATAACTACATCTGGAAGGATTTTAATTTTTGAAGTTTTTATCATTTTCTTTTGCTTTTTACAAAACTGAAAAGGCGATCCGGGGGGTAGAGTTTGAAAATGGGACCTTTAGTACCGGTTCGTGCCATGAACCGATACTAATGCCTCAAACCCCATTAGTACCGGTTGGTCGCTCGAACCGGGACTAAAGGTCTAACCTTTAGTACCGGTTGGTGCCACGAACCGGTACTAATGGGCATCGCACCCTTTAGTCCCGGTTCGTGGCACCAACCGGTACTAAAAGGTCCAGACGAACCGGGACAAATGGCCCACATGGCCCGGCCGGCCCCCTGGGCTCACGAACTGGGACCAATGCCCCCATGGGTGTCGGTTCTGGACTGAACCGGGACTAATGGGGTAACCCGGCCTGGACCAAAGCCCTCTTTTCTACTAGTTAGTGTTGGTGGTGATTAGCTATGACTATGATGATTAAATAGTGTCCGTAGTAATAACTATGATGATTATTAGCTAGTGTTGTTCGTGATGATATGATGCAAGATTTTAATATTAATATGACGATGATAAGGATGATGATGAGTACGTTATTATATCATTGGGTGAAAGAACCGCGGATTAGTTTTAAGTGGATGGATCCTAAGTCACCAAGTCATGGATTATCACGATAATCCATGACTTGGTCACTTAGGATCCATCCATTTGAAACTAATCCACGGTTCTTTCACCTAGTGATTTAATAACTCATTATAGTGTAAAAACCATCTCTAAATTGCTACTGTATGAAAAATAGTATAAAGGCGTATGAATACGACCTAAAATTAAAAAGAAATAGAATACGGAAAAATAGTAGTAGCGTGCGCGGAGAGAAGCGCTACTAGTAATTACCAATAGCGGTTGTCTGGGAAAGCGCTACTACTAAGTAGATATAGAAGTAGCGGCGTGCCGCCAGCGCCATCGCTAAGCTTTAGTCAGAGTCCGTGATCGATGGCGGGTACCCATGCTACCGATATGCCAATAAACCGCCCTACTGCTAGGCTTTTCCCTAGTAGTGGCGGTGGGCGGCGTGGCAACCGGCGTGGGGGCGGCCGCAAGCAGCAACAACAGGCGCACGGGGGGGCTCCTTGTCAGCAGCAGCAGGCCACCCCACCATGAACTTACAACACCAATCCGTGGACGGGTGTCACGCATACTCGACGCCGGTCCCTCGGGCTCCTATCCCAAGCATTCTTGGGCCCTGTCCGACGAGACACCACGCGTTCTTTGCTGCGCCCAACGGTGCCCCCTACCCGGCATCGCCGGCCACGGGCGGCTATGGTGCCGCCCCCGTGCCTGCCTACGGCGGGTTCTACCCGCCCCATGTGCCACTGCCGTGGGATCCTGCGCTCCTCGCCGCCCTGCATTCGGCTCCGTCACTAAGTAACTATGGTGGCGGTGGTGACTAGTACATGGACTCAGGCACCACTGCTCACATGACTGCTCATCCTAGTAACCTCACGTCTTCCACTCCCGTTCATACTCCCACTTGCATCACCGTTGGTAACGGTTCCTCTCTACCCATTACACATGTCGGTCATATGTTGTTTCCTTCAACCTCTACTCCTATTAACATGTCTAATGTTCTTGTCTCTCCTGACTTAGTTACCAATCTTGTCTCCGCCTTGCTCGTGAGAACCCTATTACTGTTGAATTTGACGATGTTGGCTTTTCTACGAAGGACGCCCGTACACAGATGGTACTCCACCGATGTGATAGCCGGGACGAGCTCTACCCAGTGAATCCTTCGGCCAGCACCACCACCCGTCCCGCCGCGCTAGCCACTAGTGTCGATCTTTGGCACGCCCGCCTCGGTCATCCCAACTCCACAATTTTGCGTTAGATTCTTCAGAGTTTTTTATTCTCATGTAATAAGGTCGACGACCACTCTTGTGAGGCATGCCGTCTTGGCAAGCACGTTCGTCTTCCCTTTAGTGAGTCTACAAACATTTCCACTTTTCCATTTCAGTTATTGCATAGTGATGTTTGGACGTCCCCGGTTGCAAGCAACACGGCTTATCTATACTATTTGGTGATGGATGGTTTTTCCCATTATGTGTGGACATTTCCTCTCCGTCACAAGTACAATGCTCTCGCCACACTCACCGCTTTTTATTCATATGTCACCACACAGTTTTGTCGTGCTATTCTTGCCTTGCAAACTGAGAACGGAAAAGAATTTGACAATGTTGCCGTCCGCAATCTCCTTGCGTCTCACGACACTATTTTTCGGCTCACTTGCCCCTACACGTCACATCAGAATGGCCGCGCCAAGCGTGTCATCCGCACTCTTAATGACTGTGTCCGCACGTTGCTCTTCCACTCCAACGTGCCTCCTCGGTTCTGGCCGGACGCTCTCGCGACCGCCAGCCTTCTCATTAACATCCGCCCGTGTCGTCCTTGCTGGAACTATTCTCCTCACCAGCTCCTCTTTGGTGCGGCTCCATCTTATGATGTTCTTCGCATTTTTGGGTGTCTCTGTTATCCTAGCACCGCGTCCACCGCCCCTCACAAACTCGCTCCCTGGTTGGTTCCTTGCATCTTCCTCAGTTATCCTCACAACACCAACGGTTACCGGTGCTATGGTCCAGTGTCCCACCGTGTCCTCACTTTGCGGCACGTGTAATTTGATGAGCTGGTCTTCCCATTTCAGCAGGTACCTTCCTCTTCGGCATCTCCCATGGCACAGCTCGCCCCTGCCACCACCTACGGTGAGTCGCCACGTCGAGCACCGGGTCCGCTCGCCCAGCGCCTCGGCGCCGCCACCCCTCCCAAGGCGCTGCCGTGTGGATGCCTTCGGCGCCCCACCGCTGCCTCTGGTGCCCCTCGGGCGTCCCCCGCCGAGGCCCCCTTAGGCGCCCCCGTCGTCGCGGCCCCCTCAGGCGCCCCTGTCGTCGCCGCCCCCTCTAGCGCCGCCGCGGGTGGCCCCTCAGAGTCTTCGAAGACTGGCTCGACTTCCTCCCTGCCAGTCCCCCTCTCGGCTCCACCAGATGCGGCCGCACCTCTCACCGGTGTGGTTACTCGGGCTCGGACTGGGATGTTTCGTCCTAGCACACGCTACACCTCCGACGAGTATGCGTGTGATGCGTCTACCTCAGCGTCGTACCCACTCCCCACCTCCGTCCTCGCAGCCCTTCGGGATCCGAACTGGCTTGCTGCGATGCGTGAGGAGTTTGACACCTTGCAACGCAACCATACGTGGCAGCTTCTCCCGCAGCCTCCACGCGCCAATGTTATCACTGGCAAGTGGGTCTTCCGCCACAAGACTCACCCTGATGGTTCTCTTGAGGGCTACAAGGCGCGTTGGGTGGTGCGCGGTTTCCACCAGCGCACCGGCATGGACTTCATCGAGACCTTCGCCCCGGTCATCAAACCAGGCACGATTCACGCTGTCCTCCAGCTTGCTATCTCTCGCGCCTGGCCAGTTCACCCGCTCGATGTGTCCAATGCTTTCTTGCATGGCCATCTCGACGAGCAGGTGTTTTGTCAGCAGCCTACTGGTTTCGTCGACACCGACTATCCGGACCACGTGGCTTGCTCTCCCGTTATCTCTACGGGTTGAAGTAGGCGCCTCGGGCCTGGTACAAGCGGATCGCGGCCTTCCTTCTTCAGCAGGGGTTTCGGTCCACACGGTCCGATGCCTCCCTATTTGTTTATCACCAGGGCGCTGCCACCGCATACCTTCTCCTGTACATCGACGACATCATCCTGACTGCATCCTCGCCAGTGCAACTTCAGCAGATCACAACTCGCCTTGGAACTGAGTTCGCCCTCAAGGACTTGGGGGCCTCCACTACTTCCTCGGCATCGAGGTGGTCCGCCGTGTCACTGACTTCTTCCTGCATTAGCAGAATTATGCCTACAAGCTTCTAGGGTGAGCCGACATGCTTAACTGCAAGCCTGCTACCACGCCTGTCGATATGAAGGCTAAGATGTCCGCCGTCGAGGGCTCTCCGGTGTTCGATGCTTGCTTTTACCGCTCCATTGTCGATGCTCTTCAGTACCTCACACTGACGGGTCCAGATTTCAGTATGCTGTCCAGCAGGTGTGCCTCCACACGCATGCTCCTCGTGACACTCATTGGTCTCTGGTGAAACGTATTCTCCAGTATATACGTGGCACCATGGCTATGGGTCTCACCCTGACGGCATCACCTGACACCAGCCTCGTCGCCTACTCCGACGCCGACTGGGCTGGGTGTCCTGACAATCGGCGTTTCACTTCCGGCTAAAGCGTCTACCTCAGGCCCTCTCTGATTTCGTGGTCGCCTAAATGACAACCCATGCTCTCACGATCGAGCGCCGAGGCCGAGTACAGGGTTGTGGCCAACGCAATCGCGGAGTGCTCCTGGCTCCGACAGCTACTTCAGGAGTTGCTATGTGAGGTTCCCAAGGCCACGCTTGTCTACTGTGACAACGTCTCTGCGGTCTACCTCGCTGTCTGATACGTCTCCAACATATCTATAATTTTTGATTGCTCCATGCTACTTTATCTACTGTTTTAGGCAATATTGGGCTTTATTATCCACTTTTATATTATTTTTGGGACTAACCTATTAACCGGAGGCCCAGCCCAGATTTGCTGTTTTATGCCTATTTCAGTGTTTCGAGGAAAAGGAATATCAGATGGAGTCAAAAACGGAACAAAAATCAACTGGAGAAGTTAATTTTGGAAGGAAACCAACCAGATGGGCTTGGAGGGCATGTCAGGGGATCCCCGGGCTGCCCACGAGGGTGGAGGGCACGCCCCTCCCCCCTGGGCGCCCCTACCTCGAGAGCCCCCCGGAGGTCCACTGACATACCCATTTCACCCATATATACCTACGTACCCTAAAACTTCCAGAACAGAAGATAGATCGGAAGTTCCGCCGCCGCAAGCCTCTGTAGCCACCAAAAACCAATCGGGACCCCATTCCGGCACCCTGCCGGAGGGGGATCCCATCACCGGAGGCCATCTTCATCATCCCGGCGCTATCCATGACGAGGAGGGAGTAGTTCACCCTCGGGGCTGAGGGTATGTACCAGTAGCTATGTGTTTGATCTCTCTCTCTCTCTCTCTCTCTCTCTCTCTCTCTCTCGTGTTCCCTCTCGTGTTCCCTCGATGGCACGATCTTGATGTATCCCAAGATTTGCTATTGTAGTTGGATCTTATGATGTTTCTCCCCCTCTACTCTCTTGTGATGAATTGAGTTTCCCCTTTGAAGTTATCTTATCGGATTGAGTCTTTTATGAACACTTGATGTATGTCTTGCCGTGATTATCTATGGTGACAATGGGATATCATGTGCCACTTGATGTATATTTTGGTGATCAACTTGCCGGTTTCGTGACACTTGGGAACCTATGCATAGGGGTTGGCACACGTTCTTGACTCATGTAGAAACTTTGGGGCACTCTTTGAAGTACTTTTATGTTGGTTGGATGAATCTGAGATTGTGTGATGCATATCGTATAATCATGCCCACGGATACTTGAGGTGACAATGGAGTATCTAGGTGACATTAGGGTTTTGGTTGATTTGTATCTTAAGGTGTTATTCTAGTACAAACTCTTTTATAGATTGATCCGAAAGAATAGCTTTGTGGTGGTTTTGTACCCGACCATAATCTCTACGTTTGTTCTCCGCTATTAGTGTCTTTGGAGTGACTCTTTGTTGCATGTCGAGGGCTTGTCATATATTCTATCTATGTTATTATTGTTGAGAGAACTTACACTAGTGAAAGTATGAACCCTAGGCCTTGTTTCCTATAATTGCAATACCGTTTATGCTTACTTTTACCGCTTGTTACCTTGCTGTTTTTATATTTTCATATTACAAAAACCTATATCTACTATCTATTTTGCACTTGTATCACCATCTCTTCGCCGAACTACACTACTAGGGAAAACCTTATACACAGAAATTTAGCAACATCGCGGGTCAAAAAAGCGCGCTAGTGCTATATAGCAGTAGCGATTTAAGGAAAACCGCGCTACAGATACAAACTTAGCAGTAGCGCTTGTGGTCGAGAAAGCGCTACTACTAATATTGCCATTGGCAGAATGGTAGGCTAAGCATAGCAGCAGCGGGTTTCTAAGAAACGCGCTACTGCTAGGGCATAATTAGCAGCGCGTTTTCTGGGAAGAGCGCTACTACTAACGGATATAAAATAAGATGAAAAACAAATAGAAAAGTAAATGAAAATGAAAGAAATAGAAAAAGGAGAAAGGAAAAAAATAAAATGTAAAGCAAAATAAACGAAAAAGCGAAAAATCGGAGGAAGGCATAGCAGCAGCGTTTGTTTGTAAGAGACGCTATAGCTAACGTAGCTGCAGCGCGTGTCCTAGACCCCCGAAACAGAAAAGGAAATTAATAAAAGGAAGAAATTTACATAGCTATAGCAGCAGCGCATTTTGCAAAAACCGCTATAGCTATCTTAGCTATAGCGCTGCTTTTATAAACGCTACCGCTAAGTTTGACTTAACCAAAAACCGTCTCCCCGCCACCACTTCTCCCCAAATCCTCAACCCACCCCAGCGCCATTGCCTCCCAGATTCACCGTCGCCCCACTTCGCCGCCGACGTCGATGCCACCAGAGCCGTGCGCCGTCGACGACACCGGAGCCGCCCCCAACGCCACGGAGCCGCGTGGCCTCATCAACGCCACCAGAGCCGCCGTCGACGCCACCTTCCTCGCCATCGGAGATGCCCCGCCTCCCTCGCCACCGAGAGGCGCCCGCCTCCTCGCCACCACCGCCTCCGCCGCCACCACCGAGCCATCATCCAGAAGCCCCACCCTCCTCTCTCTCTCATGCATAGGTTACCCAGTTTAATTAGGTTAATTATCTAGGTTAGGGCAAAAATTTAGTTAGGGCTTTGGCGGAGAAGTAGTTAGGTTAACTAGTTTAATTAGGTTAATTATCTAGGTGGTGCAAAAACTTAGTTAGGGCTTTGACAGAGAACTAGTCGGTTAACTAGTTTAATTAGGTTAATTATCCAGGTTAATTAGTGCAAAAATTTATTTTAGGCTTTGACAGAGAACTAGCTGCGTTAACTAGTTTAATTAGGGTTAATTATCTAGGTAAACTAGATTAACTAACTAGGTTAAATAGGTAGGTTAATTAGGTTCGTTGGATTAACAAGCTAGGTTAAGTAGATTGGCAAAGGTTTTTGATTTTGAAAAGACCACTATTTTTCAAGGAAAAGAATTTAGGCAAATTTTATTTTTCATTGAAGTGGTCATGTTATATCTTTTCATTGAAGTTGTTCGATTGTGCCCAAGTGGCTTTGTTGTTTCTGTGAATGATGTTGAGTGGCCTATGTTTTCTTTGGAATGTTGATTCATTTCTGTTAAGCAAATTTCAGTTCTCGATTTGTCCACTTTTTAGCAAAGGTCATGCCAAAATTGCCCGTGAATTTCGCATGACTTGTGCTACAAACTAGGACATATCGAGTGCCCGGATTTGCCGCACTGTGAAGGAGTCAACATTCCCGCAAAACAATAGTCCTTTTAGGTTATTATTCATTTTATTAGGTCTAGAATTACTTGACTAGATTTAATCATAGGAAACATGGCTAGCAACGATGAAGGACAGGGTTCGGTGATTATGACGACGCTCTACCGGCGGCGTGCATTTAATTTTTAGCCTTACCGACGATCAACAGATGTTGTTGCTGGGCCCACCGGTGGCATCGGGATCGAGACCGACACGTAGACCGGTGCTTGAGACCGACACGCAGACCGGTGCTGAGACCGAGACCGCCCACGAGATTCAGATCGCATCGAGACCGGCGCTGAGACCGTGCTGCCTCGGGAGCGGAGCCGTGTAGAACCGAAAGCAAAGAGGCAACGGGTTCCTAACAAACTCAGGACTACTAGACTGGTGGTCACGGAGGTGGACGACGGCAATTTTGAGCCAAAGGCGCCGAGGAAGAGCCAGGCGTGCTCGACAATCAAATAGGCTGCATCATACGGACAACCGCCACCATCAACGATGAGAATCTAAAGAAGATAGAAAATATGAGGAGCTCCCTCCTAAAGAAGTTTCACCAGATATTCTTGTTCCCGGGCCGGAATGAGAAGGATTATGAAGATCCAGTCAAGGACCCGGCAATGAAGAAGATAAACAACACACCATGACCAAGTTTAGCAACGCGTTGGCCGCCTGGAAAAATCGAGTGAAAGCAAAGATCAACGACGGGGAACCCTACTCCGAGATTGTAAAGGAAAGTCCGACAATCACGGAAGAGCAGTTTCAAATATTCAAGGAGGCTTGCGAGGCCGAAGCTGCCAAAGAAAAGTCTAAGTACATGAAGGGGCTTCAAAAGAGGAACATTGGGACCCACCACCTCGGAAGCCATGGTTACGGTGGAAACAGGTCCAAATGGGCCAAGGAGGACGCGGAAGCCGCGAGTCTAGGCATCCTGCACCCTTTGGCGGATTTCACCGCCCCGTAGGGAGCGTGACGCCCCGAGGGCCCGCACCGCTGGGACCCAGTGAAGAAGGTTTACGAGACAACACCGGTCATTACGGAGTTCATGAGACTGCTGGTAATTTTAGTTTCGATCAATTCGACCGCACACGTTAGTCATATTTGTAAACGATCCTTGTGCCTTTTGCGAGAGAGCAGCACCGGATTGCGGCGGCGACTCGCCGTCTCGAGGCATTGGCGAGGCCTGTGGGACACTCCATTCAACCGGCGTTGAACATATTGAAACAACAACCGTGGATACTCGACCGTCAGATGGAGGCGTGCACGGTGTCGGAGACGGCGCCATGTGGAAGAAGTACTACCGTGAGACCACGGAGGAGAAAAAGGAAAGACGGAGGTTAACTGAAGAAAGTATCGACAAGAAGGTTGAGATTGCGGTTGAGAAGAAATCATCTCGAATACAAGCAAGAGCGGTAGCTGCCGCAAAACAAAGCGATTGCGATATATCTACTTCCTTGGTGACGGCGCTTACACTTGGACAAGGCAAAATCCAGAAAAAATGCAGAGGAATTTCCCTTGTCGACTTCTTGGGAGCACTGCTCCCGACTGCTCCCCGCACTTGCTCCCAAGACTGCTCCCGCGACCGGACGTGCTCGATGGTGCCTCCTCTTTGGCTGAGCTCGACGCCTCACGGTATCTCGCCACACCGCCCCTTCAATATAAATGTATAATCTCCCGCTTCCGTTGCCTTTGGATGTCTCACGTCGCAGACTTTTCTTTGTAGGTCGACGAAACCCGCGGCACCATATTGTACACCATCGGCGAACAGAAGGTGGACGTGGGGAAGGGGACGATAATGGAGCCGAAGGAACCATTGTTCCACAGCCGGTCGATCCCCCCGAACGTCTTCAAGGTTTCCGTGGCTAGTGTCAAATCGGGCCACGAGAATTTGCCTCCTCTAATACTAGTGCGGGATGACGACGAGACCCCGCGGCGGCTTGGTGATTGTTGCAATGGGTGGGTCCTATTGTGGCCAAAGAGTCTGCTTCGTCTGGAGGCGGCCGGGAGCACACCCACGAGCACGCAGCCTCATCAAGGTATGAACATCAACACCCCACCTACCCAATTAGCATCTGGTGTCGGGATGGGTGATAGCGGACGGGGTAAGCAGGTGGCTCCATTAATTGCTGATGACGTCGCCATGGATGATGATGAGGATGATGATGGCGCTGAACAAGATGTCTATCGGGCGCCTCGTGGTTTGAGCATCATGAGTCGGTGCCTGAATTACCGCCTCAACGATATTGACGACCATCCGGTGGTAAAGAAGCCTAGGAAGAGAGCGAGGAAAGGCAAAAAAGCTGATTCTATGATCCAGCCGCCTCAGCAGCCTCGGCTTCAGGACCGTGTAGATATCCCCGATGCGGATAAATGGCATATCCCCGGTCGACCAATCCTACCTGAAACAGCGCTACGGGCCAGATTCGGCGATCTAAGGAGACTTCACGACAATGTGCTGCAGTAGAGAAAGGCCTCATCGCCTCGAAAGATCCAGGATACCCACTCTACGTGGTTAACGTTCTGCGGCAAATGTCGTACGTCAACGGCTTCCCCGCGGATAAGTTCTTCCTCCGATTCGATTACATATTCGACATGTTTCACGTGAAGAAGCTGGATTTTACGTTTGTCCGCCTTTATGCCTTGCACATGAACTACATCATTGGGGTTGAGCAGATACGTTTTATCTGTGTCGCTGACCCGTACTACATGCACGAGGGCTTCTTGGGAGTCTGTGCACAACATCGTGAATACGTGAGGGATTACATCGTCAGCTTCATGCTCGCCAATAAGGACAAGGAGGCGATTCTCGTGCCTTATCATCCCGTGTAAGTCATCCGCGCTGCTATCCTTCCTTCAATTTCAATAATTCATTTGCACGATGGAGGCTAATTAATTTGAGGTGTACTTATTTTATGCAGGCAAGGGCGCGCCGTCCTCATCATCCTCTACCCCGATTCTCCCACGCCTTTACTTGGACTCGTCAAGAACATTCACAAAAGGATTACACCCACATCAAAGATGTTCTCGATAAAGCTATGTTTTACTACCAAGCAAGGGGTGGAGAGGTTAGGGACAAGAAGAGAAGGGTGGCAGGCCCGCCTTCAGCCATAAGACCGACTTCTGCTGCATCCAAAGAACCGAACGATTCTCTTAATGATGGATTCTATGTCCTACACCACATGCTGGAGTACGACGGGATCACCGTAACCTTCACATGGCACCTAGATCTCGCGATGCCCATATTCTCGCAATGGGCAAAGGACATAGGAGATATCGAGGATCATCGACTTGAGCTGAGTTCTATAACATCCAAAGGCGAACTTGCCCAAATCATCATGAATGAGGTCGCCGAAAACAGGGATGTTCCATGCGAAGGACAAATGTCGCGGAAGACATCCGAACATGGATAGCCTCTCGCGTCTCGACATGAAGCCTTTCACTAAGCTCGATGACTATCTCCCGACATGGATGGATGGCACGACATGATGGAGTGATTGTCGATATATGACAATGTGTCTGTTTAGTCCATACTTTCTTTTATGACAAAACTTTGAGTTATGCATGGTGAAACTTTATTTGTGATGTAATTAAACCGTCCTCCTCCTCGACTAGCGAAAATCACTCTAGTTAGGTCATTTTGGGTACGATGAACTTTGTTATTTATGCTTATGATATGTTGTTTCTATTTTTGCCAAGTCTATCTCTTTCTGTTACTCAACTATATATGTTGCATATCATCGACTCATGTGACGATGCAGGTGCATAGATCATAGATGGCGAAGAAGTGCTACGCCAGGAGTATATATACGACAAGTTGCCGGAGTGTCAGGCCCAGGTGTACCGGTTTTCGGTTTCCGAGCGACACGCAATACTTAGTTTAGGTTCACGCTAATGCGAGAGAGGGATACGAACTCATGTACTCAAAGTGATAGCTATTCTCGCGTATATCATTGTTTAGATGGATGACGATGTATTTGCAAGTAATCGAGACTTGTATCGCTATTTTCGAGATTGATGACGAGAGACCACTTTGTGTTGGATGATGATTATGATGATGACATGATTTGATGAGACTAATTGTATGTATATGCTATGATTACATTTGTATGTGGATGATATGCTAAAGATTATTGTATAAAGCCTATTCAAATACAAAACAAATAAAAAACAAATATGCAGGAAAAAAAACTAATAATACTAGTAGTAGCGAGGGGGGAAATTTAGCAGTAGCGCCGACTTACCTGTAGCGCTTCCTGCTGAAAAGCGTTGCAGATAATATCAGTAGCGCCCTTTCACAAAGAGCGCTACAGCTATTGATCGAGAGCGATGGCGTGGTCAACAGCGCCATCGCTATACGTTAGCTGTAGCGCCTTATTAGTAGCACCGGTACCCGCGCTACTGAGAGGGCCAAAACCCGCGCTGCTGCTAGGCTTTTCCCTAGTAGTGCTAGTGCACCTATACAATTTACCATTGTATTGGGGTGTTGGGGACACAAGAGACTTTTTGTTATTTGGTTGCAGGGTTGTTTGAGAGAGACCATCTTCATCCTACGCCTCCTACGGATTGATAAACCTTAGGTCATCCACTTGAGGGAAATTTGCTACTGTCCTACAAACCTGTGCACTTGCAGGCCCAACAACGTCTACAAGAAGAAGGTTGTGTAGTAGACATCAAGCTCTTTTTCGGCGCCGCTGTCGGGAGGCTAGGTAAGTGAAGGTATATCTTAAGATCTTGCAATTGAATCTTTTGTTTCTTGTTTTAGCACTAGTCTAGTTTATAAAAGAAAATTACAAAAATGGAGTTGAGTTTGTCTCATACACTTCACCTTTTTAATATCTTTCGTGAGTATGATGGAAAGGATAATTGTGCTCAAGTGCTTGAAGAAGAAATCTATAGAATGTTTGGTACTAAATTTTTGAATGATGAGCATGATTGCAATGTTGTTAGTATGAATTCCTTGAATATCCATGATGCTAATTATATGCAAAGCCACAAGCTTGGGGAAGCTATTTTTGATGGAGATGATATCTTTTGTCCCCCAAGCTTTGATGAGCAAATTTACTATGATGAAAGCATGCCTCCTATTTATAATGATTATTGTGATGATACGTATGCTATAAAGAAGTTTGCTTATGTGGAGAGTAGAAAATTTTCTATGCTTGTAGATCATGAAAAGAATGCTTTAGGTGCTGGTTATATTGTTGAATTCATTCATGATGCTACTGAAAATTATTATGAGGGAGGAACATATGCTTGTAGGAATTGCAATAATGTCAAGTTTCCTCTCTATGTGCTTAAATTCTTGAAGTTATGCTTGTTGTACCATCCTATGCTAGTTGATTATTGTTCCCATAAGTTGTTTGCTCACAAAATCCCTATGCATAGGAAGTGGTCTAGACTTAAATGTGCTAGTCATGTGCTTCATGATGCTCCTGTTATGTTTCAATTCTTATCTTTTATGTGAGCATCATTGCCATCATCATGCCTAGCTAAAAGGCATTAAAGAAAAGCGCTTGTTGGGAGACAACCCAATATTTATCCTTACTGTTTTTGTGTGTCCACATGATTATGCTACTGTAGTAATCATGTTTTATATCTTTTGTTTCAATAAAGTGCCAAGTAGAACCTTCGGGAAGACTTGGGTGAAGTTTATATGATCTTGCTGTGAAAAACAGAAACTTTATCGCTCACGAGATTAGCTGCCATGTTTTACTGGAAAGTGCTTTATGGTTGATTGTTTTTGCATATGATTAATAGACAAATTTATAAGGTCCAGCAATTTATTTCATAATTTTTGAGGTTCCATAAGTATACGTTTTATATAGATTACTACAGACTGGTCTGTTTTTGACAGATTCTGTTTTCTATGTGTTGTTTGCTTATTTTGATGCATCTATGAGTAGTATCGGAGGGTATGAACCATAGATAAGTTGGAGTACAGTAGATATTATACCAATATGAATTTAGAATGAGTTCATTACAGTACCTAAGTGGTGGTTTTATTTTCTTATACTAACGGAGCTTACAAGTTTTGTTTTGAGTTTTGTGTGGTTGAAGTTTTCAAGTTTTGGGTAAGGATTCGATGGACTATGGAATAAGGAGTGGCAAGAGCCTAAGCTTGGGGATGCCCAAGGCACTCCAAGGTAATATTCAAGGACAACCAAGAGCCTAAGCTTGGGGATGCCCTGAAGGCATCCCTCTTTAAATCTTCGTTCATCGGTAACTTTACTTGGAGCTATATTTTTATTCACCACATGATATGTGTTTTGCTTGGAGCGTCAATTTTTTTGTTAGTTTTTACTTGCTGTTATTTAGAATAGTGTTTTTCTTCTTTAGTTTCAATAAAAAAGTCAAGGATAGCGTTTGCCATGCTTATTTTACTAGTTTGCATGTTGCTGTTTAAAAACAGAAAGTTTACCGCTGTTGCAAAAATTTCCTAGAAAAGTCAGAGAATGGTATAACGTTGAATCTTTTTGCATATTAAGCTCTGATAAATTTATTACAGTGGGAATTTTAGTTAATAATTTTTGGAGTTAGGTAAGTATTGATACTCTTGCACTCTTTACAGACTGTACTGTTTTGGCAGATTGCTGTTATGGTTGCATTGTTTGCATATGTTTGCTTGTTTAATGATTCTATTTGAGGATAGGAGTATTAAATATGCAGAGGCATTTAGTATTCAATGTTGAATAATAATTTAAGTGATTTGTTACAGTAGAATATGATAAGGTTTTGCATTGGTTTATACTAACCTATCTCACGAGTTCTTGTTGAGTTTGTTGTGAATGAAGCTTTTGATAAAAAGAGAAACCATGATATGAGAGGAATTAAGGAGACACAAAAGTTCAAGCTTGGGGATGCCCAAGGCACCCCAAGATAATATTTCAAGAAGTATCAAGCATCTAAGCTTGGGGATTCCCCGGTAGGCATCCCACCTTTCTTCTTCAACAACTATCAGTTAGTATCGGTTGAGCCTAAGTTTTTGATTCTTCACATGAGTTGTGCTATCCTTGCATTGTAGCTTTCTTTAGCTTTGCTCGCTGTTTGAATAATGTACTAAGATCTGAATTATTTAATGAGAGAGATCCATACATGAATTGGAATTTGCTAGAATACTCTATGTGCTTCACTTATATCTTTTGAGCTTGATAGTTTTGCTCTAGTGCTTCACTTATATCTTTTAGAGCACTGTGGTGGATTTGTTTTAAAGAAACTATTGATCTCTCATGCTTCACTTAGAGTATTTTGAGAGTCGTTAATAGCATGGTAATTTGCTTAATGTTAATATACTTGGTGTTCAAGATATGTGAACCTTTCTTATGAGTGTGTTGAATACTAAAATAAGTTTGATGCTTGATAATTGTTTTGAGATATGGAGGTGATAATATCAAAGTCGTGCTAGTTGAGTAATTGTGAATTTGAGAAATACTTGTGTTGAAGTTTGCAAGTCCCGTAGCATGCACGTATGGTTAAAGTTGTGTAACAAATTTGAAACATGAAGTGTACCTGGCTTGTACATCCTTATGAGTGGCGGTCGGGGACGAGCGATGGTCTTTCAATACCAATCTATCCCCCTAGGAACATGCGCGTAGTACTTGATTTTTGATGACTTCTAAATTTTTGCAATAAGTATATGAGTTCTTTTTGACTAATGTTGAGTCCATGGATTATACGCACTCTCACCTTTCCGCCTGTGCTAGCCTCTTCGGTACCGTGCATTGCCCTTTCTCACCTTGAGAGTTGGTGCAAACTTCGCCGGTGCATCCAAACCCCGTGATACGATACGCTCTATCACACATAAACCTCCTTATATCTTCCTCCAAACAGCCACCATACCTACCTATTATGGCATTTTCATAGCCATTCCGAGATATATTTCCATGCAACTTCCACCATCATCATCATGACATGCATTAATTTTGTCATATTGCCATTGCATGATCTTGTAGTTGACATCGTATTTGTGGCAAAGCCACCATGCATTATTTTTCATACATGTCACTCTTGATTCATTGCACCATCCCGGTACACCGCCGAATGCATTCATATAGAGTCATATCTTGTTCTAAGTTTCGAGTTGTATTCCTTATGTTGTAATCAATAGAAGTGTGATGATCATTATTATTAGAGCATTGCCCAAATAAAAAAAAGAAAGGCAAAAAAAGGCCCAAAAAAAAAGGGAAAGGCCAAAAGAAAAAATAAAGGCCAAAAAAAGGGGCAATGCTACTATCTCTTTTTCCACACTTGTGCTTCAAAGTAGCACCTTGTTCCTCATGTAGTGAGTCTCATATATTTTGCTTCAAAGTAGCACCTTGTTCTTCATGTAGTGTGTCTCATAAGTTGTCTTTTTATACTAGTGGGAATTTTTCATTATAGAACTTGGCTTGTATATTCCTACGATGGGCTTCCTCAAATGCCCTAGGTCTTCATGAGCAAGCAAGTTGGATGCACACCCACTAGTTTTCTCTTATTGAGCATTCATAGCTCTAGTGCATCCGTTGCATGGCAATCCCTACTCCTCATGTTGACATCAATTGATGGCATCTCCATAGTCCATTGATTAGCCTCGTTAATGTGAGACTTTCTCCTTTTTGTCTTCTCCACACAATCCCCATCATCATATTCTATTCCACCCATAGTTCTATATCCATGGCTCATGCTCATGTATTGCGTGAAGGTTGAAAAAGTTTGAGATTATTCAATTGCTTGGCTTGTCATCGGGGGTATAGAAGTTGTGAACATCTTTGTGTGACGAAAATGAAGCATAGCCTAACTATATGATTTTGTAGGAATGAACTTTCTTTTGCCATGTTATTTTGAGAAGACATGATTGCTTTGATTAGTATGCTTGAAGTATTATTATTTTTGTGTCAATATGAACTGTTGTCTTGAATCTTTCGGATCTGAATATTCATATCACAAGTAAGAAGAATTACATTGAAATTATGCCAAAGTATCACTCCGCATCAAAAATTCTTTTTTATCATTTACCTACTCGAGGACGAGCAGGAACTAAGCTTGGGGATGCTTGATACGTCTCCAACGTATCTATAATTTTTGATTGCTCCATGCTACTTTACCTACTGTTTTAGGCAATATTGGGCTTTATTATCCACTTTTATATTATTTTTGGGACTAACCTATTAACCGGAGGCCCAGCCTAGATTTGCTGTTTTATGCCTATTTCAGTGTTTCGAGGAAAAGGACGGTGTCAAAACGGAACGAGATCAACTTGAGAAGTTAATTTTTGAAGGAAACCAACCAGATGGGCTTGGAGTGCATGTCAGGGGATCCCCGGGCTGCCCACAAGGGTGGGGGGGCGCGCCCCTCCCCCTGGGCGCGCCCCCCTACCTCGTGAGCTCCCCGGAGGTCCACCGACGTACCCCTTTCACCCATATATACCTACGTACCCTAAAACTTCCAGAACAGAAGATAGATCGGGAGTTCCGCCGCTGCAAGCCTCTGTAGCCACCAAAAACCAATTGGGACCCCGTTCCGGCACCCTGCCGGAGGGGGATCCCATCACCGGAGGCCATCTTCATCATCCCAACGCTATCCATGACGAGGAGGGAGTAGTTCACCCTCGGGGCTGAGGGTATGTACCAGTAGCTATGTGTTTGATCTCTCTCTCTCTCTCTCTCTCTCATGTTCTCTCTCGTGTTCCCTCGATGGCACGATCTTGATGTATCCCAACCTTTGCTATTGTAGTTGGATCTTATGATGTTTCTCCCCCTCTACTCTCTTGTGATGAATTGAGTTTCCCCTTTGAAGTTATCTTTTCGGATTGAGTCTTTTATGAACAATTGATGTATGTCTTGCCGTGATTATCTGTGGTGACAATGGGATATCATGTGCCACTTGATGTATGTTTTGGTGATCAACTTGCGGGTTTCGTGACACTTGGGAACCTATGCATAGGGGTTGGCACACGTTCTTGACTCTCCGGTAGAAAGTTTGGGGCATTCTTTGAAGTACTTTTATGTTGGTTGGATGAATCTGAGATTGTGTGATGCATATCGTATAATCATGCCCACGAATACTTGAGGTGACAATGGAGTATCCAGGTGACATTAGGGTTTTGGTTGATTTGTATCTTAAGGTGTTATTCTAGTACGAACTCTTTTATAGATTGATCCGAAAGAATAGCTTTGTGGTGGTTTCGTACCCGACCATAATCTCTACGTTTGTTCTCCGCTAGTAGTGTCTTTGGAGTGACTCTTTGTTGCATGTTGAGGGCTTGTCATATGTTCTATCTATGTTATTATTCTTGAGAGAACTTACACTACTGAAAGTATGAACCCTAGGCCTTGTTTCCTATCATTGCAATACCGTTTACGCTCACTTTTACCGCTTGTTACCTTGCTATTTTTATATTTTCATATTACAAAAACCTATATCTACTATCTATTTTGCACTTGTATCACCATCTCTTCGCCGAACTAGTGCACCTATACAATTTACCATTGTATTGGGTGTGTTGGGGACACAAGAGACTTTTTGTTATTTGGTTGCAGGGTTGTTTGAGAGAGACCATCTTCATCCTACGCCTCCTACGGATTGATAAACCTTAGGTCATCCACTTGAGGGAAATTTGCTACTGTCCTACAAACCTGTGCACTTGCAGGCCCAACAACGTCTACAAGAAGAAGGTTGTGTAGTAGACATCACTGTCAACCCTGTTCATCACCAACGGACGAAGCATATTGAGCTCGACATTCACTTTGTCCGGGAGCACGTCGCACTTGGTCGTGTTCGAGTTCTGCATGTGCCCACCGATCAGCAGTTCGCCGATGTTATGACAAGGGACTACCTACCTCGACTTTCGAGGGCTTTCGGTCCAGTCTTTGCATCACCGGTGACGCTTTGACTGCGCGGGGGGTGGGGGGGGGGAGTGTTGACCATGTGTACATGTACGTAGGTCCGGATTTTGTATGCTGTCTCTCTCCCTCTATATGTACTTGTATCTTGGGAGACAAGACACCGGTCGGACCCCTTGTACCTATATATATATATAGGTATATATAGGTATATATATATATATATGCCTAGTGCACAATCAATGAGATATCGATGCACCAAATCATTCTATACAACTAGTTCCGCCATCTCCTGGTCAGCAACAGAGGGAAAGAAGAGGCGCACCCTCGCAAGGAGCGCATCGCACCATGATGGTCCCATAGGACCTCTCCCCGCTCCGAAGTCCAACGCTTTTGACATTGCACCATTGTTGTTTGCCTTCACCCAAACCCTCGTCTAGCGGGCACCACTTCTCCACCAGTCTACGCGTGGAGGAACTCGTCGCTCGCTCTTGTACCAACTTCCATTCTTCATTCAGTCAGAGCACCATGTCCATGACTTGCACTGGATCTTCCATCTTCTAGTCCTCCTTAGCATAATTCCTAGAACGTAGAACCACAACTCCTACAATCTGTGTAGCACCACAACCTTCTCTTCCATCCTGGCGCCACCTTCCATAGAAGCATCCAGCTGCGTAACTTACGGTGGGAGTCAACATCTGGCAGTAACTCAAAACATGGTGTAGCAATGACTTTGCTCAGCTCCATCCAGTACAGACTCAAGCAGGTGCATCTCCAGAAGCGATGAATAATAGTCTCCTCTCGACCATACAGCACACAAAATATACCAACTTTGACTCGAGCAATCGGGCAGCCGCGGGCCCGCCCGTGCGCACACCTCGCCAAGACCTTGGCGTCCGAGTCCTCATGCGGCGCTCGTGAGCGAGCCTGCGTGTACGCGTGGCCTGAGGCCTCTGACAAGTGTACGCCACTCGACCTTGGCCGAGTACCGCGGCCCGGCGCAACGATAATGATTTACCCCTACTCAGGAGGGGCTGCAGGCACACAAAAGCAAAGGAAGGCGGTATCAGGGAGTACAACGCTACTCAATACAGCGTAAAGAAGTTCTTTCAGAAGTGCTTTCACATCCCCGTTGAGGGAGTCCTGGATTAGGGGGTCCTCGGACAGCCGGACTGTATACTTTGGCCGGACTATTGAACTATGAAGATACAAGATTGAAGACTTTGTCCCGTGTCCGGGTGGGACTCTCCTTTGCATGGAAGGCAAGCTTGGCAATTCAGATATGTAGATTTCCTTCTCTGTAACCGACTCTCTGTAACCCTAGCCCCCTCCGGTGTCTATATAAACTGAAGGGTTTAGTCCGTAGGACAACAAGAATCATAATCATAGGCTAGCTTCTAGGGTTTAGCCTCCACGATCTCGTGGTAGATCAACTCTTGTAATACTCATATCTTCAAGATCAATCAAGCAGGAAGTAGGGTATTACCTCCATAGAGAGGGCCTGAACCTGGGTAAACATTGTGTCCCCCGCCTCCTATTACCATTAGCCTTAGACACACAGTTCGGGACCCCCTACCCGAGATCCGCCGGTTTTGACACCGACATTGGTGCTTTCATTGAGAGTTCCACTGTGTCGTCGCGGTAAGGCTTGATGGCTCCTTCAATCATCTACAACGATGCGATCCAGGGTGAGGTTTTCCTCCCCGGACAGATCTTCATATTCGGCGGCTTCGCACAGCGGGCCTACTCACTTGGCCATCTGGAGCAGATCGATAGCTACGCCCCTGGCCGTCAGGTCAGGTTTGGAAGCTTGAACTACACTGCCGACATCCGTGGAGACTTGATCTTCGATGGATTCGAGCCCATGACAGGTGCGCCGTACAGTCATGATGAGCACGACTTAGATCTTCCATCGGACGGTATTCATGAGAACGCATCTGCAGCTGCCCTGGCCTTAAATCCGGAGCAGATCATGCCATCCGAGGATGGGTGGATGGACCACGCCTTGGAGGCCGTACACTCAGCGGCAATGGAGCCAAACACAGACTTCGCCTCCCATGAGGTCTGTGTCATCGGACCCTCGGACTCGTCTCTGGCCATAGGCTCTGAACCGCGCGCATCCGTGCGTATCGAATCTGAGTGGGAACCGATCATGGAGTTTACCTTCGTGGATATCTTTCAGCACTCACCCTTGGGCGACGTGCTTAATTCATTGAAATCTGTCTCCCTGTCAGGAGACTCTTGGCTGAACTATGTCCGGCTTGAGTGGGAAGCGCACGACGAAGAAATTTGTTCCCCACCCACCACCCACTTAATAGCCACTGTCGATGACTTAACCGACATGCTTGATTTCGACTCCTAAGAGATCGACGGTATGGACGACGATGAAGGAGAAGAACAGGAACCACCGCCTAAAGGGCGCTGGACAGCCACCTCATCATATGATATATACATGGTGGACACACCCAAAGAAAACAACGGCGAGGAATGGAAGGATGCAACAGAGGATAATCCTCTTGAAAAGCAACCAAAGCGACGACGTCGGCGCCGCTCTAAATCCCGCCACTGTAAAAACAACGATAACAGCGCAAGAAAGAATAATACCCTGGTCGACTCCAAAGGCAACAACGACCCCATGGACCCAGCGATGGAGCAGGACGAGCCAGGGGACGGCGAACAGAGTCCGGGGCCGCTGTCCGATCATAGCGATGGCGGAGATAAAACTCATAAACCTGTCTCCGGAGAGGAGAACAGTCCGGACGACAATGCACTCATCATCCCGGAAAGGCACTTGGAACAAGAGAACCTCCATAGAAGGCTTATTGCCACTGTGAGGAGCTTGAAGAAGTGGAAGCAAAGGCTTAAGGCCGCGCAGGATACGCTCAACTGCAGATGGAACAAAGTGCTCGACACTGAAGAAAAATACGGTGGCGATCGCCACACAAAGAGCTACCCAAAGCACAAGCTGCTGCCCGAATTCGACGACGAGGCTATAGAGCCCATTCCGCTGAAAAATAATACGGCCGATCCGCCGGACCGACCACCCCGTGGCCGCGATAGGGCGGCTAATGGCGCCGCACACAAGTCAGCACACGATTTATGTGAGCACCTGGACAAAAAAGCCCGTATGGCCAGGTCTATCTATGGATCTAGGAAGCATGCTCCGGTGTAGGATCACGGCCACCAAATCGATTATACTGATCGAATACCAGCTCGGAATCAACATCGAACACTACAACCGTTGGCTGCATGCCATGACACATCCAAATATAAGGGTGCCGTGCACCCCCTGTGCTTCACCGATTAGGTGCTGTATCATGAATTTCCAGAGGGATTTAAAGCCGTAAACATAGAGGCATACGACGGAATGACAGACCCTGCAGTCTGGATTGAGGACTTTATTCTTCACACCCACATGGCTCGCGGAGATGATCTCCACGCCATCAAATACCTGCCCCTCAAGTTGAAAGGACCAGCTCGGCACTGGTTGAAAAGCCTCCCCGAAAACTCAATTGGAAGTTGGGAGGAACTTGAGGACGCTCTCAGTCTCAGGGCTAATTTTCAAGGGACCTATGTCCGACCTTCGGATGCAGACGATTTAAGTCACATAATCCAACAACCCGGAGAGTCAGCCCGTAAGCTTTGGAACAAATTTCTCACCAAGAAGAATCAAATCGTCAACTGCCCGGATGCCAAAGCCTTGGCGCCTTTCAAGCACAATATCCAGGACGAATGGCTCGCTAGACACCTCGGCCAGGAAAAGCCGAGGACAATGGCAGCCCTAACAAGCCTTATGACCCGCTTTTGCGCGGGCGAGGACAGTTTGTTGGCCCGCAGCGGCACCAGCGACCCAGGCACATCCGAAGTCAGGGATGGCAATGGGAAGCCGCGACGCAATAAAAACAAGCATCAAAATAATCAAGACAGCCCAGACAACACGGTGGTAAACGCCGGATCCAGGGGCTCTCAACCCGATCAACGGAAAAATCCATTGAAAGGCAACAGAGATGGACAGTCCAGCCTAAACAAAATTCTGGACAGATCATGTCAGATTCATGCCACCCCCGACGAACCTGCGAATCACACCAACAGAGAATGCTGGGTCTTCAAGCAGGCCGGCAAGCTAAACGCCGAACACAAGGGGAGGGAGCAGCCAAGTGAAGACGAGGACGAACCGCGCCAGCCGAACACTGGGGGGCAGAAAAATTTCCACCAGAGGTCAAAATAGTGAACATGATTTACGCAACTCACATACCAAAGAGGGGGCACAAGCGCGCACTCCGAGACGTATACGCTGTAGAGCCTGTCGGCCCCAAATTCAACCCATGGTCGGCCTACCCGATCACCTTCGATCGCAGGGATCATCCG
This sequence comes from Aegilops speltoides, assembly GCA_021437245.1. Classification (NCBI taxonomy): domain Eukaryota; kingdom Viridiplantae; phylum Streptophyta; class Magnoliopsida; order Poales; family Poaceae; genus Aegilops; species Aegilops speltoides. Next base: position 445,337,198 of record CM038143.1, read on the forward strand.
ACTAGTATCCGGCATGGAGGTTCGGCCGCCTTGGTGCTCGACCCAATAATTGACGGATACCATCTCACCCGGTTCCTTATGGACGGCGGCAGTAGTCTTAATCTGATATATTAGGACACTGTCCACAAAATGAGGATAGACCCGTCAAGAATCAGCCAAAGCAGTACTACCTTTAAAGGAGTAATACCAGGCATAGAGGCCCGCTGTACGGGCTCTCTAACATTAGAGGTTGTATTTGGTTCTCTCGACAACTTTCAAAGTGAAGAACTAATCTTCGACATCGCTCCATTCCGAAGCGGCTATCACGCACTACTCGGAAGAACGGCCTTCGCTCGTTTCAATGCAGTTTTGCATTACGCTTATCTTAAACTCAAGATGCCCGGTCCACGTGGCGTCATCACAATTAGCTGAAATACAGAGCGTTCTTTATGTGCGGAAGAATATGTGGCGGCTCTAGCAGCCGGACGGCCTCTCCAACCAGAATAACTGATCGGTCGTCAAGACCACGGACACGGTTAGACGTGTTCGGCGCACCACTAGTTGTAGCAGCCCAGATAAACCTGAGCTTGGGTGGATGGATATACCCCCATAGGTGGTGCTAGGGGCTGACCGCATGTAAAAAGGCCCATAGTTCGGCTCGACCCTATTAATACAATAATAGATTGCATTTTCATGGTTCATTAAGAATAACCAACTTTTCGCTCGATTACACCAGATTCTTTCACCTGGGTTTTTCCTTTTTACAGATGATCATTGCTATGACTTGAGCTTGCGTTGGTTTTCCTTGAAGAGGAAAGGGTGATACAACAATAGTAGCGTAAGTATTTCACTCAGTTTTTGAGAACCAACGTATCAATCTAGTAGGAGGCTCCTCAAAAGTCCCACGCACCTACACAAACAAACAAAGAACTTGCAACCAACGCAATAAAGGGGTTGTCAATCCCTTCACGGCCACTTGCGGAAGTAAGATCTAATAGAGATAGTATGATAAGATAAATATATTTTTGGTATTTTATAATATAGATACAAAAAATAAAGATGCAAATAAAAGTAGATTGAAAGCTTGTGTGATAAAAGATAGACCCGGGGGCCATAGGTTTCACTAGTGGCTTCTCTCAAGATAGCATAGGTATTACGTTGGGTGAACAAATTACTGTCGAGCAATTGATAGAAAAGTGAATAATTATGAGATTATATAGGCATGATCATGTATATAGGCATCACGTCCGCAACAAGTAGACCGACTCCTGCCTGCATCTTCTACTATTACTCCACACATCGACTGCTATCCAACATGCATCTAGAGTATTAAGTTCATAAGAACAGAGTAACGCATTAAGAAAGCTAACATGATGTAGAGGGATAAACTCATGCAATATGATATAAACCACATCTTTTTATCCTTGGTGGCAACAATACAATACGTGCCTTGCAACCCTTTCTGTCATTGGGTAAGGACACCGCAAGATTGAACCGAAAGCTAAGCACTTCTCCCATGGCAAGAAAGATCAATCTAGTAGGCCAAACCAAACTGATAATTCAAAGAGACTTGCAAAGATAACTCAATCATACATAAAAGAATTCAGAGAAGATTCAAATATTTCTCATAGATAAACTTGATTATAAACCCACAATTCATCGGATCTCGACAAACACACCGCAAAAAGAGTTTACATCGAATAGATCACCACAAGAGAGGGGGAGAACATTATATTGCGATCCAAAAGGAGAGAAGAAGCCATCTAGCTAATAACTATGGACCCGAAGGTCTATGGTAAACTACGCACAACTCATCGGAGGGGCTATGGTGTTGGTGTAGAAGCCCTCCATGGTTGATTCCCCCTCCGGTGGAGCATCGGCGAACGCTCCAAGATGGGATCTCGCGGATACAGAAGGTTACGGCAGTGGAAATTGTTTTTCGTTGGCTCCCTGGATGTTTTCGGGGTACGTAGGTATATATAGGAGGAAGAAGTACGTCGGTGGCCGCCTGTGGGGCCTAGGAGATAGGGGGCGCGCCTAGAGAGGGTGGGCGCGCCCTCCTGTCTCCTGGCCGCCTCGCAAGCTTCTTGACTTGCACTCCAAGTTCTCCGGATAACTTTCATTCCAAAAATCATGCTCCCGAAGGTTTCATTCCGTTTGGACTCGGTTTGATATTCTTTTTCTTCGAAATACTAAAATAGGCAAAAAAACAGCAATACGGGCTGGGCCTCTGGTTAGTAGGTTAGTCCCAAAAATGATATAAATGTGTAAAATAAAGCCCATAAACATCCAAAAGGGGTAATATAATAGCATGGAACAATCAAAAATTATAGATACGTTGGAGACGTATCAAGCATCCCCAAGCTTAATTCCTGCTCGTCCTCGAGTAGGTAAATGATAAAAACAGAATTTTTGATGTGGAATGCTACCTAGCATAATTCTCAATGTAATTTTCTTTATTGTGGCATGAATGTTTAGATCCAAAGTATTCAAAATAAAAGTTCATATTGATAAAAGAAATAGTAACACTTCAAGCATACTAATCAAAGCAATCATGTCTTCTCAAAATAACATGGCTAAAGAAAGTTCATCGCTACAAAATCATATAGTTAGGCTATGCTTCATTTTCTTCACACAACGATGTTCCAAAATTCTACACCCCCGATGACAAGCCAAGCAATTGTTTCGTACTTAAATAATCTCAAACTTTTTCAACCTTCATGCAATACATGAGCGTGAGCCATGGATATAGCACTATGGGTGAAATAGAATATGATGATGGGGATTGTGTGGAGAAGACAAAAAAGGAGAAAGTCTCACATTGACGAGGATAATCAACGGGCTATGGAGATGTCCATCAATTGATGTCAACATGAGGAGTAGGGATTGCCATACAATGGATGCACTGGAGCTACAAATGAATGCTCAACAAAAGAAAACTAGTGAGTGTGCATCCAACTTGCTTGCTCACGAAGACCTAGGGCATTTGAGGAAGCCCATCGTAGGAATATACAAGCCCAGTTCTATAATGAAAAATTCCCACTAGTATATGAAAGTGACAACATATGAGACTCACTATATGAAAAACTCAGTGCTACTTTGAAGCACACTATATGAGACTCACTACATGAAGAACAAGGTGCTACTTTGAAGCACAAGTGTGGAAAAAGAGATAGTAACATTGCCCATTTATTTTTTTCTTTTTTCTTTTTTTTTTCTTTGGCCTTTCTTGTTATTTCTTTTGGCCTTCCTTTTTTTTCTTTTGGCCTTTCTTTTTTTCTTTTTGGGAAATGCTCTAATAATGATGATCATCACACTTTTATTTATTACAACATATGAATTACAACTCGAAACTAGAACAAGATATGACTCTATATGAATGCCTCCGGCGGTGTACCGGGATGGTGCAATGAATGAAGACTGAAATGTATGAAAAATTATGCATGGTGGCTTTGCCACAAATACGATGTCAACTACATGATCATGCAATGGCAATATGACAAAAGTAGAGTATGTCATGATGATGATGAATGGAACGGTGGACAGTTGCATGGCAATATATCTCGGAATGGCTATGGATATGCCATAATAGGTAGGTATGGTGGCTGTTTTGAGGAAGATATAAGGAGGTTTATGTGTGATAGAGCGGATCATATCACGGGGTTTGTATGCACCGGCGAAGTTTGCACCAACTCTCAAGGTGAGAAAGGGCAATGCACGGTACCGAAGAGGCTAGCAATGATGGAAAGGTAAAAGTGCGTATAATCCATGGACTCAACATTAGTCAAAAGAACTCATATACTTATTGCCTAAATTTAGAAGTCATCAAAAACCAAGCACTACGCGCATGCTCCTAGAGGGATAGATTGGTAGGAGAAGACCATCGCTCGTCCCCGACCGCCACTCATAAGGATGCACAAGCCAGGTACACTTCATGTTTCAAATTTGTTACACAACTTTAACCATACGTGCATGCTATGGGACTTGCTAAATTCAACACAAGCATTCTTTAAATTCATAATCACCCAACTAGCATGACTTTAATATAACTACCTCCATATCTCAAAACAATTATCAAGTATCAAATTGATCATAGCATCCAATTCACTTCCTATGATAGTTTTTATTATACCCAACTTGGATGCCTACCGTTCTAGGACCAATTTTATAACCATAGAAAATACCATGCTGTTCTAGAAGACTCTCAAAATAATATAAGTGAAGCATGATAGACTAGCAATTTCTACAAAATTAAGCCATCGCCGTGCTCTACAGATATAAGTGAAGCACTAGAGCAAAAACTATCAAGCTCAAAAGATATAAGTGAAGCACATAGCATATTCTAACAAATTCAATCAAGTAGGCTTCTCCCAAAAGGTGAGTACAACAAGGATGATTGTGTTAAACTAAAAAGCAAAGATTAATACAATACAAGATGCTCCAAGCAAAACACATATCATGTGGCGAATAAAAATATAGCTCCAAGTAAAGTTACCAATGAACAAAGACGGAAGAGGGGATGCCTTCCCGGGGCATCCCCAAGCTTAGGCTTTTGGCTATTCTTGAATATCTTGGGGTGCCTTGGGCATACCCAAGCTTAGGCTCTTGCCACTCCTTATTCCATAGTCCATCAATGCTTTACCCAAAACTTGAAAACTTCACAACACAAAACTCAACAGGAAATCTTATAAGCTCCGTTAGTGAAAGAAAACAAAATCACCACATAAGGTACTATAATGAACTCATTCTTTATTTATTTTGGTGTTAAAACTACTGTATTCCAACTTCTCTATTTATAAACTATTTTACTAGCCATAGATGCATCAAAATAAGCAAACAACACACGAAAAATAGAATCTGCCAAAAACAGAACATCATGTAGCAATCTGTAACTAACGCAAACTTCTGGAACTCTAAAAATCCTACCAAAACAGGAAGTCCTGGAAAATTTGTCTATTGATCATAATAAAAAAGAATCAACGCAAAAGCACGTTTATGTGATTTAAGAAAACTAATTTCGTGCGTGAAAAGTTTCTGTTTTTTTAGCAGAATCAAATTAACTATCATCATAGGTTATCCTATAGGTTCTACTTGGCACAAACACTAATTAAAAGATAAAAACACGTCTAAACAGAAGGTAGATGAAAAATTTATTACTAAACAGGAACACAAACAAAAAACACAAATAAAATTGGGTTGCCTCCCAACTAGCGCTATCGTTTAACGCCCCTAGCTAGGCATAAAAGCGAAGATAGATCTAAGTAGTGCCATCTTTGGCACTCAATTCCTCAATAGAGCACTTATAATCTTTAGGGGTTTCTCCCTTTTTAGCAATGATTAAACCTTTAGGCAAAAATTCAAGAAATTCGTTTGTAGCAAAAGGTTCCTTAGCGATGGAGAGACAATTGGGATGAACACTTATGGATTTGAGATCCGCGTCTCCCTTACTAGAAGATTCACCCTTATTTTTAGGAACATAAATAAACTTTGGAATTTTGGTAGGGGGTTTTGGAGTGCTTTTCATGGAAGAAAACACGGAACCTAAGTTGGTAATGTTATCCTCAAGTTTACTGATTCTAGTAGAATCTAGATTTATTTTTTCATTAACTATAGGTTCTTTCTCTTTAAGATTTTTCAAAGTAACTCCAACCCTAGATCCATATTGGGTAATGTGATTATGAATCTTTTTATCCAAATTTTCAATCAACTCAAAAGTGGCAATTTTATTTTCAATAATCTCAAGCCGTTGCATAACATGTTCTAAAGTTAAAACGGTTCCATTAACCAAAAGAGTGGTGGGCCAAACAAATCTAACATAGCATTATAAGCATCAAACGTATGGCTACTCAAGAAATCCCCTCGAGTAACAGTATCAAGAACACATCTATTCCAAGGAGTAATGCCTACATAAAAATTGTGAAGAAGTACGGGAGTAGAAAGCTTCCTAGTAGATTTATTTTGAGCATTGCAAATTCTATGCCAAGCATCTTTTAAATTTTCTCCCTCCCTTTGCTTAAAATTGGGAATTTCATGTTCAGGAGTAATAACAAGGATAGGAGGACTAGCCATAATGACAAAGTAAACGGTCTAACACACGAGCAAACAGAAAAAGGCAAGCGAAAAAGAGAGAGAGAGAGAGATTGGGAAAGAGAGGGCGAATAAAACGACAACGGTGAAGTGGGGGAGAGGAAAACGAGAGGCAAATGGCAAATAATGTAAATGCGAGGGAGATGAGTTAGTGATGGGTACTTGGTATGTCTTGACTTGAGCGAAGACCTCCCCGGAAACGGCGCCATAAATCCTTCTTGCTACGTCTTGAGCTTGCGTTGGTTTTCCTTGAAGAGGAAAGAGTGATGCAGCAATAGTAGCGTAAGTATTTCCCGTAGGTTTTGAGAACCAAGGTATCAATCCAATAGGAGGCTCCTCAAAAGTCCCACGCACCTACACAAACAAACAAAGAACTCGCAACCAACGCAATAAAGGGGTTGTCAATCTCTTCACGGCCACTTGCGAAAGTAAGATCTGATAGAGATAGTATGATAAGATAAATATATTTTTGGTATTTTTCATATAGATACAAAAAGTAAAGATGCAAATAAAAGTAGATTGAAAGCTTGTATGATAAAAGATAGACCCGGGGGCCATAGGTTTCACTAGTGGCTTCTCTCAAGATAGCATAAGTATTACGGTGGGTGAACAAATTACTGTCGAGCAATTAATAGAAAAGCGAATAATTATGAGATTATCTAGGCATGATCATGTATATAGGCATCACGTCCGCAACAAGTAGACCGACTCCTGCCTGCATACTACTATTACTCCACACATCGACCGCTATCCAGCATGCATATAGAGTATTAAGTTCATAAGAACAGAGTAACGCATTAAGAAAGATGACATGATGTAGAGGGATAAACTCATGCAATATTATATAAACCCCATCTTTTTATCCTCGATGGCAACAATACAATACGTGCCTTGCAACCCTTTCTATCACTGGGTAAGGAAACCGCAAGATTGAACCCGAAGCCAAGCACTTCTCCCATGGCAAGAAAGATCAATCTAGTAGGCCAAACCAAACTGATAATTCGAACAGACTTGCAAAGATAACTCAATCATACATAAAAGAATTCAGAGAACATTCAAATATTTCTCATAGATAAACTTGATCATAAACCCACAATTCATCGGATCTCGACAAACACACCGCAAAAAGAGTTTACATCGAATAGATCTCCACAAGAGAGGGGGAGAACATTGTATTGAGATCCAAAAAGAGAGAAGAATCCATCTAGCCAATAACTATGGACCCGAAGGTCTGTGGTAAACTACTCACAACTCATCGGAGGGGCTATGGTGTTGATGTAGAAGCCCTCCATGGTCGATGCCCCCTCCGGCGGAGCGCCGGCGAAGGCTCCAAGATAGGATCTCGCGGATACAGAAGGTTATTGCGGTGGAAATGTTTTTCGTTGGCTCCCTGGATGTTTTAGGGGTACGTAGGTATATATAGGACGAAGAAGTACGTCGGTGGCCACCTGTAGGGCCCAGGAGATAGGGGGCATGCTCAGAGGGGGTGGGCGCGCCCTCCTGTCTCCTGGCCGCCTCGCAAGCTTCTTGACTTGCACTCCAAGTTCTCCGGATCACGTTCATTCCAAAAATCACACTCCCGAAGGTTTCATTCCATTTGGACTCCGTTTGATATTCCTTTTCTTCGAAATACTGAAATAGGCAAAAAAACAGCAATACATGCTGGGCCTCCGATTAGTAGGTTAGTCCCAAAAATGATATAAATGTGTAAAAATAAAGACCATAAACATCCAAAAGGGGTAATATAATAGCATGGAACAATCAAAACTTATAGATACGTTGGAGACGTATCAATCATCGTGCTACACCCTTCCAGGATACTGCACAACAGAGACAAAGGCGCAGACGTGCAGCAGGGCCCCGTTCAAAGGTTTCTTTTTAGATTAAGACCCTGTGTAAACCTTTTTTATTGTCTCTTGTTGCTTCACACCCTCCGGGTACTCAAAACAACCGAGAGGGATACTAGCGTTATTGGCAAGCATTTTTGTCATGCCAGATTAATGCATGTACCTAGAAATTCAGGGCTCATTATCGAGGGCGGTACTCAGCCCAGTATAAGTTGAAAAGTCTAAATACCTTAGGGAGTGTTCGGCGTCGCGACTTTGGCCTTATATGCATCAGCTCCAAATCATGTCTTTGGTCAATAGTTGGGTTTGCCTGGCTCCCGTGTTTTGCTTCCTTACGTTCCGCTCTATCGGCTAAGCTGGCACCGGGAGAACTACTGCGATTGTGCCCCGGTTCATCTAGATGAGCACCTCAGTAGAGAAAGCCAAAAACTGTCTTTCATGATAAAGCGAGAGACTGATCAACCACTCGAGGACTTAGCGGAATCTTCGCGATTCCTCCGCATTAACGAAGGACCGGTTTCCCGGTCACGTATGTACGTGCACTGTATTCGGATGAACGCGGACTTACCAGGGGCTATATAGTAGCCCCATCGTCAAACTCCTATGGCTGAGTGAAAGTGTTAAAGCTATATAGTCTGATTGCCTCGTTCGCCGTGCTATCACCTTCTTAAATGGACCAAGACTTTGGATAAAGCGTGAGTATGCGCTTTACCGAACACCCCTGCATTATATGCGTCGGGGCTAAAGCCGACGACTACAAACTTTCAGGTTATATACATACATACATAAACGGCCGCACAGGAGGCACTCAATACTTTACGGGCAAAAGTATAAAATATAGCCTTTATAATCAAAATAGAATTGTTTTTACAAGCAAGATACATGTCACTAGAACATGGTACTCTTTGAGCACTGAGCCTCTATTAAACTGGCACCTTCCAGGACTTCTTCAAAATAGTGCTCGGGTGAGTCCTGACCCCCGAGCGGACCCCTGGTTGCAACAGCGGTGGCCTCCATCTCCGCCCAATTTGTCTTAACATGGGCAAGAGCCATCCGCACACCCTCTATGCACTCCGACCTCTTGACAGCGTCGATATGCGGCACAACACGAAGAAATCATTGCACTAAACCAAAATAACTATCCGGACTTGGTTCCTTCGGCCAAAGATGATCCACGACAGACCTCATGGCAAGCCCGAACAACCTATGGAGCTCGGCCCATACGGCCAGTTGCTCATTCAACAGCAGCGGACGCCTTGGATTACTGAACTGCGACCAGAACAATCTTTCCACCTGATGATCTTTCTGATGTTTGAAATACTCAGTCGCGTCAGTAGCACTTTTTGCTAAATCCAAGTATGCATCTGCCGAACTCCACAATTGATCAAGAGGGGCATACTTTGGATCGCCGAACTTCGTCCGCAATAAGAAGGGCTTCCCAGCCGTGATATCTCCGGCTTGACGAAGCTCCTCCCGCGCCGCTCTGATTTCAGAGCGCGTTTCCTTGGCTGCTTCCAAATCCTTCTTCAAGTCAGCCGCTTTCGCTTGGCTTTCCCTTTCGAGGAGCTCATAGCAGCTGGCGGCATTTTGCAGCTCAAGAGCCATGTTGGCTATTTTATCTTCGCTCCGGCGATGAGCAGCCTGTTCGTCTTTTAACTCTTCGCTTGCCTTCAGGGCAGCCACATCGCTTCTCCTGGCTTGTTCCTTGGCTTCTCCTGAGGCCTCTGACAAGTGTCCGCCTCTCGACCTTGGGCAGGTACCGCGGCCCGGCGCAACAATAACGATTCACCCCTGCTCAGGAGGGCCTGCGGGCACACAAAAGCAAAGGAATGCGGCATAAGAGAGCACAACGCTACTCAATATAGCATAAAGAAGTTCTTTCAAAAGTGCTTTCACATCCCCGTTGAGGGAGCCTGGATTAGGGGGTCCTCGAACAACCGGACTATATACTTTGGCCGGACGGTTGGACTATGAAGATACAAGATTGAAGACTTCGTTCCGTGTCCAGGTGGGACTCTCCTTTGCATGGAAGGCAAGCTTGGCAATTCGGATATGTAGATTTCTTCTCTCAGAATCGACTCTGTAACCCTAGCCCCTCCGTGTCTATATAAACCGGAGGGTTTAGTCTCAGAGGACAAGAACAATCATAATCATAGGCTAGCTTCCAGGGTTTAGCCTCTACAATCTCGTGGTAGATCAACTCTTGTAATACTCATATCTTCTAGATCAATCAAGCAGGAAGTAGGGTATTACCTCCATAGAGAGGGCCCAAACCTGGGTAAACATTGTGTCCCCCGCCTCCTGTTACCATTAGCCTTAGACGCATAGCTCGGGACCCCCAACCCGAGATCCGCCGGTTTTGACACCGACACCCGTGGGGTCACATGCAAAATCATAATAGGAAAACAGGGGAAAGGTAGCCTAAGGAGACACATCTTCGCCATCGCTGCTGCTGCCGTCGTCATTGTTAGCCCCATGTTCCTCGATCGTAGGCGGGCCCACGTCGCTGGCAGGGGCAAGCTCCGCGATCAGGTCGTCCACATGATCCGCCACCCAGTCCGGCAGGACGCCCTAGATCACTCTGGGCACGGGGGTTATCGCGGCCTCGAAGTCAAAGTCAGGATTGGATCAGAGAAGGTGACTGAAGACGCGCGAGAACGCATGCGCAAGAAGGCTGTGGCTCTTCTCCTCGATGAGCTGGCGCGCCTTCTAGGCCCCACCTTTGAGGCGCTCCATGACCCTGGTGAAGAAGAAGAGGTAACCAACATCATCAGTAACGAGCGGGTTGGAGACGTTCTCATCGCAAATGTTGCTCAAGGCCCGTTTGGCCCTGTGCCCATGGGCTTGGAACATTTGGGAGCGCTCATGCTGTAGCACCTGGGCTCGACTCGCCTCGTCCGAAGCTTTCTCTATGAGGGAGGTAACACCTTCCACCTGCTTGTAAAGGAAGGATAGCTCGGCCTCGACCGCGGCATGAGCGTCCACCGCGGCTTTCTCGTGCCGCTCCGTCCCTGCTAGCTTCTCCTTGAGGCCGTCGGCCACGCCCTTCAGCTCACCACACCGCGTGCAGAAGCGAGCCTCCTGAAGCTCCAGATTCCGGCGATATTCCTCGGCGAGAGCCCTCCGGACCGCCGCTACCTTCTCGTCAGCCTTTCTCTAGATTGTCTCCTCCCGGGAAGCGAGAGCGTCCTCAGCAATGGCCACTTGGCGCTCCATCACCTCCAGCCGCTCGTGCTCTAGGCTCTGCTCCAGCGCCTCCAGCATCAGCGTGTCCTCAATCGTGCGGAGCCTTGCTTCACCCGTAGGCGGCCCACCCGCCGAGGCGGCAAGCGCGGCTTTGCATGCTAGGACCTGTCACTCGAGGGCGGCGTTTGAAGCTTGAAGCTCCCACTCGCGCCTCTCAGCCGCCTCATGTTGGCAGTCCGCCGCTCGGGCCTCCACAAGGGAGCGATCGCGAGCCTCCCTCGCCGCGGCAAGGGACTACTTTGCCTTCGCGCGAGCGTGCTCACACTGCAGGTGACTGAAGTTGACGGTGACCTCGAGCTGGCGCCACTCGCGCGCGAGGCGCAAGCGCTCCGCCTCAAGGCGCATGTCAACATCGCCGAGCTCCACCCCAAGGTGGTTGAGTGTGCTCGCCGCCTCCTGGAGAAGGCCGTGTCGGGTGGTGCTGCGCCCGTGTGCGAGCTGAATGCCTGATCGGGGATTTCCTTCGTGCCCCAGTTGACATAAGAGGCGCGCGAAGACTGGCCCGTCCTCGGCAAGGGCCCGGGGGCTGGAACTCCCACACCCGGTCCTCCGGTCCGAGTTGGAGCCCGACGCGGACTCACCTCGCTTCTTGAAGATGGTGCCGTCACGTGAGCCTTGCCTTCTCGCCTTCAAGTAGAGGCGCAAGAGGTAGAGGGTGACGTTCGCGAAGCCCTGCACGCCCACCATCAGCTACGTCCTCGTCACCAAGACCCTCATCGACGGTGGCGCGGGGCTCAATGTTCTCTCTGTCGAGACGTTCGAGATGCTCCAAGTGCCTTAGAATCAGCTCATGCCAACCAAGCCTTTCTCGGGGGTGACCGACGGCTCCATCACCCTCCTAGGGCAGATACGTCTCCCAGTCACCTTCGGCAAGCGCGAAAACTACCACACCGAGATCATTGACTTTAGCGTCACCCAGATCGGCCTCCCGTGGGTTTCCGGCCCTCGCAAAGTTCATGACAGCAACCCACCACGGCTACAATGTTCTCAAGATGCCCGGGAGCGGCGGCATCATCACGGTCACCTACGATGAGAAAGATGCGGTGTGCTCCCTCGAGCGTGCCTACCAGGCCGCGTCGACCGAAAACTCTGATGACAAAGACGCTATCCTACCTCATGAGGCCACCTCCAAAAAGAAGAAGCAGTTCCTTCCCAAGAGCCATCAGGTTCCTGAGGCAGCTGCGGGAGGTGCCTCGGGCCCTGCGCCAACTACTGGGGCGCCCCTTCCTCCCACATAGGAAGGCGCGCCCTATGCCTCCCCCAGGATGGGCTCGGGGCTTCCGCTAGGAGAGCCTCTGACCTGACTAGTGCGACGAGGGAGGTGCTCAGGCACCACTTGGAGGTGTGCTTTGATGCACGTCCCCATGAGCAAGGCGCACGACATGAGGCGCTAGGTGCACGATAATTCATCACCAAGGAAATCGAGGAGCTGCAGGAGGCACGAGCCATGCGTGGCGAGCGTCGCCCCACACCATCCGGTGCAGTCGCACCCCCTGGTGTGGATGACGAGCTGCGTGTCTGCGTCAACATCCCGGGCCTCAATAGGGCCGCATGGCAGGGCGTCCTCTGGCCGTCGCGCATCGGCCGGAGTGGGGGCTACCCCTGCAGCTACGTCCATGCCGTTTGGCCTGATGAACTTGGGCGCCACGTACCAGCACCTCACGCAACATGCTGTGGCATCTGACGAGGCCAGGCACCAGGCGGTCATGTCGGAGGAGCTTCCGGACCCTCGCGAGCCCCCTGGGCCTCATGAGCTTCCCCGGCCTCCAGAGCCACATGCTCGTGAGGAGCGATCTTCATGGCATGCGTCTTCAGCTATCCCGAGGCTTCTATAACACTAGTGCCAGGTGACTTTTTGGTTTGTTCAATTGACGGCACCTCCCGGGCTGCATTATCCTCAAGCTGTTAGGGCCTACCCCTGTAGCTCCACTATTTCCATTCATGTAATTTGGACAAGTTATGCTCGCATAAGTCGCTGTGGTTGTTAACCTTGTGCCTGACCATATATTGCTTTAGGAGCTGCCTCTGCGAGCTTCGTGCATTGCTAGCTCTCCCCTTGGGAGTCCCACGAGAGGGGGCTACTGACACGGCGCCTGTCGGTGTCAAAACCGGCGGATCTCGGGTAGGGGGCCCCGATCTGTGTGTCTTAGGCTAATGGTAACATGAGGCAAGGGACACAATGTTTACCCAGGTTCGGGCCCTCTCGATGGAGGTAAAACCCTACTTCCTGCTTGATTGATATTGATGATATGGGTGTTACAAGAGTTGATCTACCATGAGATCGTAGAGGCTAAACCCTAGAAGCTAGCCTATGATTGTGATCGTCCTCCTGAGGACTAAACCCTCCGGTTTATATAGACACCGGAGGGGGCTAGGGTTTACACAGAGTCGGTTACAAAGAAGGAAATATATTATCCGGATCGGCAAGCTTGTCTTCCACGCAAAGGAGAGTCCATCCGGACACGGGACGAAGTCTTGAGTCTTGTATCTTCACGGTCCAACAGTCCGACCAAAGCATATAGTCTGGCTGTCCGGATACCCCCTAATCCAGGACTCCCTCAGTAGCCCCTGAACCAGGCTTCAATGACGATGAGTCCGACGCGCAGTTTTGTCTTCGGCATTGCAAGGCGGGTTCCATCTCGGAATACTCCAAAGTACCTGTTTCAATGAACAGTGTCTGGCTTCCCATAATTGTTGTACTCCTCGGCTTCCGTGCCTCAATAATGACCATCTCCACGTGTCGAGCGAATACGAGGAGCCGAGGAATTTTTGCATTTGCCACCCCTGGTCCGGCAGGCTAACCGTCTATTTGAAGAGATGGGGATTCTCAGATCCAAACCTCACCCTCTTCCCTCGAGCAATCATCCAACAGAGTGCTCCGAAAAAACCATTCCAACATGGCCAGTCGCTGCAGCTCTTCTTCTTGCTCCCCTTGCTCCAAGCCGGGTGACTGGGAGGAGTGTTCAGTTCCTCACAGCCGTTTGATAGAGTTACAGACCTAAGGGTTTCTCCCACCGGCGTTCATGGTCCCCGTCCGAGCCGGAGTTGCCACATATAATGGCGGGGAGCAAGCGGAGGCATCTCCTAATCCATCCCCAGAGGGGCAAATATGTCTCATCCCGCATCTGCTAAGGGGCGTCGGGTTTCCTATCCACCCATTTCTTCGCAGGCTCTTGGAGTTCTATGGCCTCCAGTTGCACAACTTCACCCCTGCCTCCGTACTGCATATAGCAGGATACGTTTCTCTTTGTGAGCTATTTCTAGGCTGCGAGGCTCACTTTGGGTTATGGAAGAAGTTGTTCTGCCTTGTCCCTCGCAACTAGGGGGAGTCCCTATGTCAAGTGGGCGGAGCCGAAGTTTGGCGCATCGCCGAGACCGGATATCTATCCGGTACTCCCAAGAAGGCACAAGAGAACTGGCCTTCGGAGTGGTTTTATGTCGACGACGTTCCCCTTCCGGATCCTGTCCGGACAGGTCTCCCTAAGTTCAGTAACGCTCCGCCGAAGGCACGCCAAAGCTGGCGCCCTCGGGTCCCCCAAGAGGAGGACACCAGAGAAATACACTTCCTGATGAGCAGGACAAAGTTACTAGCCAAATCCGGGCTGATGATAGTCGAGGTTACGGCAATATGCATAATGCAAGGAGTGCAACCACTTTAATATCGGGGGAAGCCCATGTGGCACTACAACGGGGAAGATGATGCCACCCGTTGTGGCCGTAAGGGTCCGGACTCCGCCACTGCTCTGGCGAGGATATTGTCCGATCTGTACAAAGGAGAAGAAGAAGAATTCCTTCACATTAAACCGCGGGATGGGTTTTCTATGTACAACCCCCCAATATGGGTAAGTCGTCACTCCTTCCCCCGCTTTACTCATTTTGGCGTTCTTCATCAAGATAGTTTACCTCGATATTTTCGAGCAGGAACTGAGGAGGGCCGTAGAAGGAATCTCCAGCCCCTCCCCGCAGCCAGAGGACCCCGGAAGGGCCTTCGATCCAGGACTCGAAGAAGACCCGGATATTATTGTGGAGCTCGTCAGCGGGATATTTTATCAGGCGAGCTGCGATGGCGCCTCAGTGGCTATTATCGCCGACTATCCCGGACTGCTGCCTACATCACATGTATGCCAAGCCAAAAAACCCTATCCTCTGAAGAGGACTCCTTTCTGATGCCATGCCTTACACATGAAGTGTCGTATTTTTGTAGAGACGACGGTCAGAGCCCGGCGCCGAGCCCCTGGGGACTCGTCGGCAAAGGGTGTCCGGATCGGGCAGGCTTAAGAGGAAGGCAGTTAGGGCCGAAACGCCGCTACAGAGGTATGGTAAAAACCTACTCTGTGATTGTTGTGTTTGAAATGTAACAGCGTCCTTCGTGTCCTGGCAGAAAGAGGAATTGCCAGACTATATCCGGAGATCCTGCCAATCACGCCTCCACTAGACGGATTCCAGAACCGGCTTCAAGAGAGGAGGTGGACGCGGGGCCGATGCCGCATTTTCCTCCGACGGAGGATGCAGATATGCTCTCCGCCACGAATTCCGATGTAGAGAGCGCTATGAATCACCGGCACCGACGGGCCGTACATCGTAACAACATCTTTTCTGAAGAGGCATTTAATGCTTTCAATTCCGGAGACGCATACATCCGAGCTGCTCAAGGCGGGCTTGCCCGAGCGATGGACCAGTATGCCAAAGATATACGGGTAAGAAAATTTGATAAGCATGTATAGGAGTAGCCCATGAGACTTGAAACGGTTGGAACAACTGTTTTAAGGATCAATTTATGCACAGTTTGTTGTAGATAAGAATGAGAAATTGTCTCGAGAGCTGGAGGAGTGCAAGACCCAGCTGAGGGCCATGATTGCCAAGTTAGAGGAATCCCAGAAGACCTCATATGGTAACATTTGTCTCAATTCTACGGAGATGTACCAGTTAGTAAGTGGCTTGTATGATAAGTCTAACAGAAAATTCCGCAGACAATCCCGGGGTGAATCCGGAGGTTGTAAGAGATAACGAGTTGCATCTCCAAAGGCAGCTAAAAGCTGGCGAGCGTATTCTTACGCAAGTTTGGTAGGAGAAGAACAATCTTCAAGATGCCAATGTCCGGCTGGACGTCGAATTAAAAGATGTTCGCTCTCAGCTGGCGGACTCCGTGAAAGAGAACAAAAGGCTTCGTCGCGGCATTTATCGTAAGTGCCTAGACCAACTGTAGTACAGCTCGACGAGGAAGCATATTGAAAGAATTTTTATTTGTAGGTATGTTGACGAGCCACCCGGAAGAAGAGATGCCCACGTCTGCAAGTGATTTGCTGCAAGACCTCTCACAGCTGCACGAGCGAGCTCGGCAGGTGATGCAGGGCATTGCTCAGGCCTTGTGGCCATCAAGCTTCCTGCCGAAGGGCATGGGGGAGCTCGCAGATATGCTCCAAGGAGCACGGTGGCGCTTCCGATTATGGAATATGTTAGCCTGCCGACAAGGTGCAAGAGAAGCCTGGGCTATGGTGAAGACGCGCTACACCAAGCTTGACCCGAACCATATGGCCGAAGTCGGACCGGCGGAGCCAGATGGGCAAGAAATTCCCTTGAGTCTGGTGTATGACCAGGTAGCGTTAGCTGCAAAGTATTCCCAGCAGGATTGTAAGCTAGATAGCCTGTTCGATGGTATGGAGGAGGAATATAGTTAGCCCAAGTGACGGTGTAATTCAATGGACATAAGTAGTCCCTAGTCGGATTAAAAACATTTGTCATGGCGGACCTTTTCGCTTCAGCCCCCTGATCTGACAGTCCGGGGTGTATCCGAATGCCCACTCAGTTATACAGAACCGGGGTATGCGTGGAAACCAGGTGTAGGGGTCATAAGTGCTTGAACAGACAAGTACCCAACTAGTTATGTTATATTACATGGATAGTAAGAAACATCTTCCAGGGAGAATAGTTCCATCAGGGGTTAATTTCCCTGGGTACGCATGCAACGATGTACATGTCCGGATTGCGAACAAAGGCGCAGGATACAAAACTTCTGGGGATTTACGTTGTAATAAACGAAAGGAACATCTTTTGCTCACCGACCGAATATTCCCTTAAGAACTCTAGCTTTCGGCTTCACCCAGTCTGAGGTACACATCCGCTGAACCGGCAGTAACAATCGCAGAGGTGCTCCCCTTATTCCCTAGCCGAATTAACGGGAACGTAGGGCATAAACACAAGAGCCAGGCCACCCAGCATGGCCACATCTTAAGTCATATCGATGCATATAATGGTGAAGAAAAGGCACATATGGAAAAAGAACGCATATGTGATGGGTAAAAAGCCATTAAAGTAATTATATTTAGCTTCCGGATAGGAAGCCCCCAGGTATGGCTTACACACATAGTGCGGCCGAAGTGATCCGGGCGTCCGCACTGTATTGAGTACTTTGTGTGAAGAGAAAAAAGTTCAAGAAAGGAAAGAGGAGAGAACATAATTAAAAAGGAGGGGGTAAGGAGACGAACACTGAGTTTGGTGCTAGGCATAGAATCTCCGTAGTCTGGCCGCGTTCCATGGGTTCGGCTTGAGTCTATTATCGGATGCATTACGTAAGCGGTATGCTCCTCCGGTCAGAACTTTATCAATGATGAAGGGACCCTCCCACTTAGGTTTGAGCTTGTCCTTCTTCTTCTCCGGTAGGCGTAGAACGAGTTTGCCAATATTATAAGTTTTGGCCCGCACTTCTCTGCTTTGGTACCGTCGAGCCTGCTGCTGATAGAATGCGGAATGGGCTTTTGCGATGTCGCGCTCCTCATCCAGGGCATCTAAGTTATCCTGCCGATCCAACTCGGCTTCCTTCTCTTCGTACATGTGTACGCGAGGCGAATCATGTATTATGTCGCAGGGTAGTACTGCTTCCACGTCGTACACCATAAAAAATGGTGTATATCCGGTGGTGCAATTCGGCGTGGCCCGCAGGCCCCAGAGTACGGAGTCGAGCTCCTCGACCCAGTGCGTGTCCGATTCTGTCAAGGATCGCACTTGTCTGGGTTTGATGCCGCTCATGATGAGACCGTTTGCACGTTCGACCTGGCCGTTTGTTTGGGGATGGTAGACGAGGCGTAATCGAGCTTAATGCCCATGTTGCCGCACCAAGTTTTCACTTCATCGGCTGTGAAGTTTGAGCCATTATCAATGATGATGATGTGAGGGACGCCGTATCGGTGTACGACCCCGGATATGAAGTCTATCACTGGTCCGGATTCGGCCATTTTGACTGGTTTAGCTTCTATCCATTTGGTGAACTTGTCCACCATGACCAATAAGTATTTTTTCTTATGGCTTCCCCCTTTAAGGGGTCCGACCATATCCAGCCCCAGACCACGAAGGGCCATGTAATGGGGATTGTTTGGAGAGCGGTAAGGGGCATATGACTCTAATTGGCAAAGACCTGGCAACCGACGCAGTGTTGGACAAGGTCCTGTGCGTCTGCTCGGGCTGTCGGCCAATAAAAGCCTGTACGGAAGGCCTTGTTGACTAGTGCTCGAGCCGTGGCGTGGTGTCCGCCCAGTCCGGCATGGATTTCAGCCAAGAGCTGCCGCCCTTCCTCTTTGGAGATGCACCTTTGGAGGACTCTGATTGCACTTTTCTTATAGAGTTCCCCTTCATGGACTTTGTAAGCTTTAGAACACCGCATGTTGCAACGTGCTTCATTTTGGTCCTCGGGGAGCTCCTGCCTATTTAGGTAGGCCAAGAAAGGCTCAGTCCACGAGGTGATTACAGCAATGATTTCATGGGCCGAAGGTGTTATTTCGGTGGCGGAGCCTCCGATTATGTCTGATGGTTCGGAATCTGGGGTGTATTCGGATCCGTGCTAGTGTTGTCGGACTCCCCTTCCCATACCACGGATGGCTTGAACAGCCTTTCCAGGAATATGTTAGGTGGGACAGGGTCGCGTTTAGCACCGATGCGGGCGAGGATATCCGCCGCTTGATTGTTTTCTCGAGCCACATGGTGGAATTCGAGCCCCTCGAACCGAGCTGACATTTTGAGGACGGCATTATGGTAGGCCGCCATTTTCGGGTCTTTGGCATCAAAGTCTCCGTTTATTTGTGATATTGCGAGGTTTGAATCCCCGCGCACCTCCAGGCGTTAAATGCCCATAGAGACTGCCATCCGAAGACCGTGCAACAGAGCCTCGTGTTCGGCTGCATTGTTGGAGTCTGTGTATAATATTTGGAGTACGAATTGGACCGTGTCTCTAGTGGGAGACGTCAGGACTACACTGCTCCCAATCCAGCCACATTTTAGAGCCGTCAAGTGCATGATCCAAGAGAGTACGCGCTGCATTTTTAGGGAGTTCGCTTCATCCATTTGGCGACAAAGTCAGCCAGTACTTGCGACTTGATGGCCCACTGTGGCTTGTATGTTATGTCAAACGGGAGGAGCTCGATGGCCCATTTAGCAATTTGGACCGTAGCGTCGCGGTTATTTATTATGTCATTGAGTGGTACTTCGGAAGCCACCATAATCGAACACTCTTGAAAGTAGTGTCGTAGCTTCCGGGATGCCATGAAGACCACGTATGCTATCTTTTGATAGTGTGGGTATCGGGATTTGCATGGAGTGAGGACCGTGGATATGTAATATACCGGGTTCTGAAGAGGGAATTTGTATCCGTCAGCCTCTCGTTCGACGACGAGCACTGCGCTTACAACTTGATGTGTTGGAGCTATGTACAGCAGCATAGGTTCGCCAATATTTGGCGCTGTTAGGACTGGATTACTGGCCAACAAGGTCTTTATTTCGTCCAGTCCGGCCGTGGCTGCCTCCGTCCACACAAAGTGTTCGGTGCACCGAAGAAGGCGGTAAAGAGGTAATGCCTTTTCTCCTAACCGGGAGATAAAGCGGCTTAAGGCAGCCACACATCCAGCTAGTTTCTGGATATGCTTGCGTTCTGTTGGAATAGCCAACTGCGACAGAGCTCGGATTTTTGCCGGATTCGCCTCAATTCCTCTATTGGAAACAATGAAGCCGAGCAGCTTCCCAGAGGGCACGCCTGTTGGAAATATGCCCTAGAGGCAATAATAAAAGGATTATTATATTTCAATGTTCATGATAATTGTCATTTGTTCATGCTATAACTGTATTATCCAGAAATCGTAATACACGTGTGAACACTTAGACCCAATGAGTCCCTAGTGAGCCTCTAGTTGACTAGCTCACAGATCAATAGATAGTCATGGTTTCGACTATGGACATTAGATGTCGTTGATAACGGATCACATCATTAGGAGAATGATGTGATGGACAAGACCCAATCATAAGCATAGCATAAAAGATCGATAGTTCGCTTGCTAGAAGCTTTGCCAATGTCAAGTATCTCTTCCTTCGACCATGAGATCGTAACTCCGGTTACCGTAGGAGTGCCTTTGGTGTATCAAACGTCACAACGAATCGGGTGACTATAAAGGTGCATTACGGTATCTCCGAAAGTATCTGCTGGGTTGACACGGATCGAGATCGATTTGTCACTCCGCATGACGGAGAGGTATCTCTGCCCACTCGGTAATGCATCATCATAATGAGCTCAATGTGACCAAGGTGTTGGCCACGGATCATGCATTACGGCACGAGTAAAGTGACTTGCCGTAGTAACGAGACCGAACAAGGTATTGGGATACCGACGATCGAGTCTCGCAAGTAACGCATCGATTGACAAAGGAATTGCATACAGGTTTGATCAATCTCGACATCGTGGTTCAACCGATGAAATCATCGAGGAGCATGTGGGAGCCAACATGGATATCCGCACCCGCTGTTGGTTATTGCCCGAGAGTCGCCTCGGTCATGTCTGCGTGTCTCCCGAACCCGTAGGGTCTACACACTTAAGGTTCGGTGACACTAGGTTAGTAGGAAGTCAAGTATGTGACCACCGAATGTTGTTCGAGTCCCTGATGAGATCCCTGGACGTCACGAGGAGTTCCTAAGGGTCCGGAGGTAAAGAATAATATATAGGAAGTGGTGTTTCGCCATCGGAAAGTTTCGGGTTTCGGTAGCACGGGACCACGGGAAGGGTCCCGGGTCCATCGGTGGGGCCACCTATCCCTGAGGGCCCCATGGGCTAAAGGGGAAGGAACCAGCCCACAGGGGCTGGTGCGCCTCAGGCCCACCCTCGCGCCTAGGGTTGAAACCCTAGGGGTGGGGCGCCCACCGGCTTGGGGGCACTCCACCCCTTGTCGCCGCCCCGGAGATTGGATCTCCAGGGCGCCACTTCTGGGGGCCTATATAAAGGGGGAGGAGGGGGGCTGCTGTACCAACTCCCAAGGCGCAGCCCTCCTCCTCAACACATCTCCTCCTCCGTAAGAGCTCGGCGGCCTCGCCGAGTATCGCTTCTCCACCATCACCACGCCGCCGTGGCCGCCGGTGGAGCTGTCTTCTCAACCTCTCCTTCCCCTTGCTGGATCAAGAAGGAGGAGACGCCGCCGTCCCGCACGTGTGTTGAACGCGGAGGTGCTGTCCGCTCAGACTTGACATCGGTGATCTGAATCACGCTCGAGTACGACTCCATCATCACCTTGCAAGCTTCCGCACGCGATCTACAAGTGGTATGTAGATGCTATCTCTCTCCGCTACTCGCTGCTTAGATGAACTCATAGATGGATCTTGGTGAAGCCGTAGGAAAATTTTAATTTTCTGCAACGCTCCCCAACAAAGGCATCATGAGCTAGGTCTATGCGTAGTTCTCTAATGCACGAGTAGAACACAATTTGTTGTGGGCGCTGATCTTGTCATCTTACTTGCCTCTACTAGTCTTTTCTTGCTCAACGGTATTGTGGGATGAAGCGCCCGACCAACCTTACACGTGCGCTTACGTGAGACCGGTTCCACCGATCGACATGCACTAGTTGCGTAAGGTGGCTGGCGGGTGTCCGCTCTCCCACTTTAGTTGGAGCGGATTCGATGAACAAGGCCCTTATGAAGGGTAAATAGAAGTTGACAAAATCACGCTGTGGTGATTCGAGGTAAGAAAACGTTTTGCTAGAACCCAATCGCAGCCATCGTAAAAGATGCAACAACAATTAGAGGACGCCTAACTTGTTTTTGCAGCGATTGATCATGTGATGTGATATGGCCGTAAGTTGTGATGAATGATGAATTGTGATGTATGAGATCATGTTCTTGTAATAGGATTCACGACTTGCATGTCGATGAGTATGACAACCGCAGGAGCCATAGGAGTTGTCTTTATTTTTTGTATGACCTGCGTGTCATTGAAGAACGCCATGTAAACTACTTTACTTCATTACTAAACGCGTTAGTCATAGAAGTAGAAGTAGTCGCTAGCGTGACAACTTCATGAAGACACGATGATGGAGATCATGATGATGGAGATCATGGTGTCAAGCCGGTGACAAGATGATCATGGAGCCCCAAGATGGAGATCAATGGAGCTTGATGATATTGGCCATATCATGTCACAACTATATAATTGCATGTGATGTTTATTATGTTTATGCATCTTGTTTACTTAGGACGACGGTAGTAAATAAGATGATCCCTTATAAAATTTCAAGAAGTGTTCTCCCTAATCGTGCACCGTTGCTACAGTTCGTCGCTTCTAAGCACCACGTGATGATCGGGTGTGATGGATTCTTACGCTCACATACAACGGTGTAAGACAGTTTTACACAAAAAACACTTAGGGTTAACTTGACGAGCCTAGCATGTGCGCACATGGCCTCGAACACGGAGACCGAAAGGTCGAACACGAGTCGTATGGAAGATACGATCAACATGAAGATGTTCACCGATGATGACTAGTCCGTCTCACGTGATGATCGGACACGGGCTAGTCGACTCGGATCGTAACACTTAGATGACTAGAGGATGTCTAATCTAAGTGGGAGTTCATAATTTTGATTAAGAACTTTATTATCATGAACTTAGTCTAAAACCTTTGCAAATATGTCTTGTAGATCAATGGCCAACGCTAATGTCAACATGAACTTCAACGCTGCTCCTAGAGAAAACCAAGCTGAAAGATGATGGCAGCAACTATACGGATCGGGTCCTAACCCGAGGATCATCCTCATAGCTGCCAGAAGCAATATGTCCTAGAAGGACCGCTAGGTGCCGCTCCTTCCTGAGAGAACCAAGACGTTATGAACGCTTGGCAAACTTGTGCCGATGATTACTCCCTCGCTCAAAGGCGGCATGCTCTACAGCTTAGAACCGGGCTCCAAAAGCGCTTTTGAGCATCACGGAGCATATGAGATGTTCAAGAGCTGAAACTAGTTTTCCAAGCTCATGCCCGGTCGAGAGATATGATGTCTCCGACAAGTTCTACAGCTTGTAAGATGGAGGAGAACAGTTCACAAGGAACACATCCTCAAGATGTCCGGGTTGCACGCACGATGACCCAGCTTGAACATTAACCTCCCGTGATGAGGCGGTCATTGACAGAATCCTCCATCGCTCCCACCAAGCTACAAGAGCTTTGTGATGAACTACAACATGCGGGGATGGTAAAGACCATTCCTCAAGTGTTCTCACGTCAAGTCAGCAGAGGCTGAAATCAAGAAAGAACATCAAGTGTTGATGGTCAATAAGACCACTAAGTTCAAGAAGGGCAAGGGTAAGAAGAACTTCAAGAAGGACGGCAAGGATGTTGCCGCTACCGTAAACCAGCTTGCCGGAAGAAGTCAAAGAATGGACCCAAGCCCGAGACTCGAGTGCTTTTATTGCAAGGGAAGGGCACCGAAGCGAACTGCCCCAAATACTTAGCGGATAAGAAGGCCGGCAACACCAAAGGTATATTTGATATACATGTAATTGATGTGTACCTTACCAAGACTCATAGTAACTCCCGGTATTTGATACCGTGCCGTTGCTTCACATATGTAACTCACAGCAGAGCTGCGGAATAAACGGAGATCATGGCGACGAGGTGACGGCGCGCTGCCGAATGGTTCCAGTCGATGTGATCGCCGCCGCACGCTGCCTCTACATTTACCTACGGGATTAGTTTTGAACCTCAATAATTGTTATTTAGTGCCATGTTTGAGCATGAACATTGTATCCGGATCTCGCTTGATACGAGATGGCTACTCATTTAAGTCTGAGAATAATGGTTGTTCGATTTATATGAGAGATATGTTTTATGGTCATGCTCCGATGGTCAATGGTTTATTCTTAATGAATCTCGAGCGTAATATTACACATGTTCATAGTGTGGTTGCGAAAAGATGTAAAGTTGATAACGATAGTCCCACATACTTGTGGCAATCGCCGCCTTGGTCACATTGGTGTCAAGCGCATGAAGAAGCTCCATGCTGATGGACTTTTGGAGTCTCTTTATTATGAATCGCTTGACACATGCTAACCATGCCTCTTAGGCAAAATGACCAAGACTCCGCTTCTCCTAACAATGGAGCGAGCAACCAACTTGTTGGAAATCATACATACCGATGTAAAGCGGTCCAATGAGCGTTGAGGCTCGTGGAGGATATCGTTATGTTCTCACTCTCCGATGACTTAAGTAGATATGGGTATGTCTACTTAATGAAACACAAGTCCGAGACCTTTGAAAAGTTCAAGGAATTTCAGAGTGAGGTGGAGAATCAACGTGACCGAAAGATAAAGTTCCTACGATCGATCGTGGAGGAGAATATTTAAGTCACGAATTTAGCACACACTTAAGGAAATGTGGAATCGTTTCACAACTCACGCCGCCGAACACCTCAAATAAACGGTGTGTCCGAACGTCGAATCGCACTCTATTGGATATGGTGCGGTCTATGATGTCTCTTACCGATTTACCGCTATCATTTTGGGGATACGCCTAGAGACAGCTACATTCACTTTAAATAGGGCACCGCCTAAATCCGCTGAGACGACACCGTATGAATTATGGTTTGGGAAGAAACCTAAGCTGTCGTTTCTAAAAGTTTGGGGATGCGATGCTTATGTCAAGAAACTTCAACCTGAAAAGCTCGAACCCAAGTCGGAAAAATGCGTATTCATAGGATACCCTAAGGAAACTGTCGGGTATACCTTCTACTTAAGATCCGAAGGCAAGATCTTTGTTGCCAAGAACGGATGCTTTCTAGAGAAAGAGTTTCTCTCGAAAGAAGTAAGTGGGAGGAAAGTAGAACTCGATGAAGTACTACCTCTCAAACGGGAAAGTGGTGCAGCGCAGGAAACCGTTCCTGTGATGCCCATTCCAACCGAAGAGGAAAACAATGATGATGATCAAGGTACTTCGGATCAAGTTACTACTGAACTTCGAAGGTCCACGAGGACACGTTCCGCACCAGAGTGGTACGGCAATCCTGTCATGGAAATCATGTTATTAGACAACAATGAACTTTCGAACTATGAAGAAGCAATGGCGGGCCCGGATTCCAACAAATGGCTTGAGGCCATGAAATCTGAGATAGAATCCATGTATGAAAACAAAGTATGGACTTTGACAGACTTGCCCGATGATCGGCGAGCGATAGAAAATAAATGGATTTTTAAGAAGAAGACGGACGCGGATGGTAATGTTACCATCTATAAAGCTCGACTTGTCGCTAAGGGTTATCGACAAGTTCAAGGGATTGACTACGACGAGACATTCTCTCCCGTAGCGAAGCTTAAGTCCGTCCAATCATGTTAGCAATTGCCGATACTATGATTATGAGATATGGCGATGGACGCCAAAACGGCATTCCTTAATGGACATCTTAAGGAAGAGCTGTATATGATGCAGCCGAAGGTTTTGTCGATCCTCGTAACGCTAACAAAGTATGCAAGCTCCAATGATCCATTTATGGACTGGTGCAAGCATCTCGAGTTAGAACATTCGCTTTGATGAGATGATCAAAGCGTTTAGTTTATGCAGACTTATGGAGAAGCCTCGTTTATAAGAAAGTGAGTGGGAGCTCAGTAGCATTTCTCCTATTATATGTAGATGACATACTCTTGATGGGAAATGATACGAAACTCCTCGACAGCATTAAGGCCTACTTGAACAAGTGTTTTTCAATGAAGGACCTTGGAGAAGCTGCTTATATATTAGGGATCAAGATCTATAGAGATAGATCGAGACGCCTCATAGGTCTTTCACAAAGCACATACCTTGATAAGATTTTGAAGAGGTTCAAATGGATCAGTCCAAGAAGGGTTCTTGCCTATGTTACAAGGTGTGAGATTGAGCTCGGCTCACCACCCACCACGGCAAAAGATAAAGAAGAGATGAGTGTCATCCCTATGCTTCAGCCATAGGATCTATTATGTATGCCATGCTGTGTACTGCACTGATGTAAACCTTGCCGTGAGTTTGGTTGCAAGATACCAAAGTAATCCCGCAAGGAACACCGGACAGCGGTCAAGAATATCCCGGCACCGAAAAGGACAAAGGACATGTTTCTCGCTTATGGAGGAGACGAAGAGCTCGTCAGAAGGGTTACGCCGACGCTTAGCTTTGACTCAGATCTGGATGACTCTAAGTCACAAACCGGATACGTGTATATGTTGAATGGTGGAGCAAGAGCTGGTGCAACCGCAAGCGAGAAGCGCCGTGGCGGATCTACGTGTGAAGCGGAGTACATGGCAGCCTCGGAGGCAGCGCATGAAGCGATTTGGGTGAAGGAGTTCATCACCGACCTAGAGTCATACCCAATGCGTCGGGCCGATCAAACTCTTCTGTGACAACACCGAGCTATTGCCCTTGCCAAGGAGCCCAGTGTTTCACAAGAAGACCAGCACATCAAGCGCCGCTTCAACTCCATCCGTGAAAATGTTCAAGATGGAGACATAGAGATTTGCAAAGTGCACACGGATCTGAATGTCGCAGATCCGCTGACTAAACCTCTCACGGCAAAACATGATCAACACCGTAACTCTATGGGTGTTCGATTCATCACAATGTAACTAGATTGGTGACTCTAGTGCAAGTGGGAGACTGTTGGAAATATGCCCTAGAGGCAATAATAAAAGGATTATTATATTTCAATGTTCATGATAATTGTCATTTGTTCATGCTATAACCGTATTATCCGGAAATCGTAATACACGTGTGAACACTTAGACCCAATGAGTCCCTAGTGAGCCTCTAGTTGACTAGCTCACAGATCAATAGATAGTCATGGTTTCGACTATGGACATTAGATGTCGTTGATAACGGATCACATCATTAGGAGAATGATGTGATGGACAAGACCCAATCATAAGCATAGCATAAAAGATCGATAGTTCGCTTGCTAGAAGCTTTGCCAATGTCAAGTATCTCTTCCTTCGACCATGAGATCGTAACCCGGTTACCGTAGGAGTGCCTTGGTGTATCAAACGTCACAACGAATCGGGTGACTATAAAGGTGCATTACGGTATCTCCGAAAGTATCTCGGGTTGACACGGATCGAGATCGATTTGTCACTCCGTATGACGGAGAGGTATCTCTGGCCCACTCGGTAATGCATCATCATAATGAGCTCAATGTGACCAAGGTGTTGGCCACGGATCATGCATTGCGGTACGAGTAAAGTGACTTGCCGTAACGAGACCGAACAAGGTATTGGGATACCGACGATCGAGTCTCGCAAGTAACGCATCGATTGACAAAGGGAATTGCATACAGGGTTTGATCAATCCTCGACATCGTGGTTCAACCGATGAAATCATCGAGGAGCATGTGGGAGCCAACATGGATATCCGCACCTCGCTGTTGGTTATTGCCCGAGAGTCGCCTCGGTCATGTTCAAGGTCTCCCGAACCCGTAGGGTCTACACACTTAAGGTTCGGTGACGCTAGGGTTAGTAGGAAGTCAAGTATGTGACCACCGAATGTTGTTCGGAGTCCCGGATGAGATCCCGGACGTCACGAGGAGTTCCGAAGGGTCCGGAGGTAAAGAATAATATATAGGAAGTGGTGTTTCGGCCATCGAGAAAGTTTCGGGTTTCGGAAATCACGGACCACCGGAAGGGTCCCGGGGGTCCACCGGGTGGGGCCACCTATCCCGGAGGGCCCCATGGGCCAAAGGGGGAAGGGAACCAGCCCACAGGGGGCTGGTGCGCCCCCCTAGGCCCACCCCCTGCGCCTAGGGTTGAAACCCTAGGGGTGGGGGCGCCCACCGGCTTGGGCACTCCACCCCTTGTCCGCCGCCTCGGAGATTGGATCTCCAGGGGCCGGCCACCCCCCTGGGGGCCTATATAAAGGGGGGGGAGGGGGCTGCTGTACCAACTCCCAAGGCGCAGCCCCTCCCCTCCCCAACACATCTCCTCCTCCGTAAGAGCTCGGCGAAGCCCTGTCGGAGTACTGCTTCTCCACCATCACCACGCCGTCGTGCTGCCGGTGGAGCTGTCTTCCTCAACCTCTCCTTCCCCCTTGCTGGATCAAGAAGGAGGAGACGCCGCCGTCCCGCACGTGTGTTGAACGCGAGGTGCTGTCCGCTCAGCACTTGACATCGGTGATCTGAATCACGTTCGAGTACGACTCCATCATCACCTTGCAAGCTTCCGCACGCGATCTACAAGTGGTATGTAGATGCTATCTCTCTCCCGTTACTCGTTGCTTAGATGAACTCATAGATGGATCTTGGTGAAGCCGTAGGAAAAATTTTAATTTTCTGCAACGTTCCCCAACAACGCCGAAAACACATTTTTCCTGGTTTAGCTTGATGTCGTATGTTCAGAGGTTGTCGAATGTAAGCCTCAAGTCATCTATTAGGGTTTCGACGTGTCTTGTTTTTATGACCACGTCGTCCACATATGCCTCTATTGTCTTGCCGATTTGCTTTTCCAGGCATGTTTGAATCATGCGTTGATATGTTGCGCCGGCATTTTTTAAGCCCGAAAGGCATAGTGTTGAAGCAGAAAGGACTGTATGGCATTATGAAAGCCGTTGCAGCTTTGTCGGACTCTGCCATCTTTATTTGATGGTATCCAGAGTATGCGTCAAGGAAACACAACAAGTCGTGTTCTGCGGTGGCGTCGATGATTTGGTCGACGCGAGGGAGGGGGAAGGGATCCTTGGGGCAAGCCTTCTTGAGGTCTTTGTAATCGACGCATATGCGCCAGGATTTGTCCTTCTTTGGTACCATTACCAGATTTGCCAGCCAATCCGGATGCTTGATATCTCTAATGAATCAGGCCTCGAGTAGCTTGGCTACCTCTTCCCCCATGGCTTGCCGTTTGGGCTCTGAAAAGCGCCCTTAGAGTCTGCTTGACAGGCTTGTATCCTTTTAGTATATTGAGGTTGTGTTCGCCACCATGGGATGCCCGACATGTCCGAGGGGTGCCAAAGTAAAATGTCCCAATTCTCGCGTAGGAAGTCTCGTAGTGCGGCGTCCATTGTGGGGCTCAACTGTGTCCCGATGGAAGTTGTTTTCGTGGGGTCCGTTGGATGGACCTAGAATTTGACTATCTCGTCTGCGGGTTTAAATGAGGTGGACTTGGCTCGCTTGTCGAGTATCACATCGTCCCTGCCCACGGTGGCACGCAGCGTTGTTAGTTCTTTGGCCGCTAGGGCTTCGGATAATGCTTCCAGGGCTAGTGCTGTGGTTTTGTTTTTGGCGCGAAGTGCAACGTCCGGATCACTAGCTAGAGTGATGATTACATTGGGTCCGGGCATTTTAAGCTTCATGTACCTGTAATGGGGTATAGCTTGAAAGCTTGTAAACGCGTCCCGCCCTAAAAGGGCATGGTATCCGCTGCTGAAAGCAGCCACTTGGAATGTGATTTCTTCGGACCTGTAATTCTCTGGAGTGCCGAATACCACATCGAGTGTGATTTTTCCCGCACACTGTGCTTCCCAACTAGGGATGATTCCCCTGAAGGTTGTGCCGCTTTGCTCAATGCGGCTTTTATCAATTTCCATCTTGCTGAGTGTTTCTTCGTAGATCAAGTTTAATCCGCTTCCACTGTCCATGAGTACTTTAGTGAGCCGAAAGCCGTCCACGATTGGGCTAAGGACCAAAGTGGCTGGTGCCCGGACTATCTGGAATTGAGGTTCATCACTGGCACAGAAAGTTATAGCAGTGTGATTCCACGGATTTATTTGTGCCACGTTGCAAATTTCAGCGGAGCTTCGATGAGCTCGCTTGCGCCTTTTGTTTGAGGCGAAAGTCTCGAAGACTGTTAATACCTTACTGTTTTCTTTGGCAGGGTGTTATTCTGCTTTAAGGCTTACAAGAAGATCCTTGCCACTTTTTGCTACCTGCCGGAGTATCCAACATGCTCTAAGGCTATGTGTTGGTGTAGTGTCCAGCGTGCTGTGGAGTTTACATGGCCCATTGAGCCATTCTTCCAATACGGTTCCACGCCCTGGATTGGGCTTTGGTTTCTTGGGGATTGGATCGGCTGACTTACAGGAGTTCGCCCGTTTAGCTCGGACAAAGGTTTTAGTGAGAGCCGGACTATCCCAAAATTCTGTTTAGGTTTTCCAGGCGCTTTCCATCGCACAGTACTTCTGTACTATGGTTGCCAAGTCAGCAAAGTGTACTATGTCATGGCGACTTATAGCATTAAGGATTCCTTTGTTCGCGCAGTTTTTGCAGAAAAGTGAGGTTGCGTCCTCCTCACGGCAGTCCTTGACCTTGTTTAGCACAAGGAGGAATCTGGCCCAGTAGCAATGTAATGTCTCTTGGGGCTCTTGTCTAATATGGGAGAGACGGTGGGTGGGTGTAGCTGAATCTGGATTCTGATCCGATCTAACACCTTGGGGTAGGGGAGCTTCCGAGCTTGACAGCTCGGGATCCGGGGTGCTGCCCAATTTTTCTGGCCCAATACCTGATTCTAAGTCTGGGGTCTGGGTCATGTCTTCCCTTGAGCGGGTGTCCGGCTCAGGGAGCTCGGTGATCCGGACATAATTCGTCCTCAAAATAGAGGGGTAATCCGTATGTGGCTCCTCCACTACCGCTATCTCGTGGGTGAACAGCGGGGATTTAATATCCCTTTGGTCGGGTTTAAGCCCAATCCGGTCATAGTCTGTGGCGACTCCCAAAGCGGCGACGTGATCCAAGAGCTCATTAAGGGAGGAGATCTCCATCGGATCCATCTGTTCGGCGAGTTCCGAATTGACGTGGAGGCTATTCGTGATGACCCGAGAGGTCATCGCCGGCGCGACAGCAGATTGGGCGGCCATGATGAAGCCGCCTAGTCGAAGAGTTTGGCCTGCAGCCAGCGCTCCCCCAGAGGTGACGTTGTCCTTGACAACGAGACGGGCCATCGATCCTTGCAGCTACGACACAGAGGAACTCTCAGTGAAAGCACCAATGTTGGTGTCAAAACCGGCGGATCTCGGGTAGGGGGTCCCGATCTGTGCATCTTAGGGTAATGGTAATAGGAGGCAAGGGACATAATGTTTACCCAGGTTCGGGCCCTCACGATGGAGGTAAAACCCTACTTCCTGCTTGATTGATATTGATGATATGGGTGTTACAAGAGTTGATCTACCACGAGATCGTAGAGGCTAAACCCTAGAAGCTAGCCTATGATGATTATGATTGTGATCGTCCCCCTGAGGATTAAACCCTCCGGTTTATATAGACACCGGAGGGGGCTAGGGTTTACACGGAGTCAGTTACAAATAAGGAAATATATTATCTGAATCGCCAATCTTGTCTTCCACGCAAAGGAGAGTCCATCCGGACACGGGACGGAGTCTTGAGTCTTGTATCTTCATGGTCCAACAGTCCGACCAAAGCATATAGTCCGGCTGTCCGGATAACCCCTAATCCAGGACTCCCTCAGCACCCGTGCTCGGGTCCATCCCTGCATCACCTATAAATCTAAGAGATTGAGCTCTGGCCCACGGGCCGTCCCAGTGCACGTCACCTCACCAAGTCCTTAGTGCCTTCGTCTTCTCACGGAATGATCACGAGCAGATCAGCAAGCGCGGCCGCCCATATATTTTATAACTAACTAATACACAGGAGCCTCTGGAGGCAGGGCCTCGAGCGGCCTACCTCACCGCCCTAGAGGGACATGCCACGATCAACCAGCGTACGTACCGGCTCACAAAAGGCTAAGTGAAATTGCTTCATACACCTTGTGTCGCGGGTACAACCTCCCCTAAGCACCCCTGTGGGGTGAGCAGTTTCTCTCTCGCGCAAGTTGCTTGCACCTTAAAAGGGGGCCCTTGAGCATCGCACCTCAGGGGCCTATTGGTTCTTGAGCTCTCACCCCTGGCCTTGCCCAGGGCATCACAACCTGGCATACCAGCGGCAGCTGAGCCCCACTCAATGGTCGGGTCCTGAGAATGTAGAGCACCATGATGAGCGGAGAGAGGGGGGCCGCCAGCCTCATAGAGGAGTACATGGGGAGGGGTGTAGCCCAATGCTGGTGGTGTTTTTCTTCAAAATATGATGGGCATCTATCTTCCCACGCACCCCTTGCGGGGTTTGCCTTAATTCCTCACACAACAGGGAGCGCACCCAAGATCAAAAGCCGGAATAAGATTGCCCTCACAACGAGAGAACCACCACAGGCCGCAAGCTCACTAAGATAAGTTATCTCACACGCGCCAGCGTGAGCCTTGTCATTGACGCTTTGTTTCCTCGCGACCTCGCTCGGGCAAGGAATCCCCCTTTTATTCTTTCGGGAGCCGCTTGCACGCTAAAGGGGACCTCCTGAGCATTGCGCCTCGGGGGCTCTTACCGGACCTCCGGCCGCTCACCTCCTGGCCTTGACCACGACATCATGACCTGGCATACCAGCAACGGCTGAAGCATGCCTGGGGACTGGGTCCTGTCGGCGTAGAGCACTAAGCTACTGCAAGAGCAAAAAGGGGGCCCGTTCCCAAGTGAGAAACACAAATATGTTGCAAACCGGGAATATTAACATTACTGCGCAAGCGCCATGGTTCTTACACGCCCTCATGGGGCCCTTCATGATTTTTTACGCAGGAAGCAAAACAAAATAAAATGTCCCCCGAGGACCATAGCTCAGGAGGCACCGGCATCACGGCGCCCAGTCAGCGTCATCCTCCTAGATCCGGGCGCGGCGGCGCGGCGGCTCGTCGTAGTCTTCGTTGCTTGAGCTTGACCCAAAGGAGGCACCACTGCTTCTAAAGGTGCTATGGCCAAGGGCAAGTTCACCGTGGGAGGCCTCGCCGCCGTCGTGCCGCCCCTTGGGCAGCACTCCAGGTGTTCGCCGTCCTCTCCCAATACATCGAAGAAGAGCATCGACGCCATGTCATACCTAAAATGAAGGGCGTGCCTCCCTTACGGGCCACAAGCGTGAGCGTTGGTCCCCATCCCCGGTCCATGAAGACATCGCCGGAGAAGGTGGCTTCAACCTCTGCCTGCAAGGCTTGGCCGCAACAGCCGTTCTTCTATAGCCACAACTCGACGGGTCCCTATGCCGAAAGCTCCTCAGCCAAGGCATGCGGGATTTGGATCCAGGTGCACGGCGGCACTTTCACCCACACGACGAACTCGCGGACTGTGCCGTCGGCACGAGCCCGTGGGTGAAGTGGTCAGACGACCGTTATTTGCTTCCCTCCGCAGCCTCGTCCTCCATGGTGCCCGCGACCACCGCCATGGGACGGGTCCTATGCGCGGACGATTGGGCCGATGAGGACACCTGGCGGTGCGCGCCCATGTCGGGAAGGGGCAGCCATGGGTGCTTTGGTGGCCTGGCGAGGGTGACCGAGGCACCTCTTCGGTGGGAGCGGCTCTGGTTCCTCCCGCGAGGCCTTCCCTTTCTCGGTGGTGGAGAATCTCCTGATTGGCACCATGGACGTTGCTGCAAGAATGCGGGATAAGGAGCAAGAAGATGAAGATGGTCTAGGGGGCTCCGCCCTCCTCCCTTTTTATAGGCGGAAGAAGACTAATCGGCACCCTTTTGTGTTTCGAGTGATGATGGCCCTACTGCATGCACCAAGCTGCTGTCAACTCGGGGTAGTTGTCGAGGCGACGTGGGGGAGTGGAGGCGTCCATGTCCCGACAGGTGCCATGCGTCGGCCTGGACCACAGGCGATTGGGGCCCGCCGTGCTTCGACCCTGTCTCTTGGCTTCGCCTGGAAGCTAGGTCGGGCGTGCCTTGGGCCCAAGGCTACTGTCGGTGTTCTGGGATCGGGGGTACCTAGACCTACCTGCTTGCCGGCCATGCCGTGGCCCCTTCGATGGCCAGGTACGTCCCAGCGGCAATACCCTCAAGACAAGACCCTCACGAGCGCCCTGGCCTCGCGAGGCGGACGACACCAAGACCTCCAGAGGGAGCGGCCTCCCTAGGCTGCCTCCCGAGGAGCGGATATTCCTATGCAAGTGCCTAGTCTCACAAGGCTGCGATGACACGAGCCATGACGACCAAGGCCAAGCGGGCGCAGAAGAGATAGTTTCCTTTGGTGCTAAGGAGGCAAAGGACAGACACCGGTTCCCGAGGAATCCCCCAAAGCTTTCCATTTCGGTGCTACAAGACAAAGACCACGGACTCAGCAGGACGGATGTCATCACCGAGCCCACCGTAGCATCATGATAACCCACAAGTATAGGGGATTGCAACAATTTTGGAGGGTAAAGTATTCAACCCAAATGTATTGATTCA
Source organism: Aegilops speltoides (assembly GCA_021437245.1). Lineage (NCBI taxonomy): Eukaryota > Viridiplantae > Streptophyta > Magnoliopsida > Poales > Poaceae > Aegilops > Aegilops speltoides. Next base: position 445,371,847 of record CM038143.1, read on the forward strand.
ACACAAGGGGAGCCAAAGAATATTTGCAAGTATTAGCAGCTGAGTTATCAATTCAACCACACTTGGAGATTAATTATCTGTAGCAAAGTGATCAGTAGCAAAAGTAGTATGATAGTTTTGATAGTAGCAGCAACAACAATAGTAACGGTAGCAGTAATAGCAATGATTTTGTAGCAAGTGTAACAGTAACAATAGCAGTAGTAAATTACCAGAAACAACATAAGAGAAATTCGTAGGCATTGGATCGGTGAATTCGTTGGATGATATTCATAATATAACAGTCATAACCTAGGGCGATATGACACTAGCTTCAGTTCATAAATATAATGTAGGTATGTATTTCGTAAATAGCCATACATGCTTATGGAAAGAACTTGCATGACATCTTTTGTCCTACCCTCTCGTGGCAGCGGGGTCCTATTGGAAACTAAGGGATATTAAGGCCTCCATTTAATAGATAACCAGAACAAAGCATTAACACATAGTGAAGACATGAACTCCTCAAACTACGATCATCACCGGGAAGTGTCCCGACTATTTTCACTCCGGGGTTGCCGCATCATAACACATAGTAGGTGTCTATAACTTGCAAGATCGGATCTAGAACATGGATATAATGGTGATAACATAAATGGTTCATATCTAAAATCATGGCACCCCGGCCCGAAGTGACAAGCATTAAGCATGGCAAAGTCATAGCAACATCAATCTCAGAACATAAGGGATACTAGGGATCAAGCCCTAACAAACCTAACTCGATTACATGATGAATCTCATCCAAATCCTCACTGACCAGCGAGCCTACGAAGGAATTACTCACTCCCAGTGGGGACCATCATGGAATTGGCAATGGAGAAGGGTTGGTGATGACGAAGATCAAAGATCCCCCTCTCTGGAGCCCCAAACGGACTCCAAATTTGCCCCCTAATGAAGAACTAGATGTGGCGGTGGCTCCGTCTCGTGAAACGTGATAATTATTTCTCCCTGATTTTTCTCCAAATATTTGATTTTATAGTATCATGGTTGAAGTCTACGGGGAGACCAGGTGGGGACAATCCACCTGGGCGCGCTTGGAGGGGGCACGCCCTAGTGGGTTGTGCCCACCCAGGTGCCCCCCTCCGGTGGTTCTTGGCTCCAGAAATTCTTATTTATTGAATAAAAAATCCTTGCAAAGTTTCGTTCCAATCCAAGAACTTATATTTCTGCAAAAAAACAACACCATGGTAGTTCTGCTGAAAACAACATCAGTTCTAGTTAGTTTCATTCAAATCATGCAAATTAGAGTCCAAAACAAGAGGAAAAGTGTTAGGAAAAGTAGATACAACGGAGACATATCAACTTCCCCAAGCTTAAACCTTTGCTTGTCCACAAGAAATTTAGTTGATAAACTGAAAGTGAAAAAGAAAAACTATTATTAACTCTTTTGCTCTTGTTTACATAAATAAGCTTAAGCAGCACCCAGGTTTTCAGCAATGATTATAACTAACTGCTACCTCTTGAGCACTGCGTTGATTTTCCCTTGAAGAGGAAAGGGTGATGCAGAAAAGTAGCATAAGTATTTCCCTCAGTTTTTGAGAAGCAAGATATCAATCCAGTAGGAGGCTCCACGCAAGTCCCTCGTACCTACACAAACAAACAAGAACCTTGCAACCAACACGATAAAGGGGTTGTCAATCCCTTCACGGTAACTTGCAAAAGTGAGATCTGATAGAGATAATAAGATAAGATAAATATTTTTGGTATTTTTATGATATAGATTGGAAAGTAAAGATTGCAAAATAAAGTAGATCGGAAACTTATATGATAGAAGATAGACCCGGGGGCCATAGGTTTCACTAGTGGCTTCTCTCAAGATAACATAAGTATTACGATGGGTGAACAAATTACTGTTGAGAAATTGATAGAGAAGTGCATAGTTATGAGAATATCTAGGCATGATCACGTATATAGGCATCACGTCCGCGACAAGTAGATCGAAACGATTCTGCACGTACTACTATTACTCCACACATCGACTGCTATCCAGCATGAATCTAGAGTATTAAGTTCATAAGAACAGAGTAACGCATTAGGCAAGATGACATGATGTAGAGGGATAAACTCAAGCAATATGATATAAACCCCATCTTTTTATCCTCGATGGCAACAATACAATACGTGCCTTGCTGCCCCTGCTGTCACTGGGAAAGGACACCGCAAGATTGAACCCAAAGCTAAGCACTTTTCCCATTGCAAGAAACATCCATCTAGTAGGCCAAACCAAACTGATAATTCGAAGAGACTTGCAAAGATAACCAATCATACATAAAAGAATTCAGAGGAGATTCAAATATTTCTCATAGATAAACTTGATCATAAACCCGCAATTCATCGGATCTCGACAAACACACCGCAAAAAGAGTTACATCGAATAGATCTCCAAGAAGATCAAGGAGAACATTGTATTGAGATTCATAGAGAGAGAAGAAGCCATCTAGCTAATAACTATGGACTCGAAGGTCTGTGGTAAACTACTCACAACTCATCGGAGAGGCTATGGTGTTGATGTGAAGCCCTCCGTGGTTGATTCCCCCTCCGGCGGAGCGCCGGTGAAGGCTCCAAGATGGGATCTCCGCAGATACAGAAGGTTACGGCTGTGGAAATAGTTTTTCGTGGTGCTCCTAGATGTTTTTAGGTATATATATATATATATATATATATATATATATATATATATATATATATATATATATATATAGGCGAAGGAGGTAGGTCAAGGGACCCACGAGGGGCCCACAAGGGTGGGAGGCGCGCCCACCACCCTAGGGCGCGCCCTCCTGCCTCGTGGCCACCTCGGCTGCTTCTTGACGTCCACTCCAAGTCTCCTGGATTGTGTTTGTTCCAAAAAGATCGCTCCCGAAGGTTTCATTCCGTTTGGCTTCCGTTTGATATTCCTTTTCTTCAAAACACTGAAATAGTAAAAAAAAAAACAGCAATTCGGGCTGGGCCTCCAGTTAGTAGGTTATTCCCAAAAATGATATAGAAGTGTAAAGTAAAGCCCATAAACATCCAAAACGGGTAATATAATAGCATGGAAAAATAAAAAAATTTAGATACGTTGGAGACGTATCAAGCATCCCCAATCTTAATTCCTGCTCGTCCTCGAGTAGGTAAATGATAAAAACAAAGTTTTTGATGTGGAATGCTACCTAGCATATTCTCAATGTAATTTTCTTTATTGTGGCATGAATGTTCAGATCCAAATGATTCAAGACAAAAGTTCATATTGACATAAGAATAGTAATACTTCAAGCATACTAACAAGGCATTCAAGTCTTATCAAAATAACATGGCTAAAGAAATTTTATCCCTACAAAATCATATAGTTAGGCTATGTTTCATTTTCATCACACAAAATACTCCCATCATGCACAACCCCGGTTTCAGCCAAGCAATTGCTTCATACTTTTTAACACTCTTTAGCCTTTTTCAACTCTCACACAATACATGAGCGTGAGCCATGGATATAGCACTATGGGTGGAATAGAATATGATGATGGAGGTTGTGTGGAGAATACAAAAAAGGAGAAAGTCTCACATTGATGAGGCTTATTAATGGGCTATGGAGATGCCCATCAATTGATGTCAACATGAGGAGTAGGGATTGCCATGGAACGGATGCACTAGAGCTATAAATGTATGAAAGCTCAACAAAATAAACTAAGTGGGTGTGCATCCAACTTGCTTGCTCACGAAGACCTAGGGCATTTTCAGGAAGACCATCGTTGTAATATACAATCCAAGTTCTAGAATGAAAAATTCTCACTAGTATATAAAAGTGACAACATAAGAGACTCTCTATCATGAAGATCATGGTGCTAATTTGAAGCACAAGTGTGGATAAGGATAGTAACATTGTCCCCCCTTTTTTGGGCCTTTTTTTATTTGGCCTTTTTTTATTGGCCTTTCTTTTTTATTTGGTCTTTCCTTTTTTATAAGGGACAATGCTCAAATAATGATGATCATCACACTTCTATTAATTTACAACTCAAGAATTACAACTCGATACTAGAACAAGATATGACTCTATATGAATGCCTCCGGCGGTGTACCGGGACGGGCAATGAATCAAGAATGACATGTATGAAAAATTATGCATGGTGGCTTTGCCACGAATACGATGTCAACTACATGATCATGCAAGGCATTATGACAATGATGATGCATGTCATGATAAACGGAACGGTGAAAAGTTGCATGGCAATATATCTCGGAATAGCTATGGAAATGCCCTAATAGGTAGGTATGGTGGCTGTTTTGAGGAAGATATAAGGTGGTTTATGTGTCATAGAGCGTATCATATAATGGGGTTTGGATGCACCGGCGAAGTTTGCACCAACTCTCAAGATGAGAAAGGGCAATGCATGGTACCCTAGAGGCTAGCAATGATGGAAGGGTAAGAGTGAGTATAATCCATGGACTCACATTAGTCATAATGAACTCATATACTTATTGCAAAAGTTTTATTAGCCCTCAAAGCAAAGTACTACTACGCATGCTCCTAGGGGGAGGTTGGTAGGAGTTAACCATCGCGCGCCCCCGACCTCCGCACATAAGGAAGACAATCAAAAGAGCACCCCATGCAACAAATTTGTTACACAACTTTTACCATATGTGCATGCTACGGAACTTGCCAACTTCAACACAAGTATTCCTCAATTTCATAATTACCCAACTAGCATGACTCTAACATTTCCACCTTTATATCTCAAAATAATTATCAAGCATCAAATTGATCATTGCATCTAATTCACTTCCTATGATAGTTTTTATTATACCCAACTTGGATGCCCATCATTCTAGGACCAATTTTATAACCATAGCAAATACCATGCTGTTCTATAATACTCTCAAAATAATATAAGTTAATCATTAGAGATCAATAATTTCTACAAAATAAAACCACCGCCGTGCTTTAAAAGATATCAGTGAAGCACTAGAGCAAAACTGTCTAGCTCAAAAGATATAAGTGAAGCACATAGGGTATTCTAATAAATTTCGAATCATGTGTGTCTCTCCCAAAAGGTGTGTACAGCAAGGATGAATGTGGTAAACTAAAAATCAAAGACTCATATCATACAAGACGCTCCAAGAAAAACACATATAATGTGGCGAATAAAAATATAGCTCCAAGTAAAGTTGCCGATAGACGAAGATAAAAGAGGGGATGCCTTCCGGGGCGTCCCCAAGATTAGGCTTTTGGTTGTCCTGGAAATATCTTGGGGTGCCATGGGCATCCCCAAGTTTAGCCACTTGCCACTCCTTATTCCATAGTCCATCAAATCTTTACCCAAAATTTGAAAACTTCACAACACAAAACTCAACAGGAAATCTCATGAGCTCCGTTAGTGCAAGAAAGAAAAACCACCACTTAAGGTACTGTAATTAACTCATTCTTTATTTATATTGGTGTTTATACTACTGTATTCCAACTTCTCTATGGTTCATACCCCCCGATACTAGCAATAGATTCATCAAAATAAGCAAACAACACGCGAAAAACAGAATCTGTCAAAAACAGAATAGTCTGTAGTAATCTGTAACTTTCGAATACTTATGGAACTCTAAAAATCCTACCCAAATAGGAAGTCCTAGTAAATTTTTATATTGATCTACTGCAAAAATAATCAACTAAAAAGCATGTTTCTGTGACTTATTAAAATTATACTCGTGCGTGCAAAAGTTTCTGTTTTTCAGCAAGATCAAATTAACTATCACCCAAGATGATCCTATAGGTTATACTTGGCACAAAAACTAATTAAAACATAAAACCACATCTAAACAGAGGCTAGATGAATTATTTACTACTAAACAGCAGCAAAAATCAAGGAACAAAAACAAAATTGGGTTGCCTCCCAACAAGCGCTATCGTTTAACGGCCCTAGCTAGGCATAAAAGCGAGAATAGATCTACGCATTGCCATCTTTGGTATTCAATTCATAAGTGGCTCTCATAATAGATTCATAAGGTAATTTGATTTTATTTCTAGGAAAGTGTTCCATTCCTTTCCTTAATGGAAATTGGAATCTAATATTTCCTTCCTTCATATCAATAATTGCACCAATCGTTCTAAGGAAAGGTCTACCAAGAATAATAGGACATGAAAGATTGCAATCTATATGAAGAACAATAAAATCTACGGGAACATAATTCCTATTTGCAAGAATGAGAACATCATTAATCCTTCCCATAGGTTTCTTAATAGTGGAATCCGCAAGGTGCAAGTTTAAAGAGCAATCATCAAAATCACGGAAACCTAGCACATCACATAAAGTTTTTGGAATCGTGGAAACACTAGCACCCAAATCACACAAAGCATAGCATTCATGGTCTTTAATTTTAATTTTAATAGTAGGTTCCCACTCATCATAAAGTTTTCTAGGGATAGAAACTTCCAATTCAAGTTTTTCCTCATAAGATTGCATCAAAGCATCAGCGATATGTTTAGTAAAAGCTTTATTTTAACTATAAGCATGAGGAGAATTTAGCATTGATTGCAACAAGGAAATACCATCTATTAAAGAGCAATTATCATAATTAAATTCCTTGAAATCCAAAATAGTGGGTTCATTGCTATGTAAAGTTTTGACTTCTCCAATCCCACTTTTACCAAATTTAGCATCAAGATCTAAAAACTGTGAATCATTGGGACGCCTTTTAACTAAAGTTGACTCATCTCCAGTCCCATCATTATCAAGATTCATATGGCAAAACAAAGATTTAATAGTAGACACATCAATCACTTTTAGATCTTCATCATTATTATGATGAAAACTAGAAGAACATGCTTTTACAAAGCAATCTTTCTTAGCACACATTCTAGCAGTTCTTTCTTTGCACTCATCAATGGAAATTCTCATGGCTTTGAGAGACTCATTGATATCTTGCTTAGGTGTAATACATCTAAGTTTCAAAGAATCAACATCAAGAGAAATTCTGTCCACGTTCCTAGCCAATTCATCAACTTTAAGCAATTTTTCTTCAAGTAAAGCATTGAAATTATTTTGAAAATTCATAAATTCTTTAACACTAATCTCGAAATTAGAGGGCATCTTATTAAAATTTACATAAAAGTTGTTGTAGGAATTACCATAATTATTAGAGGAATTACTAGGAAACGTCCTAGGATTAAAGTTTCCTCTATAAGCATTGTTACTGAAATTATTCCTACCAACAAAATTCACATCCATATATTCATTATTATTCTCAATCAAAGTAGAAAAAGGTATATCATTAGGATCAACAGGAGCACTATTAGTAGCAAAAAAATTCATAAGTTCATCCATCTTTCCACTCAAAACATTAATCTCTTCTATCGCATGAACTTTTTTACTAGTAGATCTTTCGGTGTGCCATTGAGAATAATTAACCATAATATTATCTAGGAGTTTAGTAGCTTCTCCAAAAGTGATTTCCATAAAAGTGCCTCCCACGGCCGAATCTAAAAGATTTCTAGACGCAAAATTCAATCCGGCATAAAAAGTTTGTATGATCATCCATAAATTCAAACCATGTGTAGGTCAATTGCGAATCATTAATTTCATCCTCTCCCAAGATTGTGCAACGTGCTCATGATCAAGTTGCTTAAAATTCATAATATCATTTCTAAGAGAGATGATCTTAGCAGGAGGAAAATACTTAGAGATAAAAGCATCTTTGCACTTATTCCATGAATCAATACTATTTTTAGGCAAAGACGAAAACCAAGTTTTAGCACGATCTCTAACTAAAAATGGAAATAACTTCAATTTAATAATATCATTATCCATGTATTTCTTATTTTGCCTATCACACAAATCAACAAAGTCGTTTAGATGAGTAGCGGCACCTTCACTAGGAAGACCAGGGAACTGATCTTTCATGACAAGATTCAACAAAGCAGCATTGATTTCACAAGATTCGGCATCATTAAGAGGAGCAATCGAAGTGCTAAGGAAATCATTATTATTGGTATTGAAAAAGTCACACAATTTAGTATTATCTTGAGCCATCGTGACAAACAATCCAACACATAAGCACACAAGAGGCAAGCGAAAAGAGGCGAAGGGAAAAGAGAGGGCGAATAAAACGACAAGGGTGAAGTGTGGGAGAGGAAAACGAGAGGCAAGTGGCAAATAATGTAATGCGAGGGAGATGAGTTTGTGATGGGTACTTGGTATGTCTTGACTTGAGGAAGACCTCCCCGACAACGGCGCCAGAAATCCTTCTTGCTACCTCTTGAGCACTGCGTTGGTTTTCCCTTGAAGAGGAAAGGATGATGCAGCAAAGTAGCGTAAGTATTTCCCTCAGTTTTCGAGAACCAAGGTATCAATCCAGTAGGAGGCTCCACGCAAGTCCCTCGTACCTACACAAACAAACAAGAACCTCGCAACCAACGCGATAAAGGGGTTGTCAATCCCTTCACGGTAACTTGCAAAAGTGAGATCTGATAGAGATAATAAGATAAGATAAATAATTTTGGTATTTTTATGATATAGATTGGAAAGTAAAGATTGCAAAATAATGTAGATCGGAAACTTATATGATAGAAGATAGACCCGGGGGCCATAGGTTTCACTAGTAGCTTCTCTCAAGATAGCATAAGTATTACGGTGGGTGAACAAATTACTGTCGAGCAATTGATAGAAAAGTGCATAGTTATGAGAATATCTAGGCATGATCATGTATATAGGCATCACGTCTGCGACAAGTAGATCGAAAGGATTCTCGTGATCTACTACTATTACTCCACACATCGACCGCTATCCAGCATGCATCTAGAGTATTAAGTTCATAAGAACAGAGTAACGCATTAGGCAAGATGACATGATGTAGAGGGATAAAATCAAGCAATATGATATAAACCCCATCTTTTTATCCTCGATGGAAACAATACAATACGTGCCTTGCTGCCCCTGCTGTCACTGGGAAAGGACATCCCAAGATTGAGCCCAAAGCTAAGCACTTCTCCCATTGCAAGAAAGATCAATTTAGTAGGCCAAACCAAACTGATAATCCGAAGAGACTTGCAAAGATAACCAATCATACATAAAAGAATTCAAAGGAGATTCAAATATTTCTCATAGATAAACTTGATCATAAACCCACATTTCATCGGATCTCGACAAACACACCGCAAAAAGAGTTACATCGAATAGATCTCCAAGAAGATCGAGGAGAAGATTGTATTGAGATTCAAAGAGAGAGAAAAAGCCATCTAGCTAATAACTATGGACCCGAAGGTCTGTGGTAAACTACTCACAACTCATCGGAGAGGCTACGGTGTTAATGTAGAATCCCTCCATGGTCGATTCCCCCTTCGGCGGAGCACCGACGAAGGCTCCTAGATGGAGTATCGTGGATATAGAAGGTTGCGGTGGTGGAAATAGTTTTTCGTGGTGCTCCTTGATGTTTTCGGGGTACGTGGATATATATATATATATAGGAGGAAGAAGTAGGTCGATGGATGCTTGAGGGGCCCAAGAGGGTGGGGGGCGCGCCCACCCCCAAGGGGCGCGCCGGGCACCCTGTGGCCGCCTCATTTGTTGCTTGACGTCTACTCCAAGTCCCCTGGATTGCGTTTGTTCCAAAAAAATCGCTCCCGAAGGTTTCATTCCGTTTGGACTCCATTTGATATTCCTTTTCTTCGAAACACTGAAATAGGCAAAAAAAACTGCAATTCGGGTTGGGCCTCTGGTTAGTATGTTAGTCCCAAAAATGATATAAAAGTGTAAAGTAAAGCCCATAAACATCCAAAACGGGTAATATAATAGCATGGAACAATAAAAAGTTATAGATACGTTGGAGATGTATCACTAACCATGTCGATAGTAACTCTTAAAAATTATATTAACTCACAACAATGACATAATCAACTAGCGAGCAACAATAACATATCTCAAACAACAACACATTGTCAAAACAACCATGATATAATATGACAACAGTGGTATCTCGCTAGCCCTTTCTGAGGCTGCAGAACATAAATTCGAGCACCTCCAAAGTTCAAGCAGCGACTAAACATTGTGATTCATGGTAGAAAAGATCCAGTCATGATGCACCCAACATTAGCTACACACAATGCACCAGGATAAAAATAGTGCTCTCAGGTTCTGGCACTTATTTGATAAGGTGATGAAACAACATAAAAGTAAATAGATAGTCCCTTCGCAGAGGGAAGTAGTGATTTGCAGCGGTGCCAGAGCTCAAGTTTTTTAAAACAGAGGAAAATGAAATTTTGAGAAATGCACCCTTCTTGTTTACTTCGTGACCATTAGTTATCAGCATCTTCCATGCTAAACACATTAGTGGCGGTTCCCAAGCGATAAAAGTAAAGGTTTACTCCCCCTCCACCAAACAATCACACTCCACGGCTTGTCTGAAACAACATGTGCCGTCCATACCAACAACAGTTTCAGTGCGTTTTGTTTAATTATTTGCAATTTGAGTTTGGGACTGGGAATCCCTATACTGCCCCTCTCGCGCAAGGACCAGTGAATAAACACTCATCATCAGAATAATCCGCTTAGCATGGAAGGTACTGACTACCTCCCATCGCTCTATGAACAATCCAGACACACAAAAAGGATATTTATTTGAAGTTTTTAGAGGTGGCACATGCATATTTACTTAGGACGGTAGGGTAATACTGCATATAAGTAGGTATGGTGGACTCATCTGGAATAACTTGGGTTTAAGGTTTTTTGATGCACAAGCAGAATTCCCACTTATTATAGGCGAAGGCTAGCAAATAGGTTGAGAAGCGACCAGCTAGAGAGCTAAAACCGTCATGAACATGCATTATGCATAAGTAACATTGGATACTAGCATGAGTAGGATATGAACACCATGAACATAAATATTATAGAGGCTATGTTGGTTTTGATTCAACTACATGCATGAACATGTGCCAAGTCAAGCCACTCGAACATTCAGAGGAGGATACCATATCATCATACTACATCACAAGCGTTTTAACTCAATGTTGACATCCGAGATAAATCATTATCCACTCCTAGCTACTTAAGCATGGCATGAGAAACTATAATATCTAATTGTCATTGCAAACATGTTTTATCATAATAGGCTGAATCATGGATACTAGGTTAAACATATTTACAAAAACAAAACAAGTTGAGTTCATACCCGTTTCTCTCTGCCACAGCCAGTTCATCAAATATCGTCATTATTGCCTTTCACTTGCATGACCGAACGATATGAAAATAATAATAGTGCAAGAGTGTCGTGGACTAAGCTATAATATGCAAACATTTTATTCAAAAGGAGGAGACAAAGTAATATGGGCTCTTTGTTAGATCAACAATAATGCATATGAGAGCCACTCAACATTTTCATCGTGGTCTTCTCCTCGGTATGACTCAATAAACAGAATAAGAAATTCAGAGAAACACATTGAAATATTTTTGGAGTTTTTGGTTTTTCTTGAACAAGCAATTAAAAGGGAAAAACAAAAAATGAGAAAAACTATTTACACAGGAAAGCTCCCAACAAGTAAAAGAAGAACAAGGAAATATTTTTGGGTTTTCTTTTTAGTATTGCAACAATTTAGACTAGGAAGAAAAACTGAAAAGTAGCAGGGAATACAATTTTGGATTTTCTCAAAGTTTTTCAAACACACAAGAAGAAAACGAGAAAATAAATTTAGCATGGATAATACAATGAAAGAGTGTGGACACCGACAACTGAAATGAAATGTGTGAACATGAATGTAATGTCGGTGGAAATACGTACTCCCCCAAGCTTAGGCTTTTGGCATAACTTGGTAAATAATCAGTAGCCTGCATAATGGTTGGAGTGATAGCTCACGGAGGCTCTAGGTGCATATACCTTAGCCCGCCGTGCAGCCACAACTGCCGCATTATGAGCTCGGGCTTCGCTCTCAAGAACATAATATCTTCCCTTACTGTGAACATCAAAGAGAGTAGGAGCAGGCAAATATGTGTCCACAATGGAACTTTTATTAAACAACAGGTTATAAGTGAAATCATGGGGTTCACCACTAAGGATCTTATGATGTTTCATAGCATCAAAGTCTAAGTACTGCGTGGGTAAAATAGGGTCATAAGGCCAAGGCGAAACACCTAGCTCTCTTGCTAAGCATGTGGCATAAATTCCTCCATAAAAATATCCAGTACCAGCGCTGTGTTGCAACCTGCAGGCAATAATATCTCCAAGGTTATAACTTTTGTCACCGGTGAGAGCGGTGCGTATGAGGCTCAAGTCTGGAGCACAAAGTGTACTACAATCCTGTTTGCCTATAATGCATTTTCCATTAAATAATGCGAAGTACTGGAATGAGTGAAAATGAATGCTCTTTATTCTACCTTGCGCCACTCCCCTAGTCTCACCATAGCAAAGACTAGTCAAGAATATCTCAAACTCACATCTTGGTGGTTCGTCAAGTGAACCCCAGAATGGAATTTTGCAGTGGTGAGAAAATCTCTCTATAGATATGGTAAATGGATTTTCATACAGTTTAAATGACACACTTGACTCACGAGGATGGAATTTAAATCCTTTGGTAAATGATTCAATGAGGTTGAGGTCTTGGTTGCACTTATCTGAAATGTAGGGACCGAGCTCGGCATTGTGAACATATTGCTCAAATTCTTCCTTAATGCCCACACGCACCATATAATCATTGCATAGCCATAAGCATGATTTGGTGGTGGCATCTTGTATGGAACTTTCACTTGGGTCAAAATAAGACCGACGAGCGGAGCTGCTACTAGAAGATGCTTCTGAGGACCTCCTCCTCAAAGAACTCCTTCCAAAGAGGTTCACAATATTCATGCACAATTTTCTGAAAATAAATTGGGCCACAAAAATTTGTTAACAAAACTTTACAACATTGGTAGCAACTACTCATAGGGATGCATGGAGGCTATATCAAGCATTCAAACTACTTAAAACTCTAAGAATGCAACGTGCAAGCTCATCTATAGCATCACCAAGAGTAACTAATTATTAAAAATATAAAACACTAAAGAAAAAGCTAATTGGACCAACGGAGGAGTCACATACCAAGAAACAATCCCCCAAAACAGTTCCAGAAATGGAGCTTCGAGCAAAGAGACTGAAATCCATGGGTTTGAGAGCAGGAACATGAGAAAGACAGCAATGGTGACTTTTTCTGGAGGTAGGTGGTGATGTGGGATGAAGAGATAAGTGAGGGGGCCCACGTGGGGCTCACAACCCACCAGGGCGCGCATGGGGGTCCTCACACGCCCAGGTGCGTTGTGCCCACCTGGTGCACCTCCCTATGATGTTATTTGCACCAAAAGTTCTTAAATACTTGGAAAAAATCGTATTGAAATTTCAGAGCATTTTAAGAACTTTTATTTTTGGGTCATTTTTTATTGCACGAGAAATTCAGAAAATAGACAAAACTGGCATTTGATTTTATTTAACTAATAAAAAACGGAAAAAGTGTAGGGATAGAAGGTAGTGCTCACTAAATTCATCAACTTCATACCTCTAAAAAATGATCCATTAATAAGGTTAATCAAGTCTTATTAACAACCACTTTTGATTAGCATCAAACCGAAGCGCTTTCGTAAATCACTAAGTTACCTCAACGGGGATATATGAATGTTACCAACAATAAGCATTTCATATTTCTTTTTAACAGTAGGTAGGGGTAGTTGAAAACTTCCGATAGTGATTGTCGGAGATGTTTCAATAATATTAATACCATTCACTTGAAGTTGTTTCTTCGGAAAGTGCACCGTATGATCATTTCCATTGATATGAAAAGTGACCTTTCTTTTATTGCAATCAATAACTGCCCTTGCAGTATTCAAGAAGGGTCTACCAAGGATAATCGACATGTTGTCGTTCTCGGGCATCTCAAGTATAACAAAGTCAGTCAAGATAGTAACATTAGCAACAACAACAAGCACATCGTCACAAATACCGATAGGTATGGCAGTTGATTTATCAGCCATTTGCAAAGATATTTCAGTAGGTTTGAGTTTATTCAAATCAAGTCCTTTATATAAAGAGAAAGGCATAACACTAACACCAACTTCTAAATCACATAAAGCAGTTTTCACATAGTTTCTTTTGATGGAGCAAGGTATAGTGGGGATTCTCGGATCTCCAAGTTATTTAGGTACTCCATCTTTAAAAGTATAATTAGCAAGCATGGTGGATATTTAAGATTCCAGTGTTTTTATCTTGTTGGTGATGATGTCTTTCATATACTTTGCATAAGGAGACATTTTTAAGATATCAGTCAAGCGAGTACGCAAAAGACTAGCCTAATCATTTCAGCAAAGCGTTCAAATTCTTCATCATCTTTCTTTTTAGTTGACTTTGGTGGAAAGGGCATAGGTTTTTGAACCCATGGTTCTCTTTCCTTACCATGTTTTCTCGCAACAAAGTCCTTTTATCATATCTTTTATTCTTGGGTTGTGGTTTATCAAGATCAACAGCTGGTTCTATCTCAACATCATTTTCTGGTTCTTTATTATTTGTTTGAGTGTCTTCATGAACGTCATTATTATCTTTTTCATTATCAAAAGGTGATTGTTCACTACCAGATTGAGTTTCAGCATCAGAGATAGAAACTTCATTATCGTTGTCAGGAGGTTTTTTCTACTTCACGTTCACTAGAGGCATGCAAAGTCCTATCATTTTTCTTCTTCTTTTTCTTTTTAGAAGGACTAGGTGCATTAGTGTTAACTCTTTGAGAGTCTTCTTCAATTCTTTTTGGGTGTCCCTCAGGATAAAGTGGTTCCTGAGTCATTTTACCTCCTCTAGTTGCTACTCTAACAACAACATTTCATCAAGCAGTTCTCTTTGAGATTTAGCAACTTGTTCTAGTTGAGTTTGAACCATAGATGCATGTTTTCCCACACCTCTAACATCATTTGAGATTGTAAATAACAAGACACTCAAGCGAGCAATCATATCATAATTGTATTTCAATTGTTTCATAACATTGGCATTGAAGTGATCTTGCTTTCTAACGTAACTTTCAAACAGATAAGGGCATTGACTAGGATGCATGTTGTGAGGATTATCATTGTCATTGAATTTCATTAGAGAATTTACCTCTACCACCTTAGGTGGTGGTGGTGTATCAAGCCCATGTATTTCTTTAATACGAGGTAAGATTTTAACATCCTCAGCTTTAATACCTTTTTCCTTCATAGATTTCTTTGCCTCGTGCATATCTTCAGGACTGAGATATAAGATACTCCTCTTCTTCAGAGTAGGTTTGAGTGGTGGTTCAGGAAGAGTCCAATCATCATAAGTTTTCAATATGTTATTCAATAATTCTTTAGCTTGTCCAATAGTTTGTTCCCTGAAAACACAACCAGCACGACTATCTAGGAAATCTCTAGAAGCAGCAGTTAGTCCATTATAGAAGATATCAAGTATTTCAATTTTCTTAAGAGGATGATTAGGCAAAGCATTAAGCAATTGGAGAAGCCTCCTCCAAGCTTGTGCGAGACTCTCTTCTTCAATTTGCACAAAGTTAAATATGTCCTGTAAGGCAATTTGTTTCTTATGAGCAGGAAAATATTTTTTCAGAGAAGTAATTAGTCATATCTCGGGGACTACGCAATTTGTTTCTTATGAGCAGGAAATATATTTCTATGAACTGTGGTTTGGCAAGAAACCAAAGTTGTTGTTTCTTAAAATTTGGGGTTGCGATGCTTATGTGAAAAACTTCAATCTGATAAGCTCAAACCCAATCGGAGAAATGCATCTTCATAGCATATCCAAAGAAAACTGTTGGGTACACCTTCTATCACAAATCCGAAGGCAAGATATTCGTTGCTAAGAATGGATCCTTTCTAGTGAAGGAGTTTATCTCGAAAGAAGTGAGTGGGAGGAAAGTAGAGCTTGATGAGGTAATTGTTCCTTCTCCCAAATTGGAAAGTAGTTTATCACAAAAATCAGTTCCAGTGATTCCTACATCAATTAGTGAGGAAGCTAATGATGATGATCATGAAACTTCAGATCAAGTTACTACAGAACCTCGTAGGTCTTCCAGAGTACGGTCCGCACCAGAGAGGTACGGTAATCCTATTCTGGAAGTCATGTTACTAGACCATGATGAACCTACAAACTATGAGAAAGCGATGATGAGCCCATTCCACGAAATGGCTTGGCCATGAAATCTGAGATGGGATCCATGTATGAGAACAAAGTGTGGACTTTGGTGGACTTGCCCGATGATCGGCAAGACATATTAAATAAATGGATCTTCAAGAGGAATGCGAACACTGATAGTAGTGTTACTATCTACAAAGCTCGACTTGTCGAAAAAAGGATTTCGACAAGTTCAAGGTGTTGACTACAATGAGATTTTCTCACTGTAGCGATGCTTAAATCCGTCCGAATCATGTTAGCAGTTTCCATATTTTATGAATCTGGCAAATGGATGTAAAAACTGCATTCATTAATGGATATTTCTTAAAGAAGACTTGTATATGATGCAACCAGAAGGTTTTGTCAATCCTAAAGGTACTAACAAGGTGTGAAGCTCCAGCGATCTAACTATGAACTGGTGCAAGCATCTCGGCATTGGAATATATGCTTTGATGAGTTGATCAAAGCATATCGTTTTATATAGACTTGCGGTGAAGCCTGTTGTCGGATTTCGGGTTCCGGTAGACCCTTGAGGTTCGAACACTGGGGTGCGCGCGGAGATTCAACCCTCTACCGGCTCGCTCCTCACCGAATTGCTAGGACCTAAACTACTAAACAGAACAGCACAAGAGACACAAGATTTATACTGGTTCAGGCCACCATTGTGGTGTAATACCCTACTCCAGTGTGTGGTGTGGTGGATTGCCTCTTGGGCTTGATGATGGACTTTACAAGGAAGAACAGCCTCAGGAGGGTCTGTTCTTGGCTGGTGCGAAAAACTGCTAGGGGCAGTTCAATCGCCTCTCTCTCTCTCTGTGTCTTTCTATCCTTGTTCTTTTGATGCCTCTACCCTGTGGGTGGCTAGTCCTATCTATAGGAAAAGGCCCTGGGCCTCTCCCCAAATATTGAGCGGGAAGGGCGCCAACAATTAGCCATTTTGAAGGGGAACAGCGGGTACACTTATCCTGACTAAAGTTGGTCCTCGCCTATTAAAGGGTCTGGTGGTGACGCTGGCTTGGACTCCACAATGACTTCCTCCTGGCTGTTGGGCTGGTCTTGGTCTCGTTGCACTGAAATGGACGCCTTTGCTTAATGCTCTCGCCTGCGCTTGCTCCCTTTGCACCAAAGAGGAAAGGAGGACACTGTGCGGGCTGGCGCCCGACTGGCGCCCCTGGTCTCCATGGCTTGCCTCATGGGCACCTCGCGAGGTACCCCACCTTGAACTCTCCGCCTCCTCGCGAGCCAGCCTGACAAGGCCGTGCCTGAGGAAGCTCCTTGTCGTCCGCCTCGCGAGGCTTGGCTCCTCGCGAGGGTCTTGAGCTCGTGTAGATGAAGATGGGCTGTGCTGGGCCGCCTTTGAGAAACGCCGCAGGCCGCAGGCAGGCAAGTCTGGGGACCCCCGTTCCCAAAACGCCGACAGTAGCCCACGGGCCCACGGCGCGCCCGAACTTGGCCGAGCAGAGAGGCGAAAGGGCAAGTCGGCATCATGTCCCTAACAGCTCGCGTTTTGGGCGCCGCGTGGCGGTCGATTGGACATGGGCGCCTCCGCTTCCCCACGACGCCTTGGTAACCGCACGGATTTGACAAGTCCCTGCATGCGAAAGTGGGTAATGATTACCTGCGATTGTGGAGGTCGATGGTTGGCCTTCACCGGCTATAAGTATGGAATGGTGCGCGCTCTTCCAGTCTATCCCCTCTTGCTTCTCCTTCTTCTCCATGGCTCCACCAAGGAAGTTTTCGGCCGCAGAGAAAGGAAAGGCCCGCCAGGCCGAGTCTTCCTCTCCCCCGTCCAAGCGCGGTCGTGGTCGCCCTCGCAAGCATCCTGTGGCCTCCACGGCGGTCCCCCGTGGTCGCGGAGGTGGCTCTCAGCGCGGCGATGAGCGACTGGCCATGGCCGGCGGGCGTGCTCCGGCTGTGCGACCCCCGAGGCCGCGCCTCCACACTGCGGAGGTGCTGCCGGAGTTCTTGGTGTGGGCGGCAGAGCCGACTGACGTCCGGCTTCAACTCCCCTGCTCCCTCCTGGGTGAGCTTCCAGGTGGCGCCTTGGGTGGCCTCTGGCTCCAGGCGGATGGCTGCTGCAGCCGGGCTTCGTGGGCTTCGCTGGAGGTATCCGTTGCAGGGAACCTGGCCTTGACCCGCGGCTGGCAGACGTTTGCACGCGCGCGCGGTCTCCGTCATCGGTGCTCTCTGCACTTCAAGTTCGACGGCGACGCCACCCTCTATGTGAGGGTGTTTGGGGAAGATGGTCGCCGTGCGGGGTGCTGCCCCGAAGACGACGACCGCGGCCGGGGACTTAGCCCCGGCAAGGACGGAGAGGGCAGCGCGCGGGCGGTTGGTGACGCCCATGACTCCTCAAGCTTCACCAGCTCTTCTTCGGGTAGCGACCCTTCTAGCGGCGGCCGCGGGTCTGCTCGCCGTCGCGCCCCGGTGAAGCGCGAGAGGGAGTCCGCCTGAGCTTCGGAGGCGGCTAGAGTCTTCCAAGAGGGCCGGTGTCGGTGTCAAAACCGGCGGATCTCGGGTAGGGGGTCCCAAACTGTGCGTCTAGGCGGATGGTAACAGGAGACAAGGGACACGATGTTTTTACCCAAGTTCGGGCCCTCTCGATGGAGGTGAAACCCTAATCCTGCTTGATTAATATTGATGATATGGGTAGTACAAGAGTAGATCTACCACGAGATCAAGGAGGCTAAACCCTAGAAGCTAGCCTATGGTATGATTGTTGTAATGGTTATTCGTCCTACGGAGTAAAACCCTCCGGTTTATATAGACACCGGAGAGGGCTTGGGTTACACAGAGTCGGTTACAATGGTAGGAGACCTACATATCCGTATTGCCAAGCTTGCCTACCACGCCAAGGAAAGTCCATCCGGACATGGGACGAAGTCTTCAATCTTGTGTCTTCATAGTCTTGGAGTCCGGCTATCCGGACACCCCCTAGTCCAGGACTCCCTCAGTAGCCCCTGAACCAGGCTTCAATGACGATGAGTCCGGCGCGCATATTGTTCGGCATTGCAAGGCGGGTTCCTCCTCCGAATTAATTCATAGAAGATTGTGAACACCAGGATAGTGTCCGGCTCTGTAAAATAAATTCCACATACCAACGTAGAGAATAATATGTACACCAGTTCAATCTGCCGACGATTTTGTGGCGTGACGTCACACCACCGCCAAGCCTTTACTTGAATCGCTTTTATTATACCACCTTAGCGCTTTAGCGGCGCGTTTCCTTGGCACGCCTTGTCGAAGCAGAGATTGTGTTCCCTTATTCCGGATTCCCATCAATGCGACGTAGTAACCCAACGCCCGATGATTGTGGCGCTCGAGAGATAAGCGAGTTTTACCAGGCCGGTGGGGACTCATAGTCTTTGTTCACCCATATATAAGGGGATAAGGATCCACCTTTTTTACCTACGCCTTCTTCCTCCTTTCCCTATCCATCTCCGCGCACTCGAGCTCCAGCGCCCAACTCCGCACATCTCGCCTCAACCTTCTCCAACCATGTAGCGACCCGACCTCAGATGGTCAAGTCGCTGTGCTCAGGTGTCATCCCTGGATCAGTAATGCTGACACCACACAGTACTTCGAAGGATTTATAACAGAGTAGCAATCACACACTTATTACATCGTTGTCCAAAAGAGGACTTATTACAATAATCATGGCTTAAGGCCATCTAATAACAATAACAGCGGAAGACTTGGAAGATAAGTGAGTCCATCAACTCCAACGGCATCACTGAGTATAGAACCACGACCTAAAAGCACCTTACTCATCGTCTAAAAAGTCTGCAACATGAAAGTTGCAGCCCGAAAACGGGTCAGCACATGGAATATGCTGGCAATGTAACACATAGAGAATAATGAATGATAAGCCTATACTACATGCATATTTGGCTGGTGGAAAAGCTCTATGGTTATAGTGTTTGCATAAAGCCAGTGTTTCCCTACTACAAAGGAATAAATTTATTTAACTATCATGGTGGTTGTTAAACATTGAGAATGGTTGACAACATCCTCAATCCCAATGAAAAATACTCATTAACAAACCCATCAATATTAAATTAGAGTAACATGTTGAGATTCACAGAATATTCAAGTACTAGATACTCAATATGTCCATAGCCGGGGACACGGCTAATCATGATTAGTTTGTACACTCTGCAGAGGTTTGCGCACTTTTCCCCACAAGACTCGATCACCTCCGTTTGGTTTCCCGCACTCCATGGTGTTTGAGAAACGGATGACCGAGACATAGTCTTTTAGAAGCGCTAGCACCTTACGATGGGTAGACCGGTACACCTACATCCCCTACATCTGCTAGTCCACCACTATAAGAGTTCGCACGACTTAGTCAGCTATGCCAGAGCCCATAATGGCTTGTGGCTGCACACGTAAGTTACTAGTATGAATTATCTTATGGTCCCTTTGAGCCTGGGTGGCGGTCCATAGGAAAATCACACGGTACCCCCGGGATTTCCAAAAAAACAGGCAAGTCCTGGTAACTCGAGGTGCCTCAATCCACACAAATGTGTATTTAAGTTGCCACCTTAGATAAACCATTAATTAACAAACTCACATCTGTCATGGATATTTACTCACCCAATCCACGTCTACTAGCATAGCATGGCATAATAAGCAAACGTAGAAGTAACTCCCAAAGGTTTCATAAGTAAAACAGGTAATAGGTACTACCTCATCTACTTCCCATCCCACAATTTAATTAGATCCTAATCATGCAATGTTTGAGGATTGATCTAATGCATAAAAACTGGGTAGTAGAAAAACGTATGATCAAGTGTTACTTGCGTTGCTGATGATCCGCGAAACCTAGAGATTCAAAGTAACAAGCGGCGCACTCCGGGTGATCTATCGCAGACAAACAACAAGCATACAATAAGTACTCATCTAATGCATAGGTAAAACTCGAATGAAAGATCGAACCAGAAAGTCCAACTTGGGGTTGCAAAAGAATCAAATCGAATAAAGCAACGAAAGTCAAACGGCGAGAGAAAAGAACTCGGTTCTAGCAATTTGAAACTAAGTCAAATTTTACAGTAGCAAAACTTGGTTTAAGTTGATTAGTCGTAACGGCGGTTTCGAAACGAAACTCCAGGCACTTGAATCACCTGATTCCGATAAACGAGCGAGAAGATAAACTAGAAAGAAGGTCGGATCTGAAATCGCTATCAGAAAAATAGCGGAATAAATTCGATTAAATAGCGGAATAAACGTTCGTTAACCGGGAATAACCGGTGATCACGTTCGTTAAGACGACCGGTCTGGCGAACGCTCGCTAACAACAAAACCGGAAAAACCGACAAGAAAAACCGATCTAGGGTTTCGGAAAGAAAACCGGAACGAAAAAAAAACCGATCTAGAAAACTGGAACGGTTTACGAGAAAAACCGAACCGAGGGGAAGAAGTGATGCGGCGCGGGGCTAGTACCTCGAAGAGGCGAGGGGCTTCGGCGGCGGCGGCGTTGGGTGGCGGTGGCGGCACTTGGCGGCAGAGGCGCTGGCAGGCGGCGGCGTGGGTGAGGGGCGGCGGCGCTCTTCTTCTTGCTGCTGCTACTTGAAGGAGGAGTAGAGAGAGGTTTTGATTTGATGTTTAGAGAGGGGGGGTGCTTGGGTATTTATATTGGGGAGGGGAGGGTTTTGCTTGGAGGAGGCACCAAGGAATAAGAGTAGGAATAGGAATCCTAGAAACAAAAAACGGAATAACGAAACGGGGTCCAAATCCTACTAGGATTTGCAAAAGAAAAGGAAAACGGCGGCTGGCTCCTGGCGCGCTGGGCTGCTGCACAAGACGGGCGGCTCGGCGGCGGGCGGCTCGGCGGTCAAGCTTGGCCGGGCCGGGCCTTTGGCCCAATCACACAAGGCATTTTTTTAAATCGGTTTCGCGCTCGAAAAAACACAGAAAAGAAAATCTACCGGACTCCAAAAATTACAAAGTAAATTTTCCCCGACCCCTAAAAATGAGTCGAACAAAATGAACTTTTACTCGGGACCTAAAATGCAATTTTTGAAAATACGCATTTTTCCTAGAGCAAATAAACTCCGAGAAAATCCAAAATTTGATTTATTTATTAAATCTTCATTTTTCCTAATTTTTGGGAAAGTCATATTATTCCCTCTCTTTTTTTTGATATTGGAAAAAATATTTGAAGATAAAATAAATAAAATCAAATGATCCTCTTTTCATAATTTGAGAGAACTCAAATACAAAAATTTCGAAATCTCCAACTCTCTTCGTGGGTCCTTGAGTTGCGTGAAATTTCTAGGATCAACAATGCAAGAAAATATGTAATGCATGATGATCTAATGTATAACATTCCAAATTGAAAATTTGGGATCTTACAAACCTACCCCCCATAAGATGAATCTCGTCCTCGAGATTCGGGTTGGCTAGAAAATAGGTGAGGGTGGTCCTTGAGCAAATCTTCTTCTCTCTCCCAGGTGGCTTCATCCTCAGTGTGGTGGCTCCACTGAACCTTGCAAAACTTGATAACCTTGCTGCGAGTAACTCTATTGGCATATTCGAGAATCTTAACTTGTTTCTCCTCATATGTTAAATCATCCTGCAATTGAATTGCTTCCAGTGGCACTGTATCTCTTAGCGGTACCCCTGCCATCTCGACGTGACATTTCTTCAGCTGAGAAACATGGAATACGTCGTGAACTCCTGACAGTCCCTCAGGTAATTCCAACTTATAAGCGACTTCTCCCATGCGTTGCAAGATCTTATACGGTCCAACAAAACGTGGTGCTAATTTTCCTTTAACTCCAAAACGCTTAACTCCTCGAAGTGGGGATACTCTAAGATAAACTCTGTCTCCAAGTTCATATTCTATCGCCTTGCGTTTTGAATCTGCATAGCTCTTCTGTCTAGACTGGCCTACCTTGAGCCTGTCGAGAATCAACTTAACTTTCTGTTCAGACTCCTTAATCAAATCTGGCCCAAACAACTGACGATCTCCAACCTCGTCCCATGACAATGGTGTTCTGCACCTTCTTCCGTATAAAGCTCCGAAAAAGGTGCCATCTTCAAGCTGGTTTGGTAATGTTGTTATACTGAAAACTCGATACGGCAAGTTATCGCCCCAACTAGATCCATAATCTAGTGCACAAGCTCTCAAAGATGTCCTCCAAAATCTGATTGACTCTCTCGGTCTATCCATCCATCTCAGGGTGAAAAGTCAGATCAATTCCAGCCTCGCTCCCAATGTTTCATGCAACCGATTCCAAAACTTTGAGGTAAATTGGGTTCCTCTATCTCGACAATACTCCTCGTAACTCGTGCAAACACACAATTCTGGTCATGTATATCTTTGCCAACTTAGCATCGCTATAGGTAGTCTTGACTAGAATGAAATGCGCTACCTTCGTCAAGCGGTCGACTATAACCCAAATCGAGTCATAGCCTGAACGAGTCTTTGGCAAACACGTGATGAAATCCATGCCTAGTTTATCCCACTTCCATTTGGGTATCGGCAACGGTTGCAACAATCCTGCTGGCTTTTGATGTTCTGCCTTCACTCTCTGACATACATCACAAACTGCTACATACTCTGCAATATCTTTCTTCATTCCGGTCCACCAGAACGTTCCCTTCAAATCCAAATACATCTTGGTATGTCCTGGGTGAATCGAATAGGGTGAATCATGTGCCTCTTGCAGAATCAATTTCCTGATCTCCGGATCATTTGGCACATAAACACGGTCCTCAAACCATAGGGTATCGTGCTCATCCTCACGAAATCCCTTTGCTTTTCCTTCGCTCATTTTCTTCTTTATCTCCGCAATCTCTTTGTCATTTTTCTGAGCTTCTCTGATTTTATTCATCAAGGTAGACTGAATCTCCAATGCTGCTACATAGCCTCTCGGAACTATTTCCAAACATAGCTCACGAAGATCTTCTGCTAATTCCTTTGGTATCTCTCCCGTCATCAGCGTGTTGACATGGCTCTTGCAGCTCAACGCGTCAGCTACTACATTAGCCTTTCCGGAATGATAATGCAAAGTCATATCATAATCCTTGATGAGCTCCAACCATCTTCTTTGTCTAAGGTTTAACTCCTTCTGCGTGAAAATGTACTTCAAACTCTTGTGATCCGTGTACACCTCACAATGATTTCCAATGAGGAAATGTCTCCATGTCTTCAATGCATGCACTATGGCTGCTAACTCCAAATCATGTGTGGCATAATTTAATTCGTGAGGTTTTAGTTGTCGTGAAGCATACGAAACAACTCTTCCTTCATGCATAAGCACAGCTCCAAGTCCTCGACGTGAAGCGTCGCAATACACCTCATAATCCTTGGTCTGATCTGGCAAAATTAACACTGGTGAAGTAACCAATCTTTTCTTCAACTCCTAGAAACTTGCCTCACAATCCTCAGTCCATATGAACTTAGTATCCTTTTTCAGCAACTCCGTCATAGGCTTTGCAATCCTTGAGAAATTCTCAATGAATCTCCGGTAGTATCCTGCGAGTCCAAGAAAACTCCGGATCTCTCCAACGGTCGTTGGTGCTTCCCATTTGGTTACGGTCTCAACCTTTGTGGGGTCAACTGCTATACCTTCTCTAGATATAACATGTCCAAGAAATCCAACTTCCTTTAGCCAAAACTCACATTTGCTGAACTTGGCATATAGCTGATGTTCCCTTAGTTTCTCAAAAACCAATTGCAAATGTTCCTTATGTTCCTCTTCATTCTTCGAGTAAACCAAAATATCATCAATGAACACCACGACGAACTTATCCAAAAACTCCATAAACACTTTGTTCATCAGGTTCATGAAATAGGCAGGTGCGTTAGTCAGTCCAAATGACATAACGGTATACTCATACAGTCCATATCTTGTGGTGAACGCTGTCTTTGGTATGTCCTATTCTCGAATTTTCAACTAATGGTACCCTGCAAATCGATCTTGGAAAACACTTTAGCTCCTTGCAAATGAACAAACAGATCATTTATCATTGGTAGTGGGTACTTGTTCTTGATTGTTACTGCATTCAATCCACGGTAATCAACAACCATCCTTAACGATCCATCCTTCTTCTCCACTAAGAGTACGGGTGATCCCCAAGGCGAAGAACTTGGGCGTATATAAGCTTTATCCAATAGCTCCTTAATCTGCTTCTTGATTTCCGCCAAATCTTGTGCGGGCATCCTATATGGTCGCTTCGATATTGGGCCTGTTTCTGGCAAAAGCTCAATCAAAAACTCAATGTCTCTATCCGGTGGCATTCCTGGCATTTCCTCAGGAAATACATCAGGATAATCCTTCACCACTGGTACCTCTTCCTGCACAACTCCTGATAAGGAATTTACTTGATTCCTATTTGGTCCATGCCGTGATACATACCTAATCCTCCTTCCTTCTGCGTCGTGAGCGAAATAGTCTTACTTACGCAATCGATGTTTCCTCCATACATCGACAGCCAATCCATACCGAGAATCACATCCAAACCTTGGGATTCCAGAACGATCAAATCCGATGGGAATACATGCCTTCCTATACTCAATGGCACTTGAAAACATCTTTGTCTGGCCATGTAGTCTGCTCCTAGTGAACTTACTAGTATAGGGGTTTTAAGAATCTGAGTAGGCAGACTATAACTTTCTACAAATCCCCTTGATATGTATGAATGCGATGCACCAGTATCGAAAAGAACAAGTGAAGTAAATGACTTAACAAAAAACTTACCGATTACTGCATCGGGCTGAGCTTGAACCTCCTCCACATCAATGTGGTTCACCTGTCCCCTGTTGAAAGGGTTTGGCTTCTTTCTAGAGCTTCCATTTCCACCTTGGCCTTCGGGACAATCACTTGCATAATGTCCGGTCTTGGAACACTTGTAACAGGTGACATGGCTCAGGTCTTTCTTAGCTAGGGTTGATGGTGTGGTCCGGTTCTGGCCGTTGCTTCCTCCATTCCCATTACCATTCTTGTGGCCTTTATAGTTGTGCGAACTACCTCCTCCAAGGGTATGCTGAAACTGAACTCCATGTTTAGGCGTATAACGGGGCTTCTGCTGGGCTACAGAGTTATACTTCCCCTGTCCATACTTCCTCTTGCGATTCTCAATCTGCTGTTGTTTTCCTTCAATCATGAGGGTGCGGTCTACCAACTCCTGGTAGTTATTGAATCTTGCTACCATCAACTGCATGCTTAACTCATCATTCTGTCCCTCTAGAAACTTCTCCTGCTTAGCTGCATCTGTAGCAACGTCATCTGGGGCATAACATGCTAACTTACTAAAATCATCCACATACCGCCAACAGTCCTTCCTCCTTGGCATAAGTTGCGAAACTCACGCTTCTTCATGGCCATAGCTCCTGCTGAAACATGGGCAAGTCTTGGAAAGCTTGCTGAAATTGATCCCATGTGACAAAGGTTCATCGGGTAAGTGGTCGTGAAATTCTCCCACCATGCTATCAAGGGTCCGCTGTCGATGTGCAGCAAACTTCACCTTCTCACCATCTGTGCATCCTGCAGTGGTCAACTCCCTTCCTATCTTGCGGAGCCAATCATCTGCTACAATCGGCTCGGTGCTCTGGAATACACCGGCGGATTCAGCCTAAGGAAACGAAGTCAAGTGATCCACAGTGGTGGTGGTGGTGGGTTGTTGTTGTTGTTGCCTTGGTTCTGTACCAATGTCTGAATCAAAGTATTCTGCTGCTGAATCAACTGAGTGATCTCTGGCGGGAAAACAAACTCGGGGTCGCGTCTCGGAGGCATCTGAAGGGTTTAGAAAATACGAGAAATTAAGAATAGAGTGAGGTCTACGGAGAAAACACTACCCAAATGCTCATGAGACAAATGCACACAAAATCACTTCATTCATTTCAAACAAAGGGCATACAACGGTCTAACTATCGCAAAGTGCGTGTACTATAATGTTTACATGGAGGGAATACTACTAATATATGGTGGTCATCTATTAATTTGAACTGGTGGAAGACTCCATGATGTCTGCTCTAGCTTCGTCTTCAAAATCGGGTTCACTTGGATCCGAATCGGTGTCGTCGATGATGATGTAGTTGCTCGGACAGTCGACGTACTTGTCTTCATTCTTGAGCGCTAATTTCTTCTTGAGTTCCCCAATCTCATACTTAAGATTGCTGTTGTGCCTTACGACAGCTACGATCTCGTCCATGTAGTCCTTGCGTAGAGTCTTCAGCTCTCCTTCAAGTTCGATGATCCTTCCCTTCGCATTCTTCAACTCCATCATATCATTGCACATCTGGTTCTCCTGGCGTCGAATGTGCTGGTTTAATTCCTGGATGAAAGCTGCAATTGATCTATCCTTCTTGGTGCTGACTATCTCCCAATCTTCATTTCGGCGTCCGCAAATTTGGTAGATAGTGTCCTTGAGGTGTTCTTGGTAAACTTCTCCAATGCGTCCCATGCTGATATGAGCTACCATGCTCTTTCCCAGACTCCAGGTTGGTGCACTGAAAACACTATCTATGGCCTTGGTGATTGGCGCGAATGTCCTTCCCGTAACATGAGCTTGAATCTTCCAGCGCTCCTCTTCAGGCAGAGTGGCGTTGAAAGTCCCGGTGAAGCTTGGTAGTCCAATGTTCAGGTACTTGGCGACTTCCTTCAAGTGGAATCCTAAAGGTGTTCCTTCATCGGGTTGAGCGTACTTGATCTTTGTGTCTGTCATCCTAAAAGAGTAGAAAAGATGAGGAGTTAGAAAATGAGAAGAGAATAATGATCTATGGCTTTAACTTAGTGGTCGTGTCCTACGATCGGCAGTGCTCGATACCATCTCTCAGAGCGACCCGACCTCGATGGTCAAGTCTCTATGCTCAGGTGTCATCCCTGGATCAGTAATGCTGACACCACATAGTACTTCGAAGGATTTATAACAGAGTAGCAATCACACACTTATTACATCGTTGTCCAAAAGAGGACTTATTACAATAATCATGGCTTAAGGCCATCTAATAACGATAACAGCGGAAGACTTGGAAGATAAGTGAGTCCATCAACTCCAACGGCATCACTGAGTATAGAACCACGACCTAAAAGCACCTTACTTGTCGTCTGAAAAGTCTGCAACATGAAAGTTGCAGCCTGAAAACGGGTCAGCACATGGAATATGCTGGAAATGTTACACATAGAGAATAATGAATGATAAGCCTATACTACATGCATATTTGGCTGGTTGACAAGCTCTATGGTTATAGTGTTTGCATAAAGCCAGTTTTTCCCTACTGCAAAGGAATAAATTTATTTAACTATCATGGTGGTTGTTAAACATTGAGAATGGTTGACAGCATCCTGAATCCCAATTAAAAATACTCATTAACAAACCCATCAATATTAAATTAGAGTAACATGTTGAGATTCACAGAATATTCAAGTACTAGATACTCAAGATGTGCATAACCGGGGACACGACTAATCATGATTAGTTTGTACACTCTGCAGAGGTTTGTGCACTTTTCCCCACAAGACTCGATCGCCTCCGTTTGGTTTCCCGCACTCCATGGTGTTTCAGAAACGGATGACCGAGACATAGTCTTTCAGAAGCGCTAGCACCTTACGATGGGTAGACCGGTACACCTACATCCCCTACATCTGCTAGTCCACCACTATAAGAGTTCGCACGACTTAGTCAACTATGCCAGAGCCCATAATGGCTTGTGGCTGCACACGTAAGTTACTAGTATGAATTATCTTATGATCCCTTTGAGCCTGGGTGGCGGTCCATAGGAAAATCACACGGTACCCCCGGGATTTCCAAAAAAATAGGCAAGTCCTGGTAACTCCAGGTGCCTCCATCCACCCAGATGTGTATTTAAGTTGCCACCTTAGATAAACCATTACTTAACAAACTCACATCTGTCATGGATATTCACTCACCCAATCCACGTCTACTAGCATAGCATGGCATAATAAGCAAACGTAGAAGTAACTCCCAAAGGTTTCATAAGTAAAACAGGTAATAGGTAATACCTCATCTACTCCCCATCCCACAATTTAATTAGATCCTAATCATGCAATGTTTGAGGATTGATCTAATGCATAAAAACTAGGTAGTAGAAAAAAGTATGATCAAGTGTTACTTGCCTTGCTGATGATCCACGAAACCTAGAGATTCGAAGTAACAAGCGGCGCACTCCGGGTGATCTATCGCAGACAAACAACAAGCATACAATAAGTACTCATCTAATGCACAGGTAAAACTCGAATGAAAGATCGAACCAGAAAGTCCAACTTAAGAACCCTGGTTGCAAAAGAATCAAATCGAATAAAGCAACGAAAGTCAAACGGCGAGAGAAAAGAACTCAGTTCTAGCAATTTGAAACTAAGTCAAATTTTACAGTAGAAAAACTTGGTTTAAATTGATTAGTCAGAACGGCGGTTTCGAAACGAAACTCCAGGCGCTTGAATCACCTGATTCCGATAAACGAGCGAGAAGATAAACTAGAAAGAAGACCGGATCTGAAATCGCTATCAGAAAAATAGCGGAATAAATCCGATTAAAAAGAAAACGACGAACGGTTAAACGAACGGACGTTCGTTAACCGGGAATAACCGGTGACCACGTTTGTTAAGACGAACGGTCTGGCGAACGCTCGCTAACAACAAAACCGGAAAAACCGACGAGAAAAACCGATCAAGGGTTTCGGAAAGAAAACCGAAACAAAAAAAACCGATCTAGAAAACCGGAACGGTTTACGAGAAAAACCAAACCGAGGGGAAGAAGTGACGCGGCGCGGGGCTAGTACCTCGAAGAGGCGAGGGGCTCTGGCGGCGGCAGCGGTGGCACTTGGCGGCGGTGGCAGCAAGCGGCGGCGGGGCAACGGGCGGCGGCGGGCAGGGCGGCGGCGGCTCTTTGGTCTGGTGTGCTGCACAAGGCTAGGAGAGGAGAGGTTTTGATTTGATGTTTAGAGAGGGGGGTGCTTGGGTATTTATATTGGGAGGGAGGATTTTGCTTGGAGGAGGGATCAAGGAATAAGAGTAGGAATAGGAATCCTAGAAACAAAAACGGAATAACGAACGGGTCCAAATCCTACTAGGATTTGCAAAAGAAAAGGAAACGGCGGCTGGCTCCTCGGCACGGCGCTCTTGCCAAGCTGCGTCTGGTCTGGGTGCTGGCTCGGCCGGGCTGGGCCTTTGGCCCACCACGCCAAGGCATTTTTTAAATTGGTTTCAAGGCCGAAAAAACACAGAAAAGAAAATCTACCGGACCCCAAAAATTACAAAGTAAATTTTCCCCGACTCCTAAAAATGAGTCGAACAAAATGAACTTTTACTCGGGACCTAAAATGCAATTTTTGAAAATACACATTTTTCCTAGAGCAAATAAACTCCGAGAAAATCCAAAATTTGATTTATTTATTAAATCTTCATTTTTCCTAATTTTTGGGAGAGTCATATTATTCCCTCTCTTATTTTTGATATTGGAAAAAATATTTTAAGATAAAATAAATAAAATCAAATGATCCTCTTTTCATAATATGAGAGAACTCAAATACGAAAATTTCAAAATCTCCAACTCTATCCGTGGGTCCTTGAGTTGCGTGAAATTTCTAGGATCAACAATGCAAGAAAATATGTAATGCATGATGATCTAATGTATAACATTCCAAATTGAAAATTTGGGATGTTACAAACCATGTCCAGAGCGGGAGGCTAGTGGATGGCCTCCTCCGTTACGAAGGGCACATCGAGAAACTACGCGACGCCGATACCTGCCCAAATGACATCGCCAAGACCGGCCGCCTGACGAGGGAAGCTCATCCTCACCCCTAGGCCCCATGAGAGGGTCGATTTCTTCCCCACTTCCTCCGTGGATCGGGCTTCCCACTACATCCCTTCGTCCGTGGGATCATGTACTACTACGGCCTAGACTTCCACGATCCGGGCGCCAAACTTCATCCTCAACATCTCGGCGTTTATCGTCAGGTGCGAGGCCTTCCTCTGATCCAGCCTCACTTCGCTTGGTCAAGACCTTCAATGTCAAGTCAAGGTGGTGAAGGGCGCCTGCCGGAGTGCGGAGGCGCCATGGTGGGCAAATGCCCAACGCCACTTGGCTCGAGGGCGCCTTTGTGGAATCCGCCAAGGGGTGGCAATCGGGTGGTTCTACATCACCGAGAAGCGTGACCCTAAGTGGGCAGCGGCCCCGAGTT
Organism: Aegilops speltoides; assembly: GCA_021437245.1. Lineage (NCBI taxonomy): Eukaryota > Viridiplantae > Streptophyta > Magnoliopsida > Poales > Poaceae > Aegilops > Aegilops speltoides. The sequence goes on from CM038143.1 coordinate 445,403,141, forward strand.
CAGATCTGGTACCCCATGCAGCTCACCTCCGGAAAGAGAAGGGCTTGCTATGGGGCAGTTCGAGGAGCCGACCGACTCAGCCCTATCTCCGCACTCGTGAACAAGAAGCTTAAGCTTGTCAACGTGATCCAGGTCATGCTCATCCGCCGGATTCTCCCCTGCCAACAAAGGGCCTTCAATCTGTGGGAGTTTGATCCGGCACAGCACCGGACCCTTAGCGGGCTCTTCGACACAACGAACGAAGCGGCGTGGAGGGTGCTGTTCAAGTGGGGAGAAGCCCCCGCATCCGCAACTGGAGATCGCGGATTCAGCATGCAGCGTCCGGCCGACGCGGTAAGATATGTTATCCTTTATGGGACATTCATTTCTTTCATAGTGTGACTCTATGTGGGATCTAAAATTCCCCATGCCTTTAACAGGACTGGCAGAGGACGTCCGGACAGGTTAACTGTCCGGCTCCCCTCCCCGAAGACCCAGCGGATACCCGTTTAACGGGGCTGCTAGTCCCGGCACTTTACGTGCTGCCGGAGAAGAAGGCCACGGGAACCCGAAGAAGTTCCCAGCGCCAGGTGGTATCGGACTCGTCGTCCAATGGCTCCGAGGCGGACTCCTCCCCCGAAGACGAGGAGGAGAAAGAGGCCTCTCCCCAAGAGGGGGGAGAGAAGAAGAGGAAGGCTTCCCCAACGGGGGAGGCCGAAGGGTCCAAGAAGGGAAGGACCCTTCCTCCGGACTGCTCCGCCAACGCCGGCGATGGCGACGAGGAGTGGCCCTCAAGGGCCAAGCCCCTGGAGAGATCGTAAGTATCCGGATTCCTGAATGATCTATAATTTTTCTTTTTGTCACACGGTCTCTTTCTAATGCCGTATACAACCTGTAGTCCGGCCGAGGACGATCTTCCCGCTTCATCAAGCGGGTCCTTGGCTCCGTCAGATGTGGATTCCCTTCCGACCGCCTCAACTCCCCGTGACGCTGATGACGCCGAGGTGGGATCCCAGGAGGGGACCCATCAGGATGAGGAGGCTCCGGAGGTGCCGCAAGGCAACCTCCCGGACTTTGCACCAGATTCGCCACGAACCAAAGAAAGGTTCCGGAGTCCGGCAGGCGGCCCCTTCGTAAGAAGGGCAAGACCGTGACACCGGTCGCCTCCGCCCAACCGGAGGCACCGGACAACTTGTTGGAGGCGCTCAATGGCACTTCCATCAAGGAAGAACACCGCACTATCATGAGTGCGGTGATTCAGAAGGTTCAGCTCGCCAAGTGCGGGCTGACCGAAGCCTGCAATAGCCTTCTAACGGGCTTTGAGGTAAGAAATTTAAAATATGTAATGTAATACTGCATAGACAGTAGCCCCTGATGCTCGGTTCGGTGTTCGGAAAGAAAAGCCGGACTGAGGATCTAAAAAGATATACGCAGGAGGTCTAAAAATTATGTCAATATGGGATTGCAGGCTGCGCTGCTGACCTCCGCCGCACTGACTGCGGAGGTCGATGCTTTGAAGCAGAACCTCGAGCGGTCCGAGAGTGAGCTCGGCCGTGCCAAGAAGCAGCTCGAGGACAGGGAAGGTGAGTAACACCATATTGAATTTGTATCTTACAGAAAAGGATTTTGGTTGCAAGAAAAATAACAAGGATAACGTGGGTACTCCAGGGGCCACGAACGAGGTGGCGACCCTAAAGGAAGCGGTGTCTGCTGCCGAACGCAATGCGGCCGCGGAGCGAGCCGAGCGGGAGAAGCAGAGGCGAGGGTGGCGGAGGTGCGGCAAGAGCTCCAGGCTCTCATGGAAAAACATGAGGGTTTGGAGCGCGACTCGAGGACTCGAGAATCCGAGCTTGCATCGGCTCTTGAGGGCGCAAAAGCCGCTAAGGCCGAAGCCCACAAGGCCCTCCAGGAGGTCGAAGATTTGAAGAAAATAGCAGCGGGTAAGGCTTTTTTCATGCAAAGCAAGCATGTGAAAGTGAATTACCTGTTACTTACCCGAATTCGGAGCTCTCCAGGAGCGTTTGCAGATCTGCCTCGCAGCGTGTCCGATGCTGCCGCATTCTACCGGGCCGAGGAGGGGAGCTCGACGGAGAAGGTCTTCTGGTCTCAATATGCTGAGGCCGGACATCCGGTGCCCCTTAGCGACCAGCTGAAGCAGCTGGTCGAGCTCCACAAGGTAGCCGAACAGGCCATGAAGGGCCTCATAGTTCGCTGGCCCCAGGAGGCCATGCCCGGAGCTACTTCGCCTGGTCGCGGCGGCTTGGTGGATGCATGTCCTCGGTGGAAGTCGTCAAGCGCTCGCTGCATTGAAGGTTCCTGTCGGGCCCTTGCCCGCAAAAGTGCACTGGGGCAGGCTGGATGCTTGAAGCTTCGACGGATCAGCCACCGGCGGCAAGGAGTATCGCACGCCAAATGTATTATAAGAGTGTCCTCAAGGGTGCCTGCAAGATTGCGGATGAGTGCTCCAAAGATGTAATATTTGATTAGACTCGCAATGTGTTATCATGTGCGCTGAAAACTTTGTTCATGTGTGCTAAGCAACGCTTATTGATTTAAAATATTACCTTTTGTGCGGCCGTTTATCAAATCTGAGAGATGGCAAGTCGTCGGCTTCAGCCCCCATGCCACGAGTGCTAGGGTGTTCGGGATAAACTTGAGCGCTCTTGTTCCCATTTTGGGTCCATCTAGGAGGCACTCAACACGATTTAACAAGGCAACCGGACTTATAATGCTTGAACACTCTCACTTAGCCATAGAATTCTATAATTTTAAATTTCGGCGAAGCCCCTAGTATTCGGAAGACCGAGTTCGGGGTGCTATCCACGCCTGGGCCGGGCAAAGCCGGTTCCTCGCTCTAAGCGGCATAAGTCTTTAGGGACTCGAAAAGACCTCAATCGAACAACCACCAGCTCTCGCCTTATCATGACGGTCAGTTTTAGCTTTCTCCACTGAGGCGCTCGCCCAGCTCAACAGGGGCGCAATCGCAGTGGTTCTCCCAGTGCTACCTTAGCCGATAAAACGGAACGTAAGGTACCAAAACATGGGAGCCGGGCAAACCCAACTATTGACCCAAGACATGATTCGGAGCCGATGCATATAATGCTATAAGTTCGGGTGCCGACTTGGGAAAGTGTTCGGACTTATCACACCATAATGCGGGAACTTAAGCCCTGGTGTATTCGGCCGCACTAAAGCGCATTTGATGCAGGATGTCGTAAATGAACATATATATATATATATAAGAAAAAAAGAAATGCGGCTATAAGCAAAAAGCGATGCATTGTTTATTCAGAAATACTGCCATGAATGCAGAGCGATACAAATAGTGCGGTAAGCAAGGGATTGGACTATTTAAACATGTCCTCTCCAGGGTAGGCTACGGAATGGTGTATTAAACAGATTTAATGCTCAGAATGGAGACCACCTTAGTGTTCGTCAGAGCCTTTCTCCTTCCCTAGCTGTTGCATCGTGAGTTCGGCAGTCTCATCGCCGGACAAGGCCTCCGTGAACAGAGTCCCGTGGATAAGAAAAAGAAAAGAAAAAGACCAACGCTCTTGGGAGCCCCCGTGGTTAAACCGCACTGGCCTTTCGTGGTCGTGCCCTCCCCTATGCCCATGGTATCTCCGAGCGTAATGATGTACGCGAAGGACTGGTCTTGCAATTATGCGAGGGTGGGGTTAGCCGCATTACTACGCATGCTCGGGCGTGCTGTGGTCTTGTTGTATGTTACCCGGCGTGTTTGGTCGGTCCGCCGCTAACGCCGGACTCGAAAATTGCCTTAAGAGGCTGCTCTCTACTTCTGCCGCGAGAGCTGCTGTGTGTTCCTTCGTTTGAAGGGAGCGCTCAGTGTTTCCATTGACCGTGATGACTCCTGGAGGGCCTATCATCTTGACCTTGAGGTATGCGTAATGCGGCACCGCGCTGAACTTTGCAAACGTGGTCCGTCCGAGCAGAGCGTGATAGCCACTGCGGAACGGGACTATGTCGAAGATTAACTCCTCGCTTCGGAAGTTATCCGAGGATCTGAAGACCACTTCCAGTGTGACTGAGCCTGTACAATTGGCCTCTACACCTGGTATGACGCCTTTGAAGGTCGCCTTTGTAGGTTTAATCCTTGAGGGTCTATGCCCATCTTACGACCGTATCCCGATAAAGCAGGTTCAGTTGCCGCCGCCGCCCATCGTGACTCGTTAAGGTGAAATCCATCGACGATTGGGTCTAAAACCAATGCGCGCGAATCCGCCATGGCGGATACTGGGGTGATCCTTCGATCAAAAGTGATCGGGCAAGAGGACCATGGATTGAACATCGGGGCGACTGGCTCCATCGCATATACATCCCTAAGTGCACGCTTCCGCTCCCTCTTGGGTATGTGGGTTGCGTATATCATGTTTACCGTCCGTACATGTGGGGGAAGCCCTTCGTCCTCTCATCGCTCGGGCGGTCGGCTCTTCCTTGTCATCGATATGCAGCCCCTTGTCATTGTTTTCGCAATTAGCTTGCTCGCTCGCTTAAATACCCAACAATCCTCGTTAGTGTGATTAGCTGGCTTTTCAGGTGCCATGTATCCGCAAGAGCATCGAGTATTCGGTCCAAATTGACGGACCCGAGTGGTTCTTTTGAATGGCTTCTTCCACGACCGGTTTAGAGCCCCTGAATCCGGCGCTGACCGCCGATCCTCGGTGTTATCGCCGCTAACGCGCGCTTGTTTTGTTTCGACGCGACCGCCATTGTGGTCCTTGGTATCCGGACCGCCGAATTTTTGCCGAGGTTGTTACTACGGGCTAGCTAGCTGTCCTCCCCGCACGTAAACGGGTCATGAGTGATGTGAGGGCTGCCATGGATTTCGGCTTTTCTGTCCTAGGTGCCGGCCAGCCACTCGTCGCGGATGTTGTGTTTGAAGGCTGCGAGGGCCTCTGCATTCGGACAGTCGATGATTTGATTTTTCTTTGTTAGGAACCGTGTCCAGAATTGTTTGGCCGATTCGTCTGGCTGCTGAATTATGTGGCTTAGGTCATCGGCGTCTGGTGGTCGCACATATGTGCCCTGGAAGTTGTCAAGGAATGCGGCTTCCGTGTCCTCCCAACACCCAATTGACTCTGCTGGCAAGCTGTTAAGCCAATGCCCAGCTGGTCCTTTAAGCTTGAGTGGGAGATATTTGATGGCGTGGAGATCGTCACCGCGGGCCATATGGATATGAAGGAGATAGTCTTCGATCCAAACCGCAGGGTCTGTTGTGCCATCGTAGGATTCAATGTTTACGGGTTTAAACCCTTCAAGGATTTGATGATCCATTACTTCATCTGTGAAGCATAGTGGGTGTGCGGAGCCTCTATACTGGGCAATATCACGACGTAGCTCAAGAGAGCTTTGTCTACTGTGTTCGGCCCGACCGGAGTTGCTGTATCCGGCGCGACGGTAGTCGTCGCGCACCATGGGGAGTCCCACGTGATCCGTAGATCGATCTTGATTGTCTTGCCTTGTCCTCCAATATGTCTCGCAAGTCCGGCGCATTCCCCCGTGGCTTCGCACTTTTTGAGCGGTGGCGTGGTACGGTTCTGGTGGAGGGCCTAGATGCCTCTCTGTCGCGGCCACGAGGTGGTCGGTCTGCCGTATTGTGCGCTGGTGATGAGGGTTTATACTCCTCCTCTAATTGGGGGAGCAACTTGCGTTTTGGGAAGCTTTTGGAGGGGCGTTCGAGTTCATGCTCTTCGGCCGCGAGGACTTCGGTCCATCTATCGGCCAGCAGGTCTTGATCAGCTCTGAGCTGTTGCTGCTTTTTCTTTAGGCTGTTTGCCGTGGCCATAAGCCTGCGTTTAAAACGCTATTGTTCGACGGGATCCTCGGGCACGACAAATTAAATGCGTCGTTGAGGCTTGCCTCGTCTCCGGAGGGAGGCATGTAATTATCATCCTTGACCTCTTCGTCTGCCGCTCTCTCGTGAGGGCTGGATTCTGCGTCCTCCTGCACTGAATCTTGCTGGAGGGGGTTGTCTTCGCCACTCTCTGGGGTGTTATGATCTCCGGTGCCGGAATCTCCATTCTTGCTGTGGCGGGATTTAGAGCGGCGCCGCTGACGTCGGCGCTTGGGTTGTTTCTTAGGGGAATCTGCCTCCGCTGCTTCTTCGTCGTTCCCATCCTTTGGGATGTCCACCATGTATATGTCGTATGACGAGGTGGTCTTACAATTGCCCCGTAGGCGCTGGTTCTGGTCGCCTCCGCATCGCCGTCCATACCGCCGATGTCTTCGAGTCGTAGTCTAGCATGTCGGTTAGATCGTCGACAGTGGCTACAAAGTGGGTGGTGGGTGGGTTTTGAATTTCTTCGTCATCCGCATCCCAACCGTCCTAACCGCAATCCGGCCAGGGCTCTCCTAATAACGAGAGATGCTTTAGAGAATTCAAGATGTCGGCAAAGGGTGAGTGCTGAAAGATGTCCGCGGCGGTGAACTCCATGATCGGCGCGCAATCGGATTCGATTGTTAGGGGCGCAGGAGGTTCGGAGTGCGGCGAGGAATCCGGCACCTCAGAGTCACGAGCTTTACGAGGGACAAGGTCAGTATTCGGCTCCATCACCGTAGAGATTGCAGCTCCCGAGGCGGTGTCCAGCCCCCTGTCCTCGATCTGCGCGGTCGGCTCAACTAGGGTCGGAGCGACTCATGTCCGGCCTCGTGGCACCGTCCGTGCAGAGCTAAATCATGCCCATCGTGATAAAGGCGGGCGACTCGGCTGTGGCTCGAATCCATCAAAGATCAAGTCTCCGCGGATGTCACCCGTAAAGTTTAGGCTTCTAAATCTGACTCGACGGCCAGGGGCGTAGCTTCGATCTGCTCCAGATGGCTGCTTAATTGCCCGCAGCAAAGCCGCCGAACACGAAGATCTGTCCGGGAGAAAAGTCTCACCCGGACTGCGTGGTTGTTGATGATTGAAGGAGCCATCAGGCCTATCGGTGACGACACGAGGAACTCTCAATGAAAGCACCAATGTCGGTGTCAAAACCGCGGATCTCGGTAGGGGGTCCCGAACTGCGCGCTAGGCGGATGGTAAAGGAGACAAGGGACACGATGTTTTTACCTGTGTTCGGGCCTCTCGATGGAGGTAAAACCCTACTCCTGCTTGATTAATATTGATGATATGGGTAGTACAAGAGTAGATCTACCATGAGATCAAGGAGGCTAAACCCTAGAAGGTAGCCTATGGTATGATTGTTGTAATGGTAATTCGTCCTACGGACTAAAACCCTCCAGTTTATATAGACACCGGAGAGGGCTAGGGTTACACAGAGTCGGTTACAATGGTAGGAGATCTACATATCCGTATTGCCAAGCTTGCCTTCCACGCCAAGGAAAGTCCCATCCGGACACGGGACGAAGTCTTCAATTGTGTATCTTCATAGTCTTGGAGTCCGGCCGATGATGATAGTCCGGCTATCCGGACACCCCCTAGTCCAGGACTCCCTCAGCCGGCGCGGGACGTGCTTCGCCTGCTTTTGTTCTTTCCTTTCTTTTCTCCTGCGCAAAAAGACAGCAATGTATGGCCCCGTGAGGGCGCGTTTGGGTTAACGTCGTCAATCATCGTACTGTTTTCGTTATCCGGGTATTGTTCCTTTCTGTTGTATGCCCATTCGCAAGTAATCCCTAGCCTCAGCCGCAGGGGCGACCGACCCAGGCCCTGTATTCGCGTCGTGGTGCCCCTGAGGCATGGTCCGGAGGGGTGCTCCGGTAGTGGACCCGGGCCGTGAAAATTTGAGCGATAGGGCCAGGAACACTCGCGAGGGCCCCCGGGGCTTCCGCCTCACGAGCCCCCGCGCAAGAGAAATCGAGGCAGGAAAGCGAGATAAAGGTCGAAGAACCACAGGTCAAAAAGCGGCGACAGTTTCGATAAAAACTCCAAATGGAAATGAACTAGCCAACTGCAGAAAGCAAATGAAAAGGCCACGTCCGGCACCTAGTCTAGTCTTCGACGTCTTCTCACCAGCACGGAGCTAAGTGCTGCCACTGGGTGTGGGAGGGAGCCCCAGGGCCTGAGGCCGGCACCCTTGAGACTCCGGGGCGTGTACAGCTCCAACTCATTATTACGTGAGAGTGTCAGGGGCGGCGAGCTTCACAGGCATTGGCCTTCTTCACAAGCTCCGGGCCTTTCTTCGGGGAAGCAAGCTTCACGGGCGTTGGCCCTCTTCACACGCTCTGGGCCTTTTCCAAAACGCGACAGCTTCACAGGCATTCGGCTTCTTCACAGGCTCTGGGACTTTCCTCAAAGGTTAAGCTTCACAGGCATTCGCCTTCTTCACAGGCTCTGGGCCTTTTCCAAAAAGATGAGCTTCATAGGCATTCGCCTTCTTCACAGGCTCTGGGCCTTTTCCAAAAAGATGAGCTTCACAGGCATTCGCCTTCTTCACAGGCTCTGGGCCTTTTCCAAAAGATGAGCTTCACAGCATTCGCCTTCTTCACGTGCTCTGGGCCTTTTCCAAAAGATGAGCTTCACAGCATTCGCCTTCTTCATGTGCTCTGACCTTTTCCAAAAGATGAGCTTCACAGCATTTTCCTTCTTCACGTGCTCGGGCCTTTTCAGGGGTAAAACCTCCGGAGGTGCTGGATGTTCCACGCGTTCTGTACAGGCACTCCCTCCTGAGTCTCCAAGTGCACGGAGCCTGTCCTGGAAACATGAACAACCTTGAACGGGCCCTCCCACATAGGAGAGAGCTTATGCAGTCCCTCCCTGGAGAGGACCCGCCGGAGGACGAGGTCCCCTACCTCGAGAGTTCTGGGGCGGATGTTGCGGCAGTGGTATCGCCAGAGTGCCTGCTGGTACCTTGCCGCTCGCAGCGCAGCTTCTCGACGACGGTCCTCCCCCAGCACGAGGTCCGTCCCCCGCATGGCGTCGTGCAGCGTCTCATCGAACGCCAGGACCCGCGCGGATCGACGCCTGACCTAGTGAGGGAGGACCGCTTCGGCTCCATAGAGCAGGAAGAAGGGGGTCTCCCCAGTCGGCTTGGTCGTGGTCATGCGGATGGACCACAGCACGGACTGAAGCTCGTCATACCAACCTCTGCCGCAGGCCTCCAGTTTCTTCTTGAATGTCCTGGTCTTGAGGCCCTCAGACTTCAGATTGGCCCACTCGGCTGGCCGCTGCTTCGCCAGTCGCCACCAAAGCGTAGCATATCTGCGCTCCAAGGTTAGCACAATATGTTTTGAAAAGGTTATCGTGAATCGCGAACCGCTGTCGCGATGATGCGGTTCGGCACTTGGAACCGGCTCACGATGCCCTTGATGAACTTGACCACAGAACCAGCAGGGATGGTGCGGACGGCCTCGACTTCGGCCCACTTGGTGAACTTGTCCACAGCGACGTAGAGGTAGCGATAGCCCCCTGGCGCCCGAGGAAAAGGGCCCAGGATATCCAGCCCCCAGACCGCGAATGGCCATGTGAGGGGTATGGTTTGCAGACCTCCTGTCGGCTGATGGATCTGCTTGGCATGGAATTGGCAGGCCTCGCAAGCCTTCACAAGTTCAACAGCATCATTGAGCGCAGTGGGCCAATAGAAACCGCTGCAGAACGCCTTGCCGACGAGGGTCCGTGACGACGAATGATGCCCACAGTCTCCACCGTGTATATCTGCTAGCAGTTCCTTCCCTTATTCCCTGGTGATGCATCGCAGGGACACATCGTTCGGTCATTTCCGTTAGAGCTCTCCATCCATGATGCAGTATGCTGTGGCTTGCCGCACCACACGCTCTGCCTCCTCCTTCTCCGGCAAGGCCCCTTGCATTAAGTAGCTCCTGAGCTCCGTGATCCAGCACCCCTCCTAAGGCTCCATCGTCATCAGCAGGCGTGCTCCTGAGGCCGGGCCACAGGCTGGGGCTCCCGAGGCAGGTGGCTGAGGAAGCTCCACCCGTGGCTGTGTTGTGCTCGACAATGATGGTAGGGCCAAAGGCTTGAAGAGCCGTTCCTCAAAGACGCCCGGCTCCTAGGGCAGCCTCCTGGAGGCTCGTTTGGCGATGTCGTCGGCCTCTCGATTAGTGCCGCGGGGAACGTGCTGCAGCTCCAACCCCCAGAACTGCTTCTCCATCCTGCGGACCTCCGCAAGGTAGGCCTCCATGTGCTCATCTCTTGGCTCATATACCTTGTTGGAGAAATTGACAAGGAGCTGTGAATCGCCCTTGATAGTAAGACACTTCACCCCCAGGGCAGCGGCGGCCTTCAGGCCCGCTATCAGTCCCTCGTACTTGGCTATATTGTTGGAGACCTTCTCGCCTTGCTGGAAACAGAGCTGCACGGCGTAGTAGAGCTTGTCCTGAGTGGGAGATATGAGCACCGCCCCAGCCCCAGCGCCCTGCCTGGAGAACGCTCCGTCAAAGTACATGACCCAGGCTTCTGGCGCCTCGCTTCCTGGGGAAAGGGACCGATCCTTGCCGGCCCTGAGGCCCGGTGCCTATGTCAATTCGGCCACGAAATCTACCAGCGCGGCCCCCTTGATGACTCTGGTCATGCTGAATTCGAGCTGGAATGCTTGTAGTTCAATGTTCTACTCGATGACCCTTCCAGCTGAGTTTGGGCTCCTGAGCACCCTTTCCAAGGGGTACGCCAAGACAACCTTGATTGGGTGACCCTGGAAGTAGTGCCGCAACTTGCACGAAGCCACCAGCAGCGCGAGGAGGTGCTTCTGTGGCATGGGGTACCGTGCCCTCGCATCCCGTAACACCGTGCTGACGAAGTACACCGGGTGCTCGACGAGGCTTGGGGCGTAGGTGCTGGTGGCGTCCTCTGGAAGCCGTGATGCCTCCTGAGGTGGTGCATCCTCCCGAAGCTGGTTGCCTGGAGGAAGGGCCTCTTCTGCCCCTGGTGCGCTCTGCTGCGGCGGCTGATCTTCCTCAGTCATGGTGGTGACTTCCGCAAGTCCCTTTTGATCCAGCTTTGCCTTGGCACGGGTGGCTGCTGCGGTCTTGGTCCGACGCTCCTCTCTAACTGCCACCAGCGCTGCGCTAGCAGAGTAGGGAGTGGCGGCGAGGTAGAGTACCAAGGGCTCTTGAGGGCACGGGGCCACCATCACCGGAGGGCTGGTTAGGTATCTCTTGAGATCTTGGAACGCCTTGTCGGCCTCTTCAGTCCATTCAAAGGGCCCCTTTTTCTTCATCAACTGGAAGAAAGGCAGCGCCCGCTCTCCCAGTCGGGAGATAAAGCGCCCCAGCGCCGTCATGCGCCCCGTGAGCTTTTGCATTTCCCTGAGGGTCTTTGGCGGGCTCATGTCCTCAACTGCCTTGACCTTTTCTGGGTTGGCCTTGATGCCTCCGTGGGACACGAGGAAACCCAAGAGCTTGCCCGAGGGGACTCTGAACACACACTTCTCCGGGTTGAGTCGCAGGCTCACTGCGTTGAGGCTCGCGAAGGTTTCCTCCAGGTCTTGTATCAGGGTCTTGGCCTCGCGAGACTTCACTACAATGTCGTCGACGTAAGCCTCCACATTCTTCCCGAGCTGCGGGCCCAAGGTGATGTGCATGAGCCGCTGGAAGGTTGCCCCCGCGTTGCGCAGTCCGAATGGCATGCATGTATAGCAGTACACCCCACACGGGGTTAGGAAGGCCGTCTTCTCCACATCTTCCACCGCCATCTTGATCTGGTGATACCCGGAGAAGGCATCCAAGAAGCATAACAGGTCACACTCTGCGGTGGAATCGACGATCTGGTCGATGCGAGGGAGCAGGAACGGATCTTGCGGGCATGCTTTGTTGAGGTTGGTGAAGTCGACACACATGCGTTCCTTTCCTTCCTTCTTTGGCACAACCACAGGGTTGGCCAACCAATCCGGGTATCGGACCTCGCGAATAACCCCTACGGCTTCCAGCTTGCGGGTCTCTTGGACGATGAAGGCCTGCTTTTCAGTGGACTGCCTCCTCGCCTTCTGCTTTACGGGACGCACATTGGGACACACGTTGAGGTGGTGCTCGATTACGCCCCGCGGGATCCCTGCCAGCTGATCGGGCTCCCAGGAGAACACCTTCTTGTTTGCCCACATGAACTTGACCAGGGCTTCTTCCTGCTCAGGCTCGAGCTTGGCGCCTATGGTGAAACTGGCGTTAGTGGACCCGTCCTCGTCGACAGGTATCTGCTTGGTCTCCGCCTTGTCTTGGGTGAACAACTACTTCTTCTTGGTCGGCGCAGCCCCCTTGGGCTTGGGGGTTTCCGCGTCGACGGACCGCGCCGCTGCCGCCATCTTGAGGGTGAGCTTGAGTACTCGTAGCGCACCTCCGGTGTCTCCGGGCACGGTGAGGACGCCGTTGCTCCCGGGCATCTTCATGAGATTGTACCCCGGGTGAGTCGCGACCATAAATTTGGCCAATGCCGGATAGCCGAGAATGGAATTGTAGGGGAGGCTGATGGGGGCAATGTCGAAATTGACCAGCTCCGTGCGGAAGTTGTCGTAGGTGCCGAAAGTTACCGGAAGTCGGATCTGCCCCAAGGAGCTGGACGTCCCGCCTCCGACGCCCGAGAAAGGCCGGCTGGGTTGCAGCTGCTCCCGGGGTATGCAGAGGAGGGTGAAGGCCTCAACTGAGAGCACGTTGAGGCCCATGCCACCGTCGATGAGGGTCCTGGTGACGGCCACCTGGCAGATGGTGGGTGTGCAGAGCATGGGGAGCGCACCCGAGCAGGCCGACTTGGTGGGGTGGTCCTCAGAGTCGAAGGTCAGCCCCTGCCGACGGCTCCGTCCGGCCCGAGGGAGCCCCCTGCCTCGTGGAGGCGACGCCGGCCCGGCGGACGAATGGCTTGACGTGGCGGCTGGAGGGCGGCGCCTGTGAGCCGCCCAGGAGGGCCACGACGATCGGAGGAGCCGGCGCGACCGGGTGGGTGGGGAAGAAGCTGCGCGGCTCCTCCCTAGAGGTCACTGAGGAATGCTGGGATGATGCTTGCTGCCCGTTCCCCGCCGGGCCGGTGGCGGTGTTCATGGCAAGCGACGGGGAACGACGAGGACGCCCGCCGACGCGGGCCGTCTGGATGACATGGGAAGCAAGGGCGGCTCGGCGCTCGGCGCGAGCCCGTCGAGCATCAGACATGGATGCGATGGTCGGAGAAGAACGAGACGACAGAAGGCAAATTCCGGTGCACCCCTACCTGGCGCGCCAAATGTTGGATTTCGGGTTTCGGCAGACCCTTGAGGTTCGAACACTGGGGTGCGCACGGAGATTCAACCCTCTACCGGCTCGCTCCTCACTGAATCGCTAGGACCTAAACTACTAAACAGAATAGCACAGGAGACACAAGATTTATACCGGTTCAGGCCACCATTGTGGTGTAATACCCTACTCCAGTGTGTGGTGTGGTGGATTGCCTCTTGGGCTTGATGATGGACTTTATAAGGAAGAACAGCCTCGGGAGGGTCTGTTCTTGGCTGGTGCGACGAATTGCTAGGGGGAGTTCAGTCGCCTCTCTCTCTCTCTCTCTCTCTCTCTGTGTGTGTCTTTCTATCCTTGTTCTTTCGATGCCTCTACCCTGTGGGTGGCTAGTCCTATCTGTAGGCAAAGGCTCTGGGCCTCTCCCCAAATATTGAGTGGGAAGGGCGCCAACAATTGGCCATTTTGAAGGGGAACAGTGGGTACACTTATCCTGACTAAAGTTGGTCCTCGCCTGTGAAAGGCTCTGGTGGTGACGCCGGCTTGGGCTCCACAATGACTTCCTTCTGGCTGTTGGGCTGGTCTTGGTCTTGTTGCACCGAAATGGACGCCTTTGCTCTATGCTCTCGCCTGCGCTTGCTCCCTTTGCACCAAAGAGGAAAGGAGGACATCATGGCTGGGCTGGCGCCTGATCGGGCGCCCGGGTCTTCATGGCTTGCGTCATGGGCACCTCGCGAGGTACCCCGCCTTGAACTCTCCGCCTCCTCGCGAGCCAGCCTGACGAGGCCGTGCCTGAGGAAGCTCCTTGTCATCTGCCCCGCGAGGCTTGGCCCCTCGCGAGGGTCTTGAGCTCGTGTAGATGAAGATGGGCTGTGCTGGGCCGCCTTTGAGCCATGCCGCAGGCCGCAGGCAGGCAAGTCTGGGGACCCCCGTTCCCAGAACGGCGACACCTGTATTTACAAGAAAGTGAGTGGGATCACTACAGCATTTTTGATAAGTATATGTTAATGACATATTTGATCGGAAATGATTTAGAATTTTCTGGAAAGCGTAAAGGAGAGTTTGAAAGGAGTTTTTCACAGAAAGACCTCGGTGAAGTTGCTTATATATTGGGCATCAGGATCTATAGAGATAGATCAAGACGCTTGGTAAGATTTTTCAATGAATACATACCTTGATTAGTTTTTTGGAAGAGTTCAAAATGGATCAGTCAAAGAAGAAGCTCTTGCCTGTATTATAAGGTGTAAAGTTGGGTAAGACTCAAAGCCCGACCACGGTAGAAGATAGAAAGAGAATGAAATTCATTCCCTATGCCACAGTCATAGGTTCTATTAAATATGGTGTGCTGTGTACCAGACCTATTGTGCACCTTGCCATGAGTTTGGCAAGGGGGTACAATAGTGATCTAAGAGTAGATCACTGGATAGAGGTCAAAATTATCCTTAATGAAGACTAAGGAAATATTTCTCGGTTATGGAGGTGATAAACAGTACGTCGTAAAGAGTTACGTCGATGCAAAATTATCCTTAATGAAGACTAAGTATCAATCTGGATACATATTGAAAGTGGGAGCAATTAGCTAGAGTAGCTCCATGCAGAGCATTGTAGACATAGAATATTTCCAAAATACATACGACTCTGAATGTGACAGACCCATTGACTAAACTTCTCTCACGAGCAAAACATGATCACACCTTAGTACTCTTTGGGTGTTAATCACATAGCGATGTGAACTAGATAATTGATTCTAGTAAACCCTTTGGGTGTTGGTCACATGGCGATGTGAACTATGGGTGTTAATCACATACAGATGTGAACTATTGGTGTTAAATCACAAGGCGATGTGAACTAGATTATTGACTCTAGTGCAAGTGGGAGACTGAAGGAAATATGCCCTAGAGGCAATAATAAAATTATTATTTATTTCCTTATATCATGATAAATGTTGCTAGAATTGTATTAGCCGGAAACTTAGTACATGTGTGAATACATAGACAAAACATAGTGTCCCTAGTATGCCTCTATTTGACTAGCTCATTAATCAAAGATGGTTATGTTTCCTAACCATAGACATGTGTTGTCATTTGTGATGAATGGGATAACATCATTAGGATATTGATTTGATGGACAAGACCCATCCATTAGGTTAGCATTATGATCGTTACAGTTTCATTGCTACTGCTTTCTTCATGACTTATACACGTTCCTCAGACTATGAGATTATGCAATTCCCGAATACCGGAGAAACACTTTGTGTGCTACCAAACATCACAATGTAAGTGGGTGATTATAAAGGGGCTCTGTAGGTGTATCTGAAGGTGTTTGCTGGGTTGGCATAGATCGAGATTAGGATTTGTCACTCCGTGTTTCGGAGAGGTATCTCTGGGCCCTCTCGGTAATAATCATCACTATAAGCCTTGCAAGCATTATGACTAATGAGTTAGTTTCGGGATGAAAGTATTACAGAATGAGTAAAGAGACTTGCCAGTAATGAGATTGAACTCGGTATGGTAAGACCGACGATCAAATCTTGGCAAGTGAAATACCGATGACAAAGGGAACAATGTATGTTGTTATGCGGTTTGACTGATAAAGATCTTCGTAGAATATGTAGGAGCCAATATGAGAATCCAGGTTCTGCTATTGGTTATTGACCTGAGATATGTCTCGGTCATGTCTACATAGTTCTCGAACCCGTAGGGTCTGCACGCTTAACGTTCGATGACAATTTGTATTATGACACTACTAGGGAAAAGCCTAGCAGCAGCGCGGGTTTTAGGCCTATCAAGAGGCGCAGGCAGGAGCGCTCTCGATAAGGCGCTTCTGACTAAAGCTTAGCAATAGCGTGCCTAGACCCACGCCATCGCTAAATTGACTTAGTAGTAGCGCTTCTCCAGAAGAGCGCTACTGGTAATTAGTAGTAGCGCTTCTCCTTGCCCACGCTACTACTATTATTTAGTATTTTATTTCTTTTTTATGTCATGTTGTATTCATACACCTTTACACATTTTTTCATACAACAAGAATTTAGAGATTGTTTTTACATCATAATGAGTTATTACATCACGGGGTGAAAGAACCGTGGACTAGTTTCAAGTGGATGTCCATCCACTTGAAACTAATCCGCGGTTCTTTCACCCAATGATATAATAATATCATCATCATCATCATATCATTAACAACTTATCATCATAATACATCATTGTCATATAACACCTCCTCAAGATCAACTTAGCAAATTGGTCACTAGTCGTAATCACAAGTACTCCTCATTATCAACTCTAACACATTACCACATAATAAACATATTGTACCTCATAGGACCTACTACATTTGATTAAGACCTACTACATTTTCTAAGGTAAAATATCAAAAAACATGAAAGCCCCTGACTCTCCATTATGGAGAATGGAGATTAGCATGTCTCCAATTCTTGCCTTTCGCTGAATGATACTTCCAAGAACCTCCTTGCGAATGTCCATACATTTCTTCCATTCTTTGATGAACATGTGTTCACCGCTTTTAGAAATCCGATATGCACAGGTGAGCTCCCTAGATTTACCTGGCAGTATGTTCAGAACTGTAAGGCGACCATTCAGATACATCAGATGAGGCACACAATCCATCGGGAGTTTCTGTTGAAAAACATAGTAATAACTTCATAGTTAGCAATGATGTACTAGTTTTAGAAGTATGCAAAAGATGCACGGATGTCGTAATAGTAAAAAATCTTACCAGGGTATCTCCAGAGAAGTTACCGTGGTTCAGCACATGCACTAGTGGCACATATTCACGATAATTTGGAGGAGTTCAATAATAGTTATTGTAATCCTCAAGAAGAGTACAAAATGCGACCAGATGATTTTTCTCGGTGTAGTGGGTTTTGTCTACCATCTTCCGCACAGTCTTGGAAGAATCAAAATAAGCTGTCAATGGAAATAAGTTATCAACTATTTTGAAATAAACAACATAAATTAGTTAATAACTATGTTTGAGAAACTCACATAGCGGTACAATCGGAAGCGTATCAACAAGGACCCAAATGTCCATATTGACATGCTCGATGTCAGGATCACCAAGATCCATGGTGACAATCATACCCTCATAAAAACCATACATTTTGCAAAGTGCTTCCCAATTTTGGCAACCAAAATGGGTTACGCTCTGAGCATTGCAACGATTTACTTCAAAATCTATATCATGATGGGTCCTTAGGTGTATTTTCTTTGTTTCAAAATTTTCATGGTCTTCAAAACCCATCCTCTTCAAGACATAGCGTCTTGCATGGCATGGGATAAGCTAGTCGAATTGTAAAAGATGAAAATTAGACGTTGAAATAGTTGAAGTCATGCTTAATTATGAAAAAAAACACTTGTCGTTGTTGCGTACCATTTCAACATCGAAGGTCTCCTCGAGCTTAATGCTGAAGCGCCGATCTTCATCCAGCTCAACAAACCTATCGCACGTACCTCGATCGTCATGGCACCAGCTGGACTCCCCCGGGAGACTTTTGTCGTCCGAGTACGACATTTCCTACGTTCATAATTCAAATATTAAACTTGTACATATTCTAGCACAAGTCATGCCAGAATTCACGGAAAAATCCGGCATGACCTTTGCTAAAAAAGGACATATCGAGCGCCTGAAATTTGCCAGAACGGAAATTAATCAACACTCCGGCAAAACATAGGCCACTCGGAGGTGTAACCAAAACATGAAATAATTGCTTAAACTAAAAAATAACAACAAATATGACATGTTCAACTAGTTCTATTAATTCAACTAGTTCTTACTAAATATAAACTAACTATAAATAGAAAAAAACCAGTTCTTTCTAAAAATAAAGTAGTTCAACTAGTTATTAATTTACTTACTAAACTAGTTCAACTAAAACTAAACTAGTTCAACTAAAACTAAACTAGTTCTATTAATTCAACTCGTTCTTACTAAATATAAACTTACTATAACTAGAAAGAAACTAGTACATCTACTACTACTAATTAACATCTACTACTACATCTACTACTAATTAACATCTATTACTACTAATTATACAACTAGTTTACCATCACTACTACTAATTAATATCCACTACTACTAAAAATCATTATCTATGAACCCTAAATTAACATCTACTACTACTAAAATCATCTACTAACTAAGAAAAGAGAGAGGGGGTGGGGGAGGGGTGGGGGCTTACAGAGGGAGAGACGGTGGCGGGGAGGTGCTCGGCGACGGAGGTAGGGGCGGCGAGGGCGGGCTCGGGATCGGAAGGCGGCGGTCCTGGGCAGGTTGGGCGGCGGCGGTGAGGTCGAGGGCGGCGGCGGTGAGGTCGAGGGTGGCGACACTGTGGTCGAGAGCTGCGGCGGGCGGCGCCGGTGAGGTTGAGGGCGGGCTCGGGTGGCAGCGGTGAGGGCAGGCTCGGGCTTGGGCGGCGGCGACAGGAGTAGGGGAACAGGCCGGGGGGTGAAAGGAGGACTTAGCAAAATTTTGAGCCGGGGGGTGGTTAAGTCAAACTAGCAGTAGCGCTCATAAGGAAAACGCGCTATAGCTAACTTATCTATAGCGCATTTTAGTGAAAAACGCTACTGCTAATGGAAGCAGTTATTTCTTTTGTTTATCCCAATATCAGTAACTCTTTGTCCTGAAAAAACGCTCTAAGTCTAAGCAATGTAAAAACATCAAAAATATACATTGTTCATTATTGATATTTTTGTGTAGAATCTAAATTGTCAACATGAATCCTCACTGTACCTGTATAGGTACAGGCGAGGATTCATATGGCAGCCACAAATCATACACATATAGTTCAATGAAGACCAAGTGCTCGAGATAGGTTGAGAAGTAACATATTTAAGGTAGTAAACACCTTCTCCGCTTAGCAGTATGGGACTAATCTTAATTAGTTGCGGTGATACTTAGCAGTAGCGAGTTTTGAGGAAAAACGCTTCTACTAAGTACTTTAGCACTAGCGCGTCCCTTGGAAGGGCGCTACTACTATATCTAGCCTGGAGGCAACACCGTGGCAATTATAGTAGTAGTGCTCGTTTCACCTAGAGCGCTACTACTACTTAGATAGTAGTAGTGCTCTTTCCTGAAGCTCGCTACTGCTAATTAGCGGTAGCGTCTGTTTTTAAACCACGCTGCTGCTAAGATTCTGTGTATAAGGTTTTCCCTAGTAGTGTGAGTTATGTGATTTGATGACAGAAGTTTGTTTGGAGTCCCGGATGAGATTACGGAGGTGACGAGGAGTCTCAAAATGGTCAAGACATAAAGATTCATATATTGGAAGGTTGCATTTGGACATCGGAATGGTTCCGAGCGGTTTGGGCATTTTTCCGGAGTACCGGGAAGTTACCGGAACCCCCTGTGAGAAGTTATGTGCCTTATGGGCTATAAGAGGGAAGCACACCAGCCCACAAGGGGCTGGTGCGCCCCCCTTTAGGCAGGAGGCTGAATTGGACTTGGGAAGGGGGCGCCACCCCCCTTTCCTTCTCCTACTCCATCTCCTTCCCCTTTTCCCCCTCCGGTAGAAGGAAAGAAAGGGTGGGGCCGAATCCTACTAGGACTGGAGTCCTAGTAGGACTCCCCTCTCCCTGGTGCGCCCCTTGTTGGCCTGCCTCCTCCTCCCCTCCTTTATATATGGGGCAGGGGGCACCCCAAAGGACAGCAGACAATCTCTTAGCCATGTGCGGTGCCCCCCTCCACAGTTTTACACCTCGGTCATATCGTCGTAGTGCTTAGGCAAAGCCCAGCGCTGTTAACTTCATCATCACCATCACCATGCCATCGTGCTGACGGAACTCTCCCTCAGCCTCAATTGGATCTAGAGTTCGAGGGACATCACCGAGCTGAACGTGTGTAGATCGTGGAGGTGCCGTGCATTCGGTACTTGATCATTTGGATCGCGATGACGTTCTAATACATCAACCGCGTTTTTCAATCGCTTCTGCTTTCAGTCTACGAGGGTACATGACACACTCTCCCCTCTTGTTCCTATGCATCACCTAGATAGATCTTGCGTGATCATAGGAATTTTTTTGAAATTACCGTGTTCCCCAACACTAGCAGGTTCGCGCAAAGTTTCTTCATCATGTGCATCACATCAATTGAAGAGCGGACCTCTAGGTCTTTCTAGTAGGGTAGGTCCCAAAATATAGATTCCTTCTTCCACATGGGTGCGTGTCCCTCAGCGTCATTCAGAATAGATACTCCGTCGGGACCCTTTCCGAAGATTACTTTTAAATCATTGACCATAGCAAGTACGTGATCACCGGTACGCATGGAGTGCTTTTTCCGGTGATCTGCCTCGCCTTTGAAATGCTTGCCTTTCTTTCGACATTGATGGTTGGTCGAAAGGAATCGATGATGCCCAAGGTACACATTCTTCCTGCATTTGTCCAGGTATATACTTTCGGTGCCATCTAAACAGTGTGTGCATGCGTGGTATCCGTTGTTTGTCTGTCCTGAAAGGTTATTGAGAGCAGGCCAATCATTGATGGTGACAAACAGCAACACATGTAGGTCAAATTCTTCCTGTTTGTGCTCATCCCACACACGTACACCATTTCCAATCCCCAGCTGTAAAAGTTGGATGAGAATTGGCATCATAATGAACTTCTGCTTCATGCACAACCAAGGAGGAAGGTTATAGATACATAGAGGCACGGGCCAGGTGTTGTGATTGCTGCTCTGCTCCCCAAAAGGATTAATGCCATCCGCGCTTAAGCCAAACCATGCGTTCCTTGCATCACCTGCAAACTCCTCCCAGTAATTTCTCTCGATTTTCTCCACTGCGACCCGTCAGCGGGTGCTCTCAACTTCCCGTCTTTCTTACGGTCCACTCTGTGCCATCACATGAACTTGGCATGCTCTTTGTTTTTGAACAGGCATTTCAACCGTGGTATTATAGGAGCATACCACATCACCTTAGCAAGAACCGTCTTCCTGGGGAGCTCGCCATCAACATCACCAGGGTCATCTCTTCTGATCTTATACCGCAATGCACCAAATACCGGGCACACGTTCAAATTCTCGTACGCACTGCAGTACAAGATGCAGTCATTAGGGCATGCATGTATCTTTTGCACCTCCAATCCTAGAGGGCATACAACCTTCTTTGCTGCATATGTACTGTCGGGCAATTCATTATCCTTTAGAAGCTTCTTCTTCAATATTTTCAGTAGCTTCTCAAATCCTTTGTCAGGCACACCATTCTCTACCTTCCATTGCAGCAATTCCAGTATGGTACCAAGCTTTGTGTGTTGCCATCTTTTCAATTGGGGTACAAACCTTTTTTGTGATCCTCTAACATGCGATCAAACTCCTGCTTCTCCTTTTGACTTTTGCACTGTTTCCTTGCATCAACAATGACCCGGTGGAGATCATCATCGGGCACATTGTCTGGTTCCTATTGATCTTCAACGGCTTCCCCCGTTGCAGCACCACCGCATTCAGGGGGCACATAGTTGTCATCGTCCTCTTCTTCTTTGTTGTCTTCCATCATAACCCCTATTTCTCCATGCTTGGTCCCAGCATTATAGTGTGGCATGAAACCCTTATAAAGCAGGTGGGTGTGAACGGTTTTCGAGTCAGAGTAAGACTTTGTATTCCCACATATAGGGCATGGACAACACATAAAACCATTCTGCTTGTTTGCCTCAGCCACTTTGAGAAAATTATGCACGCCCTTAATGTACTCGGAGGTGTGTCTGTCACCGTACATCCATTGCCGGTTCATCTGCATGCATTATATATAATTAAGTGTGTCAAAAACCATTACAGAACATCATGAATAGATAATTAAATGACCAAATTAATAGTAGTTCGTCATCACATTAAAACCAAAGTACATACATAGTTCTCATTGAACAACATATAGCTCTCCAGAGCATCTAATTAAACCATACATTGAAACTATGTAAAACATTTCAATGCGAAACCAGCAACCAAGGTAAAAATTGATCCAACGGCATAATGATACCAAGCCTCGGTATGAATGGCATATTTTCTAATCTTCAAGCGCATTGCATCCATCTTGATCTTGTGATCATCGACGACATCTGCAACAAGCAACTCCAATATCATCTTCTCCTCCTCAATTTTTTTATTTTTTCCTTCAAGTAATTGTTTTCTTCTTCAACTAAATTTAACGTCTCGACAATAGGGTTGGTTGGAATTTCTGGTTCACATACCTCCTAGATAAATAAAATCTATGTCCTGTTGGTCGGCATAATTGTCATGAACAATAAATGAGCCAAATAGATATAGAAGATAATATATACCACATCCGAATCATAGACGGGACGAGGGCCGACGGGGGCGGATACCAAAACCATCGCACTATATAATAAGAAGCAAGAATAAAAGTAAGAAAATTATACAAGTATCTATCTAAACATACAAGTAAGAATTTTTTTCCTTTTAGAAAGAAGATAAGAACAAGAGGCTCACCACGGTGGTGGCGGCGACGAGATCGACGCGGGCAATCGACAAGTGGTGAAGACGGGGACGGGACGTGATGGACCGCTAAACCTAGACAAATATTAAGGAAAATGGAGCTTGGAGGTTGAGCTTGGAGTGGAGAAAGCTTAAGTAGTGTGGCTCGGGCATTCCATCGAACAACTCATGTGCATAGGAGGTGAGCTAGAGCACCACAAAGCCCTTCCCTCACCGGCCAGAAAAAACAGAGCAGTGTGGATTGTTCTGCTCGCCTGCGAGGGGGTATATATAGGCATCACATTGGTCCTGGTTCGCGGCTGGAACCCTGACTAAAGGATACCCTTTGGTCCCGGTTCAAGCCACCAACCGGGACCAATGATGGTGGGCCACGAGCGAGGCCCATTGGTCTCGGTTTGTCCCACCAACCGGGACCACAGGGGCCAGACGAACCAGGACCAATGCCCCCACCAGGCCCGGCAGGCTCCCTAGCCTCACGAACCGGGACCAATGCCCCCATGGGACCCGGTTCTGGGCTGAACCGGGACTAATGGGCTGGCTCGGCTTGAACCAAAGCCCTGTTTTCTACTAGTGACGGAGCGATAACAACACTTGTAATGTGCATGACATGAGAACATAACTGTTTAATCAATTGAAATTGAAATCAACATAGAGAAAGTTACAACAGAAAACTAGTTAAAGAAATAGGTTTAAGACATACCTGTTGCGCCACTAGAGTTTCAATTCCATCCTTCAAATTGGAAAATAGTTGGTATGATTAAATACAGTGATGCAAGAGCAAAGGAGTATGAACCATAGCTACAGAACCTGACCTAAGAAGATTTCTTCTTCTCCTTTAAGCGTTGAGTTGGGATTCAGAGTGGTGGTCCTCGTGCTTTGGGCACTACAGTTCCCTTACTAACTGCTCGTGTTTGGGTGCTCTGTGGTGGAGACAGTGTTGTGTCAACTGGAGCTGGGTTACTATCTGCTAGGGTTGGAGTTAGAAGGGGTGTAGCTGGTTCTCTATCCAACTGGGTAGGGGTACAATCTACGAGAGTCCGGGTTATGTGTGGTGCTGCTGGTTCTTGGGCAAGTACAACTTTGGTTCTATCTGCATCAACTGGTAGCACTATCTTTTCTGAAGACCGTGTTGTTACTCCCTTAGATACTGCCATCACCCTCTCCAATTCAAATGGCTGACAAATAAGAAAAACTACTGCGGAATGTTGCTAACGTGACACTACGATCAGAGACCCTTCGAGAAACTGTGTGCAATGCAATAATCGCAAACAGTGGAGTCAGATAACCGTAAAAAATGTCCAAAACGTTTGCGATGACGGATGCATCAAACAAGGTTCAGATTTTAGTTGTGTGTGCGATGCATGGCATATGGTTCAGTTCAATTAACTGTTTGCGATGAGGAGTAACAAATGAAACGGGCAGCCAGATGAAGGCGTGCGCGATACATAACATATGGTTCACTAGGATGAACTGTTTGTTATTAGGCAACACAAAAGAAACAGTCAGCCAGAACTAGGTGTGTGTGATATACAGTATGCAGTTCACTCGAATGAACTGTTTGTGTTTAGACAAGTGAACATAAACGGTTCAATATAACAAGATGTGTGTGATACGCAGCAAACAGGTCTGTAATCAGAAATGTGTGAGAATACCGATAATAAAAAACACAGGCGATTGCTTCTAATAAGATGTATGTGATATGCTCTGTCTACACAACATGTATTGGCTATTGGGGGACGAGCGGTCATCCGGATATGCCATAAGGATGCGAAGAGGCATCCTACATCAGCAAGGACTAGCTGTTCCACCAGTACCTCATCTAAGAGAACTCTCAAGTTAAGTGTGGTCTGGCTGGAGCTGCCATGGGATGGGTGACTGGATGGGAAGTTGTGTTGATGTTAAATTAGTTGATCGGATGGGTCATCTTGGTCATCAAAATGACCGAAATGCCCCATTCCCTCGGCTAATTTAACCTTGAGGTCCTTGTTTTTTTTAACATTTGTTAAAGAAGGTCTACCGCATTACTTTTTGACAATGTGTATACATTGCATATAGTTGATCCACCCGACCTGTTTGTGATGGAATAAGCCATGTGTGTTGTGCGCAAACGCTTGCTAGTGTACAACCGTTTGCGATTGATGAATTCATCACCGACGGGTTCCCTAGTGTGGTCCGTGTTCATCTCATCATGTGTACGTGTCCTTTCATCCTTCTCTCGCACATCTTGTCGCCGCGCTACCACAGACGTTCGAGCGCAAGCTTGAGCAGTGCGCAGGGGTGTTCTTTTGGCCAAACGGTGCTGAGCCCATTCCCGCGCAACCGGGCAGTTTCCCGCACAAGATTCCCGCCCGACTCAGTGAAATCCCCCAAAATCCCAATCCTTATCAGCCTACTATATAGCCGACGAGTCATGCGTCGCATTTTCCCCTCCCTCCCTGTAGCTTATCTCGTTTTCTTCTCCCAAAATTGGAAATGGCACCGGACCGTTGTCGTCGCTCAGCCACTCCGCCGTCATCAGGGCACAGCTGTAGCTGGGAGGCTACACTGGGGCGGCGGCGCAGTCCCGGACGTAGTATAGTGCGCGCGGCGTCCCAGTTGGGTGTGCGCTGAACACGCACCACATGCTCGGCCGTCGGTGCCCGTCAGCAGTTGTTGCCGGCCGCCGTTGCCGCCACACCTCCATCGAAAACCAGGGCCATCACCTGCTCCGCCATCGTGTCCATCACCCGCTCCACCGCCGTGGCCATCACCCCACTGCCGGCCACCATGGTCATCACCAGCTCCGCCACCACGGCCCGAATGCGGGAGGTGGTGGTCGTGGTCGGCACCCCATCGTCGTCCGCCATGGCCGCTAGCCCACCGTCGACCGCCGAGATCATCACCTGCTCCACCACCGCCGCTCGGAGGAGGGAGGTGGATGTGGAGGCCCGCACGTGCGGCAGCGACCTTGTGAAAGGATCGAGAAGAGGTGTCTAGAGGGGGGGTGAATAGACCCTTAACACACAAAGTTGGCAGTTTTTAAGTTTTTCATGTTTAGTGGAGTTTAGGTACAAGCTTAACCATTCACAATACATATCAAGCAAGCATGCAAAGAGTATATGGACAGCGGAAAGTAAAGCTTGCAACTTGCAAGAAAGTAAAGGGATGGGATTGGAGTGTGCAAACGCAATTGGATACATAGATGTTTTTGGCGTGGTTCTGATAGGTGTTGCTATCGTACATCCACGTTGATGGAGACTTCAACCCACGAAGGGTAACAGTTGCGCGAGTCCTCGGATGGCTCCACCCACGAAGGGTCCACGAAGAAGAAACCTTGTCTGTCCCACCATGGCCATCGCCCACGAAGGACTTGCCTCACTAGGGTATATCTTCACGAAGTAGGCGACCTCCTTGCCCTTACAAACTCCTTGGTTCATTCCACAATCTTGTTGGAGGCTCCCAAGTGACACCAAACCAATCTAGGAGACACCACTCTCCAAAAGGTAATAGATGGCATGTTGATGATGAACTCCTTGCTCTTGTGCTTCAAATGATAGTCTCCCCAACACTCAACTCACTCTCATAGGATTGGATTTGGTGGAAAGATGATTTGAGTGGAAAGCAACTTGGGGAAGGCTAGAAATCAAGATTCATATGGTTGGATTGGAATATCTTGGTCTCAACACATGAGTAGGTGGCTCTCTCTCAGAAAATGAGTAGTGGAAGTGTAGGCACGTTCTGATGGCTTTCCTCATGAATTAGGAGAGGGTGGAGGGGTATGTATAGCCTTCACATAAAATCTAACCGTTACACACAATATACCAAACTCGGTGGGACTGAATCAAAAAACTCGGTCGGACCGATTCAGTACACACTACAAAAAAATACACTTCCGTGATGATACATGTTTGTCACAGTAGGTCGCATTTTTTGTCATGCATGTACATCCATGACGATTTTATGAAAGAATCAAGATAGTCATACCTGTGTTGTCGTAGAAGTGTTCCATGACATTACCAAAATTATCATCACGGAAGTGTCCACTTCCATGACGATAAATCGCGCGTCACAGAAGTGCTTTCGTCAAGGGTGACCGACACGTGGTATCCACCGAAACGGAATGCCATTAAGCTATCGGGTCAGGTTTTGGATCCGATAACCCGTTAACAGCCCCGACCAATGGGGATTTTCCACGTGTAAAATCATCATTGGCTGGAGGAAACACGTGTCGACTCATTGTTGGGACAGATGTCATCCACTCATTGGACAAAAGGCGCCTATGATACATCGACACGTGGCACGGCCCAACAGAGGCCCATTCCTGTGAAAAGGACGGCCCGTTTGACTTGGTCAAAAGGTGGCGGGCTGGCCAACTGAAAGCTTGTTAACGGCCTATTCGCAAATAGCCCATTTACAGCCCGCTAAGCCAGGGCCCGTTACGACCTATCCTAATTAGGCCCAGTAGCGTCATATGGGCCGTCCAATATGATTCCAGCCTGTTTTAACTTCTGGCCCATGTATGGACCATGACGTCTTTCGGCCCATATGAGGCCCTTTGTAACTCTTGGCCCATTAACGGCCCGTGGTGAAACTGGCCCGTAATAAACAGTGTATCACTTTATACCCATTAACGACCCATTCTTCCATAGGGCCGTTTCCAACCCATGTTATCTTTCGGCCTTCTCAGGGCCCATTTATTCTTGGGCTCATTTCCAGCATTCGATTACTTACGGCCCGTTAATGTCATTTTCTGCTTGTGGGCCAAATTCAGCCCATTGTTATAGTCGGCCCGTTTGTGGCTCGTTAATACGTTGGGACGTTTTCATAGCGTCATCAAATACGGCCTATTAATGACAGCCTGTTATGGTTGGCCCATGAACGGACAATTCTAACTCTAGCCCATTTATGGCCATAATGCGGTCTCTTATTGGCCCATGTTTGGACAATCGATCATATGGCCCATATAAGGCCCATTGATGATACGGCCCGTAGAAGGCCCATTGTTTCTACGACCCGTAGAAGGCCCATTGTTTCTACGGCCCGTAGAAGGCCCATTGTTTCTATGGCCGGTAGGAGGCCCAGTGTCACTACAATAAATATGTAGTGCATGGTTATTGTGGCCTAGTTTTAAAAAATAGGTTATTGCGGCCACAAGCAAACCGCGGAAAAAGAACTGCACGCAAACATAAACAAGAGAACATAAAAATAAATAAACAAATAACTAACGCTAGGCTATCATGGCTATTACACATATTACATCCACTAGGAATCAAAGTTCGCCACTAGTGCAAATATAGGGAACAAAGCAGCATATAATATACACTGGTTGTCAAAGTTGGCGACCAAAGCAAATAAATGGCGCAACAAAACAAATCTAGAACTGAAACCACTTCAGAAGATCTCAAGAAACAATATCCTGGGTACCCATAATGCTGGCAAGATGCTTAGCAAGCTTATTAACTTTCTCTTGTTTGGCGCTTAAATCCTCCAGTGCTTGTTGTTGCACCAGGAAGTATGCATCTAAATTCTACAGGGACTTCCTCAGTCCTTCAGCTTCCTATCGCAGCACATGTGATCGATGTCTTTCAACTTGAAGTTGAGACTCAAGAAGACGAACTGATTCAGGCAGCGAGTTCAAAGAGCTTGTGCCAGCAGTAGTGGCTAGTAACTCGAACACTACATCAAGACAGGACTTTTGGGTTCTCTCACTGTCGTCAAGATAGTTTTTACCAGCTTTCTTGGAGACCAACAGGGATGTCTCACTATCTTGAACCTTATCTGCATTACTTCCTTTACCATTGCATAACGCGGTACTGTTCTCCAACATTTTGTCCGCATTCTAAAAGAGAAACAAGCAGACATACCACAGGTTTACCATGTTGTATATGAAACTCATTTTGGTAAATGAGTTCAGTAGTAAAGTGGACAGGATAACATCATGAAACAAACATATATCTATGTACCATGGTCACTTTATGGTCTATATCATTCTAGTTTTTGTTGCCAAATCAAGATATAGACACAGTTCAAATAATATTTGTTCAAGACAACGCAGAATAGATAGAATATAAGTATGGGAAACTATAGACCAATAACACCACTTGTAATGCGCATGATATGAGAACATAACTGTTTATTCAATTGAAACTGAAATCAACATAGAGCAGGTTACAACAGCAAACCAGTTAAAGAAACAGGTTTAAAACATACCTGTTGTACCTTTGGAGTTTCAATTCCATCCTTCAAATTTGAAAATAGTTGGTATGAGTAAATACAGTAATGCAAGAGCAAAGGAGTACGAACCATAGCTCTGAGAACTGACACGAGAACAAATCTTCTTCTCCTTTAAGCGTTGAGTTGGGATTCAGAGTGGTGGTCCTCGTCCTTTGGGCACTGCAGTTCCCTTACTAACTGCTCATGTTTGGGTGCTCTATAGTGGAGACGGTGCTGTGTCAACTGGGACTGGGTTACTATCTGCCGGGGTTGGGGTTAGAAGGGGTGTAGCTGGTTCTCTGTCCAACTGGGTAGGGGTACAATCTGCGAGAGTCTGGGTTATGTGTGGTGGATCTGATCCTTGGGCAAGTACAACCGTGTTTCTATCTGCATCAACTGGTAGCACTATATTTTTGGAAGACCGTGTTGTTACTCCCTTAGATACTTCCATCACCCTCTCCAATTCAAATGGCTGATAAACAAGAAAGGTAATTGAAAGTATAGACATTGTATGATAGACAGGTGCAATGGATAGTGGAAATTAAAAGAGGGCATGAAATAATTCACATTTATGTTTTCTAACCAAACAAGATAGCATGACACAATTTCACATATATGATGGCTAACTAAACAGGATAGCATGACACAATTTCACATTATGATGGCTAACTAAAAAATATGGAAAGACATAGTTCAAAATATGATAACTATGTAAACAGGATGACATGATATAACTATATAATGTGTTTATTAAATAGGTTGGCATGCCATAATTCACATACATTCACGGATAGAATGCCATAACTCAAAATATGATGACTGTAAACACTAAACATGATGAGCTGATATAACTATATGATGTCTTTATTAAATGGGTTGCCATGCCATAATTCAGATAGATGATGTGTATGTACTATGTAAACATGATGGCATGATATAATTCAAATATATGATTCATATAGTAAGCAAGTAAGCAGATGGCAATCCATATATGATGTAAAAACTAAGCAATGCAAGACAACATGCATGACATGGGTAATATAACCCTGCCAAGTTTGAGCATAGACCTCAGAGGGGAAATAGGACTGGTCATCAGTCTCTGAATCCTCCTCTAAGGAGCTCTCTGTAACCAGCAAGATGTCTGCTTCAGCAGGTAGCATTGTCTGCTCTGAATACCTTGTTTTCACTCCAGATACTTCCATCACCACTTCAAATGGCTGATGCATAGGAAGAGTAGTAGAATATAGAAACGTTGTCGACAAATGGAACACGTAATACAAAAAAATGTAGCATGATATAATTCACATACATGATGATTGGCTAAAGAACATGGCATTGCATAATTCACATATATAATGCCTTTGCAACAATATAGCATTGCATAATTCACGTATATAATGTCTTGCAACAAGATGGTAATGCATAATTCACATATATGGTAATTAGACACTGAACAGGTGGCATTCACACAAAGCATGTCTAAACTAATCAAATGACATAGCAATGCGAGACACCATACGCATCATATGAGCAACATAACCTTGCCAAGTTAGAGCATACATCTGGGGGGGAATAGGACTGGTCATCTGTCTCTGAATCCTCCTCTGAGGAGCTATCTGTAACCAGCAAGATATGCGCTTAGTCAGATATCATAGTCTGCTCTGAAGACCTTGTTTTCACTCTAGAATTTGCCATCACCGTGTCAAATGGTTGATGCACATGCAGAGCAGTTGAATGTACTAACATTGTTGGCAAATGTAATATGTAAAGAAAAAAGGATGGCCTAATATAATTTACATATAAGATGACTGGCTAAGCAGGATGGCATTGCAAAATTCACATATATGATGCCTGGCTAAACAACATGGCGTTGCATAATTCACATAAATGATGAATAAACTAAACAGATGGCATTCACACAAAGGATGTCTAAACTAAGCAAATGACATATTTGATGTATACAGTAAGCAATGCAAGGCACCATATGCATGATATAACCAACATCAGCATGCCAAGTTAGAGCGAAGACCTCAAGGGGTAAATAGGAGTTGTCTTCTCCTTCTGAATCCCCCTCAGAACAGATATCTTCCTCTCGATTACAATCCTAAATGCGTGGAGGGGGGGCGGCTGCCTTTGCGCCTACCATGGAGCGACGTCTGCATGAAATTTTATTGCCACACAAGGCTCGTCTCTTTTGCTCTACATGTTCAGCTCCATTGTTTACAATAACTGTCATGCATAGGAATAAAACATAGTGAGATTATGTAAGGAGTGCATGCAGAAATCCAGAGTGATGGTAGCAACCTTTGGATAGACCCAAAACCAATAATAGCAGGCAGATAATGGCTTCAGTCAAAAAATACAGATAATGGCTTCTTTACTATTTGTTTCCCACCCAACATGAAACTCATAGTAGACATCGGAGATTAACCAGATAGTAGATAGATACTATTGATTCCGGCCCCGATATGTACCCCAGAACCATTTAAAAACTCAAGTTTGACCTTTAGTTTGGAGCTGACTCAGAGTCTAATCGGTGAACATGACGATCAAGTAGCATGTAATATTAAGCGATTTATAACGTAAGCAGACACGAAAGAGTGTGACCTCTCTTGCGGACCCGTGTAGTCCACGAGGTCATCTGCTCGGTTGATGATGGTAATGCAGCTTTCATGGCTGCCGGTGGCGGGGAAGAAGATCTGAGGTGGCGAAAGACAGTCTGGAGGCCGGATCCTGCTGTGCTGGACCCTTCTGTCGTTTGAGCGGCTGAGCTGGGGTGGACGACGGTGCAGCAGCAGCGGGACAAACCACGCAAGGTTTTCTTTGACAACTATCTATAAGAGAAGTAATTCTGTAAGGGCTTGTTTGAATTGGAGGATTCCAACAATGCAGGGATAGGAAATAAATAGGAATAAGATAGGAATGCATGTGCAAAACAGAGAATTTAAAAACACATGATTTCTGCCAATCTGGGTGTTTGATTCACAACAATTGGAAGATCATAGGATGCAAAGAATGATGGTGAGATTAAGTCAAACCACAAGAAAATGTACGGTTATAATGCTATTATGCTACTATCTCTTAGTCTTGTGTTCATGAATAGGAATTTGAAAAGGAGGACAAGTGAAAATTAAAATTCCTACGTTTTTTCTTTCAAGGAGACACTAAAGGAACAAATCCTATAGTTTTCGTTTGCTCCATTCCTTTGAACCAAATTCATGAATAGTAGTACCATAGGAAACTTTCCAATTCATATGTTTTTCATTCACTTTTCCTTTCAAGCACTGGCGATTGTAGTAGGCAGGCTTGAGCAAAGAAAAGCCTACACTAAAAAAATGTTTTTGTGCTACTTCTATTACTTTGGACCCAGGCCACTGCCCTACTAGCACAACTCCCAGGGCCATCAGGAAATGCATAGCTCAAACGCGCAGAGATAAAGAATGATGGCATTCAAGAGAGTCCATCACGGATAGCTAAGTTGCCTGGTACCTCACTACTTGTCATATAGTAGGATAAAATAATCGTATTTCCCGTTACAACGTGTGCTCAGTGGACAATATATATAACATGTAGAGTAAAAAAGATATGCAACAAGTATACAACCTCTTTCGCGAAGCCATGTCGATCTCAGCATGATTGAGTTGGCCGGTGAGGATGCTCCGGCTGACTTGGCTGTCGAAGGAGGGGAAGAAGATCTTAGGCGTCTGGAGATGGAGCCCGAGGTACTACTCCGCTGTGATGGAGGGTTTCATCGTTGGAGCAGCTCGGTGAGTTGTACGACGCCGAGGCTGAAGCAGGACAAGAGAGACAATGTTAACCTGGGTGGAATTCCAATAGCATCTCCAATACATAACGTAAAGTACATAACCACAAAGTGCTAGATGTAAAATACATCAGCCGCTCATCTCTGGACTTAACTGTCGAAACTGAATTTAACTGTTGAAACTGAATTTTGCTGTCAAAACTGAATGCACTAGCAAGGTGAGGCTACACGTCAGTCGACTGACTTTTTCATCACTGGTCAGTCGATTTTGCAGCCCTTGGATATGAAATCAAGGGCCTGCAGTTCATCTTCAACCTCCACCCCCCTGAGCCGCCAGCCACCACCGGCCAAACAGCAGCCCCGCGCTGCCCGCGACCGGAGGTGCGCCGCCTCGCCCACCCCGAAAACTCTCCCCACTGCCGGTCCGCCGCCGCCCCGGCCATCCCTCTAGGCCCCCACGTGCCGAGCTTTTTCTCCGGTGATCCCCACGCCCGCCCCACCACCGTCGACGACCACCACCCCACCCTGAACCCTAAGATAGATAGTGGGGTACCTCTCCGACGCTGCGGCTGGTTCTTCCTTCACCCAGGCGAGCCCCCCACCCCTTGAAAATTGACTGACCCAAATGTTGATTTAGTCGACTGAAGTGTAGCTAAATCGGAGCAGCGTCGCAAGCAAGAGCAGGAGCGAGAGCAGCAGCGCGAGCAAGAGCAGACCAGGCAGGGGACCGAGAGCAAGAGCAGAGCAGCAGCGCGAGCGAGAGCTAAAGCAGCAGCATCTCCTACTGATGTGGACATCGCTGCCGAGGCAGCGACACCGTGGAGGAAGTGGCCGGCGATGCCGCCGTGGATGGAGCCGCGCCGTGTCGGCTCGGGACTGAGCGCCGGCAGCATCGTGAGATCGAATCAAGAAGGAAATGATGCGATTAGTGTACAACCTCTTTG
The DNA here is from genome assembly GCA_021437245.1 of Aegilops speltoides. Lineage (NCBI taxonomy): Eukaryota > Viridiplantae > Streptophyta > Magnoliopsida > Poales > Poaceae > Aegilops > Aegilops speltoides. Next base: position 445,436,582 of record CM038143.1, read on the forward strand.
GTGGCGCCGATTAGGCCGCAGCTTAATCCAAGGAAACAGTGATGATGATGCTCTTCTAGTGGTGCAGGTGAAGAAGTCGGTGTGGGAATGGAGATGGCACAAAATACGAGGGGAACATCAGGGCGGCTCCTTGGAGGTGGAGGACGGGGTGGCTGAATCGGCGGGACGACGAGATCGATGACGGATCCTCATCCGGTACGGTGGATGAGGGACGTTGAGGTGTTGTTGTGGATGACGTCATCGGGGAAGAGGCTCCGGTTGCGTGGCGGATGGAGGAGGGTGTGGGGCTTCGTTGCGGGTTTTCGCGGCCTTGGTGTATGAATGGGTGGGCCGATGGGATGGGAGTGGGGAACCATGGCTTAGGGACGCGCTTGTCCGAAATGTGGGGTAATTTACAAAAGTACCCTCACCGATTTGAGGCGGTTCTTTCGGTTCAGGGGTACCACGGGCATTTCACTTGTCGGGATTTCACAGGAGGTGGGAGTTTTCGCGCGCGTTGTAATTTTGAAATAGCAAGGCGCGGGTTGAGATGGACGGAGTTGTCGGAGCACAACGAGACAAAGATATATCTTAAATATTTCGGGCTAACAAGGCACGAGTTGAAATTTTTGGACAAGCCTAACGTGTACTGTACCAAATCAATTCGCACTACAAATGTCATTCAAAATTTTGAATTCATGTTATGTTCAATTATAATATTTCGCTACGTGTATAATGCATGCAACCTACTACTCAAATGAATGTTTTAGTGCATTCTAAACGTATGTACTACCGCTTCAATATGAACTAAATTTGAATTTGTTTCTCTATTTGAATAAGATCTACAGTAATGATTGTTGTGAAGTCAAAGCATTTGAATTCGTTTCTCTGTTTTAATAAGATCTACAATCATCATTATTCTCAAGTTAAACCATCGTTTGTGTATTATCTTCACAGCACACCACATGATTAGTCTCGAGTTACATATGAACTATGTGTACTATATGAACTCGAACTCGATTTTTTTAATCCACTTTATGTTGATTTCAAATCACATTACATTTCTAGCTCTAGCTAGATCTTCATAATCTAAACCATGTCTCATATGTATAATGTGTTTATCACATTATGTATGGTGCCCCGCTGCCTACGCCTACAAGTATTTAGATGTGAGTTGCAAACACCACACATTACCACAAATTCAAAAATGTGAGAATATTCGATATATAGTATTGTTTAGATTGTTCGATATTTAGTTGTAAGCTGCAAATGCCACACATTATCACAAATTCAAATAAAATGTGAAATTGTTTGATGCATAGTATGGTTTAGATTGTTCGACATTTAGCTGTAAATTGCAAACGTCATGCATTATCACATTATGGTATAACATGTGCACAGCAAGCGTATCACCGCTATATTCATGCATGCATATGTTTAAAACACTATGATCTCATATTCAAATATATGAATCCACTTTCATATCAAATTATGATCTTTGTTAGTCTCTTAGACCCACACAATCCTCAAACCTTTGTAGCTACCACTAACTTTCTCTCGTGCATGCACTCGCCCTCCTCGCCTCGCTCTCCCTCGGCATTCTATCCGTCGGGCACATTCATTTATTTTTTCTTTAGGTCGTTCTCCCAGAGTCTCCACAACTCCTTTCCGACACACACCGATCGATAAACCTCTCCAGCGATGCCTACCTACAACATACACACGCACCTTCAATCTCCTCCTTTATGTGTCCCTGCATCGTGTCTCTCATACGGTCTCACACACGTGTAAACTCTCACCCCTCTTTTCATCGATCTCATAACTGCACACTCCTCCCCCTATCTAGCTAGTAGATGGGCCTATCGCACCACCTCCTAGCTCCATTCTCTCTGTCTATCCGTCTCACTGGGCCTTATTTGCCTCTAATAAATGGACGTACACCGACCGATCTCCCGCTATACATATATCTAGCTAGGTCCTTATAACTCGTTTTTACCCATGCGTCGATCGATCTACCTCATTAGTTATGTCTCTCCCTTCCTCCGACAAACAACAATTGATCTATTGATCTAGTTAGGTTTTCTTACCAAACACATGGTTCCCCTTCATCATCCATGGATGCGTCCCGACAGATCTATCATGCACAGGCACACACAGAAACACATCCCCACTCTTATTGATAACATTGCAGTTCCACCCTCAGTTTGTCTAGTAGGCCTCTCCCACCATCTTCGAGAAGCAACTCCATCAACCATCGAGCACTCTAGCCCTCTCCCTCCCTCTCTCTCTCCTCTCTCTCTGTGCCATCATATTTCCCGTCCTTCAGGTATGTATGGTTGTCGGACGATATCCCTCAAGACATAGCTGGGTCTCTCCTTCTCAACACATATACCTCTATAGTTAGGCCTCTGCCTACCCCTCCCCCCACCCCCTTCCCCCCCCCACACACACACACCGACACATCGAGCGCTCTAGTCAAGTATCCCTGCCACACACAAACTTGACCTGTGCCCTCTGACGTTCCGGTAGGTCAGTCGCCCTATATCTTTGACTTGCACACACAAACAATTTCGATGGCTCTCTTCATCGATCTCGCACCCACCCACTTGATCCTCTCTTCGACTCTATCGATATCTATGACCCCCCCTCTCTTCTCGTGGATCGCACGTCCCTCTATATATGATATGGATAGGCCTCCATTTCACATACATTGCATGCAAAATTTTGTTTGAGATGTCATCGACACATATTCCCACAAATACATTCACGAAACCAACCCCCCCCCACCCCAAAACAAAAAACACTCACGAACGCGGTTTGTATCTCTCACACACACCCACGTAGGTGGGGGACGTGCACGAAGAGAAGAGGTGCATGCACGGCGCACGTACTCTCGTCTCTTTCCCAACCACACCCGCGCGGGTACATGGTGGAGCTCATTTCTATACGAAAAGGTAGCCCACGTGGTAATTTGGCACGTGTACTGGTTGTCCACTTGGTGGAGGGAGGATCGTCTACCACGGGTGAACAAACAAATTGCGACTTGACGCGTTATGTTAAAAAAGAGGCAAACCATGTGGGGCCTACCTTAGAGGCAAGGCTCTAAACACTGGAGTACTTTTGATGTGTCCCATCAACTCGCAGAACGAGGAGAAGCTTGCTTAGTATGCCGTCTCCCCCGCCCACGGGCGCGGTGGCTCGCAGGATGAGGTGAAGCTTGCTTAGTACTGTACGCCTTACGCCCGCTCCCTCGTCCATGCGCGCGGTGGCTCGCAGGACAAGGAGAAAATTTTACTACTCCCTCCGTTTACTCCTCGTCCCTACTACCTTGGTTATAGAGATTATATCATATTGTTTGGAATATATATTTCCTTTAGTAGATTTCAATATGAACAACTAGTACATACTCCAAACATTGATGTATATAAACGTATTTTAGAGTGTAGATTCACTCATTTTGCTCCGTATGTAGCACTCTCACTTGCCCCTCGACCCTCGCCCACGTGGTGGACGTGCAACAATTCATTTAGTCTCATATAGCCAGAATGATATATATTGCACTACCATTATTGCTCGACTTCCCGAAGAGGCAAAGAGCCAATCGCAAGGTTAATATTTTGGAGATGCCAAGCGCAAGGTTATCGGAGAACGACTAGTAGGTGCCACGTCATTTATAAATAAAGTTTTTTTTTCTTCAGTGGCACGTACGCAATATGATAGGTTCATATGGAGAGAAAAGGAAACCGCTCTACTATATACATAGTCAGGACAGGCCAGCCTACACGGTTTCTTGCTGGGGTTCCTCTCTTCATACTCTCTCGCACAAAATGACTGTGGCCACATCTCTAACATCCCGGCAGATCACGTCCGCCGGGGGAAGGGGTGGATGCTTAGTGTATATGCGTTCGCCGTTGCCGACGGCAAAAACCCACTGTCGGCACATCCCAATCAAGGGTCCCCGCCAACTCTCTCACAAAGCCGGTGAGATTGCCTTCGTCACTTGCTCACTGCCGTGACATGTGCAGTTGCCGCCTCCCGCCGCCCTCCTCAAGGTTGAGTGATACGTCTCCAACGTATCTACTTTTCCAAACAATTTTCCCCTTGTTTTGGACTCTAACTTGCATGATTTGAATGAAACTAACCCGGACTGACGCTGTTTTCAGCAGAACTGCCATGATGTTGTTTTGTGTGTAGAAAACAAAAGTTCTCGAAATGACCTAAAAATCCACGGAGATAAGTTTTGGAAAATATAAAAAACACTGGCGAAAGAATCAGGACCAGGGGCCCCACACCCAGTCCATGAGGGTGGGGGGCGCGCCCATCCCCCCTGGGCGTGCCCCCTGTCTCGTGGGCCCCCTGACGCTCCACCGACCTCAACTCCAACTCCATATATTCCATTTCACAGAGAAAAAAATAAGAGAGAAAGTTTCATCGCGTTTTATGATACGGAGCCGCCGCCAAGCCCTAATCTCTCTCGGGAGGGCTGATCTGGAGTCCGTTCAGGGCTCCGCAGAGGGTGATTTGTCGCCATCGTCATAATCAACCACCCTCAATCACCAATTTCATTATGCTCACCGCCGTGCGTTAGGGTTTGATCCCTAGTATCCACTATGTTCTGAGATTGATGTTGCTATGACTTTGCTATGCTTAATGCTTGTCACTAGGGCCCGAGTGCCATGATTTCAGATCTGAACCTATTATGTTTTCATGAATATATGTGTGTTCTTGATCCTATCTTGCAAGTCTATAGTCACCTATTATGTGTTATGATCCGACAACCCCGAAGTGACAATAATCGGGATACTTCTCGGTGATGACCATAGTTTGAGGAGTTCATGTATTCACTATGTGCTAATGCTTTGTTCCGGTTCTCTATTAAAAGGAGGCCTTAATATCCCTTAGTTTCCACTAGAACCCCACTGCCACGGGAGAGTAGGAAAAAAGATGTCATGCAAGTTCTTTTCCATAAGCACATATGACTATATTCGGAATACATGACTACATTACATTGGTGAATTGGAGCTAGCTCTGTGTCACCCTATGTTATAGCTATTACATGAGAAATCGCATCCGACATAATTATCCATCACTGATCCAATGCCTACGAGCTTTTCACATCTTGTGTTTCGCTTATTAACTTCTCCGTTTCTACTGTTACAATTACTACAAAACTATTATTTTTACTTTTGCCACTGTTACCATTACTATCATACTACTTTGCTACTAAATACTTTGCTGCAGATACTAAGTTATCCAGGTGTGGTTGAATTGACAACTGAATTGCTAATACTTAAGAATGTTCTTTAGCTCCCCTTGTGTCGAATCAATAAATTTGGGTTGAATACTCTACCCTCGAAAGCTGTTGCGATCCCCTACACTTGTGGGTTATCAAGACTAATTTCTGGCGTAGTTGCTGAGGAGCATAGCTCTATTCTTTGAGTCACTTGGGATTTATATCTGTTGATCACTATGAGGAACTTGAAAGAGGAAAGAACCAAGATTTTTCCCTCAACTACGAGGGGAGGTAAGGAACTGCCATCTAGCTCTACACTAGATTCTCCTTCTGTTTTGAGTAAGCTTGCGACACCTAAACTTGCTACTGCTATGAATTCTTATATGACACATGTTATTGATGATGCCACTTCTGCTATGCATGATACTTATGATGAAAATACTTCTGTGCGTGATACTACTTTGCCATTAGGTGAATTTCTTGATGAACAACTTGCTAGGGTTAGAGAGAATAAAATTATTGAAGATGCTAATATTGATGATAGTGATGATCAAAGTTCTCCCCCTGATTATGAATTACCTGTTGTTCCTGAGGGTTATGTTATGGAGGAGGAAGCTGCTAGAGCTATTTTTCCTTGCAAAGTTTGATATGATCTTAAGAAGTTATTAGCTAAATGGAAGCAGCACTCTCTTAATGCTAGAATGAAACCTGACCCTGCTTTTGCTACTTCACCTATCTATGTTACTGATAAGGATTATGAATTCTCAGTTGATCCTGATATATTGGTTGAATCTGATCCTTTTTATGGCCTTGAATCTGAAACTGTTGTGGCACATCTTACCAAGTTGAATGATATAGCCACCCTGTTTACTAATGATGAGAAGTCTCTCTATTATTATATCCTTAAGATATTTCCGTTCTCATTAAAGGGTGATGCTAAGACTTGGTTTAATTCTTTTAATCCTGGTTGTGTGCGCAGTCCCCAGCATATGATTTATTACTTCTCTACTAAATATTTCCCTACTCATGAGAAACAAGCTGCCTTGGAGGAAATATATAATTTTGTGCAAATCAAAGAAGAGAGTCTCCCACAAGCTTGAGGGAGGCTTCTCCGATTACTTAATGCTTTGCCTGATCATCCTCTTAAGAAAAATGAAATACTTGATATCTTTTATAATTTACTAACCGGTGCTTCCAAGGACTACTTGGATAGTTGTGTTGGTTGTGTTTTCAGGGAAAGAACAGTCGATGAAGCTGAATTACTATTGAATAATATGTTGACTAATGAAAATAATTGGACTCTTCCCCAGCCAATTCCTGAGGTAATTCCTGAACCAATTGAGCCAACTCCTGCGCCTATTCCTAACCCCACTCCGAAGAAGAGAGGTGTTCTATTTCTCAGTCCTGAAGATATGCAAGAGGCAAAGAAATCAATGAAAGAAAAAGGTATTAAAGCTGAAGACGTTAAGAATTTACCACCTATTGAAGAAATACATGGTCTTAATATACAGCCTGTTGAAGAAACACATTGTCTTGATAACCCGACACAGGTACTAAAGGTAAATCCTCTCTATAGATGCAATAAAGGTGAATCCCCTCTACTAAATTTCATAGCTCATGCTTAGATGAATTTGATGACTTTATGGCTAAGCAAGAAAGTTTTAATGCTTATGTTGGTAGAGAATTAAAGAATAATGCTTTCGAGATAGGATGCTTGAGTGATTATATGGATAGAGTTAAATGTGAACTTAAACTCATTAGCAAATATGCTTCTATGGTTGCCACTCAAGCTGAACAAGTACTTACAGCTCAAAATGATTTGCTTGATGAATTAAATAATAAACATGATTTTGCTATTAGAGTGGCTACTAGAACTGGTAGAATGACTTAGGAACCTTTGTATCCTGAAGGCCACCCTAAGAGAGTCGAGCAAGATTCTCAGAGAAATAATTTAGAGGCACCTTGTTCTTCTAAAAAGAAGAAAAAGAAAAACGATAGGACTTTGTATGCTTCTAGTGAACCTGTTGTAGACACACCTGAGAATCCCAATGATATTTCTATTTCTGATGCCGAAACACAATCAGGTGATGAACATGAACCTGGTGATAATGCTAATGACAATGTTCATGCTGATGCTCAACCTAGCAAAAATAATACTGAAGTAGAGATTGAACCTCCTTGTTGATCTTGATAACCCACAATATAAGAATCAACGTTATGATAAGAGAGATTTTGTTGCTAGGAAGCACGGTAAAGAAAGAGAACCATGGGTTCGGAAACCCATGCTGATTCCTCCTAAACCATCCAAGACAAAGGATGATGAGGATTTTGATTGCTTTGCTGAAATGATTAGACCTATCTTCTTACGTATGCGCTTAACTGATATGCTTAAAGTAAATCCTTATGCTAAATATATGAAGGATATCCTTACAAACAAAAGAAGGATACCAAAAGCTGAAATTTCCACCATGCTTGCTAATTATACTTTTAAGGGTGGAATACCAAAGAAACTTGGAGACCCCGGGGTACCAACTATACCATGCTCCATTAAAATAAATTATGTTAAAACTGCTTTATGTGATCTTGGAGCCGGTGTTAGTGTTATGCCTCTCTCTTTATATCATAGACTTGAATTGAATAAGTTGACAACTACTGAAATATCTTTGCAAATGGCTGATAAATCAACTGCTATACCTGTCGGTATTTGTGAGAATGTGCCTGTTGTGGTTGCAAATGTCACTATCTTAACGGACTTTGTTATTCTTGATATTCCCGAGGACGATAGTATGTCGATTATCCTTGGTAGACCCTTTTGAATCTGCGGGGCTGTTATTGATTGCAACAAAGGCAATGCCACTTTTCATGTTAATGGTAATGCGCATATGGTACACTTTCCGAGGAAACAACCTCAAGTTCATAGCATCAATTCTATTGGAAAAGTTCCAACTATCATTATTGGAGGTTTTTAATTTCTTCTTCCTACTGTCAAGAAAAAGTATGATATTCTTATTGTTGGGGATATTCATATCCCCGTTGAGGTAAGCTAGTGTTATTCGAAATTTCTCCGATTCCGTGTTATTCGGAATGAGTTTGTTAACAAGACTTGATCAACCTTGTTAGTGGATTCATTTTGATGATCATGAGATGGATGAAACTAGAAGGCACAACCTTCTGTACCCTCTTTTTATTTTCTGTTATTTAGATTAAATAAAGCAAAAGTTAGTATTATCTGTCGGTTTTCTGAATTATCCGTGCAACAAAAAATGTCCCGAAAATAAAAGTTCTCCAAATGCCCTGCAAATTTAGTACGATTTTTATGGAATATTTGAGGATTTTAGGCACTGAAAACACTACAGGATGGGCAAGCACCTGGCCACGAGGGTGGAGGGCGCACCCACACCCCCTGGGCGCGCCCCCTGTCTCGTGGGCCTAGGGTGGCCCCCCTCCACTTATTCCTGCACCCACACACTCCATCTTCTTCCAAAAAAAACTCCTCATCCAGCTCAAGCACGATTCTAGCTCATCTTGCTGCGATTTTCGATCTCCTTGCTCAAAGCTCCATTCACAAAACTGTTTTAGGAGATTGTTGCTTGGTATGTGACTCCTCCATTGGTCCAATTAGTTTTTTTCTAGTGCTTTATTCATTGCAATTTTTTGCTGCATAGGTGACCCTGTTCTTGAGCTTGCATGTCAAATTTATGAGGTCCCAAGTAATTTTAATGCATAATATAGGCTCTAGGCACTTGTAGGAGTAGTTGCTACCAATCTTGTTTAGTTTTATTCATTTTTATTTTGAAGTTACTAAAATTTCAGAAATTTTAAGAAAATGTTAAGGAGATTTTTGAGGGGCTCTTCTAGCCAAGGCTCCCAGGAAAAACAAGCTAAAGAGAAGGAAAAGGACAAGTATAATCTTCCTCGCATAGCGGAAGTACGGCCGTGTGAATGGCCTTGTGACGAATTCTTGAGAGAAGCCAGGATTTATGAAGACTTTTATTCTTTGATCGAGAATGCAGGCCTCACAGATTTCCTCCATAACCGGATCAATCAGTATCTCTTACTCACCAATACTTTCGTGCAAAATTTTTATTATTATCCTATAAGAAGTCACCACCTTCAGTATCATTTCATTTATATGACGAATTCAGAGAAATGTCTTTACGCAATTTTTGCGCGGTATGTAAAATACCCTTTGAGGGTAAATTAGATGAACCACATCGTAAAGATGTGGACGGCTTTGTCAACACCATTACTGTAGGGGATCCAAAGAAGGGTTCCGATGCGAGAATCTCTAGCATACACTTTCCTGTTTTATGCTACTTTGCCATATTTGCTAGTAGATGCTTAATTGGTCGTCAAAATAGTGGAAACTTCAGTGTCCCTGACATTATTATTCTTCAGCACGCCTTGTTTAGTGATAACAGTTTTAGTATGGGTGCCGTTATTGCTAAATGGCTAAGCCTGAACCGTACAAAAGGCCCCATCTTTGGAGGTATCTATGTTGCACGTCTTGCTAAATATTTTGAGATACCTATTAGGCACCCTGAGAAAGAGGAGACAATGTTGCCTCCTTACATTTTAGATTATAAAAGCATGGTAGAGCATGAGTTTATTGTTGACAACGAAGATAAGATGCTTCTGTATAATCTGAGATTTAATAAGAAACACAATGAGACTATTATTCTCCCTGCCCCTCTGTTGTTTGATTTGACTGTAGTTAATTATCTTGTCACGCCAGAAGCGGTATGACCATCGAGGCCAAGCATTCACACCAGAACTTGAGCCTAAACCGGAACCTGCACTAGACCCTTATCGTTCATCATCTTACCAGTGGGAGCTGGAGGAGACGGCCAGCCAGTGGTATCCTGATTACACCCCTCAGTACACCGGGGAGAGTAGCCGCGGTCCTTGGCATTAGACCAACTTAGTCCAAAAGCCTAAGCTTGGGGGAGTACGTATTTCTCACCGACTTTACATTCATGTTCACACCCTATTCTAGTTGTCGGTGCTCATACTCTTCCATTGTATTATCCATGCTAGTTTAAGTTTCTGTTTCTAGCTTTCTTCTTGTGTGTTTGATAAACCTTGAGAAAAACCAAAAAAAATTTAGTTAGTTTAATTTCCATGGATGTAGTAGAAACTAAAATGAAAATCCAAAAAGATTTCCCGTTCTTTTTTTGCTTGTTGGGAGCTTTCCCGTGTAAATAGTTTTATTTTCTTTTCTTTCCTTTGGGGGTCGAGAGTAGAAGACCATATTGAAAATGTTTAGTGACTCTCATATGCATGATTGTTAATTTAACTTAGAGCCCATATTACTTTGTCTTGTCCGTCGAATTGAATGCTTGCAGATTCCAGCTTAGTCCAATGCACGTGCACTATTATTATTATACACATCGTTCGGTCATGCAAGTGAAAGGCAATAATGATGATGTATGATGGACTGATTGAGATTGAAAAAGCTGGTATGAACTCGACCTCTCTTGTTTTTGTAAATATGATGAGTTCATCGCTCCTGATTCAGCTTATTATGAAGTAAACATATTTGCAATGGCATTTAAAGATTATAGTTTCTTGTGCCATTCTTGATTAGCTATGAGTTATAATGGTTTACCTTGCATGCCAACATGCCATTAAAATGATTGTGATGTGGTATGATGGGATGGTATCCTCCTTTGAATGAATTGAGTGACTCGACTTGGCACATGTTCACGCATGTAGTTGAAACAAATCAACATAGCCTTCATGATATTTATGTTCCTGGTAGATTATATCCTACTCATGCTTGTACTCGGTGTGAATTAATTTTAATGCATGTTCATGACTGTTGTCGCTCTCTCAGTTGGTCGCTTCCCAGTCTTTTGCTAGCCTTCACCTGTACTAAGCGGGAATACTGTTTGTGCATGCAAACTCCATAAACCCCAAATTTGTTCCATATGAGTCCACCATACCTTCCTATATGTGGTATCTACCTGCCGTTCCAAGTAAATTTGTACGTGCCAAACTCCAAACCTTCAAATGAAATTCTGTTTTGTATGCTCGAGCAACTCATGTTTCAACTAGGGTTGCCTGTATCTTCCATGCTAGGTGTGTTATTCTCAAGAGGAGTGGACTACGCTCCTCATTCACGAAAAGGGCGATGGCTGGGATGCCCATCCCATGATCCAAAAGATCAAAGCAAATCTATATAATTAAACAAAACTCCCCCAGGGTTGTTGTTAGTTGGAGGCACTCGTTGTTTCGAGCAAGCCATGGATTGATGCTTGTTGGTCGTGGGGGAGTATAAACTTTTACCATTCTGTTTGGGAACTGCCTATAATGCATGTAGTATGGAAGATACAACCCTCTCATAGTTGTTGCGTTCATAGTGAAAGTATGTCGCTCAAAATGTTATTCCTCTCTATTTTAAAATCGAGCTCTGGCACCTCTACAAATCCCTGCTTCCCTCTGCGAAGGGCCTATCTATTTACTTTTATGTTGAGTCATCATCCCTCTTATTACAAAGCACCCGCCGGAGAGCACACTGTCATTTGCATTCATTACTATTGGCTTATATTGGGTATGACTTGACTGGATCTCTTTTACCATGAATTACAATGTTTAGTCGGTCCTTGATCTTTAAAGGTGCTCTGTATTTATGGTTTGCGGTCTCAGAAAGGGCTAGCGAGATACCATTTTGTTATATCATATTATGATTGTTTTGAGAAAGTGTTGTCATCCGAGTTTTATTATTATGGCTCGCTAGCTGATTATGCCATTGATATGAGTAATTGTGAGACTTAGGTGTTATTGTGAGTATGGTTAGTTCATAATACTTGCTGAAACATGAATGCTGGCTTTACATGTTACAACAACAAGAGCAAATAGAGTTTGTAAAAGTTTATCTTTATCACTTTTAGTTTATCAACTGCTTGAGGACAAGCAAAGGTTTAAGTTTGGGGAGTTGATACGTCTCCAACGTATCTACTTTTCCAAACACTTTTGCCCTTGTTTTGGACTCTAACTTGCATGATTTGAATGAAACTAACCCGGACTGACGCTGTTTTCAGCAGAACTGCCATGATGTTGTTTTATGTGTAGAAAACAAAAGTTCTCGGAATGACCTGAAAATCCACTGAGATAAGTTTTGGAAAATATAAAAAATACTGGCGAAAGAATCAAGACCATGGGGCCCACACCCTGTCCATGAGGGTGGGGGCGCACCCACCCCCCTGGGCGTGCACCCCTGTCTCATGGGCCCCCTGACACTCCACCAACCTCAACTCCAACGCCATATATTCTGTTTCACGGAGAAAAAAATCAGATAGAAAGTTTCATCATGTTTTACGTTATGGAGCCACCAACAAGCCCTAATCTCTCTTGAGAGGGCTGATCCGGAGTCCGTTCGGGGGTCCGGAGAGGGGGATTCGTCGCCATCGTCATCATCAACCATCCTCCATCACCAACTTCATGATGCTCACCGCCGTGCGTGAGTAATTTCATCGTAGGCTTGCGGGATGGTGATGGGTTGGATGAGATTTACCATGTAATCAAGTTAGTTTTGTTAGGGTTTGATCCTTAGTATCCACTATGTTCTGAGATTGATGTTGCTATGACTTTGCTATGCTTAATGCTTGTCACTAGGGCCCGAGTGTCATGATTTCAGATTTGAACCTATTATGTTTTCATGAATATACGTGTGTTCTTGATCCTATCTTCCAAGTCTATAGTCACCTATAATGTGTTATGATCCGACAACCCCGAAGTGACAATAATCGGGATACTTCTCGGTGATGACCATAGTTTGAGGAGTTCATGTATTCACTATGTGCTAATGCTTTGTTCCGGTTCTTTATTAAAAGGAGGCCTTAATATCCCTTAGTTTCCACTAGGACCCCACTGCCACGGGAGGGTAGGACAAAAAATGTCATGCAAGTTCTTTTCCAAAAGCATGTATGACTATATTCGGAATACATGCCTACATTACATTGATGAATTGGAGCTAGTTCTGTGTCACCCTATGTTATAGCTATTACATGAGGAATCGCATCCGACATAATTATCCATCACTAATCCAATGCCTACGAGCTTTTCACATCTCGTGTTTCACTTATTTACTTTTCAGTTGCTACTGTTACAATTACTACAAAACTATTATGTTTACTTTTGCCACTGTTACCATTACTATCATACTACTTTGCTACTAAATACTTTGCTGCAGATAATAACTTATCCAGGTGTGGTTTAATTGACAACTCAACTGCTAATACTTAAGAATATTCTTTGGCTCCCCTTGTGTCGAATCAATAAATTTGGGTTGAATACTCTACCCTCGAAAGCTGTTGTGATCCCCTACACTTGTGGGTTATCATTGAGCTGCGTCCCAACATCCCTCAGGTAGAACTCCCTTTACAGCCGGCTTGCACCACTGCTCCAGCTGCCCACATCACTCCATGTGGATATTTCTCTACTTCTTTGCCTCCCACATACCTCTACTGCCTTCTACGTACTATATTTGTTATGACTTTATGTCTCATCAACTAGTCCCAGTAATCTTATTCTAATCACGCTTCTTCAATTTCTTTGCCATAGGGATGCTCATCTCGATTTTGGTGAATCTGCACAAAATGATCCGATGGTCAAAAGGTTGCAAACTTCATTTCTTAGGAACCTCGAACATTGCCAGCAAATTGAAGCCTGGTTAGGGTTCACGGTTCAAGGGCTAGGGACTGCATGGATCATTTTTTCTTTAGCTGCCTCTGTTCTTAAATAAGTGTCAACTTTAGTAGTAGTACAACTTTGTACTAAAGTTTGCATAATTTGAGACACTTATTTTGGAACGGAGGGAGTACATATTTGCTATGATCTGTCAATCAGTGAGATGCAATAGCATTCATGTTAGTCTCCGTTGTATTTGATGAAATGTTGCAACAGGCAACCTTGGACGCAAGATACATGTAACAGAAGCTGGAAGCTTCATAACATTGTACAAATTTATCTCGCTGATAAATTTCTGTACGTACTATACTAGTACTTCCTCCGTTCCTAAATATAATTCTTTGTAGAGATTTCACCATGAACCACATGCAGATGTATATAGATGCATTTTAAGTGTAGATTCATTCATTTTGTTCTATATGTAGTTCACCTAGTGGAATCTCTGCAAAGACTTATCTACTAGTAATAGCTAGCCCCCACTACTAGGAATTCTCTATCCTCTCCTTGAGCCACATCATCAAAATTAATGTAGTCGTTAGATGAACTAAATCAGTCCATAATAGTCGTCTGATCTAGACGTTGAGAGTCTCCACACTAAGCCACATGCATGCATGCAGGAATACCATGGCATGCATGTGAGTGGGTTTTAAATCACATCAACATGTCTGCATGCAAGCATGCACCGGTAGCATGCATGTAAGTGAGCTTTTAAGTCCGATTAACATGTCAAAAAGAAAAATATAATCCCATTATGCAGTAGGAGTTGGCTGATCTTTTTTCCTTGTGTGGGATGATCTAAATGATGATGGGAGTTTTTTTAGTTTGGCTACCACATTTGTCATGCGGTTATAGAGTTTTTTTAGTTCTATGAAATCGATAATTTTACGCAGAGAGATATATGGCTGTTCCGTGGCAACGCGCAGGGACTCATGTAGTATTTAGGAACGGAGGGAGTACTATGTAAAGAGTTAGGTGTCGCACGGTGTCCAGAAAATATGGTGATAGTGTGAGGTGGGCCATGTAATCACTGAGCCTGCGTGTTTTCACTGCTCTTGCACTCCTCCACTGTAAGAATGGAGAAAATTGTAATCTAGTAGTACCTCCTTTCACCGAAAGCGTGTGACATCCAACAGTCCTACCACCTCAGTAATAAAGACCAATGAGCCATCAAATCACATAGACCCAGTAGTAAGTTGGACAGACAAAGCAACCATCACTCTTGCGCCAGTGAGAGGTCGCGTCCGCTCTGCCCGGGCATGAATGCGGGCGATGGAGGGGCTTTGGGTGGGCCAGGCTGGTCAGGAGCGGGCGTGGCAGCTGTCGTCCTGTCCCTACCGGACACGCTCGGAAACGAGAGGATGCGCCGACTCTCGCGGCTAAAATCGTACACTACACACCATCTCACTGTAGGAGTAGGTCGATCTGTCGCTCTCTCTAACACACACATGCTGTTAAACACACACACACACACACACACACCTTGGTCCCGTTGCACCTTCTAACGTGACTTATTACACCTAGACGGAGGAAGTAGTAAGTACAAGATACAGTGACACACTTACTTAGGTCGAATACAAGTGCCCAAAATTGTGTTCATGTTATGATAAGGATTCACTTAAAATAGTACGTGAGCGAATAGAGGGATCAATTGGACAGTGTTCCCGAGTAGTAGTGAGATGTATGAGGTAAGATACACCGTTGGCGCTTTTAATTTTTCTTATTAATTTGTTTGTTTCACCCTCTGACTGGTGGGACCCAACGTACTACGTGGAGAGAGGTAATGTGACTAAGGCTGCATTATTTCTGCACCACTGTGGTTAATCTTACCACCAAAGCCACATGACACGATTATGATTTAAATCCCCATGACTACCACACACACAAAAAACACGGCATGCTTGTCACAAAAATGCAGGAATGTATAAAAGGTTATTTTCCTCTCATTGAACATAACGGGATTGTTGTGTAGCTGGTTAGCCTATTCTCTCATCAAACTTGAGGTCTCGGGTTCGATAACTACACTTGAGCATAATTTGTGCCAGGTGGATTCTTTGACTGGTCAAAATGAATGGATACAGAGCTATACGATCTCGTAGTGACCGTATAATCACCTCATCATGTATAAGCTGCAGCCTCGGCGCTTGTTTTCTAGGGTTTGCACGCTTCACACTCTCTCTCCAGTATATATATATACACGTTGGAGCCTCGGCGCTTGTAGTTGCTCTCTTCACACTCTCTCACCCTCTCCAGATCTAAACAAGACTTCGTTGGCCTCTCTCTCCCCTCACTGCTGGTCAAAGAGCCGGCAGGATCCGTCCGCTAGGAAGGGAAGGAGGCTTAACGCTGTCACCATCGGCGAGGGAGGGAATCCACTACCGGCGCAGTTGTTCACTTTCACCCGGCGGCGGCACGGGAGGGCCTCCAACCCCTTTGTGGGAGTCCTGGATTAGGGGGTATCTGGACAGCCGGACTATACACTTTGTCCGGACTATTGGAGCGTGAAGATACAAGAGTCAAGACTCCGTCCCGTGTTCGGATGGGACTCTCCTTTGCGTGGAAGACAAGCTTAGCGATCCGGATAATAGATTTCCTTCTTTGTAACCGACTCTATGTAAACCCTGGACCCCTCCAGTGTCTATATAAATTGGAGGGTTTAGTCCTTAGAGACACAATCATGATCATCATAGGCTAGCTTCTAGGGTTTAGCCTCTACGATCTCCTGGTAGATCAACTCTTGTACTACTCATATCATCAACATCAATCAAGCAGGAAGTAGGGTTTTACCTCCATCGAGAGGGCCCGAACCTGGGTAAAACATCGTGTCCCTTGCCTCCTATTACCATTAGCCTTAGACGCACAGATCGACACCCCCTACCCGAGATCCGCCAGTTTTGACACCGACATTGGTGCTTTCATTGAGAATTCCTCTGTGTCGTCGCTTCAAGGCTCGATGGCTCCTTCAATAATCAACAACAACGTGGTCCAGGGTGAGACTTTTCTCCCCGAACAGATCTTCGTGTTCGGCGACTTCGCACTGCGGGCCAACTCGCTTGGCCATCTGGAGCAGATCGCCCGGCTCGCCCTAGCCATCAGTCGGGTTAGGAAGCTTGAACTACGACCGATGTCGCGGAGACTTGATCTTGACGGATTCGGGCCTATGCCGAGTGCGAGCAGTCCACGAGCGAGCATGGCTTAGACCTGCGATCGACAATACTCGGGATATCGCACCTACAGGAGCTCCGGACCTAAATCTGGGGCAAATCGTGTCGTCCGAGGACGGGTGGATGGACCCCGCCCCGGAAGTCGCACAGTCATCGGTGGTAGAGCCGAGCACCGGCTTCGCCCTCAAGGAAGCCTATGACACCGGACCACCGGACTCGTGTCCGACTGTAGGTTCCAGTCTGCGCATCCCCGAGCCCGCCGAAACTGGTTGGGCTCCGGTAATGGAGTTCATCGCTGCGGATATCTTCCAGCACTCGCCCTTTGGCGACATGCTGAAGTCGTTAAAGTCTCTTTCTTTGTCAGAAGACTCTTGGCCGAACTATGTCCGGCTCGAGTGGGAAGCAGGCGACGAGGTAATTCATTGCAAACGCACCACCCACTTCATTGCTACGGTCAATGATTTGACCGACGTGCTTGAGTAAGACTCCGAAGACATCGACGGTGTGGACGATGATGTAGGAGAGGAACAGGAACCACCGCCCACGGGGCGGTCGACAACCACCTCCTCATATGATATATATATATGGTGGACACTCCGAAAGAAAACAATGGCGATGAGGCAATGGAGGATAACCCCTCAAGGAAGAAAGCAAAGCATGGGCATCATCGGCGCAGCTCCAAGCCCCGCCACAGCAATACCGACACAGGAGAAAAAAACAGTCCGGATGTCGCCGAAGATGAACACAACCCCGATCAGCCTGCCTTCGAGCAGGCTGAACAGGAAGACGGGCAGGTCAGCCCAGACGAACAGGCGACGGACGGATACCCGAAGGAGGTAAACTACATGTCCCCCTCCGAAGACGAGATTAGCCTCGGGGACGACGAGTTCGCCGTACCTGAGGACCCCATAGAGCAGGAGCGCTTCAAGCGCCGGCTTATGGCCACTGTGAGGACCCTGAAAAAGAAGCAGCAGCATCTCCAAGCCGATCAAGACCTGCTCACAGATGTATGGAGTAAAGTCCTGGCAGCCGAGGAATATGAACTCGAGCGCCACGCGGTTGACCGGCCACCACGTGGCCGAGATAAAACAGTGTATCATCCCAAATACCAGCCCGCACCCCTACACTAATACACTACGACCCGGGGCAATAGGCAGGACCTGCAAGCTGCACTAAAGGCAGGACACCCAAGATCAATCTACGGATCGCGGGGTCGCGCCCCAAACGTGACGATGATCGTCACGCCCGACACACTATTGACAAGTCCGGCCGGGCTGAACATAGCCAAACAGATTCATTCGAACTGCGTAGCCACATAACCCGGCATAGAGGCGCCGCACACCCCCTTTGCTTCACTGACGAAGTGATGGATCATGAATTCCCAGAAGGGTTCAAACCCGTAAACATCAAATCATACGATGGCACAATGGACCCCGCAGTATGGCTCGAAGATTTCCTCATCCACATTCACATGGCTCGCGGGGACGATCTACACGCCATCAAGTATCTTCCCCTTAAGCTCAAAGGACCATCCCAACACTGGCTAAATAGCCTACCGGCAAATTCAATCAACAGTTGGGAAAAACTGGAGGATGCATTCCTCGACAACTTCCAGGGCATGTACGTGTGACCACCGGATGCTGATGACTTGAGTCACATTACCCAACAGCCGAGAGAGTCGGCCAGGAAATTCTGGACTCGGTTCCTAACTAAAAGAACCAAATTGTCGACTGTCCGGACGCCGAAGCCTTGGCAGCCTTTAAGCATAATATCCGCGATGAATGGCTCGCTCGACACCTCGGCCAGGAAAAATCAAAGTCCATGACGGCCCTCACGACACTCATGACCCGCTTTTGCGCGGGTGAGGACAGCTGGTTGGCTCGCAGTAGCGCCACGCCAATGAACTCCGGCACTTCAGACATCCGTGACAATAACGGCAATCCACGGCGCAACAGACATAAGCGACGGAACAATGGTGACAACACTGAAGACACGACAGTCAACGCCGGATTCAATGGCTCAAAATCCGGTCAGCGTAAAAAGCCATTCAAAAGGAACAATCAGGGACCATCCAGTCTGGACCGCATACTTGATCGCTCGTGCCAAATTCACGGCACCCTGGATAAGCCAGCAAACCACACAAATAGAGATTGTTGGGTATTTAAACAAGCCGGTAAAATAAATGCCGAAAACAAGGAAAAGGGGCTGCACAGCGACGATGACAAGGAGCCCCGGCGTCCGAACACGGGGGGACAGAAGAAATTTCCTCCCCAGGTGAAAACGGTCAATATGATCTACGCCACCCACATTCCCAAATGGGAATAGAAGCGAGCACTCTGAGACGTCTATGCGATGGAGCCAGTCGCCCCAAAATTCAACCCATGGTCAGCCTGTCCGATCACCTTTGATCGTAGGGATCACCCTTCCAGTATCCGTCACGGCGGCTCAGCCGCATTGGTCCTAGACCCAATCATCGACGGATTCCACCTCACGCGAGTCCTTATGGATGGCGACAGCAGCCTGAACCTGCTCTATCAGGACACAATGCGCAAAATGGGCATCAACCCTTCGAGGATCAAGCCCACCAAAACCACCTTCAAAGGTGTAATTCCAGGAGTAGAGGCCCATTGCACGGACTCCATAACACTGGAAGTGGTCCTCGGATCTTCGGATAACTTCCGAAGCGAGGAGTTAATCTTCGATATCGTCCCTTTCCGTAGTGGTTATCATGCACTTCTTGGACGAACCGCATTCGCTCGGTTCAATGCGGTACCACACTATGCATACCTCAAGCTCAAGATGCCAGGACCTCGCGGGGTCATAACAGTTAACGGAAACATGGACCGCTCTCTCCGTACAGAAGAGCATACTGCAGCCCTCACGATAGACGTCCAAAGCAGCCTTCTCCGGCAAACCACCAATCCGGCGACAACAAACCCGAACATCGTCAAGCGAGTCCGGAGTACCCCGCAACAGGATCCCCAGCCACACCAAGAGCGCGACTAGCAGTCCGGCCACCGCTCTAGTCCCATCAAGGCAGCATTTGTGCCGCACGTACACAATTACGCACTCAAAATATCATGAGCATAGGCGGAGGCGCAATAGTGACTCAGTCAACAGTATGGTACAGCCCATAGCGTGCTTTAATAACCCCTTTATCTTCGGGACCACCTTTGGTCGACCTTGTCGTTGTACTAAAGTAGGGGTACCTTAGTACCCGAACTTGTGCAGGCGATCACAGCACCCCGCGGCGAAGCTTGCCGGGCGCCCGGCAAGGCCCTCCACCACTCTTTTGCGCTGCCATTCAAGAACAAAGTACTAGCCAGGAACACGAAGGCCCCGGCAAGAGGAGCTTGCCGGGAGGGCTAACCAGGGCATCACCGGAAAACTTGCCGCGGCGCCCAGCGCCCGGCAAAAGCCCGGTGGCGGCAAGCTTGCGGCACAACAAAAGGACTCTGACAAGGCACTTGCATGCAAAACTGCCACCCAACTCCAGCACACCCAAAGGCGCGTCATCACCGAGCCATCCCAAGGGCGCGTGGCGAGACACTCGCAACCATGCGGGCGAGGTGGCAAACGGAGTCGACAGGCGCCATCGTGGCAACCGGAGGCTCATAGCGGTCCTCCTCCTGCCTTTGTTGGGCGGCCGGACGGGCATTTAATGCCCTTGTCCCTGCCGTTAGAGTTAGGTAGGGACACCTTTGTGCCTTTATTGCACCAACCTGCGCTTTTACATTTCTACCCCTCTTCCTCTCGCTGCCACACTGGGTACCCCTTCAGACTATAAAAGGGAGGCCCATGCGCACGTAGAATGGGTTGGGGCCATTCGACACCCACAGCGCTACCTTACGCTCGCACGCTCGAGCTAGATCAAATAACAACACAGAGCAGCAGTAGGGGTGTTATCTCTCCGGAGAGCCCCGAAGCTGGGTAAAGATTGCCCGTCTCCCCGCGCGCGTCCGACCTCGATCTGCTCTGCGCACGACCCCCGCTCCCTTGCCGAACCAGAAGGGGCCCCAAGTGCCCCATAGGTGCTCGAGGCCACGGAGATACCAGCCCCGACAAGCCTCTTCCGAAGAGCCGGATTGTCAGACTTTCACAGGAGAGAAAACCAAGGAGGCGAGAGGCTCTGCGCACAAAGGGAATACCCAGGTGGAATCGGTTCACGATCGTTATACCTGTTTCATATACCTACATGCGGCCCGCCCTTGAATAGGACATGTCAAATAGTCCTATTTACTTCTGCTTAACGCATTCATTGTAAACATACGCATAGACGTATTATTTATCAATGGGAGATAGTATATAGCATCAGCTTATTATCCCATCTGCACATTTTTCCTATACATGTTTATTTAATACTGCATCCGTACACCTTGGTACGTTCAGTTTGCCAGGGGCTTCTTATGGCGCCCCATAAGATGGCAAGATAAGTCCGAACACTTTCAACAGTGCGGCACCCCCAACTTATAGCATTATATGCATCAGCTCTGAATCATGTCTTGGGTCAATAGTTGGGTTTGCCCGGTCCCTTGTTTTGGTACCTTACGTTCCGTTATATCGGCTAAGGTAGCGCAGGGAGAACTACTGCGATTGTGTCCCAGTTCTTCCAGACGAGCACCTCAGTAGAGAAAGCCGAAAACTGACCGGCATGATGCGGCGAGAGCTGGTCACTGTTCGAGAGGTCTTAAAATCCTTAAAGATTTTTTCCACTTTAGGCGAGGAATTGGCCTCGTCCGATTTAGGCGTATATAGCACCCCAATTCGGGTTTCCGAATTCTAGGGGCTTCGCCGAAATTTAAAATTGTAGACTTCTATGGCTAAGTGAAAGTTATAAAGTCGCATAGTCTGATTGCCTTGTTCGCTGAGCCAAACACCTCCTTCAGGGACCAAATATTTGGATAAAGAGTGTCTGGGTTTTTTCCACGAACACCTCGGTAATAGTTATGTGGGGGCGGAAGCCGACGACTGGCCTACTTTTAGAATTTTATAAACAGCCACACAGAATGTAATATTTTAAATCCAAAAAGCGCTTTATAGTGCAAATAACTTTGTCTTTATATTACAAAAACGACAAAAGTACATTCACTCAAAGATAGTGTCCTTGGTACATTCATCGGCCACGAGACGAGCGCCTTTCATAACGCCATCATAATATTTTTTGGGACGATGCACCTTGCCCTCCGGCGGTCCATCCTTCACCAGCCTCTCTGCATCTAGCTTGCCCCAATGCACCTTCGCACGGGCAAAGGCTCGGCAGGCACCCTCAATGCAAATGGATCGCTTGATCAGTTCAAGCCGCGGACAGGCATTTACCATCTGCTTTATCAGGCCGAAGTAGCTGGCGGGCAGGGGCTCACCAGGCCACATCCGGACTATGAAATCTTTCATAGCCACTTCGGCCACCCTGTGGAGTTCAACCAATTGCTTCAATTGGTCACTCAGAGGCATCGGGTGTTCGGCTCCAGCATACTGGGACCAGAACAACTTCTCCGTTGAGCTCCCCTCCTTGGCACAGTAGAACTCCGCAACATCGGATATGCTGCGTGGCAGATCTGCGAATGCCCCTGGAGAGCTCCGTATTCGGGTAAGTAAAAGAAACGTCTCCTCCACATGCTTGATTTGCATAAAGAATGTCTTACCCGCCGCTATCTTCTTGGCCGCCTGGATTTTCTGCTGGGCCTTTTCGGCTTCGGCCTCGGCGTCTTTCATGCTCAAAAGGGCCTTCGCAAGTTCAGACTCCTTCATCTTGAAGTCACGCTCCAAGGACTCAAACTTCTTGCCGAGCTCCCTGGAGCTCTTGCTGTACCTTGCCCACCCTAGCACTTTGCTTCTCACGCTCAATGCGCACCATGGCCGCCTTGTTCTCGGCCTCGGATAGCGCTTTCTTCAGGGACGCCACTTCGGTCATGGCCCCTATTACAATATCATGACGCTTTGTCGTTAGCATCACAAATTTTGCCTATTCTTTATGATACGTGAATGGGGTATTGCTCACCTTTGTTCTCTTCTAGCTGCCTCTTCATGAGGCTGAGCTCTCCTTGGGCCTGTTCCAGGCCCCCTTTGAGTGCGGCGACCTCCGCTGTGCGGGCAGCATTGGCAAGAAGCACCGCCTGCTCATTCTCACAGACACCTACTATTAGACTCCAGCAGATTTTAATTGACCCTCCGTTTGGATTTTCTTTTTGAACACCAAACAGAGTATTAGGGGCTACTGTCTATCGGGTGATAATTTCCCAAACTTTTAATTACTTACCTCAAAGCCTGTTAGGAGGCTGGTACAGGTTTCGGTCAATCCGCTTTTGGCGGACCGAACCCTCTGAATCACCGCACTCATAAGAGTACGGTGCTCTTCATCCATGGAAGCACCACGAAGCACTTCCACCAGACTATCCGACGCCTCTGGCGTAACGGAAGTTATTGGCACAGACGGCTCGCCCTCCTTGGCGAGGGGATGCTAGCCCGAATCTGGAACCTTTGGGGGTTCCGGTATAGTGTCCGGCTGGGAGCCCGGCTTGCTGCGGCTCCCATCGGCACAATCCGCGGGGATCTTACGCCCTGTGTGCCCGGCGTCTAGAAATTCATCTTGGGGCATATCCATAGTCGCCTCCCCCTGCTCTGGGAGCCTTTGGGACAACACCTCCATGTCATCCGTGAGCCGAGGGGTAGTGGCTGTTGGGAGCGAGTTCATCACCGAATCGCTCTAAGACCCATCCGAAGAGGATACCTCGGGATGGACCCTGGCCGGACTGCATATACGTGTTTGGCGTTATAACAGACCATGAAGCGAAGTCGCACTAAAATACAATAGAGCACGGACACTTACGATCTTACTAGGCGCTTCCCCCTGGGCAGCCACTCCTCCTCGCTGTAGGCAGCCGTGGTGGAGTATTCCGGAAGGGACGCCTTTCCCTTCTTGGGCATCCTAGCCTCCCCCTCTCGGGCGGCTTTCCTTTTCTTCTCCTTCCCAATGCGGGGAGGCGGAATTCCCACGTGTTTCCCCCCGCCTCCGCGGGTGGAATCTGCCTCGTCGTCTTCGGATGACAAGCTTAAGATGGCCTTACGCCAGGGACCCTTCCTGGCCCCCTAGGTCGCCCTCTTGGAGCCGGACAGTCAATCCGCTCCGCCGTCACCACATACTCCTGATTAAATACACACGGTGACTTAAGATCCTCCCATGAGTATGCTGGGAACACTACATCTGGTTATGGTCAGAAGACTCATCGGACTGGGGAGCCACATGGCATGAATTCCGCGGTCCTCAGATGTGGGAGGAGGTATTTCGGAGGCCTTGAACAACACCTTCCATGCGTCCTTGTGTGTCATGCCGTAGAGCTCTTGAAGTGTCCGGTGTTCGGCCGGAATGAACTCCCACAGAGTAAATGCCCGTCTTTGTCACGGAAGAATGCGGCGGGCGAGCATGACCTGGACCACGTTGACAAGCTTGATTTTCTTGTCCTTCATACTCTTGATGCCGTTCTGAAGTCCTGTCAGCTCCTCCGATACGCCCCAGGCCAGGCCCTTCTTTTCCTAGGAGGTGAGCCGCATGGGAATTCCGGATCGGAATTCGGGGGCCGCCACCAAGTTAGCGTCGCGGGGCTTGGTGATGTAAAACCACCCCGACTGCCATCCCTTTATGGTCTCCGAGAAGGAGCCGTCGAGCTAGGTAATGTTGGGCATCCTGCCCACCATGGCGCCTCCGTACTCCACTTGCTGGCCGCTCACAATCTTCGGCTTCACACAGAAGATTCTTAGACACAAGCCGAAGTGAGGCTTGATTGGAGGAAGGCATCGCACACGACGATAAACGCCGAGATGTTGAGGACAAAATTTGGGGCTAGATCATGGAAGTCCAGCTCGTAGTAAAACATGAGCCCGCGAACGAAGGGATGAAGTGCAAATCCCAGTCCACAGACGAAGTGGGCGAGAAACACGACCCTCTCGTGGGGTCCTATAGTTGGAATAATCTGCCCTGCGTCCGGTAGGCGGTGCGCGATATCTGCGGCCAAGTATCCGGCCGCCCGGAGCTTCGTAACATGCTCCTCCTTCATGGTGGAGGCCACCCACTTGCCTCCTGCTCCGGACATGTTTGGCTGTGCGGAGAAGGCATGAACTAGGGCACTGGAGCTCGAGGGTGTGAGAATGGATAAGCAGAGGAGGAAGAAGGCATGGGTAAAAATGAGGAATCCTTATCCCTTTATAGGGGCGATGAAAATGGTGCGCCTCCCCACTCGCCTGTTGAAAATCGCTTATTTCCCAAGCACCTCGATTGATGGCACGGTTGGGTTACCCATACCCGTATTGATGAGACTCCTGTAATAAGGGGACATGATGTCTGCTTCGACAAGACGTGCCAAGGAAACCGCCTCGATATGTGCGGTAGATGGCTGTGGGAAGACGATTCAATAATGACTCGACCATTTTGTCGTGTCACCTCATCTAAAAGTTGTCAGCAGAGTATATTTGTAAAATATCATTCTCTCTATGGTGGTATGTGAAGATCGTCTTACAGATCCGGACATGGTTGAAGTGTTCGATAACTACTTTGGAGTATTTGGAGATGGAACCCGCCTTGCAATGCCGAAGACAATCTACGCGCCGGACTCATTTCATTGAAGCCTGGTTCAGGGGCTACTGAGGGAGTCCTGGATTAGGGGGTATCCGAACAGCCGGACTATACACTTTGTCCGGACTATTTGAGCGTGAAGATACAAGACTCAAGACTCCATCCCGTGTCCGGATGGGACTCTCCTTTGCGTGGAAGACAAGCTTGGCGATCCGGATAATAGATTTCCTTCTTTGTAACCGACTCTGTGTAAACCCTAGCCCCCTCCGGTGTCTATATAAACCGGAGGGTTTAGTCCTTAGAGACACAATCATAATCATCATAGGCTAGCTTCTAGGGTTTAGCCTCTACGATCTCGTGGTAGATCAACTCTTGTACTACTCATATCATCAATATCAATCAAGTAGGAAGTAGGGTTTTACCTCCATCGAGAGGGCCCGAACCTGGGTAAAACATCGTGTCCCTTGCCTCCTATTACCATTAGCCTTAGATGCACAGATCGGGACCCCCTACCCGAGATCCGCCGGTTTTGACACCGACACCCTTCTTCTTCGCCGCCGTCCCCTCACCCACCGAACCACGCCTAAAGAACCTTAAGGATTAATTTACTTATTCCACATGCATTGCTCTAGCTTGCATGTATACCATGAATCAAGGACGTGGTTCAAAGAGGAAAGGAATGGTTGAAAGTAGTGGGAAAAGTTGTATAGCATGAATGTAGGATGTGGTTCAAAGAGGAAAGGAAGGGGGAAAGTAGTGGGGAAAGTTGTATAGAATTAATCTAGGATGTGGTTCAAAGAGGAAAGGAATGCAGGAAAGTAGTGGGGAAAGTTGTATCGCATAAATCTAGGACGTGGCTCAAAGAGGAAAGGAAGGGGCGAAAGTACTAGTACAGACTGGCTATCCAGCACCTACGTTGGTCGAAAAGGGAAAACAATGACAAACGCAGTACACACATTTGTAACAAACTGATCTTTTGTTTTGGGGGACAAGGCTGTAGAGTTTGAGCAGGACTAGATTTGTTGCGCTCACATAGGGAAAGGTGTCTAAAGATAACAAAAATGGGACCAACACAAATATGCTCCTTGGTTGTTTGTTCTTTGTTGCAATAGACTGTGCATCACCACAGTACATCGTTAGATGCACATAGTGCTGGTGCGTCCACTGTCTCGTGCAACTCTTTAGCTGTTGTTAATCTAAGGCCCTGTTTGGTTGAAAACTCCCTAGTCCCTACCTGCTTGATTCCAGGGACTAAACATGGACTAGAGGTTATTAAATGACATTCTAAAAGACCATGTTACCCCTAGTAATGAACTAATAGAGACAAGGTGCGATGCGTGGCAGGGGCAACTATTGAAAAAATTCCCAAAAAGACTCCCTCGGGGTCTTCTTTCTTTAGTCCCAAATGCCCACTTTTAGTCCCTAAAAGTCCCTCCTGTTTGGTTTAGATGGGACTGACAAGGAGTTTTTTTAGTCCCTACACCAAAATGTCCATGTAAACAAACACCCTCTAATAATGCCGCTGGAAAATTGATGCAATGCCACAGAAAAGAAAATTACATGTTTAACGAATTTGATTGTTAATATATCTCTATGTTAATATTAATCAATGCCACCGTTTGAGAAATGCTACTGTCTTGCTTTCTTTCCCATTTAGATAAGGTAGATGCTTCTTTTTGTTGGCTTCTGTGTCATCCACCGTTATTGACCACTAGTTGTTTCCTTTGCACCTCTGTGTAAACAGGGTTATCTGGTTCACCTCGTTGCAATTGTGACCTTTTGTTGCACTGCACAAAACAATTTTTTTTAAGAGTGTTTTGTGCAGTTCAACCAAAATGTCACACAGATAATGTTGCTTAATTCCTTGATCTTAGTGGAACTGCACAAGAGGAGATCTTACTTCCTATCTGCGTTGGCAAATTTGGTTCAGATCTTCTTCTTGTGAGTTGTTTGAATTTCGCATCATGAGAGGTCAGTACTAGCCTTCTTTCATGATTCTGCAGTGTGCTTTCATATGTTGTGCTACTTGTACGGTAATGTTTCTTGATTTTAGTGAACTGCACAAATGGAGACAAGACTTCCAATCTGTATGTGCACCGTAATATCGCATTGAGGTAAGATAAGGATATTTCACAACTGTTGGCCTGTATTTTGCCACTTTCATCAGAAAATTAATGTCATTGTTTAGTGCTATACTTGTGCTCCCTGATTGACATGGCAAATCTTACATTGAAGGCGAAGCTTCTCTGTTATTGAACCAAGTGATGAAGGGGAAGAAAAAGTGAAAGAAAAACAAAAATCAACTCCTGGTGTTGTAATGAAGCACTGGAACTGTGATGACACAAGTAATGATATAGTTTTTCATCTTAATTTATTGCTATGGCTGGAACGAGCAATTGTTTTGCCATTGATTTGATGCCACTCTTGATGTAATACGTAATTATTTCTACTTGTGCAAACAGGGATCTTCTTTGAAGATACCATATATTTTAGTGGAACTGCACCAGAAGATGTTGGAAACATTAAACTAATCGAGGAGTATATAGTAAGCATGGCCACCACAGTAGATAGCAACAAATGGTTCCGAAGAAGTGCTCTCATCTGTATGCTCTACACAATAAGCCTCCTGACAAAGGTTGGTACTCGTCCACTAATTTCGTCCATATGATCGAGCTTTGTCATCTCTATTGGTGTTGTGCTACTGTTTAGATAGTGTCATGAAAAAGTGGTATTGTCCTTGAGAAGTGCTTCATTTGTGCTATTTTAAATATTTCCTTTCCTTTTTTTGAGCAAACAGGGATGCTAGCATTTAGTTGTCCTCTTGTCTCTGCACAATAGGATCATCTTCCTCTGAAGAAAAATATTGAGTATGTGAAGTGACTAGTTCCGATTATGCCAGGATGAAGAAGCCCTGTCTATCTTCTCATCAGAAGGAGCTGTTGAAGATGGTTACATTACTCCCCACAAGACCAAACTCACTTCAGCTCAGAAGGACTGACAAATCTCCATTTTTTTGCTGTGATGCGCGAGTTCAATGTTATTCTAGAATTCTTTCTGGTGAGTTCCATTTTTCTAAAAGTGTGCTCTACATGGACCATGTAGGTGCCTGTTTAAACTGTCAATTCATAGTACAGTTTGCTTTATACTAATCACTTTTTTTGTATTTGTGCAAACACGGGTCCTCACCTTGATTTCATTGGGAACTGCACAAAATGCTCATGAATACATCAAATCATTCATTTCCACCACAAGAAAGGAGGTACCGATAAGTTCAAGGTGTTGCAACATATAGGGGCGAAATCATACAAGCTACGCGCGAATTTGGTTGATTTTGGTGGAACTGCACAAAAAGAACAGCTGGTTTATTTAGCACGAGGTGCCATGTCAATGTCCGAACTGATGGCAAACCCTGCCCATTCCACAATCATAGGCATTTGATATTTTGGAATGGGACAACCTTGTCAAATTTTCTCATTGATTTTAGCAAGAAGACGTGTGTTTGATATTTTCGAATGGGACGCCCTTTGCTGTCAGCAGCATCGATCAATTTTTTTATTTATTCTTTAGTTATGAAGTAAATTTTGCCTCTGACATGTGAGTCGCCGAGATTCATAATCATCGATTGTTTTGAATGTTCTCTATGAATTGCCAGCCCTGTGTGTTTATTGCAATGTACAGAAACGCTAAAAAGCTGCTCAAACTCTTTGTACTCCTTCTGTTCCTTTTTTACTTCACACATTGTGAAAGTGCATACTTTTTTCTATAAGACTGGTCAAAGTAGAGATACTTTGACTGCAGACAAAACTTGTATGCAGACTAGAAAGGACCGGAGGAGTACATGTGAAATCTTGCAAGCGAGGTGATCACCACAGGAATAATGCTAGTACGTATTGTTTTGCATGTTCATCCAATGCCGTGACAAGATGGTTGAACTAATCAAAATAAATTCATTCATACATGGTTGGATTTCATATAAACATGCAAGATTTCAATACATTTCACACATTCTTCAACTAAAAAGGGGTGCGCTGGAGGTATAATTAATTAACCAAAGCTACCCACCTGTGTCCCGCTGAGCCGAACAGAAGCTTCAGTGACTTAACTGCAGGTGCAGTTGCGTAACTGATATGTGGCCTGTTGGGCCCACGTGTCAGTCAGCCAACTGCACCAGTAGTTAAGTAGAAGTAGCGTTCTTCTCCAACACATCTCTCCAACTCCACATCGCCGCCAAGAAGCTAACCGGCCGTCAATGGTCAACCCGCCTAGCTTGGCTTCAACCAGAGGGTAGCAGCGGTGGCCTTACTTGGACCCGAGTGGCAGCGACCTACCGTGTTCTACTCTTCCTCATTTTATGTGTGGCGTGGCCTCGTTGGCTGCGGGGCGGGGCCGCGGCAGAGCCGGCGATGTCCTCTGTCTCGTTGCCGGCGGGCGGCGCCTCGGCGGAGCGGCGGAAATCCTCCCCCTCATTGCTGGAAGGGTGGGGCCTCAGCTGAGCCGGTGATATCCTCTGCCTCGTTGTTGGCAGGGCGGGGCCTCGGTGGAGCCGGCGGTGTCCTCTGCCTCGTTGTTGGCGCCGCGGGGCCTCGGCGGAGCAGGGCCTCGTCGACGCCAGCGGAGCGGGGACTCGTCGGAGCCGGCATTGTCCTCTGCCTCGTCCTCGGTCTCGCCAAATAGCGCCTCGCCCGCTTCATCGCCCTCTTTGTAGACGGCCGCAGCCTCTGCCACCTACATGCGGTACTACCAGCGCTCGAGGCGGCCCTCGCGGGCGGAGCGGTACGAGTTGAGAAGCGCCTCCTGCTCCGCCCACTTCGCGACGATCTGCTCCTCCGCCTGCAGGTGCTCCTGGAGAAGATGGTGGTTCTAGGCGGCGTCGGCCTGTGCCTCCCGGAACTTCTCCTCATGCATCTACCTCACCGTGTCCATATATTGGGCACGGGCCTTGCCTATGGTCATGGTTCAATGCACCGACGAGGATGGCGCGGAGGAGGGGGTTGGCGCTGGATCGTCGACTACCATGTTCTCCATTGGGACGTCGTCGTCCTCCGGCTGCCTGCAGGCTAGCCGGTCGGCGGCAATGGCTGCCATTTCCTAGTGGTCCATCGTCCACCCGTCCCGAAGAGCGCCGGAGCACGAGGAAGCCATGGTGGGTAGTAGTGGTGTGGACAGGAGAAAGGGAACGGATGCGGATGACTGCGGCTATGGCCGGCGCAGCAGTTTATATTGCAATGGTGGGCGGCGGAGGGACGGATGTGTGGCGCCGGAGTAGCTGCCTCGGCAACCACGTGTCATTAATGTGGGCGGCAGATGGACGGACGGACATCACTTGTGTCATTTTAAGCGAACAATTGCTCGCACCGAAGCGGGCGGGCGGCGCCGATCAAGCTTGGCGGAAGCAGCTTGGGCGAGAGATGATTTTACTTGGAGAGGATGACAATGGGGACCCACCAGGGCCATAGCCTCACGTACGCAAGTGCCTCCTTATTATATAAAACTATAATTTTTTTGCTTCCTCTTGGTTTCCTGACATCACGGTCCCACACCATTGTCAACCTATGTAGTCAATAAATGAGAGAATTGCACAAGAAGTGGCCGACAATTTGGGACCAAGCAGCTCGGCGATGTTGTGTTTTTGAGGTGTGAGCACCTGCGAGTTTTTGATGTTTATCCCAGATATTAATTTTTCTCCTCTAAACAACAACGAAAACATCGCTGCAGGTATTAACTGGGCGGGCTGTGGCCCGTCTAGCCCAGGCCAGATATCCAGCCCATATATTGATTTTTTCAAGCTAAAAATGGCTAGCCCAGCTATACTTTTTTTAGGAATACCCAGGCAAGGTCAAGTTGTTATTCTCCGCCCCGCTGGGCTGAATATCTTTCCTAGGAGGGATGCACTAGGCTTAACAAGAAAATGAGCTTTAAGAAATAATAAATGGGATGTAATTATAAAAACTAGGCAGTAACTATAAAAAAATGCACCAAACACATAATTACTTTCTAAAATATTATTTTTGGATATTGAAAACTATAATTTCATTAATTGTTGCTAGCGCAATGTTTCGTTGGATTTTTACGTAATATAAATTTATATTGAAATTGTATTTAATCTGGCTAGAAATTTTGGGATAAAAATATTTCGGATCCCATCAAAATGTGGGAAATTTTATTGAATTCTATTTTGAACGGTTGGTTGAAATGGGATGTACTTTTAACAAACTGTAAATGGGCTGTAGTAAATTCCATTAAAATTCAAAAATGGGCTGCACATTCTTACAAATCTCAAATGTGCTATACGTTCTCTGCCACACACTTGTGGCCTTACTAAGTTGATGCGTCCCCTAAAAAAAGAGAGTTGATACATATGCAAGGCTTTGTCAACTTATAGTCAACACACAGTTCTAGCAGCAGTGGCCGTTGGATGTCCATCCAACAGATGTCGTGCTTCTTCTTCAATCTCGGATATTCTAGCTTCACCCGCCCAAAAAATGATTCCTCCCCCTGGCATCTGGGGCGCACCATTTTGGAACCTGACCTATGGGCCTACTAAGTTGACGCGTACCAAGGGCTTTGTCAACTTAGTCAATATATAGGATTCTAGCTGCATTGATCGTACGATGTCCATCCAATGGATGTCGTGCTTCTTCAACCTCTGGTCTTCTTGCTCCAGCCGCCCAAAGCAACACCGGTCATGCCGCCTGCTCCTGCCTCCCGTGCCCGGCTGTGCTACCGCAGAGGCCTCACCGCCCCCTACTACTCCCACCGCTGGCCAGGCCATCCCTCCACTCACCCACACCCCCTGTTATTCTGCGACGACGACAGCCTCACACCGCAGCTGAAACAGTGAACCCTCGTACTCCTCTCCACGTGGGCATCCACTGCCGCGTCTTCCCCGGCTCCACGTCGTCCCCTTCCTAGGCCTTGCCGTTGTCCACCGCCGTGGTGCTCTCGGCGCGGCGTCATCAATGTGGTCAAGGAACGACTTCCATTGGACGTGGACTGTACGTGGAGAGGCTGACAGCTAGGTCCATGGCCGCAGCAAGTAAGTGCCTCATTATTACGTGGAAAATAATGATTCCTCCACCTGATAGCTGGGACCCACCGACGGGCCACTGTATTTCGTGAAAAAAACGTTTCCCCCCTGACTGCTGGGACCCACAAGCTACATCTTCGCACGCAAGGAAGTGCGTCCGAAAAAAATGATTTGCCCCCTGACTGCTAGGACCCACCATCTACATCTTCGCATGCAAGGAAGTGTGTCCGGGCAAAAAAAAACGATTCTCCCCCCTGACTGCTGGGACCCACCATCTACATCTTCACACACAAGGAAGTGCCTGACAGTCGGGACCCACCTGGTCGAAGCGTACTTAGCATTGTCATTCTGGTCGCGAACGTGTATATGTACATACTGGTCGATGTAGAGGCGTGCACGTGTCTTAGTAGAGGCGCGCATGTGTCGTAGTAGAGGCGCGCACGTAGCATGTACGTCGTCACGCATAACGGCGTGGTGCAAGAAAGTAAATCTGACCCGCACGCGTACATACGGGCAGGGTGTCGAACGCCTACTCGCGCGTACGTACGACCAGGGCTCGTGTACATGGCTGGGTCGGAACGGGGAAACTGCGTCGGCGCCGTGCTCATTTTGTGGCAATGGAATGCGCCGTGTTCATCGGGAGGCAACGGAACGCGTCGTGTTCATCGGGAGGCAACAGAACGCGTGGGAGCCAACCGGCTTGGATGAAACAGGTGATGGAATCGAGGCCTGGCGTATCGCAGAACGGAGGAAACGGCCTTGTGTTTGACCGGCCACGTTCGAAACGGGATCCTGTTCATCGGGAGGGGTCTGGTGTACCGCAAAATGGAGGAAACGGACTTGTGTTGGACCTCCTACGGTCGAAACGGGGTCCTGTTGTCACGCCTAATATGCGACCCTATCCAAAAGGAACTCGAAGGTCCCACCATGGATAGACCCGCATATTGAAACGCTTTTGCAAGGTGGATATCATTACATCAACATTACATAATAGATGGGGATACATACAAGAGGCATACAATGCCACATGAATACAACAATACAACATCCAAGAACAACATCCGACTACGGATGAATCATAAATAGACAACTCAAACGACATCCACCCTGCTAGCCCAGGCTGCCGACCTGGAACCTATCCCCTGATCGAAGAAGAAGCAGAAGAAGAACTCAACCGCAAGCAAGCATCACTCTCGCGTCATGATCATCGCATAACCTGAACCTGCAACTGTTGTTGTAGTAATCTGTGAGCCACGAGGACTCAGCAATCCCATTACCATGGGTATCAAGACTAGCAAATCTTAATGGGAAAGGAAGGGGTAAAGTGGTGTGGTTGCAGCAGCGACTAAGCAAGATATGGTGGCTAACATACGCAAATGAGATCGAGAAGAGAAACAAAGGAGCGGTCGTGAAGCTAGCAATGATCAAGAGGCGATCCTGAACACCTACTTACGTCAATCATAACACGAAACCGTGTTCACTTCCGGACTCCGCCGAAGAGAGCATCACGGCTACACACGCGGTTGATGCGTTTTAATTCGGATCTGGTGTCAAGTTATCTACAACCGGACATTAACAAATTCCCATCGCCACATAACCGGGCACGGCTCTCGAAAGTTTAAACCCTGCAGGGTGTCCCAACAACCCATGACAAGCTCTCGCGATCAGCGAAGGAATAGACCTTCTCCGGGAAGACCCGATCGATCTCGGAATCCGGTTTACAAGACATCTCGACAATGGTAAAACAAGACCAGCAAGACCGCCCGATGCGCCGACAATCCCGATAGGAGCTGCACATATCTCGTTCTCAGGGCAACACCGGATAAGCTAAGCGTACAGGTACCGACGTAACCCAAGTTGCCAAGGGATGGTCCCGCACGGTGCTCTAGTTTGGACCAATGCTTAGACAAGCACTAGCCCGAGGGGGCTATAATAAAGATGACCCTTGGGTTAATTACTCCCAAGGGAAATATAGGTGGTGGTGAGGCAAATGGTAAAACCAATGTTGGGCCTTGCTAGACAAGTTTTATTCAAAGCGAACTGTCAGGGGGGTCCCATAAATCACCCGACCGCGTAAGGAGCATAAAATCCGGGAACATAATACGGTATGGCGGAAACTAGGGTGGCAAGAGCGAACAAAACACGGGCATAAGGCCGAGCCTTCCACCCTTTACCAAGTATATAGATGCATTAATAATATAAGAGATATTGTGATATCCCAACATAATCCTGTCCACCATGGAGCAATCTTCAACTTCACCTGCAACTAGCAACGCTATAAGAGGGGCTGAGCAAAAGCGGTAACATAGCCAAACAATGGTTTGCTAGGAATGGTGTCAAAGGTTAGAGGTTCATGGCAATTTGGGATGGCTTGATAAACAGGTAATAGGTAGCGCAGCATAGCGATAGAACGAAGCAACTAGCATAGCAATGATAGTAGTGAGATCGGGTAGCGGTCATCTTGCACGAAATCCCGCAAGGAAGAAGAACGAGTCCATGAAGAAGGCGAGCGGATGAAGCGAACCAACCGTGAGCGAGCGAATCCTCACGATCGCAACGAAACAGGAACTAACAAGAAGAAGCACACAACATAGGTAAACACACCTCACATAGAAAAAACATGATTCACAATCAAACATGATGCATGAAAAGGCTACAGGAAGCTACTCATGGCAAGAGATGATGCAAACAAGAACAATACATCAAGGCAAGTTTAAATGAGGCCGGGAACAACAAATAACAATTCCGGTAAGTCCTCATATGCAAATTTCGAAATGGGTCCAGAACTGAATAAACCTTATGTTCAAGTTGTTAAACAGCAAGTTAAAGATCACCAAGATGATCTACACGAAATTCTAGTCAAGTTACATATAAAGTTCATTTAATTCGGAGCTACGGCCTAGAAGATATGAGCAAAACAAGTTAAACATGGCATTGATGCAAAAAGCACCCAAACATCAAGCAAACACCTCAAAACAAGGATGCAACATGATAATATAAAACCACATGCAAAATCAAGCAAGTTTCATATAGAGCACACTCAAAACGGAGCAACGGTTCAACACACACACACTATACAAGTCATAACAACAATCTGTCCATAACAGCAACTAGGCATATTGCAAGCATCAAAACAACATGCTACAGCACCCCAACATAATAACAAAAGGCATGGGCATGAAGTACAGGTAAAGCATAACAAAACATGAACACTGAGCTATCTCCAGAAACAACTAGAACATGCTCAAAATGACATGGAGATATTGCAAATAATAACAGTTTCAACTTTGCAGAAATAACATCCAGGTTGCAATGTTTAGAGCTATCAAACAACATGTTACAGGAACTTATCATGGCAAACAAAGGCATGGCATGAATCTACTAATTGCATAGATCAAAAGTCCCTTACTGACCATGAGCCAAAAAGGCATAGAAAATATGATGGCACCCATGTAAACATGGCAAGTTATATTACAGATTCATAACATGGTAGGAACAACAACAAGTAGGCATGTTGGTGAGCTTGAACCACTCACCACAGAGCAATACATGGCATGGCAAGGAAACCAACAGTAAGAAGGCATGTTTATGAAGCTAAGCATGGCAAGAGCAAGGTCATAGGGTACATGGATCACTAGGAAAACACATGGGAACAAGTGAACTTAATGTTAACAGGCTGACAGCAACATTTTCAAGCAACTTTAGAGCAAGATAACAACATGTTCCAGCAGGCTATAATTGCAACCAAGGGTATGAATGGATAGAGAAAGACATGGAGATCAAAACATGTTTATAGGACATCTCCAGATTATGCATAGAATGATTAGTAGAAGCATGTTAACATAGCAACAAAATATAACAGAATCTGACAGGAAAACAGCAACAGCAACTACCCTACTTAACAAGCTCGATGCACTCACTACAAGAATCACAAAAATACATGGTTAACACCCCTGGAAAGATGGCATGGCATAGATCAACATACATGTAGACATCAACCTCATAGGATGCACACATCAATCATGGCAAAAATGATAAATGAGCAAGTTATAATAGTTTCAGCAGATTAACATCAACATGAACTCTTCCAACAGCATTTCGGGCATCAAAATGAGCTCAAATGCAAATGATGCAATGGAATGAAATGAAGCACTCGTCGAGGCGAACAATTTGACATATTACACGCCCAAAACGGAGCTACGGATGCAGAGATGTGATGGCATGAACATGGCATGAAAATACAAAAATCCTGGGACTTAGAAGAAATATACCCTCCGGATCTGGATCTAGGGTTCATCAGCACGCATCCCGAGGATCACCGGAAAGTCGCCGGATGAACTTCCTCGTGGTGGCCGGAGATGGGGAGGTTGTCGTCGGAGCGCGGGGGAAGGACGGCGGCGGATCCGGCGCGACGGGCGCGGTCTGGCGGCGGCGGCGGGACGGCGGCGCGAGACTGGCTGGCGCGGGGCGCCAAGGCGCTGCTGCTGCTGATGGCCGCGATCAGTCCGGACGGCCGTGGCGGCGGGTTCGCCCGCGGAGGAGCGGAGGCGGCGGGCACAATGTGCGGCGGAAGCCTTGGCGAAGCTCCGGCGATGGCGGCGGTGCCGGCGAGCGGCGAGGCGCGGCGATGCGTGGCTGTGGCGGCCCTTGGCGAGGCGCTGGCGGCGCGCGCGTAAAACCTGGTCGGGCGCAGGAGGCGTCAAGGCGGCGTCTGGAGCGGCGATGGGCTGGCGGGCCCGCGCGGTGGGCGGCGGCGGGAGACAGGTGTCGCGCAGCAGTTGGACGTGGGCGGCGGATGGTTTTGTCCGGCGGCGGGCGGACATGTCCGGTGGGCGAGGGGGAGTTTGATCTAGGGTTTGGACCCGAAATTTCGGAGGGGGAGGCTAATTTATAGGTAGAGGGAGCTAGGAGAGTCCAAATGAGGAGCGGTTTTCGGCCACGCGATCGTGATCGAACGACCGAGAGCATGGTGGGGAGTTAGCTAGGTTTTGGGCCACTTTGGAAGGGGTGTTGGGCTGCAACAAAAGAGGCCCTTACGGTTACCCGGTTAACCATTGGAGTACCAAACGACCTCCAAATGGCACGAAACTTGACAGGCGGTCTACCGGTGCTATACCAAGGCCGCTTGGCAAACCTCCGGCCATTCCGAGAAAGTTTAACACCCGCTCACGAAAAGAGAGAAGAGGGGGACGCCGGATGACATAGGACCGCCGGATTGCAAAACGGACAACGGGGAAAATGCTCGGATGCATAAGATGAACACGTATGCAAAATGAAATGCACATGATGACATGATATGAAACGCATATGATGACATGGCAAAGTGCAACATGCAAGCAAATGACATGGCAACGACGGCGAATAACAGGCAGACACCTGGCACATCGAATCCGGGGCGTTACACCTGTTGATCGGGAGGGTTGTGGCATATGGAAAAACGGACAAAACGGACTTGTGTTGGAGCGCTACGGTCGCAATGGGGCTCCTGTTCATTGGGAGGGGTGTGGCGTACTGCAAAACGGGACTCCACGGGATACTGTTCATCTCCACCGTCGACCTCCTCCAGCCTCCACGGGCTACTGTTCATCCACCGTCGACCTTCTCCAACCTCCACCTGCGACGGTTCATCCACGGGCCCCTGTTCATCCAGCCTCCACCGCGCGCTACTCCACCGGCTACTGTTCAACCACCCCTCTCCACGAGCTCCTATTCAACCACCACTCCACCGGCTACTGTTCATCCACCCCTCCATCGTCTACTGTTCATCCAGCCCTCCACGGGGTCGTCCTGTTCATCCAGCCCTCCATGGGGTCCTGTTCATCCAGCCCAACCGGCTCGATTGATCGGGGTCCTGTTCATCCAGAGGCAACGCCACGGGGGTCCTGTTCATCCACCCCACCGCTCACTATTCATCAGACCCCCCCCCCCCGCAACGCTCACTTTTCATCCAGAGGCAGCATCGATCGGCTTCAATTAGCAGTAGTAGCGAAGGAATCGCTCGATCGGCTTCAATAATGCGTAACTGCAGATTATGTCGCCGGGTTCGATTAGAGCCCAACGCCTCGCTTCGGGTTGATTAGAGCCAGCGCCACGCACACAGCGTGTCATGCGTGTCTGAGAGAAACGCTCATCGCTCGGCCCCCGACGACCCACCGTAACCGGGAACTCCCCGAAATTTTCCTCGCCCTCGCTTCTACCACGGTTTTTTCCATCATGGACGGCCCAAAGAATATCATGCAACTGCGTCTCTGGCCCGCCCAGGATGAAAAGCCCAGTTTCTGTCATGATTTTTTGTCATAGAAGTAGGAGCGCACCACATCTATGATGATACCGGGTTTTGTCACAATTATCGTCATAGAAGTGTCATAAGTATGACAGAAAAAAAATTCGTTTGGCCCAAAATGTCACGGATGTGTCTTTTTTATGTAGTGACATAATGTGACCGTTAGGCAATTTCGGTGGGACCAATATGATAAACTCGGTGGGACCGATGTGCTAGGGTTAGTGTAAAACCTCATCTCGGTTCGACCGATCACACAACTCGGTGTGACCGATTACATCTTCTCGGTGGGATATAAAATATTGCAATAGACAATAGAGAGTTTGCAAGCCCATCTCGGTGAGACCGAGATCCCAACGGTGTAACCAAATTTATTAGGGTTTCTGGCAGTGGTTATGTCAACTGAACTCGATGGCGCCAGATGAATCAAATCAGTGGGGCCGAGTTTGACTTTTGGTTTTGGACATATGTGGATATGAAAAATGAAGGAAATATGCCCTAGAGGCAATAATAAAGTTATTATTTATTTCCTTATATCATGATAAATGTTTATTATTCATGCTAGAATTGTATTAATCGGAAACATAATACATGTGTGAATATATAGACAAACAGAGTGTCACTAGTATGCCTCTACTTGACTAGCTTGTTAATCAAAGATGGTTATGTTTCCTAACCA
Source organism: Aegilops speltoides (assembly GCA_021437245.1). Classification (NCBI taxonomy): domain Eukaryota; kingdom Viridiplantae; phylum Streptophyta; class Magnoliopsida; order Poales; family Poaceae; genus Aegilops; species Aegilops speltoides. The sequence goes on from CM038143.1 coordinate 445,476,198, forward strand.
TGGACAAAGAGTTGTTATTTGATTAATGGGATCACATCATTAGTTGAATGATCTGATTGACTTGACCCATTCCGTTAGCTTAGCACCCGATCGTTTAGTATGTTGTTATTGCTTTCTTCATGACTTATACATGTTCCTATGACTATGAGATTATGCAACTCCGTTTACGGAGGAACACTTTGTGTGCTACCAAACGTCCTAGCGTATCTGGGTGATTATAAAGGTTCTCTGGTGTCTCCAAAGGTACTTGTTGGGTTGGCATATTTCGAGATTAGGATTTGTCACTCCGAATGTCGGAGAGGTATCTCTGGGCCCTCTCGGTAATGCACATCACTTAAGCCTTGCAAGCATTGCAAGTAATGAGTTAGTTGCGAGATGATGTATTACGGAACAAGTAAAGACACTTGCTGGTAACGAGATTGAACTAGGTATTTGTTGGGGATATTACCACTAGGCGTAAACCGGCAGCCTGGGCCGGGTTAACTTCATTAGTGGTATAAGCAGAGAAAGGCCCAAGGCCTGTAGTCGGTTTAGAACTTGTAGCCGTAAACCGTCCTGATGTATAACTTGTATTGTAAGTTAGGAATAGAGAGATACCAACCGGGATACGAGTATGAACTGGTTGGGACTCTGTGAACCGATGGGCATCACCCGTGTATATAAGGGGACGACCCGGCGACGGTTCAAAGAGAGATAACCACAACTCGAGCCTAGGCGAAGCTTATTTGCTCCCTAGCCATCGAGACCACATCAATTCCATCACTCTAGACGTAGGCTTTTACCTTCATCGAAGGGGCCGAATAGTATAAAAATCCTCGTGTCTTTGTGTCCGCTTTAACCCCTTCAAGTAAACCCGTAGCGATGGCTCCACGACTAAGTCCTTTCGCTAGGACATCTGCCGTGACAAATCCACGACAGTTGGCGCCCACCGTGGGGCTATCGCATGATGGTTTGACGATCTTGGAGGGCAAGCTCAAGGGACTTGAAGGCTACATCATGGGCCGGATGACCAAGAGTCGCCGCGGCCGGATCTACGTCGACGACGCGGGATGGGGTCCCGAGGCCGATTTGATCGAGTATGGGTACCGGGTCCCCTTTGGTGGCATACACGTTTTCATCGGCAAGATCGGTGAGCCTGGGCCTGAGCCGGACATCTGCACCGACCTCGTCGAGACGGCTCAGCGTGCGAGACCTACCCAAGTTAAACCGGCCATGAAGCATGTCTTCTTTGGAGTCGTCCACGGAGGAGAACGCGAGGACGGTTCGGAACACGGTAGTGAGACCGTCGTCTATTCCGGCGACGAATCTTCAACAGGAGAGACTGAGTCATTGTACCAGTTACAGGACGATATGATCGGGGGCTGTTCCGATGGCGACGATATTCAGACCCCGAGCCGAGATCAGCGAATTGGAATATTCATGGCGATCGCAGCGGCGAATCATTCTTCGACCGCCGCAGCGATGCTTTCCGGATCGGCGGTAGTGGCAGCGAGGGCAAGAGGCCTTGGCGCCCGCGGTTCAAGTTCTATCAGATCTGTTTGATACACTAGCTGCGCTTATGGCGAAGGACAATCCGCGGATCGGGAGGCCCATAATGCGAGATTGCGAAAGTGAAAGAGCGAGATCACGCAGCCAGCGGATCTCGCGCGAAAAAGGCGGATAGCTGCGAGCGGGCGCTCTGGGCGCCCAGCCTACAAACTCATGCTTGACGAGTGCGTCGCGCAGAGGTGTTGAAGCGTAAGTATAGATCACGCCTTCCATTAGGGTTTGACCCCATAAATCTCTTCGGACCCGAGGCTGGCCCGATAATCCGCAAAGACAGGAGGCAAACCGGATTGAGGCACGGGACCGAGGCGGCGGTCCAACCTCGCTGATGGACCCTCCTCGGCAGAATACCGTGTTTCCCCGCGGTTCGAGCGCCCCGTGCCATTATTCTAATCCTATGGATAACCTTGTTGCAGCCGCGCGCGATTAGAAACTATCGGTCGAAGGGACTCACATAGCGGTCGAGACACGCCGGGTTAAGGAGCTTCTCGGACCGCGATTCAGCGGAAGCATATTCATACAGCCGTGATCGGATCCATTCTGCACCCCGTCCAAGCCGGAGCTATAGCAGGCGCATGGATGAACCGGCCATATCAAGCAATGCGCGGGACCGTGAAGCGGCCCGTGGCAATAACCCGACAGGTGGCGTTCGCGATGCTCAGGAGGTGGTGGACCAGGCCCGGGCATGAAGGGAGGCCGAATTAGCAGCACAGGATGACGCGGGTCAACTTACACCGGTCCGCCCTACCACCTTCGCCGGACCAGGAGTCGCATCCGCTTTAGGGGTGCCTTGTTTGATCCCCGCTTTCGCAATGTGCGCCGCCTAAAGATTTCAAGGGTCGTGCAAAGTACCAAATTACACCGCCGATTTGTCCCCAGGCGTGGGTAGAAAGTTATGAGATGGCCATGGAATCTTTGGGCGTAGATGAGACTGTGTGTGCAAAGTACTTCACCATGATGCTTGAAGGCACGGCTCATACCTGGTTGAAGAGCCTACCGCCCAACTCTATCAGCTCATGGGCCCAGTTGCGGGCCCGGTTTATCCAGAATTTCAAGGATACATGTAAGCAGCCGAAATCCATAGTAGACCTGGCGGCTTGTGTCCGGAGGAAGGAGAATCAATGACCCGTTAGATGCGCGCGTTTGGAGATTTTGCACTCATCGGCGGGATTAATCTTGACTCGGCAATATTAACCCTGGAAGGCAATTGCCGGTTTGAGCCTTTGAAATTGAAATTGGGGCGCATGAAGCGGTTCTGTAATGACATGGGAACCCTCATGGCCGCTTTAGTGAAGTATGCTGATTCGGACAGTACCAAGGATCCCGAGGCTGATGATGATGAAGCAGGGAAGGGAAAGAAGAATGGCAACTCCAAGGGGCAACAATACAAACCGGCGGGTCATGGAAACGGAGGCAAGCGTAAAGCGGATGGCAACATGGACTTTGTGGCCAATACTAATGCACAGGACAGGGGGCAGCGGCGCAGAGGTAAAGCGGCAAATCGTAATGGGGGTCCCAATCCTAACGCAAGCTGTTTGAATTACTTGTTGAATCAGCCTTGCCCAAAGCACGGGACGAAGGAGTCGCCGGCTAATCACCTTTGGAAGGATTGTTATATTACGCAGGAGTTCAAAAACTCTAATGCCTTCCGGTATGACCAGGGGTCAGGTGGCGGTTCAGGATCCGGTTTCCACGGGCCGGGTCACGATGGAGCTTCCGGTTCAGTTCTTAATCAGTCCGGTCACAATAATCAGAATAATCAGAACGGCCAGCAGCAGCAGCAACAGTAGTCGGGTTATCAGAGCCAACCAAAGCAGTTGAACAATGGGCAATATCATGTCTTCACGACTAGCTTGGATAAGCGCGACCGAAAACACCACAAGCGAGCAGTGAACTCTGTTGAACCGGTCTTGCCATGTTATTTACGCTGGTCGGAGCAGCCTATCGTGTGGAGCAGAGAGGACCATCCTCCCGGGTTTATAATCCGGGCCAGCTAACATTAGTGGTAGACCCTCGGTGGGGGTTATAAGTTTACTAAGGTGCTTATGGATGGAGGAAGCGATATTAATATACTATACTATGAAACTTTCCGTCGCATGGGTCTAACGCACAAGGATCTCGAGACCATCTAATACGGTGTTCCATGGTGTAGTACCGAGCAAATCTGCATATCTGTTGGTAAGATAGCCCTATATGTGGCTTTTGGGGACGAGCACGATTCGGTCCGAAAAATTAACCTTTGAGGTGGTGAAGATCCGGAGCCCATATCACGCCTTGTTTGGACGGCCGGCTTACGCTAAGTTCATGGCACGACCTTGTTATATCTACTTGCATCTCAAGATGCCGGGTTACAAAGGAACGATAACGGTGCATGGGAGCCGCCGGGTCGCTTTGGAATGTGAGGAAGGTGATGCAGCTTATGCAGAGTCGGTTTGTGCCACGGAGGAGCTGAAGTTCTATAAGGACAATGTTGATCCGGCGGATATGACCCCTTTGAAGAAGCCAACTACAGAGCATGACTCGGATCTGAAGTTTAAATCGGCAGCTGAGACCAAACTTGTTGACTTCGTGCCAGGCGATTCGTCCAAGCAGTTCACTATCAGTGCCAACCTGGATCCCAAATAGGAAAGTGCGCTCATCGAGTTCATCCATGATAATCGGGACATCTTTGCATGGAAGCCATCTGACATGCCAGGTGTACCGAGGGAACTTGCTGAGCACACTCTTAATGTGGATCCTAAGTATAAACTGGTGAAACAGTTCCTCCGCCGGTTTAACGAAGAAAGGCGCAAAAGCCATTGGAGAAGAAGTGGCGGGCTTTTGGCGGTGGCTTTATCATTGAGTGTTTCATCCAAAGTGGCTTGCTAATCCGGTGCTGGTCCTTAAGAAAATCGGCACTTGGCGTATGTGTGTGGATTACGAGATCTTAACAAGGCCATCGGCGGATCCTTTTGCCCTCCCGCATTGATCAGATCATTGATGCCACGGCAGGTTGTGAGCGTTTGAGTTTTTTGGATGCATATTCTGGATATCATCAGATCAAAATGGCGGTTAAGGACCAGGAGAAAACAACGTTCATCACTCCCTTTGGAGCCTTCTGCTATGTATCTATGCCCATCGGGCTCAAAAGTTCTCAGGCTACCTATCAGCGGTGCGTACAGAATTGCCTGCATAAACAGATTGGCCGCAATGTGCACGCCTATGTGGATGATATTGTAGTAAAATCAAGGCAGAAGGAGACGCTGGTGGATGATTTGAAGGAAACCTTTGACAGCTTGCGCATTTACAAGATGATGCTTAATCCGGCCAAGTGTGTTTTTGGTGTTCCGGCAGGCAAGTTATTGGGATTTCTGGTGTCTAACAGAGGAATTCAAGCTAATCCTGAGAAAATTAAGGCTATTACCTCCCTGGCTAAACCGAAGTGTATCAATGATGTTCAGCGTTTGGTGGGCAGAATCGCCGCACTAAGCCGGTTTATCAGCCGCCTCGGAGAGAAGTCCATCCCTTTGTACCAAATGCTGAAGAAAACAGATAATTTCGTCTGGAGTCCGGCTGCTGATGTAGCATTTGAGGACCTAAAGCGGCAGTTAGCCAACCCGCCTGTTCTTGCAGCTCCGGTTGACAAGGAGCCACTAATGTTATATGTAGCGGCCAATGCTCGAGCAGTTAGTGTGGCTATTGTGGTGGAACGCAAGGAGGCAGGCAAGGAATATCCGGTTCAGCGGCCGGTTTATTATATCAGTGAGGTGCTCATCGAGTCCAAGCAAAGGTATCCGCATTGGCAGAAGCTAGTCTATGGTGTTTTTATGGCCAGCCGGAAATTGAAGCAGTATTTTCAAGGGCACCCCATCACAATGGTCAGTTCAGCTCCCTTGGGTGATATCATATAGAACCGGGAGGCGACTGGCCGGATTGCCAAGTGGGCTATAGAGCTCGGGCCACATGGACTGAAGTATGTACCTCGGACGGCGGTGAAGTCTCAAGCACTTGTCGATTTCATTAATGATTGGACGGAGTTACAAGCGCCAGAGGAGAAGCCGGATCACACATATTGGACTATTCATTTCGATGATCCAGGCAGTTGGAAGGCTCGGGGGCTGGAGTCGTTTTAACTTCCCCATGAGGTGATAAATTTTGTTATGTTCTCCGCTTAATGTTCCCCTGTACTAATAATGCAGCTGAATACGAAGCCCTGCTCCATGGTCTCCGGATGGCTAAAGAGATGAACTTAAGCGGGTTAAGTGCTTTGGTGACTCGGACCTTGTGGCTCGGCGTGTCCGCACTTGGGATTCTAAGGACCGCTCATGGCCGCATATCGTCGGGAAGTGGATAATATTGCGGGTTGCTTCAAGGGTTATCAGGTGGATCATGTGGACCGCCGGAAGAATGAAGCGGCGGACGCTTTAAGCCGTTTGGGTTCTCAGTGCAAACCGGTCCCGCCTAATGTCTTTTTGGACGTATTGCACAACCCGTCAGTCCAGCTCCCAGGTGAAGCGGATTTGGCTATTCCTGATCCGGAGGCTCAATTAGTGGCAGCGCTACATGCTATTCCGGATTGGACGGTTCCTTTTCTTGCGTACATGACTCAAGGGGAGTTGCCAGAAGATGAGATTCTGGCCAGACAGATAGTCCGGCGATCCAAGTCTATGACAATTCTCAATGGTGAGTTACATCATTGCGATATATCGAGGCGTTCAACGTTGTGTTTCTCTGAGGAAGGCTGTGAAATCTTAAGAAAAATCCATGAAGGGATTGTGGACACCACGCCGGTTCAAAGTCTCACGGTGGCAAAGCGTTTAAATCACGGGTTTCTTGGTTGACAGCGCCGATGCGGAGGACTTGGTTAAGCGGTGTGATGGATGTCGAAATTTTCAAGGCGTGCTCATGTACCGCACAAGAGTTGAGGATGATCCCAATAACGTGGCCGTTTGCAACTTGGGGGCTGGATATGGTTGGACCCTTTAAGCGATCCAAGGATAAGAAAACCCACCTTTTGGTGGCGATGAACAAATTTACCAAGTGGGTTGAAGCGGAGCTGTCGGCGGTGTGATGCAGACAGAGTGCAGCTCATCAAAAAGGTGATTTTCCGGTTTGGCTTTCCACACGGTATCATTACTGACAATGGTACCAATTTATCCAAGGGTGCTATGAAGGAGTTCTGTGAACGAGAGCACATCCGGCTTGACGTGTCATCGGTAGCACACCCCAAATCAATGGACAAAGCGAGCGAGCTAATCAAGAGATCTTCTGAGGCTTCAAACCCGGCTTATGGTCCCATTACGAGAGGACACCAGGATCTGGGTTGAAGAGTTACCATCGTGCTATGGAGTATCAACACTACGCCAAACCGGTCCACCGGATACACACCGTTTTCATGGTCTATGGAGCAGAGGCAGTTCTCCCCAGTGATATCCGGCACGATTCGCCTCGTGTGGCAGCTTACGTTGAAGCGGACAATGAGACGGCACGGCAAGACGCTCTGGACTTATTGGATGAGGAGCGTGATATGGCAGCTACCCGTTCGACGATTTACCAGCAAGATCTCTGTCGCTATCACAGTCGCCGGGTTAGAACCAGAACCTTTCAAGAAGGAGATTTGGTGTTTCGACTCATCCAAGACCAGACAGATATGCACAAGTTATCCCGCTTTGGGAAGGACCTTTCGTGGTCGACAAGAATCTGCTGTGGGTCATACTATCGATTGATATTCGAGAGCATCAAGACTCACGCACATCGAAGAGGAGACCAACAGGCCATGGAACATAGCTCATCTTCGGCCTTACTACACTTGAGCCATCGGCTCTATTTATGTACATATCATGACAGTGTATATATTATCTTCGATATAATAAAACTGGAGCCTCAGCTAAAGCGGGGTCTCTGTCTTTTTTCATCATGCGAGGTTACATGGAGTACCTCTATTTTTCAAAGCGGTCTCCAGTTTACCCCTTGACATTTGCTTTTTTATCACTAGGGGCCTTGGTCGAGTCCGAACCAACGCACACCTTTTGATAGGCGACAGCCACCAGATCACTTGGGGACATGGTCAAGTCTGAACCATCCGCGCCTTGGTCGACCTAAGGCCATCAAATCACTTGGGGAATGGTGAACCCGAACCATTACCACGCCTCTTGATTTGGCATATATGCCACGAGTCAGTTGGGGACCTGGCTGACTTGAATCATTGTCACACCTATTGGGGGCTTGATCCTGTCCGACCATGGTAATGCCATCTGAACAGCTCAGTATAGCGTATGTTTGCAAAACGGCTTTATTGTTGCCTTGCTTTCCATGTTGTTTTCATGGTTTGTTGGATATTTGTTTTTGTGGGATTTCTTTTATATCAACAAAACACCTTTTCGGTTTAGCCGATGGATTTAATTTCCCGTTAAACCGGAGATGTATGCCCGGTTTACCTTTTCCCGTTACCTTCATCGAGTAACAAGGGGGCTTGTGTTGATTCAGCACGGTTTATATGGGAGCTGTTCTCTCCCCGCTTTATTGACGGTAATGGTTTATAAAACCTCCGCTTCAAGCTTGGCCAAGCCAGCTTTATGCCCAGACATGGCAGGTATTTGTGTCACCTATTTGTTGTATTAATGATACATATATTCAAGATCATAAACCGGCTAGCGGTATAACCGCCGCCGAAGTTCAAATTTTTTCTGATTGCAGGAAATACAAGTCGAGGTTTTTCAAGCAAAAAAGCTTCAGTACTTATGCACGAAGGCATAATCAAGATAGAAGTATTAACTATCCTATTACAAGGCAACATGGTGCCCAAATAAGATCATTGTTCTTTTGGACAGCTGCCAACGACAGCTATTCAAACCGCCTCGGTTCAAGCACTCTCCTCATCCTCCACCGCTTGACTTCCTCGTCTCTACCCATTGGCTGGAAATCAACAGTGGTCGATCGATTCCCATTAAAGCTTGGAAAACAGCCTCTTCATGGATCGGGAAGGCGGTTCAATATCGAGGCGTAAGTATGCTTACGGATTGGAGGATCAGATTTTCCGCTTCAAAAGTTGGGGCGAGGCACTCGCTTGTTCGGTCATTGTCTTGTGCTTGATAATGCGTCAAATCTGCTTCTTCAGCTAGTGACAAGCCGAGGCGCGACCGCACGGTTTATCGCCGTAAATCCTCTTCATTAAATTCAGAACCATCTTCCTTCACACTGGGGTAGCCTTGAGCTGCTTCCACAGGGTCAAAATCTGGTACCCATGCCTTGGCTCGGATCAAAGCATTAATAGCTCCGGTTCGGGCAGCAGATTTTTTCACCTCCTCTATCTGGGCTGGAAGCATGGACAACCTGTTCAGGGTATCCTGGAGTAAGGAAGGTGCCGGGTTGTTATGAGAGGTTGTGGTGATGATCCGCTGGGCTCCGGTATATAGCTGTTCTACTAAGGTGTAGACAGCCTTCAGTTTCTTCCGCACATCGTTTCCTAAGTGCCCGATGCGTGTGCCTACAACAATAAAGAGATAGTCTCAAACCGGATTTATACTACAGCAGGTTTAAAGCATCACAAATGTTCAAAGGAGCTTACCAAAGATCGCGCGGTCATGGAGTGTACTTGCCGCTTACGGTACGTAGATCATCTACCACGGTTTAAGGGCAGCTTCACATTGTCCGCTCGTTTGATTAAAGTGGCCTTCTCGGTGGCCCAATCAGCCTGCTCTTTCTTGAAGCCTTCCTTCACTGTTCGGTGGTGTTCAAAGCAATGGTTAATTCTTTCTTGGCCTTATGCATTTGGCTGTTGGGTTTTCAGTGCCTCCTATGAATCGGCAATCCGGTCCTCTTTGATCCTCACATCAGCCTGCATACAGACAGTATTTTCAACATGAGGTTCAAGAAATTGAAGTATCAACCACATAACAAAGTTATATGCCTGATACTTGGGGGCTAATGCACCTTCAATTTTTTATACATGATACTAGGTGGCAAAGTCCCAAGCTCAATACAAGTATTCAACTTAGCACTTGGGGCCTAATGGCTATTTGATCTACGTATGTTTCCAAGGACAGTTTTTATTGAAGCCCCGGTTTAAGTATGCTAAGTTAAACCGGCCCTTGGGGGCTATGCAGGTGGATTTCAAAATTGTTAAGGAATATATTCAAATCCCGGTTTGATCAAGATTACAAAGCGGCCCTTGGGGGCTAGAAGGACTGATATAATGGCAGTAAGTAAAGGTGTGGGTTACCTCAAACTTATCCCTCATCATCTTGACCAGGCCAGCTTCACAGTCACGACTAGTATAAAGCCGGTTTAAGTAGCCAGAATGAAGGTCTTGGGCGCTCAGAGCAGCATATGTCTCCAGTTCAACATCCCATTTTCCTTTATTCAAAGCGGAAAAATCTTCTTTCACAGTGTGCCTGGTTAAAGTTGCAGGATTCCCCGGTTCAGAGCGGTCCATACCAGTAATCACAACGTCATCATCTTTGGACTCGACAGATTGTGTGGGCACGGCCGTTTTGTCAGCAGAACTGTGGGATTTATCAAACCGGACGGAGCTAGCAGGCGGATCGGTAGAGATTGAAGTGTTAACAGGCCTCTCTTCGGGAATAACATCATCTTGCAGCAGAGGATCATTGGGAATATCTTCAGAGGCAAAATTTTCAAGATTTGGCGCTCTCTCATGATCTGGAGCGGCATCTTCTTCAGCCGCTTTATCCAAACGGGCCTTCTTGCTTGGTTTCGGTTTGGTTCTAAGAGAAAAAACAAAGAGTCAGTGAAAAGCATAAGCCATTACACAACATACTAGAAGCATATGCTCGGTTTGGCTTACCCGGCAACTATCTTCAATGGTGGTAACTGAGTGGCCGATGATTCACCAGAGGATGAATGGGAAGTGACCTGATAATCGGAGTCGGACGGATTAAGAGGTTGTGGAAGAAACCGCTTTAGAATTTAAAGCAATAAAAGGTCGGAGACCTCGGGCGGCGCTTTCGAACCGGGCTGTTTGGTAAACTGGCGGAGGTAACTACGACCACATCTTGGGGGTTGTGCGGCGAGCTTCATGTTCTGCGTCTTCATAAGAAATTTGGGATCCAAATAAGCAAAAGGGTGAGAAAAATTAACTTTCCGGTTTGCTGGCGAAATTTTGGCAAAGGCAAATTTTACGAATCGGAAGAGAATAGTTACCTCGGCGAATCTGCATTGTCTGGCTTGAAGATCGTCCTGACAAGCATCATCATCAATAAGGCGTGTAAAAAGTAAGCCAAGAGAATCAAGTTCTACCTCAAGATCCGGATTACCCACATCATCGTCAATGGCTGGGTCAGATGAAGCGGTGGTTTTTCTCTTGTGAGCTGGTTTCTTAATAACTTTGGTCTTGGGCCGGGTTGGCCGCCCTGCTTTCTCCACTTTATCTTGTGAGAGTTTCTTGCTCCAAAACGGATTATCACCCTGGATCAGAAATAATTAAATGTCAGACACATAAAGCAGTAGCAGGCTTAATGATGGAGCAACTAAAAGCTTACCGCTGGCGGTTTGTTGGTGGTGCAATAAGGAGGCAGACCGGTTTGAGCACAGAGATGCTCCGGTTCATTCAACATCTTCTTTACCGAGTCTGTAACTTCATCATCAGAGAGTTGGATTTTGGTGTGTCGGAGTGGGTCGTCGACACTATCAGTATACTGGCACATCAAACCGGGCGCCGCTCGAGGCGATATGCTCCATGATATCCAAAGCGTGCAAGGTCTATTCCCATCAAACCTTTGGCCATAAAAGCTCGAAGCTTGGGCGATTCGGGGCATATTTGCTTCTATCCTTGGCACTCAGTCTTTGTGGAAAAGGATGAGTGTTGCTCAGCCGTTCTGGACGGAAGCCAGGTAAGGGATTTTCATCCTCAGGAGAAGTATCTTTGCAATAAAACCAAGTCGCATTCCACTCCTTGGGGTGAGTATGGAGTTTGGCGTGGGGATAAGTGATCTCCTTCCTCTTTTGAATAGCCATGCCACCCAATTCAGTATTGGGGCCGTCGGTGAATTCAAGTCTAACGGTTTAAATGAAAGAGGTCTCTAAACAGTTCAACGAAGGTTCCTCTTGAAGATACACTTCAGATAGTACTTGAAAGTGGCATAAATTGGTGACGGAGTTGGGGCCAATATCCTGGAGACGGAGCTGAAAATTGGCTAACACGTCCGGTAAAATTTAGAACCGGCGGTTTGAAGCCCCGGCCGATGATCTGCGAAGACCACAACCTCTCCTTCACGGGGTGTAGGAGGACATTCCTCTCGAGGACCCTCCGATGGATTGTATCTTTATCATCTAAAGCGCCAATCGAGACTAGATCATCCAGCTGTGATTCGGTGACGCGAGAAGGAACCCAGTTGCATTCATACACTTGTTTGGCCATGGTAAGATCTACAAGAAATAGTTGATCCGGTTCAAGAGCATGCTTGGTACAATGTGTTGATCTAAACTACGATAAACCGGAGGAAGTGTCTATAAACCGGTTTTCTGTGATACGGTATCAGGTGGATTCTGGCGGTTCAACAAGGGGACTAATGATATATATGTGCCGGTTTAGCAGTTTTTTCCTATGGTGAGTTAAACCGCCTGATCTAGGCATTGGAAGCGATTGAAGCTATGGATAACTAAGTATGCAGAAACAAGTTTCACAAGATCCTATTATAGCTGCGGATCAAATGCGAGCTTATAGAAAACAGAAAATGTTTCAAGGAGTAAGGCAGAAACAGAAGTGAACTATGGAGCAGATATATATGCGGAAGATCCATGGGCTTAAGATGAGAAACTACAGCGGATGCGCAGGGATCACTATTAAATACAGCACAGGTTCATGGATTTGTTCAAAGTCAGAGAACAGATATGAATGCGTGAAGAACACAACATGGAACTGGAACCCTAAAGAACAGATCTAGGTCAAGAAGGGGAGAAAGCTTACCGGGAACGGAGAAGATGCGGAAGGACGCCGCAATGCTCGGGTACGTTCAGGTCGATGCAGCGGCCTGAGATGAGGCAGAGGTCGACGGCGGTGGCGGAGCTCCAAGACCAGCGGTGCGAGGAAGACGAAGAAGAGAAGGCGAAGGGAAAGGAAAGAAATGACCCTTCGGTCCTATTTATAAAGCAACCGAGCTATGTCAAGCGCGTGGATCCAGGAGCTGCTGTTAAAATAGGGCGTTATAAATGATAAAATTTCAGGATGACGTCATGCCGGTTTACAGTAACCAGAAGTGATGACGACGCGGCAGTTTACCAATCACTAGAAGATGTCCAAGATGCACGTTTTTGTGAAGGATTGACATGAACCAGTTCAAATCAATCTGGGGCCTAATGTTGGGGATATTACCACTAGGCGTAAACCGCAGCTGGGCGGGTTAACTTCATTAGTGGTATAAGCGAGAAAGGCCCAAGGCCTGTAGTCGGTTTAGAACTTGTAGCCGTAAACCGGCCTGATGTATAACTTGTATTGTAAGTTAGGAATAGAGAGATACCAACCGGGATACGAGTATGAACCGGTTGGGACTCTGTGAACCGATGGGCGTCACCCGTGTATATAAGGGGACGACCCGGCGACGGTTCAAAGAGAGACAACCACAACTCGAGCCTAGGCGAAGCTTATTTGCTCCCTAGCCATCGAGACCACATCAATTCCATCACAACTAAACGTAGGCTTTTACCTTCATCGAAGGGGCCGAACTAGTATAAAAATCCTCGTGTCTTTGTGTCCGCTTTAACCCCTTCAAGTAAACCCGTAGCGATGGCTCCATGACCAAGTCCTTTCGCTAGGACATCTGCCGTGACAAATCCACGACAGTATTGGATACCGACGATCGAATCTCGGGCAAGTAACATACCGATGACAAAGGGAACAACGTATGTTGTTATGCGGTCTGACCGATAAAGATCTTCGTAGAATATGTAGGAACCAATATGGGCATCCAGGCCCCGCTATTGGTTATTGATCGGAGACGTGTCTCGGTCATGTCTACATTGTTCTCGAACCGTAGGGTCCGCACGCTTAAAGTTACGATGACAGTTTCTTTATGAGTTTATGTATTTTGATGTACCGAAGATTGTTCGGAGTTCCGGATGTGATCACGGACATGACGAGGAGTCTCGAAATGGTCGAGACATAAAGATTGATATATTGGACAACTATATTCGGACACCGGAAGTGTTCCGGGTGATTTAGGAGAAAACAGGAATGCCGGAGGGGTTACCGGAACCCCCTGGGAGAGTTAATGGGCCACATGGGCCTTGGTGGGAAGAGAGAGGCGGCCGGTGGGTGGGCGCGCTCTCTCTCTCGGGTCTGAATTGGACTAGGAGGGGGGCGGCGCCCCCTCTTTCCTTCCCCCCTGTCCCCCTTCCTTCCCCTCCTAGTAGTAGGAAAGGAGGAGTCCTACTCCTACTAGGAGGAGGACTTCTCCTCCTGGCGCGCCCCCCTTGGGCCGGCCGGCCTCCCCCCTTGCTCCTTTATATACGGGGGCAGGGGTGCACCCCATAGACACACAAGTTGATCTTCGTGATCGTTCCTTAGCCGTGTGCGGTGCCCCCCTCCATGATATTACACCTCGGTCATATTGTAGCGGTGCTTAGGCGAAGCCCTGCGATGGTTGAACTTCAAGATCGTCACCACGCCATCGTCTTGTGGAACTCCTCCCGAAACTTTCTTTGGATCGGGCCGGGGTGCGTCATCGAGCTGTCGTGTGTCAAGAACTTCGGAGGTGCCGGAGTAAGGGTGCTTGGATCGGTTGGACCGGGAAGGCGTCGACTACTTCCTCTATGTTGCGTCAGCGCTTCGCTTGGTCTCGAGGGCGTGACTACACTCTCCCTCTCGTTGCTATGCATCACCATGATCTTGCGTGTGCGTAGGAAATTTTTGAAATTACTCGTTCCCCAACAAGTGGCATCCGAGCCTAGGTTTTATGGTTTGATATTATATGCACGAGTAGAACACAAGTGAGTTGTGGGCGATATAAGTCATACTGCTTACCAGCATGTCATACTTTGGTTCGACGGTATTGTTGGATGAAGCGGCCCGGACCGACATTACGCGTACGCTTACGCGAGACTGGTTCTACCGCCGTGCTTTGCACACAGGTGGCTGGCGGGTGTCAGTTTCTCCAACTTTAGTTGAACCGAGTGTGGCTACGCCCGGTCCTTGCGAAGGTTAAAACAGCACCAACTTGACAAACTATCGTTGTGGTTTTGATGCGTAGGTGAGATTGGTTATTCCTTAAGCCCGTAGCAGCCACGTAAAACTTGCAACAACAAAGTAGAGGATGTCTAACCTGTTTTTGCAGGGCATGTTGTGATGTGATATGGTCAAGACATGATGCTAAATTTTATTGTATGAGATGATCATGTTTTGTAACCGAGTTATCGGCAACTGACAGGAGCCATATGGTTGTCGCTTTATTGTATGCAATGCAATCGCCCTGTAATGCTTTACTTTATCACTAAGCGGTAGCGATAGTCGTAGAAGCATAAGATCAGCGAGACGACAAAGATGCTACGATGGAGATCAAAGGTGTCGCGCCGGTAACGATGGTGATCATGACAGTGCTTCGGAGATGGAGATCACAAGCACAAGATGATGATGGCCATATCATATCACTTATATTAATTGCATGTGATGTTTATCTTTTATGCATCTTATCTTGCTTTGATTGACGGTAGCATTTTAAGATGATCTCTCACTAATTATCAAGAAGTGTTCTCCTTTGAGTATGCATCGTTGCCAAAGTTAAATCGTGCCCGGACACCACGTGATGATCGGGTGTGATAAGCTCTCGTCCATCTACAACGGGTGCAAGCTAGTTTTTCACACGCAGAATACTAGGGTTAAACTTGACGAGCCTAGCATATGCGAGATATGGCCTCGGAACACGGAGACCGAAAGGTCGGCGTGAATCATATAGTAGATATGATCAACATAAGATGTTCACCATTGAAACTAATCCATTTCACGTGATGATCGGTTATGGTTTAGTTGAATTTGGATCACGTGATCACTTAGAGGATTAGAGGATGTCTATCTAAGTGGGAGTTCTTAAGTAATATGATTAATTGAACTTAAATTTATCATGAACTTAGTACTGATAGTATCTTGCTTGTCTATGTTGATTGTAGATAGATGGCCCGTCTTGTTGTTCCATTGAATTTTAATGCGTTCCTTGAGAAAGCAAAGTTGAAAGATGATGGTAGCAACTACGGACTGGGTCCGTAACTTGTGGATTATCCTCATTGCTGCCTGAAAAAGTTACGTCTGGAAGCACCGCTAGGTGCCAGGCCTGCTCCTGATGCAACTGACGACATTAAGAACGTCTGGCAGAGCAAAGCTGATGACTACTCGATAGTTCAATGTGCCATGCTTTACGGCTTAGAACCGGGACTTCAACGACGTTTTGAACGTCATGGAGCATATGAGATGTTCCAGGAGTTGAAGTTAATATTCCAGAAGAATGCCCGGATTGAGAGATATGAAGTCTCCAATAAGTTCTATAGCTGCAAGATGGAGGAGAATAGTTCTCTCAGTGAGCATATACTCAAGATGTCTCGGTATTGTAATCACTTGATTCAACTGGGAGTTACTCTTCCGGATGATAGCATCATTGACAAAATTCTCCAATCACTTCCACCAAGCTACAAGAGCTTCGTGATGAACTATAATATGCAAGGGATGGAGAAGACAATTCCCGAGCTCTTCGCAATGCTAAAGGTTGCGGAGGTAGAGATCAAGAAGGAGCATCAAGTGTTGATGGTCAACAAGACCACTAATTTCAAGAAAAAAGGCAAAGGGAAGAAGAAGGGGAACTTCAAGAAGAACATCAAGCAAGTTGCTGCTCAAGAGAAGAAACCCAAGTCTGGACCTAAGCTGAAACCGAGTGCTTCTCTGCAATCGATTTGGTCACTAGAAGCGGAACTGCCCCAAGTATTTGGCGGATAAGAAGGATGGCAAGGTGAAAAAAGGTATATGTGATATACATGTTATTGATGTGTACCTTACTAGAGCTCGCAGTAGCACCTGGGTATTTGATACTGGTTCTGTTGCTAATATTTGCAACTCCAAACAGGGACTACGGATTAAGCGAACACTAGCAAAGGACGAGGTGACGATGCGCGTGGGAAATGGTTCGAAAGTCGATGTGATCGCGGTCGGCACACTACCTCTACATCTACCTTCGGGATTAGTATTAGACCTAAATAATTGTTATTTGGTGCCAGCGTTGAACATGAACATTATATCTGGATCTTGTTTGATGCGAGACGGTTATTCATTTAAATCAGAGAATAATGGTTGTTCTATTTATATGAGTAATATCTTTTATGGTCATGCACCCTTGAAGAGTGGTCAATTTTTTATGAGTCTCGATAGTAGTGATACACATATTCATAATGTTGAAGCCAAAAGATGCAGAGTTGATAATGATAGTGCAACTTATTTGTGGCACTGCCATTTAGGTCATATCGGTGTAAAGCGCATGAAGAAACTCCATACTGATGGACTTTTGGAACCACTTGATTATGAATCACTTGGTACTTGCGAACCGTGCCTCATGGGCAAGATGACTAAAACGCCGTTCTCCGGTACTATGGAGAGAGCAACAGATTTGTTGGAAATCATACATACAGATTTATGTGGTCCGATGAATGTTGAGGCTCGTGGCGGATATCGTTATTTTCTCACCTTCACAGATGATTTAAGCAGATATGGGTATATCTACTTAATGAAGCATAAGTCTGAAACATTTGAAAAGTTCAAAGAATTTCAGAGTGAAGTTGAAAATCATCGTAATAAGAAAATAAAGTTTCTACGATCGATCGTGGAGGAGAATATTTGAGTTCTGAGTTTGGTCTACACTTGAAACAATGCGGAATAGTTTAGCAACTCACGCCACCCGAACACCACAACAGTAATGGTGTGTCGAGCGTCGAATCGTACTTTACTTGATATGGTGCGATCTATGATGTCTCTTACAGATTTACCGCTATTGTTTTGGGGTTATGCTTTAGAGACGGCCACATTCACATTAAATAGGGCACCATCAAAATCCGTTGAGGCGACACCTTATGAACTATGGTTTGGCAGAAACCAAAGTTGTCGTTTCTTAAAGTTTGGGGCTGCGATGCTTATGTGAAAAAGCTTCAACCTGATAAGCTCGAACCCAAATCGAAAATGTGTCTTCATAGGATACCCAAAGGAGACAGTTGGGTACACCTTCTATCACAAATCCGAAGGCAACACATTCGTTGCTAAGAATGGATCCTTTCTAGAGAGGAGTTTCTCTCGAAAGAAGTGAGTGGGAGGAAAGTAGAACTTGATGAGGTAATCTGTACCTGCTCCTTGTTGGAAAATAGTACATCACAGAACCGGTTTACGTGACGTCAAAACCAACTAGTGAGGAAGTTGATGATGATGATCATAGAACTTGAGACCAAGTTACTACGTAACCTTGTAGGTCAAACGAGTAAGATCCGCTTTGAGTTGTACGGTAATCCTATTCGGAAGTCATGCTACTAGATCATGATGAACCTCGAACTATGAAGAAGCGATGGTGAGCCCAGATTCCGCAAAATGGCTTGAAGCCATGAAATCTGAGATGGGATCCATGTATGAGAACAAAGTATGGACTTTGGTTGACTTGCCCGATGGTCGGCAAGCAATTGAGAATAAATTGATCTTCAAGAAGAAGAATGACGCTGACGGTAATGTTACTGTCTACAAAGCTCGACTTGTTGCAAAAGGTTTTCGACAAGTTCAAGGGATTGACTACGATGAGACCTTCTCACCCGTAGTGATGCTTAAGTCTATCCGAATAATGTTAGCAATTGCCGCATTTTATGATTATGAAATTTGGCAAATGGATGTAAAAACTGCATTCCTGAATGGGTTTCTGGAGGAAGAGTTGTATATGAGGCAACCAGAAGGTTTTATCGATCCAAAGGGAGCTAACAAAGTGTGCAAGCTCCAGCGATCCATTTATGGACTGGTGCAAGCCTCTCGGAGTTGGAATAAACGCTTTGATAGTGTGATCAAAGCATTTGGGTTTATACAGACTTTTGGAGAAGCATGTATTTACAAGAAAGTGAGTGGGAGCTCTGTAGCATTTCTAATATTATATGTGGATGACATATTATTGATTGGAAATGATATAGAATTTCTGGATAGCATAAAGGGATACTTGAATAAAAGTTTTTCAATGAAAGGCCTCGGTGAAGATGCTTACATATTGGGCATTAAGATCTATAGAGATAGATCAAAACGCTTAATTGGACTTTCACAAAGCACATACCTTGACAAAGTTTTGAAGAAGTTCAAAATGGATCAAGCAAAGAAAGGGTTCTTGCCTGTGTTACAGCGTGTGAAGTTGAGTAAGACTCAATGCCCGACCACTGCAGAAGATGAGAGAAAATGAAAGATGTTCCTATGCTTCAGCCATAGGCTCTATCATGTATGCAATGCTGTGTACGGACCTGATGTGTGCCTTGCTATAAGTTTAGCAGGGAGGTACCAAAGTAATCCAGGAGTGGATCACTGGACAGCGGTCAAGAACATCCTGAAGTACTTGAAAAGGACTAAGGATATGTTTCTTGTATATGGAGGTGACAAAGAGCTCATCGTAAACGGTTACGTTGATGCAAGCTTTAACACTGATCCGGACGATTCTAAATTGCAAACCGGATACGTGTTTACATTAAATGGTGGAGCTGTCAGTTGGTGCAGTTCAAAACAAAGCGTTGTGGCGGGATCTACGTGTGAAGCGGAATACATAGCTGCTTCGGAAGCAGCTAATGAAGGAGTCTGGATGAAGGAGTTCATATCCGATCTAGGTGTCATACCTAGTGCATCGGATCCAATGAAAATCTTTTGTGACAATACTAGAGCGATTGCCTTAGCGAAGGAATCCAGATTTCACAAGAGAACCAAGCACATCAAGAGACGCTTCAATTCCATCCGGGATCTAGTCCAAGTGGGAGACATAGAGATTTGCAAGATACATACGGATCTGAATGTTGCAGACCCGTTGACTAAGCCTCTTCCACAAGCAAAACATGATCATCACCAAGACTCCATGGGTGTTAGACTCATTACTGTGTAATCTAGATTATTGACTCTAGTACAAGTGGGAGACTAAAGGAAATATGCCCTAGAGGCAATAATAAAGTTATTATTTATTTCCTTATATCATGATAAATGTTTATTATTCATGCTAGAATTGTATTAATCGGAAACATAATACATGTGTGAATATATAGACAAACAGAGTGTCACTAGTATGCCTCTACTTGACTAGCTTGTTAATCAAAGATGTTTATGTTTCCTAACCATGGACAAAGAGTTGTTATTTGATTAACAGGATCACATCATTAGTTGAATGATCTGATTGACATGACCCATTCCGTTAGCTTAGCACCCGATCGTTTAGTATGTTTCTATTGCTTTCTTCATGACTTATACATGTTCCTATGAGTATGAGATTATGCAACTCCGTTTACGGAGGAACACTTTGTGTGCTACCAAACGTCACAACGAATCGGGTGATTATAAAGGTGCTCTCTGGTGTCTCCAAAGGTACTTGTTGGGTTGGCGTATTTCGAGATTAGGATTTGTCACTCCGAATGTCGGAGAGGTATCTCTGGGCCCTCTTGGTAATGCACATCACTTAAGCCTTGCAAGCATTGCAACTAATGAGTTAGTTGCGAGATGATGTATTATGGAACGAGTAAAGAGACTTGTCGGTAACGAGATTGAACTAGGTATTGGATACCGACGATCGAATCAAGGGCAAGTAACATACCGATGACAAAGGGAACAACGTATGTTGTTATGCGGTCTGACCGATAAAGATCTTCGTAGAATATGTAGGAACCAATATGGCATCCAGGTCCTGCTATTGGTTATTTACCAGAGACGTGTCTCGGTCATGTCTACATTGTTCTCGAACCGTAGAGTCCGCACGCTTAAAGTTACGATGACAGTTTCTTTATGAGTTTATGTATTTCGATGTACCAAAGGTTGTTCGGAGTTCCGGATGTGATCACGGACATGACGAGGAGTCTCGAAATGGTCGAGACATAAAGATTGATATATTGGACGACTATATTCGGACACCATAAGTGTTCCGGGTGATTTTGAAGAAAACAGGAGTGCCGGAGGGGTTACCGGAACCCCCCGGGAGAGTTAATGGGCCACATGGGCCTTGGTGGGAAGAGAGAGGGGCGGCCAGGGTGGGACACGCGCCCCTCTCCCTCTGGTCCGAGTGGACTAGGAGGCGGCGCCCCCTCTTCCTCCCCTCTCCCCTTCCTTCCCTCCTAGTAGGAGTAGGAAAGGAGGAGTCCTACTCCTACTAGGAGGAGGACTCCTCCTCTGGCGCCCCCTTGGGCGGCCGCCCGCCTTGCTCTTTTATATCTGAGGGCAGGGGCACCCCATAGACACACAAGTTGATCTTCGTGATCGTTCCTTAGCCGTGTCGGTGCCCCTTCCACGATATTACACCTCGGTCATATTGTAGCGGTGCTTAGGCGAAGCCTGCGATGGTTGAACATCAAGATCGTCACCATGCCGTCGTCTTGTGGAACTCCTCCCGAAGCTTTGCTGGATCGGAGCCGGGGTGCGTCATTGAGTTGTCGTGTGTCAAGAACTTCGGAGGTGCGAATAACGGTGCTTGGATCGGTTGGACCGGAAGGCGTCGACTACTTCCTCTCGTTGCGTCAGCGCTTCGCTTGATCTCGAGTGCGTAGACAACACTCTCCCCTCTCGTTGCTATGCATCACCATGATCTTGCGTGTGCGTAGGAAATTTTTTGAAATTACTACGTTCCCCAACAAAAAAGTGGTTGAGGGCTTTGGACAATATCACTAAGCATTTTGAGCAAGCAAGCCATTAAGCAACACCTCATCCCCTTTTAATAGTATTGGCTTTTCCAATGGACTCAATGTGTTCTTGGATCACTAAAAATAGAAAATGTAGAGTCCTGAGCTTTGAGCTTGAGCCAATCCTTTTGTCCTTAGCATCTTGAAGGGGTTCCACATCCTCTTGTCTATGCCACTCCACTGTTGGACTTATCTGAAATATAGATGAAAGTGTTAGTCCAACAAGAGATATGCAGACATTAATTACCAAAATCACCCATGGAGCACTTGTGCTTTCACCTTGCATGGTACATCGAGTTCCTGCGAGAGGAGGAGGAGCGCCTCGTCGAGCATGCAAAGAGCCTTACCGCTGTCGTGGTTGCAGCACACGCGGACGCAGAGGCGAGGAATCAGTCGATCTACGAGGAGAACCACCGCATCGAGAGGGGTCGTCTGGAGCGGTAGAGTGCGTTCGAGGTGAGCGTCGCTGAAGGTGCAGTAGGGGCAGGCACCGTATTGCAGTTGTCCAGTTCGTCGGTAGCCTCCTCCTCCTCTTCCTCTTACTGAGCGCGCTCGGCAGAGGAGAGACTACCAGAAGTAGTACAAAGCCCCTCGGTAGTAGTATTTAGGGGATATTTTGTTCAGTTCATCTGACTATACATGTGGTAAAACTGTACAACGTACTTAAAATTAGCTAGTATATATAGTTGAACTAGCTATTTCAGTACGTGGTTGGCAACAATTGCAAAAAAGTTTGGTCGGTTCAGCTGTAAAGTTGAACTGGTTGTATAAATTAAGCACTACTGCTTAATCTATGAATGAAATCTATGCTTAATTACTGAATTTAAGTTGCAAAAATTAGATAGTACTAGTGATTTTT
This sequence comes from Aegilops speltoides, assembly GCA_021437245.1. Taxonomy (NCBI): domain Eukaryota; kingdom Viridiplantae; phylum Streptophyta; class Magnoliopsida; order Poales; family Poaceae; genus Aegilops; species Aegilops speltoides. The sequence goes on from CM038143.1 coordinate 445,498,444, forward strand.
AGCTGCATATTTTGACAAATCGCAGTGTTACAAGGATTGACAAATGGCAGTGTTATTAGATCAACAAATGTCAATCTTTCTAGTTTGACAAATGACAATATACCCGATATGACAGATGCAAATCTTACCAAATTGTCTGTACGTGGTTGCACACGGGTCATTCGAAAAAACTGCTTGCGTTGAAGGGAGTTAATAATCCTGCTTGCCAAAAATTTTCTTGGCTTAGCACCGAAGTCTCGCTTTGCATACCTTATTCAATCTGAACCGTTTCTGTTGAAGAGATGCACAAATCCTGCGCAGCAAATTTTCCCTTGGCTTACTGCGGAAGACCATAGCTCTCACTTTGCATACAGGTGTTCTGTCTAAAATGTTTGCGATGAAGAGCTAAACAAATCCTGCTCGTCACATTTTCCCTTGGCTTACTAGGGAAGCTGTCAGTGTACATACGGGTGTTCTATCTAAAACGTTTGCGATGTTAGAGTGGTCGCTAGTTGTTTCAAAATGCCTTTGTTGACTGTCATTCGAGTGCGCCTTCTCTCAAAATGGACACGAAAATTAACACACCATGTCGGGTGCCATTCCATGATAGCATGCCAAGTTTCATGAATTTCAGACGAGTTTTGGATTTACTAGAATTTCAAAACAAAGTATCTCAACGTTTTGCCGGCAGTAAATTGTGCTCGTGTTTGAAATTCATTCCCATTTCTTGCATGGGACCTAAGCATGCACCCAAGGACACATATTTGATTTTTCAACCAATTTACATGCACTGGAGCTTGTGCATATAGTTCAAATTTGAATTATGCACATAAAATGCCTAGAAAACCCAGTTAATATATAAAAATGTCCAAACGAACCCTGAAAAATTCCAAAATTGAACAGAACACTCATGTTGTTCTATGTTGACACTAGAAAATTTTCGAAAGCACTAACAGGCAACGGGCATCGTTTTGTCCCTAAAGGTGGCACGTTCCCTACCGAAACCATCAAGCTTGTTGTGGGAAGCTCTGGTTCGTGATAAGCTTATACCCAAACCCGCCCCAAATGGGACAAAAAATTTACCATGGCATGTCGGGTGCCATTCCATGATAGCATGCCAGGTTTCACGAATTTCAGACGAGTTTTGGATTTACTAGAATTTAAAAACCAGGTATCTCAATGTTTGCGGCCGAGTGACGGTGGCAGGGTGTTTGACATTCATTCCCATTTCTTGCATGGGACCTAAGCATGAAACCAAGGACACATATTTGAATTTTTAACCAATCTATATGCGTTAAAGCACGTGCATGTAGTTCAAATTTGAATTATGCACATAAATGCATTGAAAACTCAATTAATGCGTAAGAAATGTGCTAACGAACCCCAAAAATTCCAATATTTAACACAACACTCATGTAGTTCTATGTTGACACTAGAGAAAAAAAAATTAAACAAGAAGAGGCAACGGCTACCATTTCGTCTAGAAAGGTGAAACATTCCCTATCGAAACCATCAGGTTTGTTGTGAGAAGCTCTGGTTTGTGAGAAGCTTATACCCAAACCTACCCCAAATGAGACAAAAAAATTTACGACGGCATGTTGATGCCGCTCCATGATAGCATGCCATGTTTCATGAATTATAGACGAGTTTTGGATTTACTAGAATTTAAAAAATCATGTATCTCAATGTTTGTGGCCGAGTGACGGCGGCAGGGTGCTTGACATTCATTCACATTTATTGCATGGGACCTAAGCATGCAACCAAGGAGACAGATTTGAATTTTCAACCAATTTATATCCATTAGAGCATGTGCATGTAGTTCGAATTTGAATTATGCACATAAATGCATTGAAAGGTCAATTAAAGAATAAAAATATCCTAACGAACCCCAAAAAATTTCAAAATTTAACACAACACTCATGTTGTTCTATATGTTGGCACTAGAGCAAAAATTGAAATCAAGAAGAGGCAACAGATATCATTTCGTCCAGAAAGGTGAAACGTTCCCTGCCGTAACCATGAGCCTTGTTGCAGAAGTTCTGGTTTGTGAGAAGCTTATACCCCAATCTACCCCAAATGGGACAATATTTTTACCACTGCATGTTGTTGCCGTTCCATGATAGCATGTCAAGTTTCATGAATTTCAGCCAATTTTTCCATTTAATAGAATTTTAAAACCATGTATCTCAATGTTAGCGGCCGAGCGACAATGGCAAAGGTGTTTGACATTCGTTCCCATTTCTTGCATGGGACCTAAGGTTGCAACCAAGGACACACATTTGTTTTTTCAACCCGTTTATATGCATTGGAGCATGTGCATGTAGTTCAAATTTGAATTATGCACATGAATGCATAGAAAACTCGGTTAATGTATAAAAATGTCCACGCGAACCCCGAAATATCCCAAAAACTGCAAACACTCATGTTGTTCTATGTTGACACGAGAATTTTTTTTGAAAGTAAGAAGATGCAACTAATATCGTTTCGTCCCAAGGTGGCACGTTCCCTATCGAAACCATCATGCTTGTTGTGAGAGAAGCTCTGGTTTCCGAGAAGATTATACCATAACCTGGCCCAAATGGAACAATATTTTTTACCCCAACATATTGATGCCGTTCCATGATAGCATGCCAAGGTTCATGAATTTCAGACGATTTTTGTATTACTAGAATTACAAAAGCAAGCACCTCAATGTTTGCCGGAGAGCCATGGTGCTGTGGTTTTGCATATCACTAGGACAATTGACATTAATAGAATTTACAATAACATCATTGCAATCTTTTCATTCAAGGAGCTATCATGAATCACTTTATAAATTTCTTCGTTTAACACTTCATCACAATTTTCAGATTCATGAATCTCAAGCAAAACTTCATAAAGATAATCTAGTGAACTCAATTCACTATCAATTGATTCATCATAATTGGATCTTTTGAAAAGATTATCAAGTGGATGAGGATCCATATCAATAAGTTTTTAGCAAGCAAAGATGCAAGCAAGTAGAAGACACATGACAACATAAGCAAAGAGGCAAACAAGAGATCTGACCAGAAAAAGGCAAACGGAAAAGAAGGTGAATAAAAAGGCAAATATTTGTGAAGTAGGGGAGATGAAAATGAGAGGGAAATGGCAAATAATGTAAATTTCAATGAGATGAGATTTGTGGTTAGGAACCTGATCAATGTTGATGATGTCTCCCCGGCAATGGCGCCAGAAATTCCTTCCGATGTCGCTTGAACTATGTCGGTGTTTCCCCAAAGAGGAAGGGGTGATGCAGCACAGATAAGGTAGGTATTTCCGTCAGTGATGAGACCAAGGCTATCGAACCAGTAGGAGAACCAAGCAACACTATGTAAACGGTACCTACACAGAAAGAGCAAATACTAGCAACCCGACGCGTAAGAGGGGTTGTCAATCCCTCCCGGGTAAAAGATAGATTTCTTTTGTAGTAGATTGGATAAATAGATCACGCAATAAAGCAAAATAAAATAAATAAAGGAAAAGTGCAGCAAGGTATTTTTGAGATTTTGGGATAACAGATCTGAAAATAAAGGCAAATAAAAAATAGATCTCGAAGGCAAATATTGTAAAGAATAGACCCGAGGGCCGTAGATTTCACTAGTGGCTTCTGTGAAGAAAAATAGCATATGGTGGGTAGATAAAGTACTATTGGGCAATTGATAGAACTTCAAATAATTATGACGATATTCAGGCAATGATCAATATATAGGCATCATGTCCAAGATTAGTAGACCAACTCCTGCCTCCATCCACTACTATTACTCTACACATCAACCGCTATCCAGCATGCATCTAATGTATTAAGTTCATGGAGAAACGGACTAATGAAATAAGAACAATGACATGATGTAGACAAGATCTATTTATGTAGGAATAGACGTCATCTTGTAGCAATGATACATACGTGTCATGTCCCCTTCTATCACTGGCATTGAGCACCGTAAGATCGAACCCATCACAAAGCAGCTCTTCCTATGGCAAGAAAAATTGATCTAGTTGGCCTAACTAACCAAAGATTCGAAGAAGAAATACGAGGCTATAAGTAATCATGCATATAAGAGATCAAAAGAAGACTCAAATAACTTTCATGGATAAAATAGATCTGATCATAAACTCAAAGTTCATCGGATCCCAACAAACACACCACAAAAAGAGTTACATCAAATAGATCTCCAAGAGACCATTGCATTGAGAATCAAAAGAGGGAGAGAGGAAGCCATATAGCTACTAACTACGGACCTGAAGGTCTACAATGAGCTACTCACGCATCATCCGAGAGGCACCAATGAGGATGTTGAACCCCTCCGTGATGTTTTGATTGGACCTGGTGTTTTTCGAACTTGTGGCAGCTGGAATTGTGTTTCGTCGACTGTCCCAGGATTTTTGGATTTTGGGGGTATTTATAGAACAAAGAGGCAGTGCGGGAGGTGGCCAAGGTGGGCACAACCCACCAGGGTGCGCCTGGGCCCCCAGGTGCTCCCAGGTGGGTTGTGCTCGCCTCTGAGCCCCCTCTGGTACTTCTTTCGCCCAACAATTGTCTTTTGGTCCAGAAAAACTCTCCAAAAAGTTTTGCTCCGATTTTCTGCGAAGTAAAAAACAAGCGAAAACAACAACTGGCACTGGGCACTATGTCAATAGGTTAGTCCCAAAAAATGATTGTAAAACATCCAAAATTGATAATATAACAATATGAAATAATAAAAAAATTATAGATACGTTGGAGACGTATCACTGGTTTGGACTAAACTGTAAATAAACCATAACTAACCGATCTAAATAAAAAAACCTAACTGTTCACGGGATCTAATCTAAGACGTTATATTGAAATCGAATGGAGAAGGCGGCGGCGGCTTATAGTGACGGGCCACGACGTCGCGGATGGCTCGGGCGACGGTGGCGGGGCTCCTCCGGCGGTCGGCAGCGGTGGCAGAGGTGTCAGGGAGATGCAGCTCGGCGGGGACGTCACAGGGGTGGGGTCGGTGATGGACGTGGTCAAAGGACGGCGTCGAGGCAAGGTAGGAGATGCTCAGGTGGTTGGTGCGCTCTGGCGAGAGCTTGGCGACGTCGAAGCGCGGCTGTGGTCGCTCATGTGCATCACGAAGATGTCAAACAGGACCGCAAGAAACTGGGCCGATGGTCGAAGGTTTAGGGGCGGAGAGGGCTCACCGGCGTTGGAGACAATGACGAACAACAGCGGCGGTCGCGAGATTGGGACAGAGAGGGCAAGCGAGGTGTTGGGTTTTTCGACATGGGGTTTAGGGGGTTCGGTTGAGGTGGTTGAGGGGTATTTATAGGACAAAGACTTGGAGGAGGAGGTGCGCTCCGGTGTGTGCGGGATACGGGCGGCTGTTGCGGGAGAACGGAGACAACGTGGGCCCTGTCGGTCAGCGAGCGTGGGAATGGCAGCGGTGGTCAGGCGACCGGTCTGTAGTGGACTCGAGCGCAGGGGCAGGCCGTTGCGTAGGTGGCTGGGCCGCTCGGCTATTAGTTTGGCCGGCCTGGCGCCGACTGCGTTTTTTTATTTTGACAAAAAAAATATGTATATAGGAAAAGTAAAAAATAATTTTATATAGACAATAAATGTATCAAAATTCTCAGAAAAATAAATCCTAAATGGTGAACTATTTTTGAGAGGCAAAATCCAAACTTTATAAAAATATTTTTTTTGAAAATTCCAAATAAAACCCAATTTGAATTCAAATAATTTTGGCATTATTTTCTCCTAACTTTTTGAGGTGTCATGTTACCTCCTCTCATACTTTTGATTAAATTATTTGTCAGAAATTTTTGAAATGTATTTCGAATGCCAGTTTGAAGTGAATTTTAATTCAAACAGAAAATATTCAAATGCCTTTGTGTTTTTTCAAATTCCACCACAGTCAAACAAAATGCAATAGATGCTTAGCTAAAAGTGTGAAACATTCCAAATTGAAAATTTGGGATGTTACAAAAGCAAACTAGGGTGGTGCTTTGCGGCAGTCTGAACCGCCGCCATGTAGGACTCTGACACCCCCGGCTGACTCAAATCCTCCCTCCCGGTCTCATCTCTTCCACTCCACCTCTGCTTCCCCTTTCTTTGCATCCACATCCTCCTGGTCTGATGATGCCCCTGTACCTCCCCTACTGCCGCCCAGACATTGTCGGACGTCAGCAACACCCACACGATCGATTGCCTTGTACTACGGTGTCATCCAACGAGGATCCATCCGCAGCTAGGTACCCTCCGGTCGCTTGTCGACGCAGTCCATGGTGGGTACCACACCCGAACGGTATTCGATCAAATCCCATTGAGCTTATTTTGAACTTCATGTCATTTTTAAAGAAAGGTAGCGGTGTACTCGATGAAGGAGGATGAGTTGTTGTGTGATGCGTAGTTGGCCGTATCTACTGAATTCGCAGGCAGGAACAGAAGAGGGTGGAGGGTCTCTTGGAAGCACGTGTGTGGTTTGTTTCACGCATGAAAGCAAATTGCGCCCTATGACATGCACATCATCCATGAATGCAATGTCAAGTCATTAGCATATCGATGGTACACCATTCTAAACTCCGTCATGAAGTTTTGTGCCACAATTGATCAACTGGAGAAAATGTGGTCATTGCGCGCGGTAACCATGGAAATGATAAGTTTTGTTTCTTCTTGCTCGACATGTTGATTGATTCGATCATCCACGCAATATTATTGTGTACGTTTTGTAGCATGCATGCGCTATCATGATATACTACACGTCAGAGGGCAGACCATTCACACACATACACTGTTGGATGAAGCTCAAGTGGCAGTATGTGTGGGGCAACATGATACATCCATGAAGAACTTGTTGAACATCCAGTTAATCTCGTTCAGTTTGAACTATTGGTGTAAAAGACATATTTGCATGCTATTTATGGACGATTTGTGTTATCTTCTATCCAAATTTTGCTGAATTCCATAGTGTTTGATGAAAACTGTCTGGTTAGTTGAAATATAGTTTGAAATGTATGCAGCTAAGGTTGGATGTTAGCCCCAGCATCAATGTCCATGGAATAGTCCCCCGGTCCGCAGACGGATGCGGTGTTCAGTTTGGAGCTCAACGTTGAAGATGCCCTAATATTTGGACCGGACAATCACCTTTTTCCCCATCATGCCGGCCTATACAAAACCATTTCTTTTTTGGATCATCCCTTAGAGCATCTACAACCGGAATTGCGTAATTCGGGTCCCTATATGGTCGCGGAAGCGCCTGAATGCAGTTGCGGACAACGTCAGGCAGGTCCTCTTTTGGCCCTCTCCACAACCACACTCCCCAAATCTCGATACCCAAATCCATGCAAATCCTTGCACAACGATCATATAATGCAAATTCATCAATACATTCAATGATACAAATATATTGTAGCCCAATCAACTACAGTACATGCCAAAATAAAATTCAACAGTTCATACATAGATAAACGATACAAGAATGAATCAATGACTTCAATCCTCATGGTCATTAATCCTCTTCTTCATGCGGGGCAGACACTTCTTCCCTTCCGGATCAAATAGGTTGATGTCCTGCATCACGATCCTTGACTCTTCCGTCTCTGTTGCATGGTGCAACCTCTCTTTATCGAGCTCAAGATCACACATTGTCATCGTTTCCTCAAGCTCCCATTTTGCAACATGAGTTTGTTTCTCCATATCCACCTTCTCCTGCTCCAAGGCCAATCTTTGTCGGTCGAACTCCATCTTCTCCATTTGCACATCAATGAACATCTTGTGCCTCTCCTCCTTCTTCACCTCCTTGGCATAAAAAATGCACGTCCAAGTGGCAGATATTTTGTTTGCTGCACCTTCACGCGCTACCTTTCCTTCTCCTAGTTATTCCCCATCACTTGCCAGTTTCTTTTTTGCATGATTGGTTGTATTTTGAACGCAATAGTTTCTTCTTCCCCTTCCGCATCCACTCCAATTGATTGAGCTGAGCTCGACCATTTTTTTTCATCATCTACATGTCGTTCTGAATTTACTTTAGGATGGTATGCTACTTGGGTATCCTATTCAATTTCATCCAACGATGAGAAAAAGTGAATGGTTTCTTCTCCACTTGATGGTACAAAGCCTCTGCCAAAGTTGCATGGTTTTGAATTCTAATGTTGCTTTGGTTTCGGCCTAAAACTTGTTTGAGATAGCCAACAAATTTGCTAAAGGCCTCTTGCATGAACGACCTTCAATGTTGAAGAGAACACGAAACACGGTTGGTGCATACTGGGTGTGGTTGCACATAGTGTTTTTTCTCATGATAAAGTTGCCAAATTTTCTCCCAATATTTCTTGCCTTTTTGCTCGGTTCAACAAATCAGATCCATGCTAGTGTTGCACCAACTTTCACATAACAAAATATGTTCAAATTATGTGAATACCGGACCCCTCAGCTTGTAAACTTTGGCAGCTTTCTTCTTCTTTTTAGTGTGTGACGTTCGCCCAACTTCAAATACTGAGGAATTGGTATCCTCCATGGTGAATTGCAAAGACTCTTGACCATGATTTATCATATCATGCAATATTTATTCCTAGAATATGCATTACAATTTAACCATTGTACTACTAATACGATCTTATAATATGTGCAACAAAAGGAGCTATGGATGCAAATCTGAAAACGGTCAAAATTTATACCCAGTCTTGGGCGGGCATTCCTTCGAACATGTAGTGGGCATAACTAACACCTGCATTACCTGAGGACGCCCGATGCACTTCGACTTCCGACGAGTCCGCCATCATGTCCTTGTTGGGGACGGCTTGAGAAAATCTCAAATCCGGGATGCCCTTCCACTTGGAGGGCATGATGCAGTCGGGAAACAACGACAAATACATGGTCTTTGTAGCCACGACCGACAGATTGGGGAGGGTCGCGTCCATGTCCTATGCAGTATCCTTCGCCGCCAACGTAACAAGGTCGTGTCCGCAACTGCCTACACAACCGCTATCTTCTCCGCCGCCTCATGCTCGCGCTGCCTCCGGTGGCACTCCTTTCGGGCAAGGTTCTCCTCCTTGCAAAGATGCAAAGCCAGGCCGGGAACCCCGACTAATTCTGCCGAGGCATCATCTGTGACCATGGAGGCGGGAAGGACCGTTGGCGATGAGACGAAGGACGGCGGGCAGGGATGGCTAGCAAGAAGGTGGTGGACAGCTGCGCGGCGGCGGGAGAAATGGAGGATGGAGGTAGGAGGAATTTGGTCGATGCAGAGAAGTACTCAGATTGGTTCTTATTTGGGATGGGTCCGCCTTGATAGAGCCGACGTGGCGGGCGTGCCCGGGCCTCCCCATATCCGCTCCAAATATGGGCCGGATATGGGGAGTGCCAGTCAGTCCAAACGTTTGGGCTGGCTATTGGGCGCCCAGTTGGATGGCGTTTTTATGTCCGCTGACCGAGCAGACCAGATTGGCTCACGTTTGCATGCATGCATAGTTACCAATAAACAAATACTCCAATCCGTCCTTAAAGGGCGGCGGCGGGGGAACCCTAGATCGAGTGCACCGCCCCCTCCCCACCTTGCTCCCCACCTCGCGACCAACGGAGGAGCGGCCGGCGAAGCCCGCGCCGGCTCCCAGGACGGTGGCGGCGGGGCGATTCGGCTGGATCTAGCCCCCCACCTCCCCCTGCCCCCCCCCCCCCGCATGATGTGGTGCCGGCTCCTCGAGAGCGGCTCGCCGGCGGCGGCGGCGCTTCTCACCCGCGATGGTGTTACCCCGGCTGGGCCCCCTGGAGCCTCGCCCTACCACCACCACCTCACGTTGGAGCCCCCCTTCCTTCCATGGCCCCAGATCGGATCTTGCATCCTATGGGCTCTCCCTCCCGTCCAGCTGCTGCGGCCCCTCCTGCCACTCCGGCATGGCGGCGCGACCTTGCCTGCGGTGACCTTCCCTTGTCTGCCTCCTGTCTCCCGTGGGCGTAGCTCTTGCTGCTGCTGATTGGGGCGGGTGAGGCCTTCGGGTGAGGTGGCCGGGCAGGCCGGGGCTCGGTCTTGCCTCGGCGCAAGCCACCCTCCATCCCTGACGGCGCCTCCTCCGAGCTACGGCAACAACTTGTGTATGTGTGATCACGGCGTCCTTTGCCAGGCGGCTGAAGTTTCACGGTGGTTCTTGGTCGGCACTGCTCCAGTCCCGGCGTCCACGGACCTGCGTTCTCCAGTGTCCTTAGTCTGCCGGTGTCTCCACTGGCGCGGTCTCGGCCCCGGCGAACAAGTTGCCGCGTCCCTTCCAGCATCTTCGGTTTGCCGGTCCTAGTGGCTACGCCTCCAGCAACACGGAGCTGCGCCCCCTTCCGGCTCCGGTTTGCCGGCGGCGCCGGCCGCCACCCTACCACCCGTGTCGGCCCTCTGCCCCGCTGCCTCTCCAACCCCATCCACCATGCCATCGGTTGCAAGGCTCGTGTTTTTGTCGGCGGCAGGTGCAGCCCCACCCTCCTTCTGAGGTAGCGGTCGACAGGCATGTTGACTCCGGCATCTTCGGATCCTGATCTTGTAGATATGGGATTGCTCGGACTCAGGCCAGGCGAAAGCCATGCTCGGCTTGCCGATGCTGGCAGCGGCGACACCCGCGGATGTCGTTTCCCTTCCTGGAGGCGCTGCCATGGCCTTTATCCGAGCCCCTCTTCGAGCATCAGGGGAAACCCTAGGTCCGGCTTGTCGGATCGGATGGCGACTGCGTCGCGACGTCGTTCCCCTTCTTGAAGGCGCTATCTTGCTCGCTCACGGAGTCTCCGGTGTTGGAATTGGAGATGTTTGACATCGTGCTCATTTAGTCTGCTTCTGTAGTCTTAGGTTTGGTGGGTTTAGCTGTGTGTTTCTTCCTGCTTGGGCTGAGCACCCCTTCTCTCTGCTCCGGGCACCATGCGCATGCCTCCTTGTGTATGTCATGTGTTGTATCTTCGGTTGTACTCATTCTCCTTCTAGCTATCAACAAAAAGATACGCAATCTTTGCGTATTCGCGAAAAAAAAATCCGTCCTTAAATATAAGTCTTTTTAGAAATTTTAACACCAGTGCGGCGCTTCTGCTCCCGAGCTCATCTGCACCTGCCCTGACGAAAAAAAATCAAAACAAAAACTAAAAAAATTCAAGACATTCCAATTTTTTTTGTGGTAGATAAGTTTATGCGTGAGGTGCGCTACAACTTTCAACTCATTTGGACATCTGAGGAACTCTCAGCAAAAAAGACAAATTCAGGGTCTATAAAAAAGTTTACTGTTCACAGACTGTTCTAACCCGATTTGTTTCTTTTTTGCTGAGAGCTTCTCAGGTGTCCAAATAAGTTGAAATTTAAAGCGAATCTCATGCATAAAATTATCTATGACACAAAAAAATTGGATTTTTTTTGAATTTTTTAGTATTTATTTTGATTTTTTCTGACCGGATGCAGATGAGCCCGGGCACCGAATTGGGTTTTCGACTACATACGAATGAATGTTGACGTGTTTTAGTGTAGATTTACTCATTTTGCTTCCTACCTGGTTCATACAAAATCTCTAAGAAACATATATTTGGGAACCGAGGGAGTACATAGGACATGCAGTGCATGCATGCATTCGGCCTATTCCCAGACATGAAATACATGCATGCATTTTGCTCGAACGATATGGTTGCGTGGCGTCCCAAAGAAAGACGAAAGGCCTATTTCCATACATGAAATGCATGCAGGCATTTTGCCCGAACCGATGGTTGCGTGACGTCCCGAAGAAAGACGAAAGGAAGCTTCCTTCGGGTTGCTTGAACGGCTTGCTTGAACCGATTAGTTGTATGATGAATCCTAAAGGCCGCGCGCGTCTCTGCCTGCTTTTTGGCAGAAGCCAGTGTGACGTTTTTTGCTTTTTGATTTGTTTATTATCTGACCGGCATCTCGCCCTGTGTGCGCCTTGCGTTTCCTCCCTGTCTCACTCACATCGCGTGCTCCACTCCAGTCACACGTGCTCTACACGACCACTCTCTTCATCCTAAAATAAGTGTCTCAATTTTATACTTTTTACAAAGTTAGTACAAAGTTAACACATTTATTTTAAGACAGTGGGAGTATATATTTTTACAGTCCAGCCTGGTAACGCGGGATCCATTCACGCTTGAGTACAAGTTTGGACAAGATAAATTGACCGAAATTTTCTAATTAATAATCTAATTCTTTACTCCAAACATTATTTTGTTATTGTGTTTGCCAACACCACCCCTGTTCCCCCAACTTCAAACGCAGCGACACGGCAAGAAGAACTCCCGTACCACAAGCATGATACCGAACTTCAAACGTACAGGGGAAAAAAGAAGGATTAGTCTATGGACAGTGTAGAAAGACATAGAAAAAAATGGACGTCATTTTTAGTCTTCTTTTTCCTATGTGTAGATTGAATTTAAATATGAAATTATGTGGGAGACTGGAGGAGACATCTTTTGTCAACCTGGTAAAGTTTACTAAAATATGGGACATTGGCCGAGCATTAGGAGGAGGGTCCAAGCCTAACTAGCTACCAACAAGCCATGTACATGGGTTTTTCTTCTACCTTTTTTTAGAATTTCCGTGTACCATTAAATATATACCAAATTAAATTACAACAAGAACTCGCGAAAACCACAAGAGAAAATGAGAGAGGACAGATGTCTAGAAACATTTGCAAGAAAACTCCATTGAAGCGGATTTTAGCAACCACCATCCTGACCACTTGCCATCTTCGGAGACGAAGAAGCACGGTCGCCCCATGAGGACTTTGTGAGCCGAAAAAGAGGTCTGCCGCCGGCAAGGCCACTGTCGATATGGCACGTCGATCGGGATCATCCTCATGCTCCTTGCAACCTGGATCCACCACATGTCGTCGACATAGAATGCTGGCCCACTAGCCTCCAACTTTGTTATTGGACCCTTCATTGTTCCCCGACAAGAAGAAGACACCACATGAGACAGAATCCGCCACAGACACAACAAACACCACGAGATCCATCGCACCAAGGAAACGATGGAGTAAGGTACCGACTGATCCCTCGAGTTCACCACTAGGGGCGTCGTCGAGATGGGTTGACATCAGGGAAAATTTATTCCAAAAGCCGTTGTCACCTCTATCCTTTCATCATCACACTAATCCTAACACCATATCTACAGGAAAGCAGAGAGCCCAGGTTCCCCCACCCTTCCATCGTCGAACCAGAGACCAGAGCGGAAGAGAACCCATAGCCTCGTCGGCAGAGCGGGGGAAGGTTCGTCGTCTCCCTAATTGCCTTCTTTCCAAGACCAGAGGGAGCAAACCGGTTAGTAAATTGCGAGCCATTGAAATATCTCGATCCTCAAAGAAAAATTGAAGAAGCATGGCCACGACTAGGACCATCATTATTCCCTACTAGAGGACAGTTGACATGGTAACACCTATATCATAGAGTAACGACAAGACAATACCGTTTACCGCTGCATTATATCATAGAGTAACGACAAACCAATACACATGAAAGACATTTTTTGGACCCCATTTCTAGTTAGGCTTGTCTCTTTTTCATATGTGAAGATCGAATTTAAATATGAATTCCGTGGGACTCTAGGCACATCTTTCGTCAATCTACACTACAAAAAAATGAGATCAAGCATTGGTAGCGCTACAACCCCCCACACACACACACACACACCGCCCCCCAACACACATCAATAACTCGACATGGGCTTGGCCTACGGTTGAATTGAGTAGGGGTCAAGCCAAACTGGTAGCCAACAAGCCATGTGCATGGGGTTTTCATATACCTTGCCAACATTGTGAGCCATCGAAATAACTTGGCCCTCAAAGAAAAATCGCAGAGAAGCATGGGCACCACGGCTATGTCCATCATTATTCCCTGCCAGTGGACGTTGAAATGGTGACACCTATATGAGTAACGATGGACCCATACCGGTTACCATTAATAAAAAATGCCGTCAATAATTCTTAGCCATGAACATGCATAGCTTAAATGTCGGTTGGTTGCGTTCCCATTAGCGAGCAAAAACGCTCATCGTACCATTTTATTTCTCTTGTGGATATGTAACGTCATAACAATTATGTATCCATCAGATTATACTCTAGATAGATACACAACAGTACCCGACAAGAACAAGTCACACGTAATGATTTGTCGCTTTTCATTGATCGTGGTTGCGATTTAGCCGACACAAAAAGAACAAGTTACATATTCTAATTTGTGTCGTTTTCGTAGATCCCTTAGGCCTATAACGATCCACTCATTTTTTGATACACATGTAACTGTATTGGACAAAGAATTGACAAGATCAATGACACTTTTGCATGAATCTTTATATAGTAAGAATCTAATCAAATTATCCATTTGTGATTCTGGATGCCTATTATACAAATTTGGCGCGGTAAAGATTTAGCACTCATTTGTAATTAACTATGAAGTCCAAAAACTTGTGCTTCTGGAATAGATTAAAAAAACTGTAATAATTATTTGTGTTGAGTTTTTCTAAAATTGATCTGAAAATAATTAAAACTTTTACATGCACATCAAATAATTGATTAAATAGAAATTGATTGAAATTTCAGGCAAATAATTATTTGTATCAAATGAGCTTGCCTATGGCACTGTAACCTCTAACAATGCAAATAAAAATGAGCTAATATCTGTGGAATATTAATTGTAAGCCAATGTATTAATTTTTACGATCGAATTCCACTCGAAGAAGCAATCTCAAATTGACCACAAAATAAGAATTCCACTGGAAAAAGTTTCCATTGGGATATCACTGGCATGAGCCATTTATGCGCATACGGACATTAGTTACATTTGGAAGTTTGTATGGAGCAGCGCCTCACTGTCAGCTGTAACAAACTCGTCATCCAAACTGGCTCCACCGTTTTTTTTTTTTTTTAGAGAGAGTCTGCCCTCCGCCCCACTGAGATGTACCGATAGCCCGGGACCCACTGCGCAACAGCTGACCTCCTGAGCACGTCGCTACGCCCGGTCTACATGGGCTGCCAGAGACAGAAATGGGATCCGACGGCCGATCTTCACCGCTCCCGTGTGCCGCTGTGGAATATGTATGCTTGGAACGTCATATTCTAGGAAGGTTTCGGGCCGTCGGGTGGAAGTGGGTTAGATGATGAACGGCTGGGGCGCCACTTCCTCCTCTATATGATGCGGGTCCCTGGATCTTCGTCTCGACAGCGACTTGCTTCTCCCCAGTGTCAGACCCTTCCTCTATCTCTCTCTCTCTCGCCCGATTCCTCCGGAATTCCACACCCTTCCCAGCTCCTGCCTTGCTTCCGATCTCCCGCCGAGCGGATGGCGTCGTTGGGGGACATGCTTTCGAACCAGGAGCTGGCGGCGGAAGAGCATGGGAGGTTCGAAAGGTACACCCCGAGCTCTGCCCATGGTTTTTCCCACTTCCAGCAAGCTGACAGCGCTCCGACCGGAGTCCCCGACACGGGATCGCTTGTTTCCGGCTTCGGCATACCTCCCTCCACCTTCATCGTGCCGGAGGGTACCCACGCCGCCGCCGGTTATGGCGCTGAGGCCGTCCCGGTGGAGATCCCCGTGGTCCAGCGACAAAGATCTGCCTCCAGGAACCCTCAGGCGCTGCACAGAGGACCGTGGACCGAGGAAGAGGACGAGTACGTGAAACAGATGGATCTGATTCGTTTTTCTAGCAGCTTGATCTCGCGGAATGCATGCTGTTCTGCTTAATTGATCAATGTGCTTCCTTGTTTGCAGACTTCTCAGGAGATTGGTAGATGAGCATGGAGAGCACAAGTGGGCGACCATTTGCAAGCACCTCCCGGGACGGATCGGCAAGCAGTGCCGTGAGCGATGGACAAATCAACTACGCCCCGGCATCAAGGTGATGCATGCATCGCAGCTTATAGTCTTGATTTGATTTTAATTAGGTGAAATCTTCCATGGATCTATATGATTCGGAAGTCTAAATTGTTTTAGTTTAGTTTTTACTACGTTCGAAGCATGCTGAACTTTTGGTCGTACAATTACGACAGTGGGTGTTATGTGAGAGAGGAAGAACAAATAGTTCGTCATATATGCTGCATGCTTTATTTTAATCATTAAGTGCGCCAATTTCCTCATCAATGAGTAATTCTGTCCGTGGCCATTAGGAAGAGATTTGGGGGAGACAATGGTGAAACATTAGTTTCTTTTAGAATTGCAGATGCATGAGCGTCTGAAAATCGTGCAAGTTCAGTTTGAAAATAATTATTAAAATCCCCGCGAATCTCCTGCCTACACTCCGCAAACCTAATCTTTGGAGAATTATTATTTCCGAGTATGAATTAATTGCACTCATTAGTTTGTACATGCCATGAATTTCACATGAGTTTCTAAAGTCGTCGTGGGGGTGTGGGTGCGTTGGCTGACGAATCGGATGTGACTCGTGATGTCAATGGTGGTACGCTATAATCGTAGCAGTAATATTTCCAGTATGATATTCAATTCAATCACACTTGATTGTGCCAATTATCTCGAGGCATTAACTTTGCTTCACATAATCACATTCCAGAAGGACCACATCTGGACTGAGGCGGACGACATACTGCTGATCGACGCGCACAAGATCCACGGTAACCATTGGTTGACGATCGCGAGGTACCTTCCCGGCCGGTCGGAGAACGCCGTCAAGAATCACTGGAACGCTACAAAGCGGAGCCTCAAGTCGAAGCGCCGGTTGAAGAAGAAGACGAGCCAACAGGCCGCTCCGGGCCAGTTCACCCTCCTCGAGGAGTACATCCGCGACAAAGTGACGGCTGACGAGAACGTGGCGCCACCGTCTCCGTCGTCCGGCCTCGGGTATGACGGCCAGGTCGTTCCAAATGGCGCTGCAGTGCTGGCCATCTCCAGCCCACCAGGGATGGGCATGTACATCCACCCAGCCAACGCGGCTGCTGGATCATTGTCCCAGGGAGGGATGATGAACCTGAGCTCGCCGTTGCCGGACCTCAACGCCTACGGCGGCGAGATGCAGGAGCGATACTACTATCCGCCCCACAGCAACAACAACAACATGCTGCACCATGGACCAGAGCCGGCTTTTCAGCAGATGTTTAGTGCACAGGGACGCATGCATTCTGCATGCACGAACCTGAACTTGTTCCCGCCCCCCCAGCACCTCAGTGGCGGCTACTACGACAGCGAGACGGGCTGCAGCAGCGCCGGTGGGAGCGGCGATCTGGACGAAGACGTGGTCGAGATGGCCTCCAGGGAGTTCCAGACGTCCGAGGCGGAGGCCACACTGGACCTCACTAGCTTCAACTAAGAGGGTCCGTCCACCGGATCGATCCAGTACCGTATCCGTTCATTTTAGTTTGTCGTTTTTACCTTTCCGAACATCTGAGTTTGTCGTTCGTTCAATCAGCTGCTGTTGTATACTACGCCCGAAGAACACACCTGTGTGTTTGTGCGGCTTGGCATGCATGTATCTTTATTTTTCGTATTCTGAGTACTTTGTCAAAGTAACTTTTACCAGACAATTTGTTGGAGAACCTTTGTTGCACCTGTGTTTGTTTCCAGAGATAGCTATTCAGCCTACGGATTTCTGTTTCCGACATTATACATTTCTGTTTCCGTATTCTGAGTACTATGTAAAAGTACCTTCTGCCGAACAATTTGTCGGAGAATCTTTGTTGTACCTGTGTTTGTTTATAGAGATAGCGATCCACCGTATGGATTTCTGTTTCCGACATTATGTTGGCAATATAAGCAATTTACCATATGATTTTATTAACAGAAATAGTAGATAAAACATGACTATTATAGTAGAGTGAAGGCAAATAGCATCTGCAAATGTGAACTAGAACAGAACATATGTAGAACAAGAAAGGATAGAGCAAGAAACTGTGGCATGATCTTAAACAGAGAGAACACAAAGACGTACGGAGCAATGGCAGAAGCATTGGTCTTGGGGTCAATGTCCTTGCCAGCCATGTCGTCGAAGAGGTTGTCGGTGTCCGGAGCATCCGTGAACCCAAAAACCTTATCACCCTTCTCACGCACATGACTCGAGAAGGCCGTAGCAGTAGCTAGACAATGGCTCGGCGCATTCCAGCAACCCGCGGGGGGCGGCGGAGGGGAGCGCGCATGTATGTCTCTCTGGTTCTCATGCTCATACATGTGGAGAAACAACCTCCCTTGTAAGGAGATTCAATTCCTACCAAACTAGCAATGTGAGACTAAACTTTAGTCTCACCTCTTTTCTTCCATAAATGGGCTAAGTGGGCCTCTAGGATTTATTAGAAATTTCTGCAAATGTTATTGGGCTGGCCCAAAACTAGATTAAATTACAGCACATTATACTTCGTCAGCACTGTTGGGTTGTGTGTGGAGCAATGCACTGGGGTGTGTGGCTTTGGTTAGGTGACAGGGCCTCGCGGGCGAAGGAGATTATAGAGTCGGTTGTGTGGCTGCATGCCTCACCGGTGGTTGAATTCTCTCTCCCTTGGCAAATGATTTATTTTGTATGCATGCTCCCTATACATCTTCATTTCGTCATTAACTAATTATGGAATAATTTATTTATTTTGCGATGTTAACTTCCAATCTATTAATCAATTGTCAAGGTAGTATAAAGAATACCAGAAGTAAAAAATACATCTAGGTTCGTATACCACCTAGCGACGACTACTAGCACTGGAGTGAGCCGAAGGCGCACCGCCGTTTTCGCCCCTCCCTCAGAATAGCCGGGCAAATCTTATTGTAGTAGACAATCGGAAAGTCATCGAGGTAAGGCCCCATAGGACCAGTGCGTCAGAATAGCAATCGCCGCCGATGAAGGGAAACACAGATCAGAAGGATCCAACCTTTAGACACACGAATACAAACGAACGAAGGCGTGGATCCATCGAAGACAAGCATCGACCGAATCCCGCGATACCCGCCGGAGAAAAATCTACACATGCCCTCTGACGATGCTCGAAACATCATCGGGACGGGAACAAGGCGGGGAGAACCTTATCCATCTTTAGAGAGCCGCCGCCGCCTCGTCTCTCTGAGAAGGACATAAACGCTAACAAAACTCAAACGAGTGTGAAAAATGAAGCTCTGCACATTCTTTTGGAAGAGTCGGTTGTGCAGATCTACTTTCAGGAGAGTTTCCAGAACTGATTGTGATCACGAGAATCTTAAAGGGGATAGCGCATCCAAATCGGCCACGAACAAGGTGCAACCGATATCGAAGAGCAGTTCAAGGGCTACTGACGCGTGGCCCGTCATAGCGGAAGCTGGCTTGAGTAGGTCGGCTTGTGCCATCTAGGTCGGTTTATGCCCTTGGCAGACGTCTCTATCTGTGGTCCCAATAGAGTGAAGGACTTAGAAGTCTTGGAGTATATGACAAGGAAGCCGACATCTAGGAGGACTCCTCCACGATTCTACCGACTAGGATCCTGTAAACCATAGACTTCGGTATCCATATAGGCCTAGGCTAGGCTAGTGATAATGACATAACCAAGAGACTATTCCTAATCTCTCTATCACCATTCTACACCGCTATACATCAATCAACACAACACGAGCAGGAAGTAGGGTTTTAACTCGACCCCGAGGGCTTGCACCTAAGTAAACCGCCTCCTGTTTTCCCTTCGGTCTACTCGTCTAGTTGTAATATCCTATCTAGCGATATGCCGGGATATACTCCGACACCTAGGAGGGAATAGAAAGGGAATGGTTGGATATTGCCATCTTAGATCAATTTTTTCACTTCAGTATTGCAGTAGTAACATGCCATTGTATGTTACCAATTGAGAACAAACTTATTTTACCGGACCCGACAAGAAATCCTTATTTAGACAAGTAAGTATTTGATGTTCCATCTCATGGATTTATGTTTCCTTTTAGGGAGTTTCAATAGTAACATGCAATTGTAGGCTACCCATTGGATCAATCATGAAAATACAAGGAAGGAGAAGGATGGACGGTAGGAGAAACTTTATATTTAGAAGCAAGGAAGATTAGATTATGCAGTAGTAGAGTGTAAACATATTTTGCGGAACTGGAATGGTAGCATTTTAACTTGCAGATCAAGTGGATTGTTTTCACAAAGTTGTTATTTTTTGTTGCGGTCGACATTACACCATGTACCTCCTTCATTATTTGTAAATAAAAAATGTAATACACCATCATCTCTTGCAGTAGGTGAGAATTATTTCATTTCTAGATCAAACATATAATGCATCATCATCTCTTGAGTTATATGAGTTCCATTACCATAAATTTGCTAAAGTAATAAAAAATACGCCCAGCCAAAGGTTAGGCAACATGATAGACTTTTGAACTGACGATAATTCGAGCGCAAGCATGTATGATAAAATGTAATGTCACAGCATTAACGTATACATCCTTTTTTTACTCTAAATTCATGATGGTACCCAGGACAAAATAAACAAGTTGAACGTTGTGATTTGTCGCTCTCCTTGATTGTCGGAGAAATGCAACGACACGCAAAAGAACAAGTTGAACGTTGTGATTTGTCGCTTTCCTAGATCATGGGAGCACTGCAACGGACACACAAAAGAACAAGTTGAGCGTTATTATTTGTCGCATTCATGAGTCGGGAAGCCCTATAATGACCACCCAGTTTACCATTACACGTGACTATTGGATATAAATTCAACAAGATTCACATAGCATTTCCGCATGACTGCATAAAGGAAAACGACACAAACTATCCATTTTTGGCACTGGATGCTTATCGTACATAATCGACATATTTTAACACTCATATTTATTTATCTACAAAAGCCACCATATTGGAGCAATAAATAGAAACCTTTCATGGATAGAAATCATCAACATAAGGACTGGTGTTCTAGCATGCAAACAATGTGACATCTCATGGATAAACACCATCATCAATATATATACTTATCTCGCAATAGGGATTCGTGCTTATTCACTTATGTATATTCCTAAATCAACTAAAAAATATATTACACAAAATCCACCTTAATATCAAACTGTGCATGGGGAGACAAACCCTATGCACATAGGGTGGAGGTTTGTTTCTCTCGAAAGTGATTTCATGCTTGGTGTGAGGTGTTCCATCCTTTGTTTCTCCTTTTTAAATCATTCATCACGTTTAGAAAACCCCTGAATTCTGGCTCTAGTAAAGAAGGTGAGGAACTCATAGGTCCTAATAACGCATAGAAACCTAGTCATCCACCCTATGTTCATATGGTACCAAAACTTGAATTTTGTTTCTAATGGGGGCTCTATATAGCAGAGTGGCATCCAGTGTCCCATTTGATTTTAGATTGTTATGATTCTTTTGGCATTTTTCCAACACAATTGTGTGTACATTGGGATGGCCTCCCTAGGGCGGTCATCACCAGCGGCAAACAGTAGTCCATGAATCTTGGCGGTGGCATGTACTCTTGCTCAAAGAGATGATGGAGATGCGCGATGTTCGCTGTAGTGGCCATCCACTTCCCTTTGGTGTTGGAGGGGACCTTCAACTTCCCGTTGCTTCGGTGGCGCCGTTGCCGATGACAACTTATTTACGCGCAGCACCGCCCTTCAGTGGCTACGGCTTGGTTGTCTTCGAACCCATTGCTCGTCAGCGGGTTCGTGTAGAAAAAAATTGAGGTGGACGAAAGAGAAAGAGCTCTGGCAAAGGGAGCAATGGAGGCGGAGGCACACGAGAGGGAAGTCGAGAGAAATGAGCAAGTCCTCTATTCCCCAAAGCGTTTACTCTTATAAATCTATGATGGGAGAGGAAATGACAACAGTTGTCACGTGATACGTGGAAGCATAGCCCTTCCAACTTCCCACTAAGAATGTGTAAGGCGTGCAGGAAACAATCCATCCCATAAATGACGGTGGCGCATGAGACACTACGTCTAGTCACATCGCCTTAAATGATAGGACATGAACTCGATGGGCCCCGTAACCCTGAGCGTATGTCTAGTTGTTCAGCGGGTTAGTCCGGCTCCACCAGCCGGACCAGAGCCTGGTATGGTCTCCCCAATGTCGATGCTGCATTTGAAAATTTTCGTAAGGATCCCACCAAAAATTGGCTTCATGGGAAAGCTTTCCATGAAGGTCCTCTATCCACACCAACAACTGAAGATGGATCAAGGTAATCGGTCGTGACGCACTACACATTTTAGAAGAGCCAGTTGTGTGGATCTACTTTCAGGGGATTTTGTGAACTCGTTGTTATCCCGAGAACCTTATAGGGGATAGAGCATCTAGATCAGGTCCAACCAAGGAGCAACCGATATTGAAGACCAGTTTAGGGGCTACTAATACTATTACGGTCTAGGGGTGCCAGATCATACCACAAGCCGGGCGAAGTAGGTCGGCCCGTGGCCCCTTGGTTGGTTTATGCCCTGGGTAGATGTCCATGCCCGTGGTAGAGAGAAGGACTCATAAGACTTGGAGTATATGAAAAGGAAAGCCGACGTCTAGGAGGACTACTCAACAACCCTAAGCGACTAGGATCCTGTAAAGCATAGACTCTGATATTCATATAAACCTGGGCTAGGCTAGTCGATAATGACAGAACAAAGATATTATTCTCAATCCCTCTATCTCCATTGTACATCCCTAAACATCAGTCAATACAACATGATAAGGAAGTAGAGTTTTAACTTGACCTCGAGGGCCTACACTTAAGTAAACTGCCTCTTGTTTTCCCTCTGGTCTACTCTTCTAGTGGTAATATCCTATCGAGCTATCACCTGGAAAATAATCTGACAACTTGGAAAGAATAGAAAAGGAAGGATTAGATATATCCATCATAGATTAATTTTTCCGCTTCGGTATTCCAACAGTAACCTGTCATTGTATGTTACCAATTGATAACATGGAAATCATAGAAAAGAGTAGGAGAAAACTTGTTCTATAGGACCCGCCAAAAAAATCTTGATTTAGAGAAGGAAGTACTCCCTCTGATCGAAAAAAGTGTCGTCTCTTTAGTACAAATTTGAACTAAAATCACTACACTTATTTTCAATCGGAGGGAGTATTAGAGTTGCCATCATGTATTTATGCTTACATTTAGGGAGTTGCAACCTTGTAATAGTAACATGCGATTGTAGGCTACTGTTGTCTACTACACAACTTATTGTTGTAGACTCGTGTTGGGCCTCCAAGCCCAGAATTTTGTTGGACAGTAGAATTTTTCCCTCAAGTGGATGGCCTAAGGTTTATCAATCTGTGGGAGGCATAGGATGAAGATGGCCTCTCTCAAATAACCCTGCAATCAAATAGAAGAAATCTCTTGTGTCCACAACACACCCAATACAATGGCAAATTGTATAGGTGCACTAGTTCGGCAAAGAGATGGTGATACAAGTGTAGTATGGATAATAGATATAGATTTTTGTAATCTGAAAATAAAAAATGGCAAGGCAGGAAGTGATAAAACGGAGCACAAACGGTATTGCAATGCCTGGAAACAAGGTCTGGCGTTCATATTTTCACTATTGCAATCTCTCAACGGTGCTAACATAGTTGAATCATATAACAATCCCTCAACGTGCGACAAAGAGTCACTCCAAAGTTCTTATCTAGCGAAGAACATAAGATGAAATTGTTGTAGGGTACGAAACCACCTAAAAGTTATCTTTTCTGATCAATCTATTGAGCCATCCCTATAAGTGTCACAAATAGCCCTAGATTTCGTATCAAAACAACACCATATGATACACATGAACCAACCCTAGTGTCACCTAGATACTCCAATGTCACCACAAGTATCCTTGAGTTGATTATTTCATATGCATCAAACAACTTCATATACATAATATTCAATCCAACACAAAGACTTCAAAGAGTGCCCAAAGATTTCTACCAGAGAACGTAGTACGAAAATGTGCATCAACCCCTATGTATAGATTAATTACCCCAGTGTCACCTCGGGAATCCGCGAGTTGAGTCCCAAAACATAAATCAAGTGAATCAATATAATAACCCATTGTCACCACATATATTCATATTTAAGGCATACATCAAGTGTTCTCAAATCCATAAAAGTATTCAATCTAATAATAGTGAAACCTCAAAGGTAAAAACTCAATACATCACAACAAGATAGCACTACTAGGGAAAAGCTTATAGATAGGCACTTACTAGTAGCGTGGGTTTATACCCCTCGCTACTGCTACTTACTAGTAGTGCGGGTTTATACCCCGCGCTACTACTAAGTTGATAATAGTAGCGCAGGTTTATAACCCTCGCTACTACTAAGTGATTTCCACCATGCCCCCGGGGACCAGCCATAGTAGTAGCCCAGGTTATAAACCCACGCTACTACTAATTGATAGTAGTAGCGTGGGTTATAAGCCCCACGCTACTACTAAGTGGTCTCCACCGTGCACCCCGGGACATGCCATAGTAGTAGCGTGGGGTATAAACCCAGTGCTACTATTATCAACCCACCGACACATGTATAAACATAGCACACGGAGGCCCAATCCCAGACCCACACCCTCTTGATTTCACTCCCCCCCACCTGCATGCCCTTCCTTGCCCACCGCAACTACTGGCTCGCACCTTAACGTCTCCCTCAAATCCGGCGACCTCCTTCTTGCACCCTAGACACTCCCCTGCTCCTCCTTCCTCCTCCTCCGCTGCTGGAAGGAGAGGGAGATCTAGCAGAGCGCCACCCATGATGATGGCCAGATCTCTGATGGAGGCAACCCATGGCGTCATCTAGGGTTTCGACTCCAACTCCGGCGGCCACCGGTGAGTTGCTGCACCTACTCCTCTCTATCTCTCTTCCTCTTCTAATCCTTGTCTCTTTTTTGAAGAAGCAACAATGGAGAGGTGTGGATAAGAGTTGGATGGGCAAGCACCATCACCATGGACGACTTCATCCCCTCAAGGATCAGCATCGGCCATGGATGAAGAGGACGATGATGCCTAGCAGCAGCAGCCATGGCTAGAATTTTTTTAATTCCTAATTAGCTAGTAGTAGTGAGGGTCGAGACCCACGCTACTACTAACTAGTAGTAGCGCGGGTGGCACCCACGCTACTACTAACAGACGTAGTAGTAGCACGGGTGGCACCCGCTACTACTACCAATTAGCTGTAGCATTGTAGTAGTAGCATGGGCAGCCGCACTACTACTAGTCTTTTACCCCGCGCTACTACTAGGCTTTTTCCTAGTAGTGTAGAGAGGGATAAACACTATATGATCCAAATATCTTAACAAAGCTCACGGTACATCAAGATCGTGCCAAATCAAGAACAAGAGAGAGAGAGAGAGAGAGAGAGAGAGAGAGAGAGAGAGAGATCAAACACATAGCTACTAGTACATACCCTCAGCCCCGAGGGTGAACTACCTCCTCCTCATCATGGTGGTCGTCGGGATGATGAAGATGGCCTCCGATGATGATTTCCCCCTCTAGCAGGGTGGCAGAACAGTGTCCCGATTGAGTTTTCATGGATACAGAGGCTTGTGGCAGCAAAAATTCTCATCTAGGGTTCTTTCTGGGGGTAGGGGTATTTAAAGGAATTTTTGGCGTCGGTTTCACATCAAGGGGGGCCCATGAGGGAGCGACAAGCTCGCTAGGGGCCACCAGGGATGGGTCGTGCCTAGTAGGCTTGTGGCTTCCTCGTGAGGCTTTTGGTCCTTCCTCAAAGCTTCGGAGGTCCCTTTTGGTCCAGAAAAATCACCATAAATTTTCAGCCCATTCTGAGAACTATTATTTTTGCACATAAAACAACACCACAATAGTTCTGCTGAAAACAGCGTCAGTCCGGGTTAGTTCTAATCAAATCATACCAAAACCATGAAGGAAATATGCCCTAGAGGCAATAATAAAGTTTTTATTTTATATTTTCTTGTTCATGATATAGGTTTATTACTCATGCTACAATTGTATTGATCGGAAACTTAAATACATGTGTGAATACATAAACAAATACCGTGTCCCTAGTAGGCCTCTGCTAGACTAGCTCGTTGATCAAACATGATTAAGGTTTCCTAACCATGGACATGTGTTGTCATTTGATGACGATATGACATCATTAAGAGAATGATGTGATGGACAAGAACCATCCATTAGCATAGCATAAGGATTGTTCAGTTTTATTTGTATTGCTTTCTTCATGTCAAATACATATTCCTTCGACTATGAGATTATATGCAACTCCCGGATACCGGAGGAATAGCTTGTGTTCTATTATACGTCACAATGTAACTGGGTGATCATAAATATGCTCTACAGGTATCTACAAAGGTGTTTGTTGAGTTGGCATAGATCGAGATTAGGATTTGTCACTCCGAGTATCGGAGAGGTATCACTGGGCCCTTTCGGTAATACACATCATAAGCTTGCAAGCAAATGATTAAGGAGTTGGTCACGAGGTGATGTATTATGGAACGAGTAAAGAGACTTGACGGTAACGAGATTGAACTATGTATGAAGGTATCGACGATCGAATCTCGGGCAAGTAACATACCGATTGACAAAGGGAATTACATATCTTGTCATAACGATTCGATCGATAAAGATCTTCGTAGAATATGTAGGAGCCAATATGGGCATCCAGGTTCCTCTATTGGTTATTCACCGGAGAGGTGTCTCATTCATGTCTACATAGTTCTCGAACCCGTAGGTTCGCACGCTTAACATTCGTTGACGATATAGTATTATATGAGTTATGTGATTTGGTGACCGAATTTTGTTCGGAGTCCCGGATGAGATCGCAGACATGACGAGGAGTCGTTAAATGGTCGAGAGGTAAATATTGATATATAGGACGATAGTATTCGGACACCGGAAGTTCTTCGGAGGGTACCGGGTACTTATCGGGTCACCGAAAAGGAGTTTCGGGCACCCATGGCAAAGATATGGGCCTTATGGGCCAACAGAGGGAACACACCATCCCACAAGGGGGTGGTGCGCCCCTATATAGGCCGGCCCTATGAGGAGGAGAAGGAAATAGGGGAGGGAAAGGAAAGTGTGGAGTAGGACTCCCCCTTCCTTCCCTCCCCCCTTTTGTTCCCCCTTCTTCATACAAGGAAAGTGTGGCGCAGGAGGGAAGGAGCCCTAGGGCCAGCGGCCAGCCCCTTGGGGTGCACCCTGGCTTCCCTAGGCTAACTCCCCCCTTCCACCAATATATATGTGGGGAGGGGGCACCACACAAGGACACAACATTGTCTTAGCCATGTGCGGCGCCCCGTCCACCATTTACTCCCCCGGTCATGTTTTCGTAGTGCTTAGGCAAAGCCCTGCGAAGGTCATATCACCATCACCATCGCCACATCGTCGTGCTGCCTGAACTCATCTACTACCTCGCCTTCTTGCTGGATCAAGAAGGCGGAGGACGTCACCAAGCTGAACATGCGCAGAACGCAGAGGTGCCGTGCGTTTGGTACTAGATCGGTTGGAGCGCGAAGAAAGTTCGACTACATCAAACGCATTGTGAAACTCTTCCGCTTACGGTCTACGAGGTACGTAGACATACTCTCCCCCTCGTTGCTATGCTTCCCCATGGATAGATCATTGCGTGTGCATAGAATTTTGTTTTTGTTTTTCCATGCAATGGTTCCCAATAGTGGCATCATGAGGCAGGTCTATGTGTAGATGATATGCACGAGTATAACACAAAGAGTTGTGGGCGGTGATAGTCATACTGCTTACCACCAACGTCTTGTTTTGATTTGGCAATATAGTGGTATGAAGCGGCCCGGACCAACCTTACATGTCCACGCACATGAGACCGGTTCCACCGACGGACATGTAACTAGTTTTGCATAAAGGTGGTTGCGGGTGTCTGTTTCTCCTACTGTAGTTGAATCAAATTTGACTGCGGCCGGTCCTTGAAGAAGGTTAAAACAATAAACTTGATGAATCACCGTTGTGGTTTTGTGCGTAGGTAAGAACGGTTCTTACTAGAAGCCCGTAGCAGCCATGTAAAACTTGCAACAACAAAGTAGAGGATGTCTAACTGGTTTTTGCAGGGCATGTTGTCATGTGATATGGTCAAGATATGATGTGATATTGATGTCTGCTAGAACTACGTCGGTATTTCCCGAAAGAGAAAGGGATGGTGATGTATAGAGACGGTAGGTATTTCCCTCAGTGATGAGACCAAGGTTATCAAACTAGTAGGTGAACCTCCTAACACCACGTAAATAGCACCTGCACACAAATAACAAATACTCGCAACCCGACGTGTTAAAGGTGTTGTCAATCCCTTCCGGGTACGGTGCCTTAAGATAGGCAAATAACGTGAGGTAAAAGAGGTAGGTAGGATAAATATATCGCGGAACAAATAAATTGCAGCAAGGTATTTTTGTATTTTTGGTTTAATAGATCTGAAAATAAATGCAAAGGAAAATAGATGCAAAGGAAAATATGATGAAAAGAGACCTGGGGGCCGTAGGTTTCACTAGTGGCTTCTCTCGAGAATAATAGCAAACAGTGGGAAAACAATTACTGTTGGGCAATTGATAGACCTTCAAATAATCATGATGATATCCAGGCAATGATCATTATATAGGCATCACGTCCAAGATTAGTAGACCGACTCCTGCCTGCATCTAATACTATTACTCCACACATTGACAACTATCCAGCATGCATATAGTGTATTAAGTTCATGGAGAAACAGAGTAATGCAATAAGAAGAATGACATGACGTAGACAGGATCTATTTATGTAGAAATATACCCCATCTTGTTACCCTTGATAGCAACGATACATACGTGTTGTTTCCCTTTCTGTCACTGGGATCAAGCACCATAAGATCGAACCCATCACAAAGCACCTCTTCCCATTCCAAGATAAATAGATCAACTTGGCCAAACAAAATCCAAATATCAGACAATAAATACGAGGCTATAATCAATCACGCATATAAGAGATCAAAGAAGACTCAAATAACTTTCATGGATAAAAACATAGATCTGATCATAAACTCAAAGTTCATCGGATCCCAACAAACACACCACAAAAAGACTTACAGCATATGGATCTCCAAGAGACCATTTTATTGATAATCAAGAGAGAGAGAGAGGAATCCATATATCTACTAACTACGGACCCGTAGGTCTACAAAGAACTACCCACACATCATCGGAGAGGCCCCAATGGAAGTGGTGAAGCCCTCCGTGATGGTGTCTAGATTGGAGTTGGTGTTTCTGGACTCTGCGATGGCTGGAATTGATTTTCATATGCTCCCCTAGGGTTTCTGGAATATTGAGGTATTTATAGAGCAAAGAGGCGGTTCAGGAGCACCCGAGGTGAGCAGAACCCACCTGGGCGCGCCTGGGCCTCCAGGCGCACCCTGGTGGGTTGTGCTTCCCTCGGGGCACCCCCAGGCACCTGGGCCTCAAGAAGTTTCGATGTGTTTGGACTCCGTTTGGTATTGATTTCCTACGATGTAAAAAACGTGCAAAAACAATAACTGACACTGGGCACTATGTCAATAGGTTAGTACCGAAAATTGATATAAAATGACTATAAAATGATTGTAAAACATCCAATAATGATAATATAACATCATGGAACAATAAAAAATTATAGATATGTTGGAGACGTATTTGCATCCCCAAGCTTAATTCCTACATATCCTCGAGTTGGTAAATGATAAAAACATAATTTTTGATGTGGAATGTTGCCTAACATGTTTATCACATCTATTTTCTTTATAGCATGGACATTTGGACTTTTATATGATTCAAAACAATATTCTAGTTTTGACATGAAGACTTTAATACTCAAGCATAGCAACAAGCAACCATGTCTTTCAAAATATCAACACTAACGCAACTTATACCTAGCCCATTATGCCCAATCGTTGATCCATTCATGAAATACACTCGAATATTAGCTACACCCAATGCTCAAATACGATCTTATTGCCACTTAGTTGCTGATTCATAAGAGAAGATGGAGACTCAAATTCAAAATAAAAATTGCATAAAGTAAAAGAAATGCCCTTCACGGAGGGAAGTAGGGATTTGTAGAGGTGCTAGAGCTCAAAGCTTAAATTGAGAGGTAAAAACAATTTTGAGAGGCATACTTTTCCCACCAACCAAAACGACTTAGAGCTCCCAACACTTTACATGCTAGATACATCATAGGTGGTTCCCAAACAGAAAATAAAGCTTATTCCTTTTTCCACCATTACTTTCACTTTTCATGGCTAACCATATCCACGGGTGCCCTCCATACAAACACTTTCCAAGGAATTTATTTTTTGACAACATAAAGTAAATTCACTTTTCATTTTGGGAATGGGAATCCCTAATACCTTTGCCGTACTCTCGTGCAATGACAAGTGAATAAACACTCATCATGAGAATAACACATCTAGCATGGAAAATATTGGCCACCCCTCACCGTCTCGCGAGCGGCAGAGCACACAAAAGAGAAATTTATTTTGAAAATTAGAGATGGCACATGCAAATTTGCTCGGCATGGAAATACCGCATATAGGTAGGTATAGTGGACTCGTAAGGAAAAACTAGTTTAAAGGGTTTTCGATGCACAAGTAGTGATCATACTTAGTGCGAAATGAAGGCTAGTAAAAAGATTGAGAAGCGACCAACCAAAAAGCAAAAAATCTCGTACCCAAGCATTAAGCATAAGTAACACCGAATAATGCACCACAAGTAGGATATAAATTTCATTGCATAATTATTGACTTTCGTGCTTGCATAGGGACTGATAAATCTTAACATCAATATTCTTACTAAAGCACAATTACTCATCAACATGACTCACATATCATATCGTCATATCTCAAAACCATTACTAAGAATCAAGTTTATTTTGTCCAATGATCTTCATGAAAGTTTTTATTATATCCTCCTTGGATATCTATCACTTGGGGACTATTTTCATATCTTGCTTTTGATAAGCTCAAACAAATATAAGTGAAGAATATGAGCATAATTTTTCTTTCTCTCACAATAACCTAAGTGAAGCAAGAGAGAATTTCTGAAATTTTTACTAAGTCCCAAATAAATCTAAGTGAATCATGAGAGCATTTGTTCAAAAATAATAAAGCACATCGTGCTAAAAAAGATATAAGTGAAGCACTAGAGAAAATCCATGGCTCTAAAAATTTAAGTGAAGCATAGGAGCAAGCATAACATAATTTTTGGCTCTCTCAAAAAGGTGTGTTCAGCAAGGATCAATACTTAAAACATAAAGCAAAGCAAGAAAAGACTCATATCATACAAGACGCTCCGAGAAAAACTCATAATAGGTGATGAATAAAATTACAGCTTCAAGTAAAATACCGAGGGTTGTTAGAAGAAAGCGGGGATGCCACTCGAGGGCATCCCCAAGCTTAGTTGCTTGCTACTTCTTTGAGTATTACCTTGGGGTGCCTCAAGCATCCCCAAGCTTAGACTTTTGCTAATACTTATTCTTCATCCATTGTAAGATCACCCAAAACTTGAAAACTTCAATCAGACAAAACTCAACAAAACCTTCGTGAGATCCGTTAGTATAAGAAAGCAAACCACTACTATAAGTACTGTTGCAAACCTATTCATATTTGGTTTTTGCATTATATCTACTGCATTCCAACTTTTATATGGCAAAAACTCATCAAAGAAAACCATAGAATCATCAAAACAAGCACACAACACAAAGAAAACATAATCTGTCAAAAATGGTACAGTGTGTAGGAATCTGAATATTTCGAATACTTAACTCCAAAAATTCTGAAAAATTTAGATTGACATGAGAAATTTGTCTATTAATCTTCTTCAAAAATAATCAAGTCAAAAGCACTCCTCTGTTAGAACTAACAAATAATCTCGTGAGCGCAAAAGTTTCTGTTTTTCAGCAAGATCAAATCAACTTTTACCCAAATAATCCCAAAGGCCTAGCTTGGCACAAACACTAATTTAAACCACAAAAACACATCTAACCAGAGGCATCATTTGGTATTTTATTGAAAACAGCAAGAAAACCGAAAAGCAAAAAGATACTAGTTGGATTGCCTCCTAATGAGCGCTATCATTTTACACCCCTAGCTAGGCATAATGCGTAGGATCTAAGTGTTGTCATCTTTATTTCTAGATCCGTAAGATGCCCTCATGATTGATTTATATGGTGGCCTAATTCTTGTTAAAGGGAAGTGTTCCAATCCATTCCTTAGTGGAAATTGAAATTTAATATTGCCTTCTTTCATATCAATCATGACACCAATAGTACGTAAACACGGTCTACCAAGTATAATTTGACAAGACGAATTGCAATCAATATCAAGAACAATAAAATCTATGGGCACATATTTACTATTTGCAAGAATAAGAACATCATTAATTCTTCCCATAGGCTTTTTAATAGTAGAATCTTCCAAGTGCAAATTTAAAGAGCATTCTTCAATATCGGTAAGACCAAGCACATCACATAAAGATTTTGGAATTGTAGAAACACTAGCACCCAAGTCACATAAAGCAAAACGTTCATAATTTTTAATCTTGACTTTAGTAGGTTCCCACTCATCATGCAATTTTCTAGGAATTGAAACTTCTAATTCCAACTTTTCTTCAAACGCTTTCATCATGGCATCAACAATATGTTTAGTTAAAGCTTTATTTTGTTCATAAGCATGGGGTGAATTTATCATGGAGTGCAACAAAGAAATACAATCAACCAAAGAGCAACTATCATAATTAAAGTCTTTGTAAATAGTGGGCACATCACTAGTTATAGTCTTGACCTCTTCAGACCCACTTTTATAAATTTTCTCAACAAGATTTTCACCCTCCAAATCATAGGGATGCCTTCTAACTAAAGTTGACTCTTCTCCAGTCCCTTTTCGATCAATCTTAATTTTACTAAACAAAGAATCAATAAAGAAACACCAATCATTTTAAGATCTCCATCACTTTTATGAAAGTAATCACTAGAGAACGCTCTTTCTAAAAATTCTCTTTTAGCTCTAAACATAGCGGTTCTTTTCTTACTTTCATCCATACAAATATAAAGATATTTAATTGATTCTTCAACTTTAGGCACAAAAATTTTCATCTTGAGAGTTTCTACATCATGAGAAATTCTATTAGCACTTCTAAACAAATCATCAATTTTATTCAACTTTTCTTCTATCGAACTATTGAAAGCTTTTTGAGTATTGATAAATTCTTTAATATTGTTCTCCAGATCAGAGGTGTTTCTATTATTATTATAAGTAGGATTACCATAGGAGTTACCATAATTATTAGGGAATTACTAGGAAAAGGCCTAGGATTAAAATTACCTCTATAAGCATTGTTATTGAAATTTTCTCGCGAGACAAAATTCACGTATATGGCATCACTATTTTGCTCAATCAAAGTAGACAAAGGCACATCATTCAAATAAATAGGAGCACTTTTATTAGCAACCAACTTCATAAGAGCGTCAACTTTTTCATTCGAAGAATTTATCTCTTCTACTGAATTGACTTTTTTACTAGTAGGAGCTCTTTCAGTATGCCATTGTGAGTAATTTGCCATAATATTGTCTAGCAATTTAGTAGCTTCACCCAAACTAATTTCCATAAAAGTACCCCCCACGGTGGAATCTAAAAGATTACGAGCAACAAAGTTCAATCCCGCATAAATTTTTTGTATGATCATCCAAAGATTTAACCCATGAGTTGGGCAATTCCGTAGCATCAATTTCATCCTTTCCCAAGATTGTGCAACATGCTCATGTTCAGTTGCTTGAAAATCATAATCTGGGTTCTAATGGAAATAATTTTAGCGGGCGGAAATACTTAGTAATAAAATCATCCTTGCACTTGGTCCAAGAATCGATACTATTACGAGGCAAAGTACAAAACCAAATTTTGGCATGATCTCACAAAAAAACGGAAATAATCTCAACTTCACAACATCATTGTCCACATCTTTTTTTTTGCATATCGCATAATTCCACGAATGTGTTAAGATGGTACGTGGCATTCTCATTAGGGGTACTGGCAAATTGATCTTTCTTGACAAGATTCAGGAAAGCAGTATTAATATCACAAGACTCCGCACTAGTGGCGGGAGGAGCAATCGGAGTGCTAGTAAAATCATTGTTATTGGTATTTGAGAAATCACACAACTTGGTGTTCTCTTGAGTCATGATGACTACGCAACAAGATTGCACTCAAAAACAGATCTGACGAGAAAACAGCGAACGAAAACGAGGGCGAATAAAACGGCAAATTTTTGTAAAGTGGGGGAGAGGAAAATGAGAGGCAAATGGAAAATAATGTAAATTGCAAGGAGATGAGATTTGTGATTAGGAACCTGGTTGATGTTGAAGATCCTCCCCGGCAACGGGGCCAGAAATTCCTTTTGATGTCTGCTAGAACTATGTCAGTATTTCCCCAAAGAGGAAGGGATGATGCAGTATAGCGACGGTAGGTATTTCCCTTAGTGATGAGACCAAGGTTATCGAATCAGTAGGAGAACCTCCTCACACCACGTAAACAGCACCTGCACACAAATAACTAACACTCACAACCTGACGTGTTAAAGGGGTTGTCAATCCCTTCTGGGTACAGTGCCTCAAGATAGGCAAATAACGTGAGGTAAAAGTGGTAGGTAGGATAAATAGATCGCGGAACAAATAAATTGTAGCAAGGTATTTTTTTATTATTTGTTTAATGGATCTGAAAATAAATGCAAAGTAAAATAGATCGCAAAAGCAAATATGATGAAAAGGGAGCTGGGGGCCCTAGGTTTCACTAGTGGCTTCTCTCGAGAAAAATAGCAAACGATTGGAAAACAATTACTGTGGGGCAATCCATAGAACTTCAAATAATCATGACGATATCCAGGCAATGATCATTATATAGGCATCACGTCCAAGATTAGTAGACCGACTCCTGCCTGCTTCTACTACTATTACTCCACACATCGAGAACTATCCAGCATGCATATAGTGTATTAAGTTCATGGAGAAACAGAGTAATGCAATAAGAACGATGACATGATGTAGACAAGATCTATTTATCTAGAAATAGACCCCATCTTGTTATCCTTGATAGCAATGATACATACGTGTCGTGTCCCTTTCTTTCACTGGGATCAAGCACCGTAAGATCAAACCCATCACAAAACACCTCTTTCCATTGCAAGATAAATTGATCAATTTGGCCAAAACAAACCCAAATATCGGAGAAGAAATACGAGGCTATAATCAATCACGCATATGAGAGATCAAAGAAGACTCTTATGATGTCTACTACGCAACCTTCTTCTTGTAGACTCGTGTTGAGCCTCCAAGCGTAGAGTTTTGTAGGATAATAGCAAATTTCCCTCAAGTGGATGACCTAAGGTTTTTCAATCCGTGGGAGGCATAGAATGAAGATGGTCTCTCTCCAACCCTGCAACCAAATAACCAAGAGTCTCTTGTGTCCCCAACACACGTAATACAATGGTAAATTGCATAGGTGCACTAGTTCGGTGAAGAGATGGTGATAAAAGTGCAAATGGATGGTAGATATAGGTTTTTGTAATCTGAAAATATAAAAACAGCAAGGTAGCCAGTAACAAAAGTGAGCAAAAATGGTATTGCAATGTTTGGAAACAAGGCCTAGGGTTCATACTTTCATGAGTGCAAGTTATCTCAATAATGATAACATAATTAGATCATATAAGAACCCCTCAACATGCAACAAAGAGGCACTCCAAAGTCACTAGTAGCAGAGAGAAACGAAGAGATTATTGTAGGGTACGAAACCACCTCAAAGTTATTCTTTCCGATTAATCCATTGGGCTATTCCTATAAGTGTCGCAAACAGCCCGAGAGTTCATAGTAAAATAACACCTTAAGGCACAAATCAACCCAAAACCTAATGTCACCTAGATACTCTAATGTCACCTCAAGTATCCGTGGGTATGATTATATGATATGCATCACACAATCTCAGATTCATCTATTCAAACCAACACAAAGAACTTCAAAGAGTGCCCCAAAGTTTCTACCGGAGAGTCAAGACGAAAACCTGTGCCAACCCCTATGCACAAGTTCACAAGGTTACTGAACCCGCAAGTTGATCACCAAAACATACATGAAGTAGATCACGTGAATATCCCATTGTCACCGCAGATAAGGACATGCAAGACATAAATCAAGTGTTCTCAAATCCTTAAAGACTCAATCCGATAAGATAACTTCAAAGGGAAAACTCAATCCACTACAAGAAGGTAGAGGGTGGGAAACATCATATGCTCCAACTATAATAGCAAAGCTCGCGATACATCAAGATCGTGCCATATCAAGAATGAGAGAGAGAGAGAGAGATCAAACACATAGCTACTGGTACATACCCTCATCCCCGAGGGTGAACTACTCCCTCCTCATCATGGAGAGCGCCGGGATGATGAAGATGGTCACCGGTGATGGTTCCCCCCTCCGCCAGGGTGTCGGAACAGGGTCCCGATTTTTTTTTGGTGGCTACAGAGGCTTGCACCGGTGAAACTCCCGATCTAGGTTCTGTTTTGGAAGTTTGGAGATATATAAGAGGTTTTGGCATCGGGAACAAGTTAGGGGGGTCCACGAGGAATCCACGAGGTAGGGGGAACACCGGGGGTAGGGCCGCCCTCCACCCTCGTGGTGGCCTCGGGACTCTTCTGGTCCATCTCTGATGCTCTGTGGGCTTTTTCTGATCCAAAAACAACCTCCGTAAATTTTCAGGTCAACTGGACTCCGTTTGGTATTCCTTTTCTGTAACACTCAAAAACAAGGAAAAAAAAACAGAAACTCGCACTGGGCTCTAGGTTAATAGGTTAGTCCCAGAAATCACATAAAATAGCATATAAATGCATATAAATCATCCAAGATGGATAATATAATAGCATGGAATAATAAAAAATTATAGATACGTTGGAGACATATCATCAAATAATTTTCATGGATAAAAACATAGATTTGATCATAAACTCAAAGTTCATCGGATCCCAACAAACACACCACAAAAAGACTTACATCATATGGATCTCCAAGAGACCATTGTATTGATAATCAAGCGAGAGAGAGAGAGAGAGAGAGAGAGAGAGAGAGAGGAAGCCATCTAGCTACTAACTACGAACCCATAGGTCTACAAAGAACAACTCACGCATCATCGGAGAGGCACCAATGGAAGTGGTGAACCCCTCTGTGATGGTGTCTAGATTGGATCTGGTGTTTCTGGACTCTGCGGCAGCTGGAATTGATTTTTGTTGACTCCCCTAGGGTTTTTGGAATATTTGGGTATTTATAGAGCAAAGAGGAAGTTCAGGGGGCACCCAAGGTGGGCACAACCCACCTAGGCACGCTTGGGCCTCCAGGTGCACCCTGGTGGGTTGTGCACCCCTCGGAGCACCCCCAGGTGCTTTCCTGGCCCACTGGATGTCTTCTAGCGCCAAAAAAAATCCTCAAGAAGTGAAAGTGCGTTATATCGACTAGAGGGGGGGTGAATAGGCGATTTTTATGAAATTCTTCACTGAGGAATTTGCCAGTGAGGAAATTCCTTAGCGAAGAACTATTTGCAGCGGAATAAGTACTCAGAGGTAAACATAACAGATTACACACATTGTCAGCATGATGAAATGAAGACTAGAACAGAGTACGAGAAGCGTAAACACAGGATAACAAGGTGAAGACAAACGATGAAGAAATTGAACGAGGAATTTGTGAAAGTCTTGATCAAAGTCTTCAAGCACGATATGAACAACATGCAACATGAATGAGGAAATGGATGAGTTGAGGAAATAGAACTAGTCGGTTGGTGAAGACAATGATTTGGTAAACCAGTTCCAACTGCTGTCTCGGTTATACGTCTGGTTGGAGCGGTGAGTATTTAAACTCGAGGACACACAGTCCCTGACACCCGATCTCGAGCACAACTCAGGACACCCAGTCCTCACCGTATTCTCCTTGAACTAAGACCACGCAGGCCTCGTCCAATCACTCGTGGTAAGTCTTCAGGTGACTTCCAAACCTTCACAGACTTGGTCACTCGGCGATCCACAATTCCTCTTGGATGCTCTAGACCTTGACGCCTAACCGTCTGGAAGAAGCACAGTCTTCAAAAGTAACAAGCGTCGGATCCACGCAGGATCAATTTCTTCAGTGATGCTCAATCACTTGGGGTTTTGTGGGTTTGGTTTTGGGATTTTCCTCACTTGATGATTTTCGCTCAAAGTCCTCGGAGGATGGGTTGCTCTCAAATGACAAGTGTCAAGTTCTCTCGGGCAGCCAACCAGCTAGTGGTTGTAGGGGCGACTATTTATAGCCTAGGAGCAGCCCGACATGATAAGACATAAATTCCTTCAATGATATGACCGTTAGGTGGATAAGATATTTTGGTCCACCGCGCAAGACAAAGAACGGTCGGAAATTTGACTTTCAAAGTCCTCGGGGCTATCATGTTACTCCTTGTGTAGGTGATTCAGACTGGCGAATTCCTAACTCCTCGGTCGAGCAAAGTCATCGATGAGCGTAAGAACTGCGTCTCACATCCTTTGAAGAATTTGATCTGAGCTGTATGAGATTTCAATGGCTTCACTCAAGGGATTGGTAGGTGTAGGATTTTGAGTTGAGCATCACATGGAAAATTTTCCTTAGTATTTCCTCGACCCCTTTAACAAAGATGCGGTGTTTCCTATGACTCAAGAAAGAAAAATGAAACTACGAAAACAAAAGTCTTCACGCTTGATTCCTCGAATGAATATCAAGTCTTCATGGTCACACCAATTTCTTCACTTTCAAAGTCTTGAAAAGTCTTCGAATATCAAAGTCTTCAGTCGAAGAACTTCATTTTTAGGGGTCGACTTTCTCTGTAAATATCAAACTCCTCATAGACTTATAGACCTGTGTACACTCACAAATGCATCAGTTACTTAACCTATAAGTCTTCAATACACCAAAATCACTAAGGGGCACTAGATGCACTTACAATCTCCCCCTTTTTGGTGATTGATGACAACATAGGTTAAGTTTTCAATGGGGATAAACATATGAAGTGTAAATACTGATATTGAGGAATTTGATTGCAAGATATAGAAGAACTCCCCCTGAATATGTGCATAATGAGGAATTTGCTTTTGAGGCAATGCACATTTGAAGATTTGAATCATGGAGATCTCCCCCTATATCTTGTAATTCATACACGCATTTGATACATATACTATGAAGAATTTGAAATGCATGATGAAATATGGTGCCTGATGAGATTCAGCATGCATGCAATAGTATTGACTAGGAATAAGCATGCGGAATATCACATCAAAAGTTTCAGAGCTCAAATATCACATTCAGAGCTTAGTGCTTCAAAAGCATCAGAGCATAACACGTATCAACATCAGAGGATCAGAAGCACGAATAAAAGTATTGGAGCACAGTGCAAAGTCATCACAATGCACGATCAAAAGTATCAGGGCACCATCGGAGTTAAGATTACAACTCGATCCAATAAAAGTTTCGGAAGAACAAGAGTTGTAACTTAATAAAAACGCCCATGGTATAAACCCGCTTGAAGACTAACTCAGATTTCTCCCCCTTTGTCATCAAATGACCAAAAGGATCGAAACTGAGGACTAACGCCCCTGAAGATATTCAAGTCGATGAAGGAGCGCTAGCATTGTCGGGGTTTGTTGTTGAAGTAGGGCCTGCCGCAGTGTCGTCCAAATCTTCATATTCATCAGTTTCGCGCAATGAAGAATAAGAGCTGGCCACCAAATCAGGAACTTTGACTCTCTTGAATTTCTTCGGAGGTGGTGCAGACCAGTCATAAGCTTCCTGAAGGCCCATAGTCTTCAATTCTTCCGCGAAATAGACATGATTCAGAACAGCCCAGGTGCGGTTGAGGGTTTCATGAAGGTAGTACTGATTTTTCTTCACTGCATTATGCGTTGAAGTCATATTGTGAAGAATTGCAGCAAATTGGCGCTTGACCCATTTCTGATTGCGATCAACCTTCTGATGAAGACTGAGGAGTAGCTCACGATCAGTCATCACCCTTGGTGCTGTGGCTTGAGGCTGTTGCTTGGTTGAGGTATTTGCGGCAGTATCATGCGTTGCAGAATCATCATTGGTGGAGTAAGATGCAGCTTTGCGAAACTGACCATCCAATGGACGAGTGCCTTCATCAATTACAGCTGCTGCCTTGCCCTTGTCATCAGATGATGAAATTGGTCGCTTGAGGACTTCAATGGGCGGAAGGAAGCTGCCATGGTTCAGAGTGTCAGCCTTGTAGTTCAGTGAAGATCTTGCCCTTATGAATCGCATGATCCAAGGCGCATATGGCTTCAGCTCAAAAGGTGACATTGCAACATTGGCCAGAGTCCTTATGAAGAAATCATGGAAGTTGACAGGAATGCCATGAATGA
Source organism: Aegilops speltoides (assembly GCA_021437245.1). Classification (NCBI taxonomy): domain Eukaryota; kingdom Viridiplantae; phylum Streptophyta; class Magnoliopsida; order Poales; family Poaceae; genus Aegilops; species Aegilops speltoides. Next base: position 445,538,692 of record CM038143.1, read on the forward strand.
TATTGAAAAGCAGGTTCTTCATGATGCCTACGACATCTTCTTCATTTGAGTCGTGGCCTTTGATTGGACTCATAGTCTTCGTCAAGATTCGGTACACAGTCTGAGGCACATATAGCAAATCCTTGATGAGGAATTTGGTTCGAGGAGCTTGGCCAGGCTTCAATGGCTTCATAAGCACTTGCATGAAGTGATCAGACAGTTGACGATCATTGTACAGGCAACGAGCAGATTCATGGGGAGGATCAAGCGGAAGGACACGAAGCAATTCAGTTGCTGGTGCCTTGTAGTGAGTATTCTCAGTCATCCAATCTAGAACCCATGAGTTGATATCTTCAGCATCTCCGGTGATGTGCAGGGTGGCATAGAACTGAAGAATGAGTTCTTCATTCCAGTCACAGATATCGGTGCAGAATTTCAGCAGCCCTGCATCGTGAAGAACACGGAGTACTGGCTCGAAGCACGGTAGTGATTCCATATCCACATGAGGAATGTGCTCATGGTCGAAGATCTTGTCCTTGTCGAATAGCACTGAGGAATAGAAATTTGCTTGTGTGGGAGTCCAGAAGCGTCTTTTCCTCATACGAGCAGAGTCATAGGGATTATAAGCAGTGAAGAACACATGCTCAGAAAAGAAATCTTCAGCCTTGAACTTTTGCTTGCTCGAAAATGGATTCTTTGGCTTGGGCAGAGGAATATCTGTTATTTGAAGCACAACCTCAGGAATCGCAATTTCAGGTTCTTCAGGCTGAGGAATTTCTGTTTCCTCTCCTTGTGCAGTTTGAGGATCAGCAGTTGGTTCTTCAGCGCTAGTGGCTGGAATCTCTTCGTTGACAGATGGTGTGGGATGAGTTTCTTCAGAGCCCATCTGAACAGTTGTAGTGGGGGACTGAGGAACTTGTTGAAGCGGAGTGAAGAGAGGAGTATTGGGGTGCTGACTTTCCCAAAAGTCATCGTTCATCACAAGTGTAGTGCACCCAATATCCACATCTTCATCTTCTTTTTCAGTTTCCTCAACACCTGCCTCTTCAGCTGTGAACTGAGGCACGGGTGAGGAAGCAACAGGAGTTGAAGGGAAAGCTTCCACTTCAATTTCTTCATCAAGCTGTTCTGAAGTAGCAACAGATTGATTTTCTTCATCTGATCCGCTTGGGATCTTGTATTCTTCTCCAAAGGGAACAACTTCCTTGGATGACATGGAGGAAATGGGAATGGCATCGATAGGATTTTCAATCGAGCTGGTCATTGGCTTCAATTTCTTCGCAGCGAAGAATTTGACGCAACTGATGCCTTCCTTTTCTTCACTTGCAGCTCTCTCTGCAGCCTTTGTCTTCTTCACTTCATAGGCAGAAGGAAGAATTGGGGTTGGTGTTGGTGCGGGAGGAGCCGAGGATTGTGGTTCATTTTCTTGGTATGGCTGTGCGGTTTCCTGTTTCCTTGATTTCTTGAGCGCACCACCGTGGATGCCACAGGAATTTCTTCAAGAATGGAATGGAGTCATCAGCCACGAACTTGTGTTTTCATCAAGACGCTGAAAGTCATCAGCAGATCTTGGCATGTTCTTCAAAGAGCTGAGCTGTTTCTTCAGCCTGAGGATTTTCTTGTTGCGATGAGGCTGCAACAGCTGACATTTTCTTCGTCAGAGTGACGAATCTCACCTTGGCTCCTTGCCAGTCAGCATTGTAAGCATCAAAATCCTTGCTGAGTGCTTGGATTTCTGATTGAGCTTTAAGAAGTTCTTCAGGAGTCAAGTTGATGATGTTTTTCCTCAGAAGCTTCTCTTTTCTTGCTATTGCTCTCTTCAATTCACGAGCCTTTTCAAACTTCCATTTCTCTTTAGCGATGAAATGGTTCAGCATGTGACTTTGACCAGGAGTCAGCGGCAGATCCGGAAGAGGAGTGTGTGGATCCTGATGCCACAGGTCAATGAAGTCTAGGATCTTCTTCGGATCCAAAAGCAGAGGTACACTTGTTCCTTTGGCTCTAGCGGCCTTGGTCGATCTGTCTCGATGATTTCTTCAAGTTCTTCATCGAGGCTTCATCATTAGAGGAACATTGAATGCAACTGTTTCTTCTTGGACTTGGCCGAGGACCGCGTCCAGCAGTTGCTTTTGTCTTCAGCAGAGTGGTGCCTGTTGAGGACATTGGTGCAGCTGAGGAACTTGCTGATATACCAAAAGCAATGGAGAATCCTTGAGTCCTTTGACAAGTAGCAAGATGCACAGGTGTTGAGGACTTGGAGGGAGCTGCTGAGGATTTTACATAGGCAGCAGCAGTCTGAGGATTTTGCCGTGAGGGCGCGACTGAGGAACTGGGCCGTGAGGGCGCTGACAGTGAAGCACTTGGCTTGCGTGCAGGCTTCTTTGGCATTGATTTCCTCGGCTTGACTGAGGGCTCAGCAGCAGCAGCAGCAGCAGTATCCTCATTGAATTTCCTCACCGCCTCCTTGGCCTGTCTTGCCAATTTGGCTTGGCGCCTGGACCATTCTTCAGGAAAGTCCTCACCACGCTTGATGCTGGTGGGATCAGCAACTTGGCCAGGTGCCAGAGGAGCTCTTGGGCATGGAGGATTCAGAGCGAATTTCCTCATGTACTTAGGAGTGACATAGCGGTATTCTCTCCATTCTCGTGCCCATCTCCTTTCTATTCTCTGTATTCGCACTTTGCGCTGGTTCTTGGTCTCCTTGCCAAATTTAGATTCATCAGGTGTGCAGTAGTCTGTGTATATTTCCTCAGGGATTTCAAAAGCAGTCATGACTTCCGGTTTCTTTCCTCCTTCTGCGGTCTCTTGCCTTCGCCATTTTCTTGGTGAGAATTTGAACAATAGAGCACTCAAGAAGTATGCAATTTTTCTTCGAGGAACGCTGCAAATGAGTTAAGTTGATGAGAACCTAGTGAATCAGCGAATGACATGAGTACCGTGAGCAGAGTGTAGGTGCGAGGAATTTGGAGAGGTCATATCGTTCTCGTAAGATTTTTCAAAAGAAGCAAGTTTTGAGGAATTTGACCAGTTTGAGCCTTGAGGAATTTCACTAAGCGTTTAGTATTAGGTTCGAGTTGTACAGATCGAAAATCAGCACAATTGAGGAATCTTGAAGAAATGAATGCTTAGGGAGATAAATCGAGAACATATAGTGTGTGAGGTGTTCATATGTGAAGATTTTGAAGAGTAAAAACACCTTTGAAGATTTTCAGAAAGATTTGAGAATCAACGCGAGTAATAAAAGTGACTTTTAATTACCCGAATCAAGAACACGACGAAACAGAGATGAACTGTAGAGAAGTTCAGAACGTTAGATCTTCCACGCCCTAACTTGGCGGAGGAAGACGACTACGGGCGGCGGCGGAGTGAAGATTTCCGCAGCGGGCGCGAGTCGACAGCGATGAGGTCGAGGCGGTGAAGCTTTTCCTCACCGGCGGCAATGGAGTAGCGGCGGCGCTAGGGTTTGAGGAGAGCTCGGCGAGAGACAGCGATCGGCGGAGTAAATGAAGTGAGGAGGGCAAAGGGTATTTATAGCCACGGTGAAAAACTGTTCGCCCAAAGATTTTGGACGAACATGCCCCTGCCCTTTCTCCTTCACGCGACGTGTGTCACCCACGTACTGTGCAGATGAGATCGTGTAAGATCGTGGGTGATTAAACTAATGCATCGTGGGATGTGGAACGGTTTGAGCGGTAAAACCGAAAACTTGGATAAGATTTGTTTAAAAGTTTCGTTCGCAATTTGTTCAGCTGTCAAGGATCAGTGAAGACTTTGAACGAGTTTCAATCATAACGCACATGAAGAATTTGTGAATAGATTGGATTGAGTATAGCATAGAGGGGAGGGTCCGATCACATTCACTTAGCAGAAATCGCAACTTTGAAGAAATAGCAATAAGTGAATGTTGTAGAGGACATAAACTTATATATATATAGCCAGTGAAGAAGGACGACGGAAATACTGAAGAATTTGCAAAGTTGAAGAATTTGAAAGATGAGGAATTTCAAAAATAATGAGGAAAAACTCAAATTGAAGATTTTCAACTTTTGTGGTGGCGTAGCCCACCGTATAAGAATGATGATTTCAAACACCGCGTACAATTGTCGTAGGGTTCTGAGAATCAAATTCTTCATTGATTTATTCACACTCAGAGTGTTATTCTTCATTGATTGAGGAACAACGTTTCTTCATGTGTTGCACATCTAAGTCATCAATTATGCATAAGTGTTAGGATGTGTGTCCTTTTCAAAGAACATTCGAAGATTCTAAGATATTTAGCTCACACCGCAACTTGCTAAATCTCTTCTCATCCAAGGGCTTGGTGAAGATATCAGCCAGCTGTTCTTCAGTCTTCACATGCTCGATGGAGATATCGCCCTTCAACACATGATCACGGAGAAAATGATGACGAATCTGGATGTGCTTAGTCTTCGAGTGCTGAACTGGGTTGTGAGCAATCTTGATGGCACTCTCGTTGTCGCAGAGGAGAGGCACATTCTTCACGTTGACGCCATAGTCCTTGAGGGTTTGCTTCATCCAAAGCAGTTGAGCACAGCAAGACCCAGCAGCAATGTATTCAGCTTGATGAAGAGATGATACGATTCTGCTTTCTTCGAGGACCAACGGACCAAAGATCGTCCGAGGAAATGACAAGTGCGGATGTTGACTTGCGGTCCACACGATCACCAAAGATAGTCGAGTCGAATATCCAATGAGATCAAAAGCAGAGCCCTTGGGGTACCATAATCCTAGTGTTGGTGTGTGAGCTAGATATCGAAGAATATGCTTCACAGCCTTATGGTGTGATTCCTTGGTGCAGCTTGAAATCGGGCACACATGCAAACACTAAGCATTATATCGGCCTAGATGCACATAGGTACAATAAAGAACCAATCATGGGCGGTATACCTTGTGATCGAAGTCGATACCATTTTCATCGATGCATAGATGACCATTTGTGGGCATAGGAATTTTGACGCCTTTGCAATCTTGCATGCGAATTTCCTCAAGACATCTTTGAGGTATTTCTCTGAGATATGAATATGCCATTGTGCTCTTGATTTAATTTGAAGACCTAAGAAGAATTTCAACTCTCCCATCATAGACATTTGATATTCTTCACTCATCATATAGGCAAATTCATCACTATATCGTTGGTTAGTACAGCCAAAGATAATATCATCAACATATATTTGGCACACAAACAGTTCACCATCATATGATTTAGTAAATAGAGTAGGATCGAGTGAACTGGGTGTGAAGCCATTCTTCACGAAGAATTCCTTGATGTATCATACCACGCCGAGGGGCTTGCTTGAGGTCATAGAGAGCCTTATTTAGTCTCAAGACTTTGTCGAGATTCTTGGGATCCTCAAAACACGGGGTTGAGCAACATATACTTCTTCCTCAAGATTACCATTGAGGAATGCACTTTTCACATCCATTTGATATAAGATGATATCATGATGGTTAGCATAGGCAAGTAAAATGCGAATAGCTTCAAGTCTAGCAACAGGTGCAAAAGTTTCATCGAAATCAATTCCTTCAACCTGTGTGTAGCCTTGAGCTACTAGTCGTGCCTTATTCCTCACAACAAGTCCATTTTCATCTTGCTTGTTGCGGTAGATCCACTTTGTGCCAATGATATTATGCTTGCGAGGATCTGGGCGATTAACCAATTCCCAGACATTGTTCAGCTCGAACTGATGTAATTCTTCTTTCATAGCCTGAATCCACTCCGGCTCCAGAAATGCTTCATCTACCTTAGTGGGCTCTGAAATAGAGACAAAAGCATAGTGCCCACAAAAGTTAGATAAGTGTGAGGCTTTTGAGCGGGTGAGAGGACCTGGTGCACTGATGTCGTCGATGATCTTCTCCACTTGCACTTCTTTTGCAACGCGTGGATGAGTTGGTTGTCGCTGAGGATTTTGATCAGCATTTTCTTCAGCACCAATTTCCTCATCACGTTCTTGAGTGCATCACTCGACGTTCTTCACGAACAGGAATGAATTCTTCACAAATTCTTCATGAGGAATGACATCCTCGGTTGCCTTGAGCTTGATAGCATCCTCGGTGCTGGTTCATCTAACACGAAGGTAGGTGCTCTCTTTGCGAGCCATTAGTTTCATCGAACCGCACATCTACAATGTCAACAATCTTGTGAAGAACAATGTTGAAGACTCAGAGGTGTGCGAGTCCTTCCGTAACCAAGCATAAAACCTTCATGTGCTTTCGGTGCAAATTTAGAGTTGTGGTGAGGATCTCTAATCCAACATTTAGCAATCAAGACATTGAAATAACTCACATTGGGTTTCTTGTCGTTGAGGAGTTCATATGCAGTCTTCTTGAAGAATTTGTGAAGATATACTCTGTTGATGATGTGGCAGCAAGATCAATTGCATCAATCCAAAACGCCGAGGCGTTTTGTATTCATCAAGCATAGTGCGATCCATCTCAACAAGAGTTCTGTTCTTGCGCTCCATGACGCCATTCTGCTGAGGAGTATAAGGAGCAGATAATTCATGAGTAATACCAAGTTCATCAAGATAGGCATCAAGACCAGAATTCTTGAACTCAGTTCCATTGTCGTCGCAGTTGGTTGAAGCCCTCGAGGAAAATCGTTTGAAGACTTCCTGCACTTCATGTTTGTAAGTAACAATGTGTACCCATGTATATCGAGAATAATCATCAACAATGACAAAACCATATAGAGATGCATCATTAGTGATTGCTGAATAATGATTAGGTCCGAAGAGGTCCATGTGAAGCAATTCGAATGGACGAGTAGTGGTCATGATAGTCTTCGCTGGATGCTTGGCCTTGGTCATTTTTCGGCTTCACATGCTCCGCATAAGTGATCCTTGAGGAATTTGACATTCTCAATGCCAATGACATGCTTCTTCTTTGCAAGCGTGTTCAAATTCCTCATGCTGCATGACCAAGTCGACGATGCCATAGCCAGCCTTCCGAGGCTTTTGCAAGTAGGCACATGGCTGGTTGTGGTCCCAGAGAGAAATCAACAATATCTGATCTCCTCTCCTAAAGCCTTCAAGACTTTGGAATTGTCGACTTCCATAATCACAACACAACGATATTTGCCAAAGACAACAACCATATCAAGATCACAAAGCATTGAGATCGACATGAGATTGTATCCTAAGGATTCAACAAGCATGACTTTGTCCATGTGCTTATCCTTAGAGATAGCAACCTTACCAAGACCCAATACGACTTTTGCCTTTGTCAAAAATATGATATGCTTCAGAGGTGACGGTGATAATGGAGCATCCATCAATAGATTCTTGTCACCAGTCATGTGATTTGTACACCCACTATCGAGGACCCATTCAGTAGTTTTGGGTTGGTCATCCTGCAGATGAATTAGTGTAACTTACAATCTCATATGCTTCATCAGTGAAGAATATGATATCAAGTTCATCAGATGAATTTCATCAAGCATAGAAATGATATAGCAAGATGAGGACGTGTGAAATGAAAGTTCATTTCATCATGATTCGCCTGCGTCCTTTCAGGCATTTTGTCAGGTCCCCAGCAAATTCTTCAGACGTTCGTGCATGTCTGGAGACCCGACCCTGCAGAAGAGATTAGTTCTTTTTCTTCACCACCCACATCTGGAGGGGTGGCAAAGAGTTCATCATCCTGCGAGCACCATGTGAGAAAGGTGGCAAAGGTGCCAAACCATTTCGCTTAGCATAGGAGGGGTTAGGGTAAGCATATGAATAAGCAGAGTAATTCTTCGAGGACTTATGAACATAATGGTTTGAAGAATAATGCACATATTCATAGCCCTTAGCTTTACCTTGCGAGACAGATTTGTTAGCATGATAATAATCATATGAGGACTTTGATCCAGTTGAGGAATTTGATCCTCGTGAAGAATTTGGTCCATATGAGGATTTGGATCCATATGAAGAGTTTGGTCCATATGAAGAATTTGATCTGGGGTTCCTGTTCCTCACTTTGGTGGTGTCATGAGGACATTCACCAAGACTTTCAACACAGCTTTTGGGAACCCAGATTTTCTTCATAGGGGAACCGTTCTGCAGATTAGTGCCAACATATCTAGCAAATACTTCACCATTCGATTTTTGAACAGTTTATAGTTGGAGTCAAATGACTCATCGAAGAATGAGGGATTCACATGTAAAGCCAGATAAGTTAGATGGATCAATCGAGGTCCTTTGCAGCAACCCATGAGGTTTTGGGATCTTGCTCGGGTTTCCAATATGTTCCATCGGCATTCAGTTTCCTCTCAAAGGCAATACCCTCTTTCCTAGGGTTTCGTTGAGGATCTGCTTTGAGCACATCACAAAGTGTCGATGCCCTTTGAGGCTTTTGTACATGCTGTCATGTACAATTCCTTCAACCCTGCATTGTCGGTGATACTAGCAAAGTCCTCGATGAGGAATTAGTAATAGCAGAGGCAGTTGAAGAATTTGTAACATTTGAAGCATTTGAACATTCAGGTGAAGAATTAGCAGATTCACGCTCAATGCACTTTAAGCATGGAGGAACAAATTCTTCCCGAGAAGCGCTGATTTGTTGAGCTAGTAATGAATCGCGCCCTTCGAAGATCTTCATAACATACTCTTAGCTTTTCAAGATCTGCCTTTCGTGAATAGCTTCAAGAGAAATCTTCTCATTGTCTTGCTTCTCTTGAAGAAATTCATAAGAGAGTTTCTCATGATCGAGACAAGAGGAGTTATGATGACCTTGAAGGTTATCATACTTAGATCAAGTCTGTGATGATTTTCGATCGTAGCTTTAGTGCGATCCATTTCTTCACCCAACATATCATCACTTTTATCTAGCATGTTTTGAACCTTTTCAAGAGCCCGTTGTTGTTTCACAGCAATTTTAGCAAGTTTAGAGTAGCTAGGCTTAAGATCCTCATCAGATTCATTTTCACTAGAATCAGAGGACTTGTATTTGAGTACCTTAGCTGCTTTTGCCATGAAGCAATAGGTGGGAGCGTAGCCATCATTGTTTTCATCAGGCTTGTCGGTGAAGTCAGTTTCTTCAGTGTTGAAGATGGACTTGCTGACAAAAGCTGCTACGGCCAGAATCGCCACACCAGACTCAGATTCTTCAGACTCTTCTTCTTCATCATTTTCCTCAGATTCAGCTTCAGAGTCCATTTCCTTGCCAATGAATGCCCGAGCTTTCTTGGAGCTGCCCTTCTTGTGAGATGAAGACTTTGATGGTTTTGAAGACGAAGATTTTGATGATTTCTTCTTCTTCTTCATTTCATCAGAACTGTAGTCCTTGTATTTCTTCTTCTACATTTCCTTTTCCCACTGAGGACAATCTTGAATATAGTGACCAGGCTTCTTGCATTTGTGGCAAAGTCTTCTCTTGTAGTCACTGGATGAAGAATCACTTCCCCTTGAGGGTTTTCCAAAGCGACCACGTCTTGTGAATTTCTGGAATTTCTTCACAAGGAGAGCTAGATCCTGGCTCAGTTCTTCAGGATCACCAAGGCTACTACCAGAATCCTCACATTCAGAGTCAGACACACCCTTAGCCTTCAGGGCACGTGGTTTGCCATAGTTTGAGCCATAGAGATCTCTCTTTTCAGCAAGCTGGAACTCATGAGTGTTAAGCCTTTCGAGAACATCAGCAGGATCAAGTGACTTGTAGTCAGCACGCTCTTGTATCGTCAGTCCCAGAGTATCAAATGAGGAATCAAGCGATCTTAGCAGTTTCTTCACCACTTCATGGTCAGTGATGTCAGTGGCACCGAGGGCTTGAAGCTCATTTGAGATGTTAGTGAGGCGATCGAAGGTTTGTTGAACATTTTCATTGTCGAGTCTTTTGAAGCGGTTGAAGAGATTCCGAAGAACATCGACTCGAGAGTCACGCTGAGTTGAAACTCCTTCATTTACTTTGGATAGCCTATCCCAGATAAGCTTAGCAGTTTCCAAAGCACTCACTCTTCCATACTGTCCTTTGCTCAGATGGCCACATATGATATTCTTTGCTTGAGAATCGAGTTGTTTGAATCTCTTCACATCGGTAGCGTTCAGTGAGGGAGTGACAGTGGGGACACCATTTTCCACAACATACCATAGATCATTATCAATTGCCTCAAGATGCATCCGCATCTTATTCTTCCAGTAGGGATAGTCCGTTCCATCAAAGGTAGGACACCCAGCCGAGACCTTGATCATACCTGCGGTCGACATAACTAGAACTCCAGGTGGTTAAACCAAAATCACACAGAACAAGGGAGTACCTTGCTCTGATACCAATTGAAAGTGCGTTATATCGACTAGAGGGGGGGTGAATAGGCGATTTTTATGAAATTCTTCACTAAGGAATTTGCGGTGAGGAAATTCCTTAGCGAAGAACTATTTGCAAATGAATAAGTACTCAGAGGTAAACATAACAAATTACACACATAGTCAAGCATGATGAAATGAAGACTAGAACAGAGCGAAGCGTAAACACAGGATAACAAGGTGAAGACAAACAGTGAAGAAATTGAACGAGGAATTTGTGAAAGTCTTGATCAAAGTCTTCAAGAACAGATATGAACAACATGCAACACAGAATGAGGAAATGGATGAGTTGAGGAAATAGAACCACCAGTTGGTGAAGACAATGATTTGGTAAACCAGTTCCAACTCCTGTCTCGGTTATGCGTCTGGTTGGAGCGGTGAGTATTTAAACTCGAGGACACAGATCCGGACACCCGATCTCGAGCGCAACTCAGGACACCCATCCTCACCGTATTCTCCTTGAACTAAGACCACGCAGCCTCGTCCAATCACTCGTGGTAAGTCTTGGTGACTTCAAACCTTCACAGACTTGGTCACTCGGCGATCCACAATTCCTCTTGGATGCTCTAGACCTTGACGCCTAACCGTCTGGAAGAAGCACAGTCTTCAAAGGTAACAAGCGTCGGATCCACGCAGATCAATTTCTTGATGATGCTCAATCACTTGGGGTTTTGTGGGTTTGGTTTTGGGATTTTCCTCACTTGATGATTTTCGCTCAAAGTCCTCGGAGGATGGGTTGCTCTCAAATGACAAGTGTCAAGTTCTCTCGGAGCAGCCAACCAGCTAGTGGTTGTAGGGGGCGGCTATTTATAGCCTAGGGAGCAGCCCGACATGATAAGACATAAATGCCCTTCAATGATATGACCGTTAGGTGGATAAGATATTTTGGTCCGCCGGCGCGCAGCACAGCAACGGTCGGAAATTTGACTTTCAAAGTCCTCAGGGCTATCATGTTCCTCATTTGTGTAGGTGATTCGCCTTTGGCGAATTCCTAACTCCTCGGTCGAAGAAAGTCATCGATGAGCGGAAGAACTGCGTCTCATCACATGAAGAATTTGACTGAGCTGTATGAGATTTCAATGGCTTCACTCAAAGGGATTGGTAGGTGTAGGATTTTGAGTTGAGCATCACATGGAAATTTTTCCTTAGTATTTCCTCGACCCCTTTAACGATGACGGTGTTTCCTATGACTCAAGAAAGTGAAAATGAAACTACGAAAACAAAAGTCTTCACGCTTGATTCCTCGAATGAATATCAAGTCTTCATGGTCACACCAATTTCTTCACTTTCAAAGTCTTGAAAAGTCTTCGAATATCAAAGTCTTGATCGAAGAACTTCATTTTAGGGTCAACTTTCTCTGTAAATATCAAACTCCTCATAGACTTATAGACCTGTGTACACTCACAAACGCATCAGTTACTTAACCTATAAGTCTTCAATACACCAAAATCACTAAGGGGCACTAGATGCACTTACAAGAAGTTTCGTGGCGTTTGGACTCCGTTTGGTATTGATTTCGTACGATGTAAAAAACATGCAGAAAACATCAACTGGCACTGGGCACTATGTCAATAGGTTAGTACCAAAAAATGATATGAAAGGACTATAAAATGATTGTAAAACATCCAATAATGATAATATAATAGCATGGAACAATCAAAAATTATAGATATGTTGGAGACGTATCAAATATATTTTGATGTATGAGATGATCATGTTTTGTAATATCGACTACCAGCAGGAGCCTTAGGGTTGTCTCTTTATTGTATGAAATGCAAGCGCCATGCAATTGATTTGCTTTATCACTATGCGTTAGCGATAGTTGTAGAAGCAATAGTTGGTGTGACGACCTTGACGCAATGAGGCTATGATGGAGATGAAGGTGTCAAGCTAGTGACGATGGAGATCATGACATTGCTTTGAAGATGGAGATCAAAAGCACAAGATGATGATGGTCTTATCATGTCACATATTTTGATTGCATGTGATGTTTATATTTTATGCATCTTATTTCTCTTAGAACAACGGTAGCATTATAAGATGATACCTTCACTAAATTTCAAGGTAAAAGTGTTCTCCCTGAGTATGCACTATTGCTATAGTTCGTCGTTTGGAGAGACCACATGATGATCGGGTGTGATAGACTCTACATTCACATACAATGGTTGTAAGGCAGTTTTACACATGTAGAATACTTGGGTTAAAATTGACGAGCCTAGAATGTACAGACATGGCCTCCGAATACTAGAGATCGAAAGGGCAAACGTGAATCATATAGTAGATATGATCAACATAGATATGTTCACCATTGATGACTACTCCATGTCATGTGATGATCGGACATGGGTTAGTTGATTTGGATCACATATCACTTATATGACTTGAGGGATGTCTATTTAAGTGGGAGTTCTTTAGTTATTTGATTAATTGAACTTAATTTATCATGAACTTAGTCTTATAGTTTTTCATATATGATGTCTGCTAGAACTACATCGTTATTTCCCCAATGAGGAAGGGATGATGCCGTATAGCAACGGTAGGTATTTCCCTCAGTTATGAGACCAAGGCTATCGAACCAGTAGGAGAACCTCCTCACACCACGTAAACAACACCTGCACACAAATAACAAATACTCGCAACCCGACGTGTTAAAGGGGTTGTCAATCCCTTACGGGTACGGCGCCGCAAGATAGGCAAAAAGATGAGGTAAAAACTGGTAGATAGGATAAAAGATCGCAGAACAAATAAATTGGAGCAATGTATTTTTTGTGTTTTTGGTTTAATACATATAAAATAGATGCGAGAGAAAATAGATCGCAAATACAAATATGATGAAAAGAGACCCGGGGACCATAGGTTTCACTAGTGGCTTCTCTCGAGAAAAATAGCAAATGGTGCGAAAACAATTACTGGTGGGAAATTGATAGAACTTCAAATAATCATGACGATATTCAGGCAATGATCATTATATAGGCATCACGTCCAAGATTATTAGACCGACTCCTGCCTGCATCTACTACTATTACTCCACACATCGACCGCTATCCAGCATGCATCTAGTGTATTAAGTTCATGGAAAAATGGAGTAATGCAATAAGAATGATGATATGATGTAGATGAGATCTGTTTATCGATTGAGGCAGATATAGATCTCATCTATCCTTAGTAGTAACAATATATACGTGTCGGTTCCCCTTCTATCACTGGGATCAAGCACCGTAAGATCGAACCCACTACAAAGAACATCTTCCCATTGCAAGATTAGATCAAGTTGGCCAAACAAAACCCAAGTATCAGAGAAGAAATACGAGGCTATAAGAAATCATGCATATAAGAGATCAAAGAAGACTGAAATAACTTTCATGGATAGAAACATAGATCTGATCATGAACTCAAAGTTCATCGGATCCCAACAAACACACCGCCAAAAGACTTACATCATATGGATCTCCAAGAGACCATTGTATTGATAATCAAGAGAGAGAGAGAGAGAGATAGAAAGCCATCTAGCTACTAACTACGGACCCTTAGATTTACAAAGAACTACTCACGCATCATAGAAGAGGGACCAATGGAAGTGGTGAACCCCTCCATGACGGTGTCTAGATTGGATTTGGTAATTCTGGACATTGTGGCGGCTACATCATTATTTCGTCGACTCCTCTAGGGTTTCTGGAATATTGTGGTATTTATAGAGCAAAGAGGCGGTTCAGGGGGCACCCGAGTTGGGCACAACCCACCAGGGCGCACCTGGGCCTCCTAGCGCGCTCTGGTGGGTGCTGCTCCCCTCGAGCAGCCCCTTGTTGGAAATATGCCCTAGAGGCAATAATAAAAGTATTATTATTATATTTCCTTGTTCATGATAATTGTCTTTTATTCATGCTATAACTGTATTATCCGGAAATCGTAATACACGTGTGAATACATAGACCACAATATGTCCCTAGTGAGCCTCTAGTTGACTAGCTCGTTGTGATCAACAGATAGTCATGGTTTCCTGGCTATGGACATTGGATGTCGTTGATAACGGGATCACATCATTAGGAGAATGATGTGATGGACAAGACCCAATCCTAAGCATAGCACAAAGATCGTGTAGTTCGTTTGCTAGAGCTTTTCCAATGTCAAGTATCTCTTCCTTAGACCATGAGATCGTGTAACTCCCGGATACCGTAGGAGTGCTTTGGGTGTATCAAACGTCACAACGTAACTGGGTGACTATAAAGGTGCATTACAGGTATCTCCGAAAGTGTCTGTTGGGTTGACATGGATCGAGACTGGGATTTGTCACTCCGTGTAAACGGAGAGGTATCTCTGGGCCCACTCGGTAGTACATCATCATAATGTGCACAATGTGACCAAGGGGTTGATCACGGGATGATGTGTTGCGGAACGAGTAAAGAGACTTGCCGGTAACGAGATTGAACAAGGTATCGGTATACCGACGATCGAATCTCGGGCAAGTAAAATACCGCTAGACAAAGGGAATTGTATACGGGATCGATTGAGTCCTTGACATCGTGGTTCATCCGATGAGATCATCGTGGAACATGTGGGAGCCAACATGGGTATCCAGATCCCGCTGTTGGTTATTGACCGGAGAATGTCTCGGTCATGTCTACATGTCTCCCGAACCCGTAGGGTCTACACGCTTAAGGTTCGATGACGCTAGGGTTATAAAGGAAGCTTGTATGTGGTTACCGAATGTTGTTCGAGTCCGGATGAGATCCGGGGCGTCACGAGGAGTTCGGAATGGTCCGGAGGTAAAGATTTATATATGGGAAGTCCTGTTTTGGTCACCGAAAAGTTTGGGTTTTATCGGTAAAATCACGGACCACCGGAGGGTCCCGGGTCCACCAAGTGGGGCCACCTACCCCAGAGGGCTGCATGGGCCATGTGTGGAAGGGAACCAGCCCCAGGTGGGCTGGTGCGCCCCCCACAAGGGGCCCAAGGCGCAGGGGAGGGTGGGAGGGGGCAAACCCTAGGGCAGATGGGCCCTAAGGCCCATGCTCCCTGCGCCTCCCTCTCCTCCCCTCCTGGCCGCCACCCCAGATTGGATCTGGAGGCTGGCCGCACCCCTTGGGGGTGGGAAACCCTAAAGGGGGGCGCAGCCCCCTCTCCCCCTATAAATAGTGAGGCATAGGGCTGCCCAGAGAACACACAGAATACACGTGATTCGGTCTCTGCCTTTGGTTGCAGCCCTCTCCTCTCTCCCAAGTACTCCTCCTCTCCCGTGGTGCTTAGCGAAGCTCTGCTGGATTGCCACACTCCTCCATCACCACCACGCCGTTGTGCTGCTGCTGGAGGGAGTCTTCCTCAACCTCTCCCTCTCTCCTTGCTGGATCAAGGCGGGGGAGACGTCGCCGGGCTGTACGTGTGTTGAACGCGGAGGTGCCGTCCGTTCGGCACTTGATCATCGGTGATTTGAATCACGACGAGTACGACTCCATCAACCCCGTTCACTTGAACGCTTCCGCTTAGCGATCTACAAGGGTATGTAGATGCACTCTCTTTCTACTCGTTGCTGGTCTTTCCATAGATAGATCTTGGTGACACGTAGGAAAATTTTTGAATTTCTGCTACGTTCCCCAACAGTGGCATCATGAGCTAGGTCTATTGCGTAGATTCTTTGCACGAGTAGAACACAAAGTAGTTGTGGGCGTTGATTTTGTTCAATATGCTTACCGTTACTAGTCCAATCTTGTTTCGACGGTATTGTGGGATGAAGCGGCCCGGACCAACCTTACACGTACTCTTCGTGAGAGACAGTTCCACCGATTGACATGCACTTCGTGCATAAGGTGGCTAGCGGGTGCCAGTCTCTCCCACTTTAGTCGGAACGGATTCGATGAAAAGGGTCCTTATGAAGGGTAAATAGCAATTGGCATATCACGTTGTGGTTTTGCGTAGGTAAGAAACGTTCTTGCTAGAAACCCATAGCAGCCACGTAAAACATGCAAACAACAATTAGAGGACGTCTAACTTGTTTTTGCAGGTATGCTATGTGATGTGATATGGCCAAGAAGAATGTGATGAATGATATGTGATGTATGAGATTGATCATGTTCTTGTAATAGGAATCACGACTTGCATGTCGATGAGTATGACAACGGCGGAGCCATAGGAGTTGTCTTAATTTATTGTATGACCTGCGTGTCATTGAACAACGCCATGTAATTACTTTACTTTATTGCTAACCGGTAGCCATAGTAGTAGAAGTAATGAGTTGGCGAGACAACTTCATGGAGACACGATGATGGAGATCATGATGATGGAGATCATGGTGTCATGCGGTGACGATGATGATCATGGAGCCCGAAGATGGAGATCAAAGGAGCAAAATGATATTGGCCATATCATGTCACTATTTGATTGCATGTGATGTTTATCATGTTTATGCATCTTGTTTACTTAGGACGACGGTAGTAAATAAGATGATCCTTACAAAATTTCAAGAAGTGTTCTCCCCGACCGTGCACCGTTGCTACAGTTAAATAAGCTTCTAAGCACCACGTGATGATCGGGTGTGATGGATTCTTACGTTCACATACAACGGGTGTAAGACAGTTTTACACAGCGAAAACACTTGGGGTTAACTTGACGAGCCTAGCATGTGCAGACATGGCCTCGGAACACGGAGACCGAAAGGTCGAGCATGAATCGTATGGAGGATACGATCAACATGAAGATGTTCACCGATGATGACTAGTCCGTCTCACGTGATGATCGGACACGGGCTAGTTGACTTGGATCATGTAATCACTTAGATGACCAGAGGGATGTCTATCTGAGTGGGAGTTCATAAGATGAACTTAATTATCCTGAACATAGTCAAAAGATCTTTGCAAATTATGTCGTAAGCTCGCGTTTTAGTTCCACTATTTAGATATGTTCCTAGAGAAAATATAGTTGAAAGTTGACGATGGCGATTATGCGGACGATGAAAGCTTATGTCCTTAATGCACCGCTCAGTGTGCTGAACCCCAAATGTTGTTTGTGGATGTTGCGAACATCAGACATACACGTTTTGATAACTACGTGATAGTTCAATTAAACGGTTTAGAATTAAGGCACCAAAGATGTTTTTCAAACGTCATGAACATATGAGATGTTTGAGGGCTGAAATTGAGATTTCAGGCTCGTGCCCACGTAAGAGGTATGAGACCTCCGACGATTTTCTTAGCCTACAAACTAAGGTAGAAATGCTCAATCGTTGAGCTTGTGCTCAGATTGTCTGAGTGCAACAATCACTTGAATCGAGTGGGATTTGATCTTCCAGATGAGATAGTGATGTTTCTCCAAAGTCATTGCCACCAAGCTGCTAGAGCTTCGTGATGAACTATAACATATCGAGGATAGATATGATGATCCTTGAGGTATTCGTGATGTTTGACACATGAAAGTAGAAATCAAGAAGGAGCATCAATTGTTGATGGTTGGTGAAACCACTAGTTTTAAGAAGGGCAAGGGCAAGAAGGGATACTTCATGAAACGGCAAATCAGCTGCTGCTCCAGTGAAGAAACCCAAGGTTGAACCCAAACCCGAGACTAAGTGCTTCTGTAATAAAGGGAACCACCACTGGAGCAGAATTACCCTAGATACTTGGTAGATGAGAAGGCTGGCAAGGTCGATAGAAGTATATTGGATATACATTATGTTAATGTGTACTTTACTAGTACTCCTAGTAGCACCAGGGTATTAAGATACCGGTTCGGTTGCTAAGTGTTAGTAACTCAAAATAAAAGCTACGGAATAAACGGAGACTAGCTAAAGGTGAGCTGACGATATGTGTTGGAAGTATTTCCAAGGTTGATGTGATCAAGCATCGCACGCTCCCTCTACCATCGAGATTTGGTGTTTGCGTTGAGCATAGACATGATTGGATTATGTCTATCGCAATACGGTTATTCATTTAAGGAGAATAATGGTTACTCTGTTTATTTGAATAATACCTTCAATGGTCTTGCACCTGAAATGAATGGTTTATTGAAATCTCGATCGTAGTGATACACATTTTCATGCCAAAAGATATAAGATAGTAATGATAGTACCACTTACTTGTGGCACTGCCGTTTAAGTCATATTGGTATAAAATGCGTGAAGAAGCTCCATGTTGATGGATCTTTGGACTCACTCGTTTTTGAAAAGTTTGAGACATGCGAACCATGTCTATTGGTGTATACGCATGAAGAAACTCCATACAGATGGATCGTTTGGACTCACTTGATTTTGAATCACTTGAGATATGCAAATCATACCACATGGGCAAGATGACTAAAAAGCCTCGTTTTTCAAAAAATGGAACAAGATAACAACTTGTTGGAAGTAACACATTTTGATGTGTGCAGTCCAATGAGTCTTTGAGGCATCTGATGAATATCGTTATGTTCTTACTTCACAGATGATTCGAGTAGATGTAGAGTATATTTGCTTGATGAAACACAAGTCTGAATTATTGAATGGTTCAAGTAATTTCACAGTGAAGTTGAAGATCATCGTGACAAGAGGATGAAATGTCTGTGATATGATCATAGAGATGAGTATCTGAGTTACGAGCTTTGGCACGCTATTAAGACATTGTGGAAATTGTTTCACAATTAATACCGCCTGGAACACCATAGTGTGATGATGTGTCCGAACATCATAGTTGCACCCTATTGGATATGGTGCGTACCATGATGTCTCTTATCGAATTACCACTATTGTTTATGGGTTAGGCATTAGAGACAACCACATTCACTTTAAAAGGGGCACCACGTAACTCCGTTGAGATGACACCGTATGAATTATGGTTTAGAGAAACCTAAGCAGTCATTTCTTAAATGTTTGGGACTGCGACGCTTATGTGAAAAAGTTTCAGGTTGATAAGCTCGAACCCAAAGCGGATAGAATGCATCTTCATAGGACACCCAAAACAGTTGGGTATACCTCCTAATTCAGATCCGAAAGCAATAGGGATTGTTTCTTGAATCGGGTCCTTTCTCGAGGAAAAGTATGTCTCGAAAACTTGAGTGGGAGGATGGTGGAGACTTGATTTGGTTATTGAACCGTCACTACAACTAGTGTGTAGCAGGGCACAGGAAGTTGTTCCTGTGGCACCTACACCAATTGAAGTAGAAGCTTATGATAGTGATCATGAAACTTCGGATCAAGTCACTACCGTACCTCGTAGGGTGACAAGGATGCGTACTACTTTAGAGTGGTACAGTAATCCTGTCTTGAAGGTCATGTTGCTAGACAACAATGAACCTACGAGCTATGGAGAAGCAATGGTGGGCCCAAATTCCGACAAATGGTTAGAAGCCATGAAATCCGAGATAGGATCCATGTATCAGAACAAAGCATGGACTTTGGTGGACTTGCCCGATGATCGGCAAGCCATTGAGATAAATGGATCTTTAAGAAGAAGACGAACGTGGACGGTGACGTCACCGTCTATGAAGCTCGACTTGTGGCGAAGAGTTTTTTCACAAGTTCAAGGAGTTGACTACGATGAGATTTTCTCATCCGTAGCGATGCTTAAAGTCCGTCGGAATCATGTTAGCATTAGCTGCATTTATGAAATCTGGCAGATGGATGTCAAAACGAGTTTCCTTACCAGTGTTCGTAAGGAAAGGTTGTATGTGATACAATCCGAAAGTTTTGTCAATCCTAAGGATGCTAAAAGGTATGCTAGCTCCAGCGATCCTTCTAAGGACTGGAGTAAGCATCTCGGAGTTGGAATATGTACTTTGATAGGATGATCAAAGATTTTGGGTTTATACAAATTTATGAGAAACTTGTATTTCCAAAGAAGTGAGTGGGAGCACTGTAGAATTTCTGGTGAGTATATGTTATTGACATATTGTTGATCAGAAATGATGTAGAATTTCTGGAAAGCATATAGGGTTATTTGAAAAGTGTTTTTCAATGGAAAACCTGGATTAGGCTACTTGAATAATAAGCATCAAGATCTATAAGATAGATCAAAATGCTTAAATAGTACTTTCAAATGAGCACATGCCTTGACATGATCTTGAAGGTGTTCGAGATGGGTCAGTCAAAGAAGGAGTTCTTGCCTGAGTTGTAAGGTATGAAGTTAAGACTTAAAAGCTCGACCACGGCAGAATAGAGAGAAAGGACGAAGGTCGTCCCTATGATTAAGACGTAGGCTCTACAAGATGCTATCTTGTGTACCGACTTTGAAGTGTGCCTTGCCATGAGTCGATCAAGGGGTACAAGAGTGATCCAAGAATGGATCACAGGACAGCGATCAAAGTTATCCTTAGTAACTAGTGTACTAAGGAATTTTCTCGATTATGGAGGTAGTAAAAGAGTTAAATCGTAAATGGTTACGTCGATGCAAGCTTTACACCTATCCGGATAGCTCGAGTAGAGATACGGATCGTATAATGGAGCAATTTTAGAATAGCTCCAAGTAGAACGATCATTTGGAATAGCTCCAAATAGGCGTGGTAGCTACATCTAGGAGATGACATAGAGATTTGTAAAGCATACACGGATCTGAAAGGTTCGGACCGTTGACTAAAACCTCTCTCACAAGCAACATGATCAAACCTAAAACTCATTGAGTGTTAATCACATAGTGATGTGAACTAGACTACCGACTCTAGTAAACTCTTGGGTGTTAGTCACATGGCGATGTGACTGTGAGTGTTAATCACATGGTGATGTGAACTAGATTATTGACTCTAGTGCAAGTGGGAGACTGTTGGAAATATGCCCTAGAGGCAATAATAAAAGTATTATTATTATATTTCCTTGTTCATGATAATTGTCTTTTATTCATGCTATAAGCGTATTATCCGGAAATCGTAATACACGTGTGAATACATAGACCACAATATGTCCCTAGTGAGCCTCTAGTTGACTAGCTCGTTGTGATCAACAGATAGTCATGGTTTCTGCTATGGACATTGGATGTCGTTGATAACGGGATCACATCATTAGGAGAATGATGTGATGGACAAGACCCAATCCTAAGCATAGCACAAAGATCGTGTAGTTCGTTTGCTAGAGCTTTTCCAATGTCAAGTATCTCTTCCTTAGACCATGAGATCGTGTAACTCCGGATACCGTAGGAGTGCTTTGGGTGTATCAAACGTCACAACGTAATCGGGTGACTATAAAGGTGCACTACAGGTATCTCCGAAAGTGTCTGTTGGGTTGACATGGATCGAGATCGATTTGTCACTCCGTAAACGGAGAGGTATCTCTGGGCCCACTCGGTAGTACATCATCATAATGTGCACAATGTGACCAAGGGGTTGATCACGGGATGATGTGTTGCGGAACGAGTAAAGAGACTTGCCGTAACGAGATTGAACAAGGTATCGGTATACCGACGATCGAATCTCGGGCAAGTAAAATACCGCTAGACAAAGGGAATTGTATACGGGATCGATTGAGTCCTTGACATCGTGGTTCATCCGATGAGATCATCGTGGAACATGTAGGAGCCAACATGGGTATCCAGATCCGCTGTTGGTTATTGACCGAGAATGTCTCGGTCATGTCTACATGTCTCCGAACCCGTAGGGTCTACACGCTTAAGGTTCGATGGCGCTAGGGTTATAAAGGAAGCTTGTATGTGGTTACCGAATGTTGTTGAGTCCGGATGAGATCCGGGGCGTCACGAGGAGTTCGGAATGGTCCGGAGGTAAAGATTTATATATGGGAAGTCTGTTTTGGTCACCGGAAAAGTTTGGGTTTTATCGGTAAAATCTGGGACCACCGGAGGGTCCTGGGTCCACCAAGTGGGGCCACCTACCCCAGAGGGCTGCATGGGCCATGTGTGGGAGGAACCAGCCCAGGTGGGCTGGTGCGCCCCACAAGGGGCCCAAGGCGCGGGGAGGTGGGAGGGGCAAACCCTAGGGCGATGGGCCCTAAGGCCCATGCTCCTGCGCCTCCTCTCCTCCCTCCCGGCCGCCACCCCAGATTGGATCTGGAGGCTGGCCGCACCCCTTGGGGGTGGGAAACCCTAAAGGGGGCGCAGCCCCCTCTCCCCCTATAAATAGTGAGGCATAGGGCTGCCCAGAGAACACACAGAATACACGTGATTCGGTCTCTGCCTTTGGTTGCAGCCCTCTCCTCTCTCCCAAGTACTCCTCCTCTCCCGTGGTGCTTAGCGAAGCCCTGCTGGATTGCCACACTCCTCCATCACCACCACGCCGTTGTGCTGCTGCTGGAGGGAGTCTTCCTCAACCTCTCCCTCTCTCCTTGCTGGATCAAGGCGGGGGAGACGTCGCCGGGCTGTACGTGTGTTGAACGCGGAGGTGCCGTCCGTTCGGCACTTGATCATCGGTGATTTGAATCACGACGAGTACGACTCCATCAACCCCGTTCACTTGAACGCTTCCGCTTAGCGATCTACAAGGGTATGTAGATGCACTCTCTTTCTACTCGTTGCTGGTCTTTCCATAGATAGATCTTGGTGACACGTAGGAAAATTTTTGAATTTCTGCTACGTTCCCCAACACCCCTCAGGTGCTTCCTTGGCCCATTGGCTTTCTTCTGGACCAAAATAATCCCTCCAGGAGTTGCGCTGCGTTTGGACTCCGTTTGATAATGATTTCCTGCGATGTAAAAAACATGCAGAAAAGCATCAACTGGCACTGGGCACTATGTCAATAGGTTAGTACCAAAAATGATATAAAATGACTATAAATGATTGTAAAACATCCAAGAATAATAATATAACAGCATGGATCAATCAGAAATTATAGATACGCTGGAGACGTATCAGCATCCCCAAGCTTAATTCCTGCTCGTCCTCGAGTAGGTAAATGATAAAAATAGAATTTTTGATGTGGGATGTTGCCTAACAAGTTCGTCACATTCTTTTCTTTATAGTATGGACATATGGACTTTTATATGACTCAAAGCAATAGTCTAGTTTTGACATGAAGACTTAAATACTCAGGCATACCAACAAGCAACCACGTCTTTCAAAATATCAACACTAAAGCAAGTTGTAACTAGCCCATCATGCTCAATCATTGATCCATTCATGAAACACACTCGAATATTAGCTACACCCAATGCTCAAATACGATCAGAGTGCCCCTTAGTTTGTGCTTTATAAGATAAGATGGAGACTGAAATTCAAAATAAAAATTTCATAAGTAAAAGAAAGGCCCTTCGCGGAGGGAAGTAGTGATTTGTAGAGATGCCAGAGCTGAAAGCTTAAATTGAGAGATAAAATTATTTTTGAGAGGCATACTTTTCCTACCAACAAAAACGACTTGGAGCATCCCAACACTTTCCATGCTAGATACATCATAGGAGGTTCCCGAACAAAATAAAGTTTATTCCTTTTTCCACCATAACTTTCACTTTCCATGGCTAGCCGTATCCACGGGTGCCCTCCATACCAACACTTTCCAAGGAATTTATTATTTGACAACATAAAGTAAATTCATTTATTCATTTCAGGACTGGGCATCCCTAGTACCTTTGTCGTAATCTCGTGCAATGACAAGTGAATAAATATTGGCTACCCTTTAACGCCTCACGAGTAGTAGAGCACACAAAAGAGAAATTTATTTTGAACATTAGAGATGGCACATGTAAATTTGCTTAGAGCGGCATGGAAGTACCGCATATAGGTAGGTATAGTGACTCATATGGCAAAACTGGTTTACACGATTTTGGATGCACAAGTAGTGATCATACTTAGTGCAAAAATGAAGGCTAGAAAAAAGATTGAGAAGCGGCCAACCAAAAAGCAAAAAATCTCGAACCCAAGCATTAAGCATAAGTAACACTGAATTATGCACCACAAGTAGGATATCAATTTCATTGCATGATTATTGACTTTTGTGCTTGCATAGGGAATCACAAACCTTAACATCAATATTCTTACTAAAGCACAATTATTCATCACCATGACTCACATATCATATCGTCATATCTCAAAACCATTACTAAGAATCAAGTTTATTTTGTCCAACGATCTTCATGAAAGTTTTTATTATTTCCACCTTGGATATCTATGACTTTGGGACTATTTTCATATGTTGCTTTTGATAAGCTCAAACAAATATAAGTGAAGGTCATGAGCATAATTTTTTTCTTTCTCTCAAAATAATCTAAGTGGAGCGAGAGAGAATTTCTTCAAAATTTAGTAACTCCCACATAAATCTAAGTGAAACATGAGAGCATTTCTTCAAAACTAACAAAGCACACTGTGCTCAAAAAGGTATAAGTGAAGTACAAGCGCAAGTCCATGGCTCTAAAAATTTAAGTGAAGCATAGGAGCAAGCATAGTAAAATTTATGGCTCTCTTAAAAGGGTGCGTCCAGTGAGGATTCAACACTTAAAACACAAAGAAAAACAAGCAAAAACTCATATCATACAAGACGCTCCAAGCAAAACTCATATCATGTGACGAATAAAAATATAGTTTCAAGTAAAATACCGATGGTCGTTAGAAGAAAGCGGGGATGCCGCTGGGGGGCATCCCCAAGCTTAGTTGCTTGCTAATTCTTTGAATATTATCTTGGGGTGCCTCGGGCATCCCCAAGCTTAGCCTTTTGCTTATCCTTATTCCTTCATCCATCGTAAGATAACCCAAAACTTGAAAACTTCAATCACACAAAACTCAAACAAAACCTTCGTGAGATCCGTTAGTATAAGAAACCAAACCACTACTATATATGTATTGTAGAAAACCTATTCTTATTTTGTTTTTGCATTATATCTACTGTATTCCAACTTTTCTATGGCAAAAACTCATCAAAGAAAGCCATAGAATCATCAAAACAAGCACACAACGCAAAGAAAAGAGAATTTGTCAAAAACAGAATAGTCTGTAGCAATCTGAAAATTTTGAATACTTATGTAACTCCAAAAATTATGAAATAAATTGGAGGACGTGAGGAATTTGTCTATATCCTCTTCAAAAAGAATCAACTTAAAAGCACTCTTCTGAAAAAAATGAAAACGAATCTCGTGAGTACAAAAGTTTCTGTTTTTCAGCAAGATCAAATAAACTTTCACCCAAGTCTTCCCAAAGGCATTTCTTGGCACAAACCCTAATTAAAACATAAAAAACACAATCATAACAGAAGAATAATTGTGCTAACACTCTAGAATAGAAATTAAAAATCAAAAATAAATTTTATTCATTGGGTTGCCTCCCAACAAGCGCTATCGTTCTACGCCCCTAGCTAGGCATAACGCGTAGGATCTAAGTTTTGTCATCTTTGGTTCTAGATACATAGGATGCCCTCATGATTGATTCATATGGTGGCCTAATTCTTGTTCTAGGGAAGTTTTCCATTCCCTTCCTTAGTGGAAATTGAAATTTAATATTGCCTTCTTTCATACCAATCACGACACCAAAAGTACACAAAAACGGTCTACCAAGAATAATTTGACAAGACGGATTGCAATCAATATCAAGAACAATAAAATCTATGGGCACATAATTCCTATTTGCAAGAATAAGAACATCATTAATTCTTCCATAGGCTTTTTAATATTAGAATTCGCCAAGTGCAAATTTAAAGAGCATTCTTCAATATCAGTAAGACCAAGCACATCACATAAAGATTTTGAAATTGTAGAAATATTAGCACCCAAGTCACATAAAGCAAAACACTCATAATATTTAATCTTAACTTTGATAGTAGGTTCCCATTCATCATGTAATTTTCTAGGAATTGAAACTTCTAGTTCCAATTTTTCTTCAAAAGCTTTCATCATCGGGTCAACAATATGTTTAGTAAAAGCTTTATTTTGTACATAAGAATGGGGTGAATTTATCATGGATTGCAATAAAGAAATACATTCAATGAAAGAGCCACTATCAATCACTAGTTACAGTCTTAACCTCTTCAAACCCACTTTTATCAATTTTTGCAACAAGATTTTCACCCTCCGGATCATAGGGACGCCTTCTAACTAAAGTTGACTCTTATCCATTCCCTTTTTCATCAATATTAAAATTACTATCAAATAATCAATATAAGAAACACCAATCACTTTAAGATCTTCATGACTTTTATGATAGTAATCACTAGAAAACGCCTTTTCTAAAAATTCTCTTTTAGCTCTAAGCATAGCGGTTCTTTTATTACTTTAATCAATAGGAACATAAAGAGATTTAATTGATTCTTCAACTTTAGGCACAAATTTTTTCATCTTGAGAGTTTCTACATCATGAGAAATTCTATCAACACTTCTAGACAAATCATCAATTGTACTCAACTTTTCTTCTATCGTAGTGTTGAAAGCCTTTTGCGTATTGATAAATTCTTTAATATTGTTCTCAAGATCAGAGGTGTTTCTATTATTATTGTAGGTGGGATTACCATAGGAATTACCATAATTATTGGAGGAATTACAAGGAAAAGGCCTAGGATTAAAATTACTTCTATAAGCATTGTTGCTGAAATTATTTCGCGAGACAAAATTCACATCTATGGCATCACTATTTTGCTCAATCAAAGTAGACAAAGGCACATCATTAAAATCAATAGGAGCACTTTTATTAGCAATCAACTTCATAAGAGCATCAATTTTTTCACTCAAAGAATTTATTTCTTCTACCGAATTGACTTTTTTACTAGTAGGGGCTCTTTCGGTATGCAATTGTGAGTAATTTATCATAATATTGTTTAACATTTTAGTAGCTTCACCCAAAGTAATTTACATAAAAGTACCCCCACGGCGGAATCTAAAAGATTACGAGAAACAAAATTCAATCCCACATAAAATTTTTGTATGATCATCCGAAAATTTAACTCATGAGTTGGGCAATTCCTTAGCATCAATTTCATCCTTTCTCAAGATTGTGCAACATGATAATGTTCAAGTTGCTTGAAATTCATGATTTGGGTTCTAAGGGAAATAATTGTTATGGGCGGAAAATACTTGGTGATAAAAGCATCGTTGCACTTGTTCCAAGAATCGATACTATTGCGAGGCAAAGAAGAAAACCAAATTTTTGCGCGATCTCGCAAAGAAAACGGAAATAATTTCAACTTCACAACTTTATTTTCCACATCTTTTTTCTTTTGCATATCACATAATTCCACGAATGTGTTAAGTTGGCACGCGACATCCTCATTAGGAGTACCAGCAAATTGATCTTTCATGACAAGATTCAACAAAGCAGTATGAATATCACAAGACTCTGCACTAGTGGCGGGATGAGCAATTGGAGTGATAATAAAATCATTGTTGTTGGTATTTGAGAAGTCACACAAGTTGGTGTTCTATTGAGTCATGATGACTAGGCAACAAGATTGCAATCAAAAACAAATCTGACAAGAAAACGGCGAACAAAAAAGAGGGCGAATAAAACGACAAATTTTTGCGAAGTGGGGGAGAGGAAAACGAGAGGCAAATGGCAAATAATGTAAATTGCGAGGAGATGAGATTTATGATTAGTAACCTGGTTGATGTTGAAGATCCTCCCAGGCAACGGCGCCATAAATGGCACATTGATGGGAGACTATCTTGAGGTGATCCTACCCGGCAACGGCGCCAGAAATTCCTTTTGATGTCTGCTAGAACTACGTCGGTATTTCCCCAAAGAGGAAGGGATGATGTAGTATACCGACGGTAGGTATTTCCCTCAGTTACGAGACCAAGGTTATCGAACCAGTAGGAGAACCTCCTCACACCACGTAAACAACACCTGCACACAAATAACAAATACTCGCAACCCGACATGTTAAAGGGGTTGTCAATCCCTTCCGGGTACGGCGCCTCAAGATACGCAAAAATGTGAGGTAAAAAGTGGTAGATAGGATAAATAGATCGTGGAACAAATAAATTGCAGCAAGGTAGTTTTGTATTTTTGGTTTAATAGATCTGAAAATAGATGCAAGAGAAAATAGATCGCAAAGGCAAATATGATGAAAAGAGACCCGGGGCTGTACGTTTCACTAGTGGCTTCTCTCGAGAAAACTAGCAAACAGTGGGAAAACAATTACTGTTGGGCAATTGATAGAACTTCAAATAATCATGACAATATCCAGGCAATGATCATTATATAGGCATCACATCCAAGATTACTAGACCGACTCCTGCCTGCATCTACTACTATTACTCCACACATCGACCGCTATCCAGCATGCATCTAGTGTATTAAGTTCATGGAAACCAGAGTAATGCAATAAGAACAACGACATGATGTAGATGAGATTCGTTTACCTATTGCGGCAGATATAGATCTCATCTTGTTATCCTTAGTAGCAACGATACATACGTGTCGGTTCCCCTTTTGTCACTAGGATCAAGCACCGTAAGATCGAACCCAGTACAAAGCACCTCTTCCCATTGCAAGATAAATAGATCAAGTTGTCCAAACAAAACCCAAATATCGGAGAAGAAATACGAGGCTATAAGCAATCATGCATATAAGGGATCAAAGAAGACTCAAATAACTTTCATGGATAAAAACATAGATCTTGTCATAAACTCAAATTCATCGGATCCCAACAAACACACTGATACGTCTCCAATGTATCTATAATTTATGAAGCATTCATGTTGTTTTATTATCTGTTTTGAATGATTACGTGCTTTATTATACAATTTTATATTACTTTTCGGACTAACCTATTAACCGGAGGCCCTGCCCATATTGCTGTTTTATTGCCTGTTTCAGTATTTCGAGGAAAAGGAATATCAAACGGAGTCCAAACGGAATGAAACCTTCGGCATCGTGATTTTTTTGGAAGAATATGATCCTAGAGACTTGGAGTTCACGTCAGAAGATCCTCGATGCAGCCACGAGATAGGAGGGCGCCCCCCCTTAGGGCGCACCCCCCTGTCGTGGGCCCCTCGAGGCTCCCCCGACCTACTTCTTTCACCTATATAAGCCTACGTACCCTAAAACTATCGAATATCAAGATAGATCGGGAGTTCCGCCGCCGCAAGCCTCTGTAGCCACCAAAAACCTCTCGGGAGACCATTCCGGCACCCTGCCAGAGGGGGAACCCATCACCGGTGGCCATCTTCATCATCCCGGCGCTCTCCATGATGAGGAGGGAGTAGTTCACCCTCGGGGCTGAGGGTATGTACCAGTAGCTATGTGTTTGATCTATCTCTCGCGTGTTCTCTCTATGGCACGACCTTGATGTATCGCGAGCTTTGCTATTATAGTTGGATCTTATGATGTTTCTCCCCCCTCTACTCTCTTGTGATGAATTGAGTTTCCCTCTTGAAGTTATCTTATCGGATTGAGTCTTTGATTTGAGAACACTTTATGTATGTCTTGCCGTGTTTATCTGTGGTGACAATAGGATTTCACGTGCCACTCGATGTATGTTTTGGTGACCAACTTGCGGGTTCCGCCCATGAACCTATGCATAGGGGTTGGCACACGTTTTCTTGACTCTCCGGTAGAAACTTTGGTGCACTCTTTGAAGTACTTTTATGTTGGTTGGATGAATCTGAGATTGTGTGATGCATATCGTATAATCATGCCCATGGATACTTGAGGTGACAATGGAGTATCTAGGTGACACTAGGGTTTTGGTTGATTTGTGTCTTAAGGTGTTATTCTAGTATGAACTCTTGAATAGATCGATCCGAAAGAATAACTTTGAGGTGGTTTCGTACCCTACCATAATCTCTTCGTTTGTTCTCCGCTATTAGTGGCTTTGGAGTGACTCTTTGTTGCATGTTGAGGGATTGTTATATGATCTATCTATGTTATTATCGTTGAGAGAACTTGCACTAGTGAAAGTATGAACCCTAGGCCTTGTTTCCTATCATTGCAATACCGTTTGTGCTCACTTTTATCATTAATTACCTTGCCGTTTTTATTATTTCAGATTACAAAGACCTATATCTACTATCTATATTGCACTTGTATCACCATCTCTTCGCCGAACTAGTGCACCTATACAATTTACCATTGTATTGGGTCTGTTGGGGACACAAGAGACTCTTTGTTATTTGGTTGCAGGGTTGCTTGAGAGAGACTATCTTCAACCTACGCCTCCCACAGATTGATAAACCTTAGGTCATCCACTTGAGGGAAATTTGCTACTGTCCTACAAACTTGTGCACTTGCAGGCCCAACAACGTCTACAAGAAGAAGGTTGTGTAGTAGACATCAAGCTCTTTTCTGACGCCGTTGCCGGGGAGGCTAGGTAAGTGGCACTCACTCACACCTCATCAACTAAGCTCTTTTCTTGCGCCGTTGCCGAGAAGGTGAGTGCTTGAAGGTATATCTTTAGATCTTGCAATCGAATCTTTTTGTTTCTTGTTTTATCACTAGTTTAGTTTATAAAAGAAAACTACAAAATAATGGAGTCAAGTTTGTCTCATACGCTTCATCTTTTTAATATCTTTCGTGAGAATGATGAAAAGGAAAATTGTGCTCAAGTGCTAGAAGAAGAAATCTATAGAATGTTTGATACTAAATCTTTGAATGATGAGCATGATTGCAATGTTGTTAGTACGAATTCTTTGAATACCTATGATGCTAACGATATGCAAAGCTTTGATGTTTATGATATTTTTTGTCCCCAAGTTTTGATGATTATATTGATGAAAGTGGGTTTGGAAGAGTGTCAACTTTAGGAAGTAGTGATCCCACTATTTTGGAGGATCTTGAATCTTATTGTGATGAACATGAAAGTGAATTTGGAAGAGTGTCAACTTTATTTAGTGATGATTCCACTATTTCGGAAGAGGTTCCAATTGATTATGAGAACGAAGTTGCTATCTATGATGATTATTGTTATGACCTGTATGCTATTAGGAATAATGATAACCATGAAACTCGTCATCATGATTTTAGTTTTCAATTGGATTATGCCTCACATGATAATTATTTTGTTGGGTTTTCTCCCACTATTCCGAATGAGAAGAATTTTACTTATGTGGAGAGTGGTAAAATTTCTATGCTAGTAGATCATGAAAAGAATGCTTTAGGTGCTGGTTATATTGTTGAATTCATTCATGATGCTACTGAAAATTATTATGAGGGAGGAACATATGCTTGTAGGAATTGCAATAATGTCAAGTTTCCTCCCTATGTGTTTGAAATCTTGAAGCTATGCTTGTTTTACCTTCCTATGCTTGTTGATTATTGTTCCCACAAGTTGTTTCCTCACAAAATCCCTATGCATAGGAAGTGGGTTAGGCTTAAATGTGCTAGTCATATGCTTCATGATGCTCCCGTTATATTTCAATTCTTATCTTTTATGTGAGCATCATTGCCATCATCATGCCTAGCTAGAAAGGCATTAAAGAAAAGCTCTTGTTGGGAGACAACCCAATATTTATCCTTACTGTTTTTGTGTGTCCACATGATTATTCTACTGTAGTAATCATGTTTTATAGCTTTTGTTTCAATAAAGTTCCAAGTAAGACCTTTGGGATAGCTTACGGTGATAGTTGTGTTGATCCTGCTGAAAATCAGAAACTTTTGCACCCAGTAAATTAGTTTTGTTAATTCACAGAAACGTGCTTCTGATATGATTCTTTTTCCTCTGGTTTGGTACGTTAATTGCTTAGGACTTCCTAATTTGGTAGGATTTCCAGAAGTATACGTTTGATACAGATTACTACAGACTGTTCTATTTTTGACAGATTCTGTTTTCTATGCGTTGTTTGCTTATATTGATGAATCTATGGCTAGTATTGAGTGCTATGAACCATATATAAGTTTGAATACAGTAGATATTACACCAATATGAATTTAGAATGAGTTCCTAAGTGGTGGTTTTATTTTCTTATACTAACGGAGCTTACGAGTTTTCTGTTGAGTTTTGTGTTGTGGAGTTTTCAAGTTCTGGGTAAGGATTCGATGGACTATGGAATAAGGAGTGGCAAGAGCCTAAGCTTGGGGATGCCCAAGGCACCCCAAGGAAATATTCAAGGACAACCAAGAGCCTAAGCTTGGCGATGCCCCGGAAGGCATCCCCTCTTTCGTCTTTGTTCATCGGTAACTATACTTGGACCTATATTTTTATTCACCACATGATATGTGTTTTTCTTGGAGTGTCATTTTATTTTGTTAGTATTTGCTTGCTGTTATTTAGATTAATGTTTTTCATCTTTAGTTTCAATAAAAAAGTCAAGGGTAGCCTTTGCCATGCTTATTTTGCTAGTATACATGTTGCTGTTTGAAAACAGAAAGTTTACCGCTGTTGCAAAAATTCCCTAGAAAAGTAAGAGCATGATATAATGTTGAAACCTTTTTCATGATGAGCTATGATAAATTTACTACAGTGGGAGTTTTATTTCATAATTTTTGGAGCTAGGTAAGTATGATGAATCTTGCATTCTTTACAGACTATACTGTTTTGGCAGATTGCTGTTATGGTTGCATTGTTTCCATATGTTTGCTTGTTTAATGATTCTATTTGAGGATATGAGTATTAAATATGTAGAGGCATTTAGTTTGCAATGTTGAATAATAATTTTAGTGATTTTTTACCGTAGAAAATGATAAGGTTTTGCAATGGTTTATACTAACCTATCTCACGAGTTCTTGTTGAGTTTGGTGTGGATGAAGCTTTTGATAAAAAGAGAAACCATGATATGAGAGGAATTAAGGAGACACAAAAGTTCAAGCTTGGAGATGGCCAAGGCACCCCAAGATAATATTTCAAGAAGTCTCGAGCATCTAAGCTTGGGGATGCCCCGGTAGGCATCCCACCTTCTTCAACCACTATCGGTTAGTATCGGTTGAGCCTAAGTTTTTGCTTCTTCATATGAGTTGTTCTATCCTTGCAATGTCATTTTATTTTATTTTGTTTGCTGTTTGAATACAATACCATGATCTGAAATTCTTTAATGAGAGAGAGAGTCTTCACATAGTTACATAATTATTTAGCTACTCATTGTTGTTCACTTATATCTTTTTGAAGTAGTTTGTCATTTACTCGTGTGCTTAACTTATATCCTATGAGTAAATGGTTGAATGAGTTGATTGTCATAAATCTGAAATTATACATGTATCTTTTTCTTATCCCATGGGGAGTAATGACTTCACGTCTAAGGAGTAGAGGTTGTAAATTTATTGAAGGTTAGCAAGCATTGTATTGGTCATTTGAACAATTCATGAAAGAATATTGAAGGAAGAGAGATTCCACATATAAATATATTATCCTAGACATATTTTATAATTGTGAGAACTCATTAAATATGATATGTTAAAGAGCTGATGTTGGACAAGGAAGACAACGTAATGGGTTATGTTTTCCGACATCTCAGTTAAAGTATAATGGCATGGATCATTCAAACATGTTGAGCTTGCCTTTACCCCTCATGCTAGCCAAGATTCCTTGCACCAAGTAGAGATACTACTTGTGCTTCCAAATATCTTTAACCCTCGTTTTGCCATGAGAGTCCACCATACCTACCTATGAATTGAGTAAGATCCTTCAAGTAAGTTGTCATCGGTGCAAGCAATAAAAATTGCTCTCTAAATATGTATGATCTTTTGGTGTGAAGAAAATAGCTTTATACGATCTCTTGTTATGGAAAGAATAATAAAAGCGACGGACTGCATAACAAAGGTCCATATACAAATGGCAATATAAAGTGACATTCATTCACATTAAGATTTTGTGCATCCAACCCTAAAAGCGCATGACAACCTCTGCTCCCCTCTGCGAAGGGCCTATCTTTTACTTTATGTCTTTTACCTTTTTGCAAGAGTCAAGGTGATCTTCACCTTTCCCTTTTTCATTTATCCTTTGGCAAGCACTTTGTGTTGGGGCGATCCTGATATATATATATATATATCCAATTGGATGTAAGTTAGCATGAACTATTATTGTTGACATCACCCAAAGGTGAATACGTTGGGAGGCAACACTATAAGCCCCTATCTTTCTCAGTGTTCGATTGAAACTCCATAACCATTAGTATTGCGTGAGTGTTAGCAATTGTAGAAGACTATATGATAGTTGAGTACGTGGAGTTTGTTGTTCCTGAAAATAAGATGAATTGCCATTGTTTGATGACTGAGAATGAAGTTTGCTAGTTTATGGTCTATGCTTTGACATGTGAATTGTTTGTTACTTTATCGTGAGAAGTTTTATGAGATGAACTGCTGTTATGACATATTATCATGCTAGAAAAGGTGATTGAAATTATCATTGATCAAACTTGTGCGCCTCTAGGATTCACACTTCATTAATTCTTTCTTTTATCATGTACCTACTCAAGGACGAGTAGGAATTAAGCTTGGGGATGTTGATACGTCTCCAATGTATCTATAATTTATGAAGCATTCGTGCTATTTTATTATCTGTTTTGAATGATTACGGGCTTTATTATACACTTTTATATTACTTTTGGGACTAACCTATTAACCGGAGGCCCAGCCCATATTGCTGTTTTATTGCCTGTTTCAGTATTTCAAGGAAAAAGAATATCAAACGGAGTCCAAACAGAATGAAACCTTCGACATCGTGATTGTTTGGAAGAATATGATCCTAGAGACTTGGAGTTCACATCAGAAGATCCTCGAGGTAGCCACGAGATAGGAGGGTGCGCCCCCTGTCTCGTGGGTCCCTCGAGGCTCCCGCGACCGACTACTTTCGCCTATATAAGCCTACGTACCCTAAAACCATCGAATATCAAGATAGATCGGGAGTTCCGCCGCCGCAAGCCTCTGTAGCCACCAAAAACCTCTTGGGAGACCGTTCCGGCACCCTGCCGGAGGGGGAACCCATCACCGGTGGCCATCTTCATCATCTCGGCGCTCTCCATGACGAGGAGGGAGTAGTTCACCCTCGGGGCTGAGGGTATGTACCAGTAGCTATGTGTTTGATCTCTCTCTCTCTCTCTCTCGTGTTCTCTCTATGGCACGACCATGATGTATCGCGAGCTTTGCTATTATAGTTGGATCTTATGATGTTTCTCCCCCTCTACTCTCTTGTGATGAATTGAGTTTCCCTCTTGAAGTTATCTTGTCGGATTGAGTCTTTGATTTGAGAACACTTCATGTATGTCTTGCCGTGTTTATCTGTGGTGACAATGGGATTTCACGTGCCACTCGATGTATGTTTCGGTGACCAACTTGCAGGTTCTGCCCATGAACCTATGCATAGGGGTTGGCACACGTTTTCTTGACTCTCCGGTAGAAACTTTGGGGCACTCTTTGAAGTACTTTTATGTTGGTTGGATGAATCAGAGATTGTGTGATGCGTATTGTATAATCATGCCCATGGATACTTGAGGTGACAATGGAGTATCTAGGTGACATTAGGGTTTTGGTTGATTTGTGTCTTAAGGTGTTATTCTAGTACGAACTCTTGAATAGATCGATCCGAAAGAATAACTTTGAGGTGGTTTCGTACCCTACCATAATCTCTTTGTTTGTTCTCCGCTATTAGTGGCTTTGGAGTGACTCTTTGTTGCATGTTGAGGGATTGTTATATGATCTATCTATGTTATTATTGTTGGGAGAACTTGCACTAGTGAAAGTATGAACCCTAGGCCTTGTTTCCTATCATTGCAATACCGTTTGTGCTCACTTTTATCATTATTTACGTTGCTGTTTTTATTATTTCAGATTAGAAAAACCTATCTCTACTATCTATATTGCACTTGTATCACCATCTCTTTGCCGAACTAGTGCACCTATACAATTTACCATTGTATTGGGTGTGTTGGGGACACAAGGGCCTCTTTGTTATTTGGTTGCAGGGTTGCTTGAGAGAGACCATCTTCATCCTATGCCTCCCACGGATTGATAACCCTTAGGTCATCCACTTGAGGGAAATTTGCTACTGTCCTACAAACCTGTGCACTTGCAGGCCCAACAACGTCTACAAGAAGAAGGTTGTGTAGTAGACATCACACACCGCCAAAAGACTTACATCATATGGATCTCCAAGAGACCATTGTATTAATAACCAAGAGAGAGAGAGAGAGAGAGAGAGAGAAATCCATCTAGCTACTAACTATGGACCCATAGGTCTACAAAGAACTACTCACGCGTCAGAGGCGAGGCACCAATGGAAGTGATGAACCCCTCCACGATGGTGTCTAGATTGGATTTGGTGATTCTGGACTCTGCGGCGGATGGATCAATATTTCGTCGACTCCCCTAGGGTTTCTGGAATATTGTGGTATTTATAGAGCAAAGAGGCGGTTCGGGAGGCACCCGAGGTGGGCACAACCCACCAAGGTGCTGCTCCCCTCGAGCAGCCCCTCAGGTGCTTCCTTGTCCCATTAGCTTTCTTCTGGCCCAAAAAAGTTCCTCCAGGAGTTGCATTGCGTTTGGACTCCATTTGATATGGATTTCCCGCGACGTAAAAAACATGCAGAAAACAACAACTGGCACTGGGCACTATGTCAATAGGTTAGTACCAAAAAATGATATAAAATGACTATAAAATGATTGTAAAACATCCAAGAATGATAATATAACAGCATGGAACAATCAAAAATTATAGATACGTTGGAGACATATCAATATCTATGTTGTAGACCAATGGCTCGAGCTACCGTTCCCCTAAATTTTAATGCATTCCTAGAGAAAGCTAAGTTGAAAGATGATGGTAGCAACTTCACGGACTAGGTCCGTAACTTAAGGATTATCCTCATTGCTGCACAGAAGAATTATGTACTTGATGCACCGCTAGGTGAAAGGCCTACTGCAGGAGCTGAAGCTGATGTGATGAACGTCTGGCAAGCTCGATCTGATGACTACTCTATAGTTCATTGTGCCATGCTTTACGTCTTAGAACTGAGACTTCAAAGACGTTTTGAACGTCATGGAGCATATGAGATGTTCCGACAGTTGAAGATAATACTTCAAGCAAATGCCAGGTTTGAGAGATATGAAGTCTCCAACATGTTCTATAGCTGCAATATGAGGAGAATAGTTTTGTCAATGAACACATACTCAAAATGTCTGGGTATTATAATCGCTTGACTCGGCTGGGAGTTGATCTTCTAGTTGATTGTGTTATTGGCAAAGTTCTTCACTACTAGGGAAAACCTTATACACAGAATCTTACCGGTAGCGCATGTTAAAATGAGGCGCTATTGCTAGTTAGCAGTAGCGTGTTGGCATAAAGGGCGCTACTGTTATCCACTTAGCAGTAGCGTGGCATGAACAAAAGGCGCTACTACTATAATTGCCACACCGTTCCCGACGTTCTAGGTATAGTAGTAGCGCCCTTATATAAACCGCGCTACTACTACAAAATTAGTAGAAGCACACTTTTAGGGTAGGGCGCTACTGCTAAGTTTGAACACACCACAGGACGGGCCCATCTTAGCAGTAGCAAGTTTGTGAGGGCGCCCTACTGCTACGGATTTTAGTAGCAGCGCGTTTCCGCAACCCACGCTACTGTTAAAGCTATTTTCACCTAACCCCCCGCGCGGGCTTCCCTCTCCTCTGCTTCCTCCCCCAATTCCCCACTCTATCTTCTCCCCCTCGTCGCCTCTGCCGGATCCCCTGCCCTCGCCCTCGCCGGAGGCCCTGCCCTCGCTCTCCGCCGGAGTCTGCCCTCGAAGTCGTCGCGCGCCTGTGCCTCCTCCTCGTCGACCTCGACCTTGCCGGATCCCCTGCCCTTGCTCCCTCTCCCTCGACCCGCCTTGCCGCCGTCTCCCCCGACCCCGCCTCACCATTGTATCCCCCGACCCCGCCTCGCCGCGCCTCGGTGCCACCGTCTCCCCCGACCCCGCCTCGCCGCGCCTCGGTGCCGTCGTCTCCCCCGACCCCATCTCTCTCCCCGCCCTCTGTAAGCAATCTCCCCTTCCCTCTTCTCTGCTCTCTGTTAGTATGAACCCTAGCTATTTAGTGATAGTTAGTATGAACCCTAGACTATTTTTAGTGCTAGTTAGTTAATTACAATTAGTATTAACCCTATTTAATTAGGTAGTACGAACCCTAGTTAAAAAATGGATACTTACATGGTAATTAGGGCAGTAGTTCCTAGGTGCTAATTAGTTAGTAAGAACTAGGTACTAATTAGGTACTAGTTTATTTTTATTTATAGTTAGTTTATTTTTAGTAAGAACTAGTTGAATTAATAGAACTAGTTAGTAAGAACTTGTTGCTATTTTTTAGTTAAAGCAATTTTTCCCGCATCGACGTGGACGATGCCTATCCCGCATCCTCGTCGTCGAGTCGGCGGAGGACGACACCTACTTGACCAGATGGACCATGTTCGGGACTGGGCTCCACCTGGGTGGTACTGGGAGGCGCTACCTACCGGGGGGCGCAGGTTGGTGAGGAGCCAGCCTGTCGTTGACCCGAACCTTCTTTGGTGGCGGTGGCGTGGGCCAGTGACGGTCCAGAGGCTCGAGGACCCCGCGGAGGTTGTGCGTCATCGTGTCAGTGAGGAGGACGCGCATGTCCGTCGCTACTTGTTTGCGTTGGAGCACAGGTTCTCCAATACCTGGCAGGTTCTCCAGGGTTCTCAATGGAGCTATGATCCCGTGATGGTTCCTTCTCTGTGGGTGTCCACCGCCCGCGCGGATACACGTCATTCGCTAGGGTTTTAGTTGTATTAGTGATGTTATATGTATGATACTATTTGAGATGTATTAGTGATAATATTCGACGATGTACGGACGCATGAGATGATTTACTTTTGCTTATTGAATGCATGCTAATTTGAGTTCTATAAGATATTTTGAAATGTATATCTTGTGTTGCTCAAATAGGATATGTGCTTGCCCAAGTGGCCGGTCATGTTTGCAGGTTACACCTCCGAGTGGCCTATGTTTTGCCAGAGTGTTGATTCATTTCCATTCCGGCAAATTTCACGCGCTCGATATGTCCTATTTTAGCAAAGGTCATGCCGGATTTTTCCGTGAATTTTGGCATGACTTGTGCCAGAATATGTAGGAAATATCGAGTGCCCCGGATTTGTGTGTTGAGTATCCTGGTAGTTGTCTTCGATCGATTTTCAATTAATGTTTTAACTATGAACATAGGAAATGTCTAACGACGAAAAGGATTTCGGTATTTGCAAATACTGCGAAGATGAGCACGGCCTGTGCGATGAAATCTTCCTAGATGATGATAGGTACTTCAGTGTCAAGCTGGACGAGAACTTCGAAGTGGATACAGTAAGTCACAAACACAAGTCTTTTTTTCGTAATTAAGCATGACATCTGCTTCATTTGCTTCAACTTATAATTTTTTTTACTATTCTATTAGCGTATCCCCTGCCATGCAAGAGTTTTTGTATTGGATAAGATAGGTTTCAGTCATACTATGGAGGTAAAGAAAGTTTACTTGAAGACCGAGCATGGTTATATTTTCCACGCAGAATTATACAATTCAGACGACTACACCTATTTTGGATGCAAAAAATGGCGAGCACTATGCAAGACTTATGCATTTTGAGCCTGATATGGTTATCACCTTTGATATTCATCCGGAAGATGATATTGAAGGTAATACCAACATCTGGGTCGATGTGCAGACGCCTCCAGTTATACCATTATGTGAGTTTCTCAACCATATTTATGTCTTTGATATTGTTTATTCAAAAATAGTTGACAATCAATTTCTATTGTCAGCTTATTTCCGTTCAAGCAAACATGTCCAGCGCTTGGTAGACAGGACCTACTACTGTCCCGGGGCTGAACTAAACTACGAGGAGCTAAGTCATTATGTTTCATGGCTTGCGGATCTTGATACTGTGAAGACAAATTTTCTTCTTGGATTTAGAAATGTTAGTACTGAAAACGTGCGACCAATAGTGTTCATAATGAACCACGGTCACATCTATTTAGGAAAGATGGTAAGATTTTTACTATTTGTCCTCAGTGCATCTTTTCCATACATTATTTTTAAGCTAGACTTCATTGCTAAGTATGTTACCATACGATGTTCTTCAAGAGGGACTCCCGATGAGTGTTGTGCCTTATGGGATCGAGACTAAAGGTACCATGAGTATTGTTATCTTATGGCCAAGATATCCTACAAATCACTATAGTGCATTCAGGATTAGCGACGAATTCTTAATAGTGAAAGACTGGACCAAATCTGTGATGGAGCGCAGACAAGTACTAGGGGGTAGCAAGCAGAAGCGCAGCCCACAATTAAGAGACAGGTTCATCTGCATGCTCCAACTTGATGAAGGAGGAGAGCTACACATGTTTTATGTTATTTTACCTGAGAGAGAGCAGCAGGAGTGATTAGCTAGCTAGAAATGAGTTTGAAGATGCTGATGTGCTACACTATGACTATGATGATTAAATAGCTAGTGTTGGTGGTAATGACTATGATGATTATTATGAGCTAGTGTTGGTGGTGATTAAATAAATATTGTTGGTGCTAATGACTATGATGATGATTAAATAACTTGTGCTGGCGGATTAGATTCAGGTGGAGGCAACATGTGGTGCACATCGAAAGTACTACTAGTCTAAACTAGATCAAGTTTGGATTAGTAGTATACTTTTGACATGCACCACATATTGCCTCCACTTGAACCTAATCCACCTTCATTTGACACACTATTATGGACATAATGATATAAACCTCATAATTGGTATTGTACCAAAATTTGTATAACAGTGTATAAATACACTAAAAATAAAAAAATAAAAAAAGAATACTAGTAGCGATGGATAGTAAACACGCTGCTACTAGCTCGATTAGCAGCAGCGCGGGAGAGAATAAGTGCTGCCGCTATGTGTCTTAGCAGTAGCGTGTGTCGCACGCGCTACTGCTAAGTAATAGCTGTAGCGCCTTATTAGTAGCGCAGCTGCCCGCGCTACTAGTGGGCATTAAACCCGCGCTACTACTAGTGTTTTCCCTAGTAGTGCTTCAATCACTACCACCAAGCTACAAGGCTTTGTGATTAACTATAACATGCAAGGGATGAACAAAACAATTCTCGAGCTCTTCGCAATGCTTAAGGCCGCGGAGGTAGAAATCAAGAAGGAGCATCAAGTGTTGATGGTTAACAAGACCACTAGTTTCAAGAAAAAGGGCAAGGGAATGAAAGGGAACTTCAAGAAGAAAGCAAGTTGCCACTCCCGGGAAGAAGCCCAAAACTGGACCCAAGCCTGAAATTGAGTGCTTCTACTGCAAACGGACTGGTCACTGGAAGCGGAACTGCCCCAAATACTTGGTGGATAAGAAGGATGGCAAAGTGAACAAAGGTATATTTGATATACATGTTATTGATGTGTACCTTACTAATGCTCGTAGTAGCACCTAGGTATTTGATTCTGGTTCGGTTGCTCATATTTGTAACTCAAAATAGGAGCTATGGATTAAATGCAGATTGGCTAAGGACGAGGTGAGATGCGCGTCACGAATGGTTCCAAGGTCGATGTGATCGCGGTCGGCACGCTACCTCTACATCTACCTTTGGGATTAGTTTTAGACCTGAATAATGGTTATTTGGTGCCAGTGTTGAGCATGAACATTATTTCTGGATCTTGTTTAGTGCGAGACAGTGATTTATTTAAATCAGAGAATAATGGTTGTTCTATTTATATGATTAATATCTTTTATGGTCATGCACCCTTGAAGAATAGTCTATTTTTGTTGGATCTCGACAGTAGTGATACACATATTCATAATATTGATGCCAAAAGATGCAAAGTTGATAATGATAGTGCAACATACTTGTGGCACTGTCGTTTTGGTCATATTGGTGTAAAGCGCATGAAGAAACTCCATGCTGATGGACTTCTAAAATCACTTGATTATGAATCATTTGATACTTGTGAACCATGCCTCATGGGCAAGATGACAAAACTCTGTTCTTGGGAACAATGGAGCGAGCTAAGGACCTATTGGAAATAATATATACTGATGTATGCGGTTCAATGAGTGTTGAGGCACGGGGCGGGTATCGTTATTTTCTAACCTTCACAGATGATTTGAGTAGATATGGGTAGATTTATTTAATGAAACACAAGTCTGAAACATTTGAAAAGATCAAAGAATTTTCGTGTGAAGTGGAGAATCATCGTAACAAGAAAATAAAGTTTCTATGATCCGATCATGGAGGTGAATATTTTAGTGACGAGTTTGGCCTTCATTTAAAACAATGTGTTATTTTTTCACAACTCACGCCACCTGG
Source organism: Aegilops speltoides (assembly GCA_021437245.1). Classification (NCBI taxonomy): domain Eukaryota; kingdom Viridiplantae; phylum Streptophyta; class Magnoliopsida; order Poales; family Poaceae; genus Aegilops; species Aegilops speltoides. The sequence continues at coordinate 445,580,973 of CM038143.1, forward strand.
AACACCATAGTGTAATGGTGGGTCCGAACGTCGTAACCGCACTTTATTAGATATGGTGCAATCTATGATGTCTCTTACCGATTTACCACTACTGTTTTGGGGATATGCATTAGAGATAGCCGCATTCACGTTAAATATTGCACCATATAAATCCATTGGGACGACACCATATGAATTGTGCTTTGGCAAGAAACCTAAGATGTCGTTTCTTAAAGTTTGGCGTTGCGACACTTATGTCAAAAGGCTTCAGCCTGATAAGCTTGAACCCAGATCGGAGAAGTGCGTCTTCATAGGATACCTTAAGGAAACAATTGGGTACACCTTCTACCACCGACCCGAAGGCAAGATCTTTGTTGCCAAGAATGGAACCTTTCTAGGGACGGAGTTTGTCTCAAAAGAAGTGAGTGGGAGGAAGGTGGAACTTGATGAGGTAATCGTACCTTCTCTCGAATTGGAAACTAGCACATGAGAGAAATCCGTTCCCGTGATGCCTACACCAACTAGAGAGGAAGAAACTGATAATGATCTTGAAACTTTAGATCAAGTTAATACTGAACCTCGTAGGTCAACCAGAGCATGATTCGCACCATAGTGGTACAGTAATCCTGTTCTAGAACTCATGTTATTAGACCAAGGGAAATCTACGAACTATGAAGAAGCTATGATGAGCCCAGATTTTGACAGATCGCTTGAGGCCATGAAATCTAAGATAGGATCCATGTATGAGAACAAAGAATGGACTTTGGTGGACTTGCCCAATGATCGGCAAGCCATAGAAAATAAATGGATCTTCAAGAAGAAGACGGACACAGATGATAATGTAACCATCTACAAAGCTCGACTTATCGCAAAAGCTTTTCGACAAGTTCAAGGAGTTGACTACGATGAGACCTTCTCATCTGTAGTGATGCTTAAGTCAGTCCGAATCTTGTTAGCAAATGCCGCATTTTATAACAATGAAATCTGGCAAATGGACGTCAAAACTGCATTCCCTAACGGATTTCTTAAAGAAGAGTTGTATATGATGCAACCAGAAGGTTTTGTCGATCCTAAAGGTGCTAACAAAGTGTGCAAACTCCAGTGATCCATCTATGGACTGGTGCAAGCATCTCAGAGTTGGAATATACGCTTTGATGAGGTGATCAAAACATATGGTTTTATATAGACTTTCGGTGAAGCCTGTATGTACAAGAAAGTGTGTGGGAGCTCTGTAGCATTTCTAATATTATACGTGGATGACATATTGTTGATTGGAAATGATATAGAATTTCTAGATAGCATAAAAGGATACTTGAATAAGAATTTTTCAATGAAAGACCTCGGTGAAGCTGCTTATATATTGGGCATCAAGATCTATAGGGATAGATCAAGACGCTTGATAGGACTTTCACAAGCACATACCTTGATAAAGTTTTGAAGAAGTTCAAAATGGATCACTCAAAGAAAGGGTTCTTGCCTGTATTACAAGGTGTTAAATTGAGTCAGACTCAAAGACCGGACACTACAGAAGATAGAGAGAAAATGAAAGGCATTCCCTATGCCTCAGCCATAGGTTCAATCATGTATGCTATGCTGTGTACTGGACCTGATGTGTGCCTTGCCATAAGTTTGGCAGGGAGGTACCAAAGTAATCTAGGAGTGGATCATTGGACAGCAGTCAAGAACATCCTGAAGTACCTGAAAAGGACCAAGGATATGTTTCTCATTTATGGAGGTGACGAAGAGCTCGTCGTAAATGGTTACGTCGATGCTAGATTCAAAACTGATCCGGATGACTCTAAGTCACAAACCGGATACGTGTTTATATTGAACGGTGGAGTTGTCAGTTGGTGCAGTTCCAAGCAAAGCATCATGGCGAGATCTACGTGTGAAGCGGAGTACATAGCTGCTTCAGAAGCAGCAAATGAAGTAGTCCGGATGAAGAAGTTCATATACGATCTGGGTGTAATACCTAGTGCATCGAGTCCAATGAAAATCTTTTTTGACAATACCGGAGCAATTGCCTTTGCAAAGGAATCCAGATTTCACAAGATAACCAAACACATCAAGAGATGCTTCAACTCCATTCATGAACAAGTCAAGGATGGAGACATAGAAATTAGCTAGATACATAAGGATCTAAATGTAGTAGACCCGTTGACTAAGCATCTTCTGCAAGCAAAACATGATTGGCACCAAGACTCCATGGGTGTTACATTCATTACAATGTAGTCTGCATTATTGACTCTAGTGCAAGTGGGAGACTGAAGGAAATATGTCGTAGAGGCAATAATAAAGTTGTTATTTTATATTTCCTTATTCATGATAAAGGTTTATTATTCATGCTAGAATTGTATTGATCGGAAACTTAAATACATGTGTGAATACATAAACAAATACCGTGTCCCTAGTATGCCTCTACTAGACTAGCTCATTGATCAAAGATGGTTATGGTTTCCTAACCACGGACATTTGTTGTCATTTGATGACGTGATCACATCACTAGGAGAATGATGTGATGGACAAGACCCATCCGTTAGCATAGCATAATGCTTGTTTAATTTTATTGCTATTGCTTTCTTCATGTCAAATACACATTCCTTCGACTATGAGATTATGCAACTCCCGAATACTGGAGGAATAGCTTGTGTTCTATCAAACGTCACAACGTAACTAGGTGATCATAATTCTCTACAAGTATCTCCAAAGGTGTTTGTTGAGTTGGCATAGATCGAGATTAGAATTTGTCACTCCGAGTATCGGAGGGGTATCTCTGGGCCCTCTCGGCAATACACATCATAAGCTTGCAAGCAAATGATTAAGGCGTTAGTCACCAGGTTATGTATTATGGAACGAGTAAAGAGACTTGCCGGTAATGAGATTGAACTAGGTGTGAAGATACCGACGATCAAGTCTCGGGAAAGTAACATACCGATTGACAAAGGGAATTGCGTATGTTGTCATAATGGTTCGACTGATAAAGATCTTCATAGAATATGTAGGAGCCAATATGGGCATCCAGGTTCCGCTATTGGTTATTGACCAAACAGGTGTCTCAGTCATGTCTACATATTTCTCGAACCCGTTGGGTCTGTACGCTTTACTTTCATTGACGATATAGTATTATATGAGTTATGTGATTTGGTGACCGAATGTTGTTCGGAGTCCTCGATGAGATCATGGACATGAAGAGGAGTCTTGAAATGATCGAGAGGTAAATATTGATATATAGGACGATAGTATTCCGACACCGGAAGTGTTTCGGAGGGTACCAGGTACTTATCGGATCACCAGAAAGGAGTTTCGGGCACCCCTGGCAAAGATATTGGTCTTATGGGCCAAGAGAGGGAACACACCAGCCCATAAGGGGTTGGTGCGCCCCTATAGAGGCCGGCCCTATGAGGAGGAGAATGAATGTGTGGAGTAGGACTCCCCTTCCTCCCGTTTGTCGGTGTTCTGGGAACGGGGGTCCCCAGACTTGCCTGCATGCGGCCCGCGGCATGGCTCAAGTGATGGCCCAGTACGGCCCGTCTTCATCAGCACAAGACTCAAGACCCTCGTGAGGGGCCAATCCTCGCGGGGCGGACGACTCAAGGCTTCCTGAGGGACGGCCTCGCTAGGCAGGCTCACGAGGAGGCGGAGAGATCAAGGCAGGGAACCTCGCGAGCTGCTCGTGACGCAAGCCATGACGATTGAGACCAGGAGGGCGCTAGGAGGGCGCCGGCCTATGCAGTGTCCTTGTTTCCTCTTTGGTGCAAAGGGGGCAAGCACAGACGTGGAGTACCAAGGCATCAGGCAAAGGTTTCTATTTCAGTGCAACGAGGCCAAGACCAGCGGAGCGGCAGGATGGAGGTCACCGTGAAGCCCAAGGCGGCGTCATCGCCAGTGCTTTTGGCAGCCGAAGACCAACTTTAGTCAGGATAACTTGTACTGGATGTTCCTGTTCGAAATGGCCGTTGTTGGCGCCCTTCCCGCTCAATATTTGGGAAGAGGCCCAGGGCCTCTATAAATAGGACTAGCCACCACAGTAGATGGGGAGGAGCTGGAAGGGACGTGCATCTGATAGAGCCCTAGCAGAGAGAGAGAGAGGCGATCGAACTCAACCAAGCAGTTCACCGCACCAGTTCAAGAACACCTCTCGCGAGGCTATTCTTCCCTTGTACTGTTCATCATCAGCCCCTGAGGCAATCCACCACAAAACACACTGGAGTAGGGCATTACACCACAACGGTGGCCCGAACCAGTATAAATCTCGTGTCCCTTTTGTTGTTCATCGTTTCCAGCTTAGATCTCATGAGGCGACCATGCGTAGATCGGTAGGGGAGAGATCTTCGTGCGCACCCTAGTGTTTGAACCTTAAGGGTCTGCCGGAACCCAACATCCGACATTTGGCGCGCCTAGTAGGGGTGCGCCGGAATCTTTCTTCTGCTGTTCGCGTTCGATCTTCCGTCATGTCCATGGCTGACGCTCGCCAGGCTCGCACCGAGCATTGGGCTGCTCTCGCCGCCTGCGTCGCCCAGACAGCTCCCATCGGCGGGCGCCCCCGTCGTCCCCCGTTGCCTGCCGTCAATGCCGCCACCGGCCTGGCGGGGAACAAGCAGCAGGCCTCGTCTCTGCATCCTTCGGTGCGGCGGGAAGGCCGCACCGCTACCCCATCGCTGACTCCAGCCGGTTCGTCATCCCACGCCCGTCGCGCCCCCAGGGACGTGCACGCCATGCCGCTCCTGGTGCATGAGCTCCTGCACTACCGTCCCGTCGACGACTTCTACGAGGACTGGCTCACCCGCATCACCGAGCTCGTCAGCGCCGCAGGGGGCTCTCCTATGCCATCCCTCTTGCTGCCTCGCCCTCCATCCTGCGCAGGAGGCGTGGATCAGGAGGTGCCTCCGCCACCTCCTCCCTAAGAAGGCGCCCTGGCTCCAAGGCGCGTGACCCCAGGACGAGACCCACCACGTCCGGCGCCTGCACGACAAGAAAGGAGCTGCCAAGAAATCCCTCGCCCCCAAGAAGGTGCTCGCGTGCTCCCGGCACCGGTGCGCCATGACCGCATCCCTGCGCCAGCACGTCAAGACCCCGCACTGCTCCAAGTGGCGGCGCGTGAGAATTTCCAGGAGCAAGCCCAGCATCAGCAGAGGGCTCTGGTAGCCACCGCAGGCTGCCGCACCTTCACCCCCAAGCTACGCAGTGTCGCCTGGCCAGGCAAGTTCAAGCCTGACCTGCCTCCTCGCTACGACGGCACTGCAGACCCTGCGGAGTTCGTATAGCTCTACGAGCTAGGCATCGAAGCCGCCAATAGGGATGAAAAGGTTATGGCGAACTGGTTTCCGATGGCACTCAAGGACGGCGCCCGCACCTGGCTCCTGAACCTGGCTCCTAGCACGATCTCCTCCTGGGATGAGATGCGCACACGCTTCATCGCCAACTTCCAGGGCACCCGCGACTGCCCGCCGGCCGTGGGTGACCTGCGCCACATGAAGCAGCAGCCTAGAGAGACCTTGCAGAAGTACATCCGGCGCTTCAACAACGCCCGCCTCAAGATTCCCAGGGTGACTAAGGAGGCCATCATTTCGGCGTTCTCTGATGGCGTTCGCGACGTCAAGATGAAGGAGGAGCAGGCAATCCATGAAGATTTGTGTACATCACTGGAGTTGTTCAACCTTTTGACCAAGTGCTGAAGGGCTGAGGAAGGGCGCCTCTCCCTTCTCGAGCTCCCAGCAGCAGACCCAGAAGAGAAGAAAGCCAAGGCCAGGGATGTGAAGCGCAAGGGAGCAGCTGTACTCGCAGCGGAGCCAAACACCAAGTGCGGCAGGGACCAGTTGGAGTCGTCCAAGGGTAGCCGGTACTTTGTGTACCACGATCTCCACACCCACAACACCAATGAATGCCAAGAGCTCAGGGCCGTGCGAGAAGGCCGCGTTGGTCGACGCCCCGAGCGCAATGATCGGGGCTACGGCCGAGACGGAGCAAGAGGTGGAGGACGATTTGACAACCGTGGCCCTCTCTAAGGGTGGCGTGACCGACCTCACGAGGACCGCTGGCAGGACCAGCCTCGCGAGGGAGCTTGGAGAGATCAGCCTCGTGAAGACCGCCCGCAAGGCAACGCAGGCCTTCCTCCTCTGCCACCACCACCAAGTAGGAATGAAGACCATCATCAGGACGAGGGGGCTGGGGGTTCCAAGAGCCACGTGCAAATTCTTGCATCCTGGGCGGTGCTTAGGCCCCAGCCTCACAGTGCATCTTCAAGTAGTTTGCTCGCGAGGTGAATGCAGTCCTCTCCAAGCTTGAGGCCACACACCCTCTTAGGTGGTCCGCGTGCTCCATCACGTTCAGCTCAGCGGATCAGCTCAAGTGCGCGGCAACGGCCGGTATCCTCCCAATGCTCTGTTCACCAGTCATCAGCAATGCGCAAGTCACCAGGACCCTCATCAACGGCGGAGCAGGACCCAACATTCTGTCTGTCAAGACATTCAACAATCTCCAAGTGCAATATGATCAGCTTCACCCAACCAAGCCTTTCTCAGGTGTCACTGATTGTTCCACTGTCCTAATAGGGCAGGTCCGCCTTCCTGTCACCTTTGGACAGCGCAACAACTACCGCACCGAGCTCATTGACTTCGACATCGCCCACGTTCGCCTTCCATACAATGCCATCCTCGGGTACCCAGCCCTGGCCAAGTTCATGGTAGTGACTCACCATGGCTATAACGTCCTCAAGATGCCAGGAAGCGGCGGGGTCATCACGGTCCCCTACGAGGAGAAGGATGCGGTGTGCTCCCTCGAGCGCGCCTTCCAAGCCGTGTCGATCGAGGACCCGAACAACAAGAGTGGAAACCTCCCTGGAGAAGCTCCCAAGAAGAAGAAGACATCACCTGGCTCAAGGCCTCAGGAGGCAGGCACCTCTGGAGGCGCCACGTCAGGACATGCGCCCGTCCATGGGGCGCCACCCTCCATCGCATAGGAAGGCGCGCCTGGCGCCCTCCTCGGGCAGGGCTCGGGGGCTCTCTCCTGGGGAGCCATTGACTTTGCCAAGGTCACGAGGTAGGCGCTTGGGCACAACATGGAGGCGTGCTTCGCGACACGTTTCCGTCGGGAAGGCGTAAGTAAAGAAGGACCCAACCCTCAGGAGTTCATCACCAAGGCCACTCAGGATGTGGAGGAATCGAGAGTCATGCGCGGCAATCGCCGTCTACCCAGCGTAGCTCCCCATCCAGGCGAGGATGGTGGACTGCGCGTCTGCATCGACTACCCAGGGTTCAATCAAGTCACTTCTCAGGAGTGCTTCTGGCCGTCACGCGTGGGGCGTTGCGTAGGCCCACCGCACAGCTTCGTTCGTATGCCCTTCGGCTTGCCGAATGCGGCTGCAGCCCACCAGCGCCTGATGAGGAGCATTCTGGAAGCTTAGGCGGCCAAGCATCGCACGTTCTTGGAGGAGATGGAGATGGACCTCAAAGGGCCGCCCGGACCTCCTGAGCCTCCCGAGGCTCAGAGTCCCGAGGGCTCGTGAGGATCGGCTTCTTCGCCCCGCAACGCCAGCTGCACCAACAACCGTTCTGCAACAACATCAGGTGACTTCTTTTCAGTTTTCATTTCAGCTGGGAGCGCCCTTAGGATGCATCATTCCCAGGTCACGTGGGTCCGTCCCTGCGGCATGTGTTTGTTTTTTCTTATATCTTCTGCTTATCTTGTTGGGGGCGCCCCTCGGGCTGCATCATCCCCAAGCCACTCGGGCCTGACCCAGTGGCGCTTGCTTTCCCTGCATCTATCTAAGTTGATTTGCTCTTTCATGATTGTCGTCCGCAGCCCACCATGGGTTTATTTTTCCTCTGCGAATCGCTTGCACGTTAATAGGGGGGCGCCTGAGCATCGCGACTCATGGGCTCTTACTGGCTCTCCATCCCTCACCCCTAGGCCTTGACCCACAGCATCGCAACCTGTCATACCAGCGGCGGCTGAGCTTGCTCGGGGGCCAGGACCTGAGGACGTAGAGCATTTGCATTTTAACCACCTTGCAGGAACATACCATCCACGAAGGCCCAGAGCCAGGCGCAACCCGCCTTGAGGTAGGTCTTCATGAGTCCCGCGCTCGCTCACGGGTGCCCAGATACACGTGTCCTAGCTCTACCGTGCTAGCCATGTGTCAGGGTGGGGCTGTACACGTCCCGGGGTGTCACGCCCAATATGCGACCCTATCCAAAAGGAACTCGAAGGTCCCACCAAGGATAGACCCGCATATTGAAACGCTTTTGCAAGGTGGATAACATTACATCAACATTAGATAAATAGATGGGGCTACATACAAAAGGCATACAATGCCACACGAATACAACATCATCATACATAAGAGCACCATCTGACTACGGATGAAACACAAACAGAAACCCAAACGACATCCACCCTGCTTGCCCAGGCTGCCGACCTGGAACCTATCCCCTGATCGAAGAAGAAGTAGACGAAGAACTCCAAAACAAGCAAACATCGCTCTCGCGTCATGATCATCGTAAACCTATACCTGCAACTGTTGTTGTAGTAATCTGTGAGCCACGAGGACTCAGCAATCCCATGATAAGCTCTCGCGATCAACGAAGGATATTCCTTCTCCCAGGAAGACCCGATTAGTCTCGGAATCCCGGTTTACAAGATATTTCGACAATGGTAAAACAAGACCAGCAAAGCCGCCCGATGCGCCGACATCCCGATAGGAGCTGCACATATCTCGTTCTCAGGGCAACACCGGATAAGTCAAGCTACAAGTAAAACCAGCCCTTGAGTTGCCCCGAGGTGGCCCCGCAGGTTGCTCGGTTTGGACCAACACTTAGACAAGCACTGGCCCGGAGGGCGGCTAAAATAAAGATGACCCTTGGGTTGGCCGACCCAAGGGAAGGGTATAGGTGGTGGTGAGGCAAATGGTAAAACCAAGGTTGGGCCTTGTTGGACAAGTTTTATTCAAAGCGAACTGTCAGGGGGTCCCATAAATCACCCGACCGCGTAAGGAACGCAAAATCTGGGAACATAATACCGGTATGACGGAAACTAGGGCGGCAAGAGTGGAACAAAACACCAGGCATAAGGCCGAGCACTACTGGAAAAAGGCCTATAGATAGGATTGACTCTAATGGCGCACCGTGTGTGCAGTGCGCCACTACTATATACTAATGGCGCACCTGTCCAAAATACGCCATTAGAGTGGAAGAATCTAATGGCGCACGGCCGACAGAGTGCGCCATTAGTATGTATTTCTTTTTTTTTCCATTTTCCCATACAAACTAATGGCGCATGCAGCAACAAATGCGCCATTACTATATATAACTTCTAATGGCGCACGGGCTAGTATGTGCGCCATTCTTATCCCCTCCATCTCATCCCCTCCATCTCGATCTCGATCCTCCATCTCGATCGCACCCGCACCTCCCGCTAGCTCTACCCATCGCAACCTCCCGCTCCACCGCCAAGCACTGCCCGGCCCCAGCAAGAACCCGCACATTTTGAACATGTTTTTAATTTTTTTACTATTTTTATAAAAATATTACACTGTTATAATTTAAACAAGTTTGATAAACACAAATAAATATAAAAACAGTATTTAAAATGCATAAAAAATATTACTGTTATGATTTAAACAAGTTTGAACATATTTAAAGACAAATAATATCTCGATCCCCTCCATCTCGATCTCGATCCCCTCCATCTCGATCTCGATCCCCTCCATCTCGATCGCACCAAGACCTCCCCCGCTAGCTCTACCCATCGCAACCTTCCCCCGCTCCACCGCCGGAGCACCGGCCCGGCCCCCCGCACGCAACCCGCACATTTTGAACATGTTTTTAATTTTTTTTACTATTTTTATAAAAATATTACATCTGTTATAATTTAAACAAGTTTGAACATATTTAAAGACAAATAATATCTCGATCCCCTCCATCTCGATCTCGATCCCCCTCCATCTCGATCTCGATCCCCTCCATCTCGATCGCACCAAGACCCTCCCGCTAGCTCTACCCATCGCAACCTCCCGCTCCACCGCCGAGCACTGGCCCGGCCCCCACAAGACCAAGACATTTTGAACATATTTTTATTTTTTTACTATTTTTATAAAAAATATTACACTGTTATAATTTAAACAAGTTTGATAAACATAAATAAATATAAAAACAGCATTTAAAATGCATAAAAATATTATCATTATGATTTAAACAAGTTTGAACATATTTAAACACAAGTTTGAACATATTTAAAATGCATATTATCAGTATCCCCTCCATCTCGATCTCAATCCCCCATCTCGATCTCGATCCCCTCCATCTCGATCGCACCAAGACCTCCCCGCTAGCTCTACCCATCGCAACCCTCCCGCTCCACCGCCGAGCACCGGCCCGCCCCACAAGAACCCGCACATTTTGAACATGTGTTTTAATTTTTTTACTATTTTATAAAAATATTACACTGTTATAATTTAAACAAGTTTGATAAACACAAATAAATATAAAAACAGCATTTAAAATGCATAAAAAATATTGGGGATCCCGGAGTCGAACCCAAGACCTCTGGTGGGAGAACTGGCTGCTGACGGTCGAGCTAGTAGAGGGACTTGATGTGGATCAGTTCAGGTGGAATATAACTTGTTGTCTCGGCGAAATATCTAATGGCGCACCGTCTTTGGTGCGCCATTAGTGTGGATGTACTTATGGCGCACGGTGGTTGGTGCGCCATTAGTATTGTGCCTCCATCCATCCATACCCTCCCGGCGGCCCACCTCTCTCCCTCGCCCTCGATCCCTCTCTCTCCCTCGCCCTCGCCCTCGATCCGCCCGCCTCGCCGCCCAGCCCGCCCAGCCTTGCTGCCCGCCGCCTCGCCGCCCAGCCTTGCTGCCCCACCGCCTCGCCGTCGAGGTGCTGCCCTCTCCTCTCCTCGCCCCTTCCCTTCCCCTGCTCTGGTTCCCTCTCTCCTGCTCTCTCTCCGCTGCTCTCCTGCTCTGGTTCCCTCCCCTCTCTCCACCACGATCTGTTTTTTCCTCCCGAGCTGCAGCGCAAGGAGGACAGGACGAGCAGCAGGCAGCGCGACCAGCAGCACCCTCTCTTCTCCGTTGGTGATTCCTCCCAGTCATCAGAACCCTAGCTGCTCGATCTGTTTGGACAATGGATTCGCTGATTGTGTGCATGCTTGATCTCAAGTGCTGCACCATCATGGTGCTTCACAACAAGGAATGAAAAATATGTTTCAACTCAAATAATGGTAGCTAGTATTTGCAGTAAGTTCAGAGAAATGTTACTGAAGAAAAGTTCGAGAAATATTTCACATGCACTTGCTGAATTTCACCATGGTTGGTGCCGATCGAGGTAAGGCATAGAGGAACTAATGGATGTTAGATAGATGCTTTAGAGAAATCTCTCACTGCGATTCTTGATGTTATAAAGGTTGATAGTAGTCTTGTAGTAGTAGGTTCAGAGAAATCTCTCGATCTGCGATTCTTGAATTTCACAATGAGTGCTACTGGTCAGATTAAGGCATAAATAAATGATTCAGATAGATTCCTGAGGTTGAAATTGTGGATGAAATGAAACTAGTAGTTGTGAACATACTAAAGTTAGTATAAAGTTGAGTCATCTATTTTGGAACGGAGGGAGTAGTTAGTTATACTGAGGAGGTAGTGAGGTTTCAGTAACAAGTAAAGAGAATGAACACTTGGCTAGCCTAAAGTTTGATGATCATTTTTGTCTCATTGTACCATTTATAATCTCTCAAAGAATCATATGACCGAACCCTTTCTTTGGATGTGTTACTCCTGCTATATTGCAAACTTGGAATAATTGTTATGATAGGTCCTACGTCAATCATGGTGTATGCTAGAGTGCTAGTCCAACATAGTAAAATGCACAATATCACAAGGAAATTCGAAGTTACAGTATTATCTTTATCTGTAAATGTAAAAATACTATTACAAGGAATTTGCATAATACAGTTCAATGATGACTCATGTTGAAGATTGTGCACCCGGTTGACATATTGTTAGCTTTACAAGGAATTTGCATAATACTATTACAAGGAATTTACAAGGAATTTGTTAGCTTTTAGATGTTGTGGTGGTTCACTTGGTGGTATATTGTTTTGAATTACACTTGTTAGCTTTTTATAAGCAAAAACATGCCAATGTATTTTCCATGCTATGATGGAGGCCTTTTTTGCCTTGTCCACCGAGAGGTTCCTTGAGTTTGCGGAATGTCGATTAACTTCCGTTCCGGCAAATTCGGGCACTCCATATGTCCTATTTTCAGCAAAGGTCATGCTGAAATTTTCCGTGAATTTTAGCATGACTTTGTTAAAAATAGGACATATAAAATACTTGCGACTAATGCATGTTTTATGATCTGTTGTAAGGGTACTAATTGGTCTCTTCTGCTGCTTATCAGAGATGGCGGGAAGCAGCCACCGCCGATCTGCGACACAGCAGTACGAGGTGGATGATTCCGAGTTCTTCACTATCATACTTGAGGCTTCAGCTTGGATCCATGACGCTGGTATATAAAATGAGAGAGATCTCCCTTCACCCATCTCATTACGATATCATTTGTTTGCTACATCACTCATTTTCCCAAACTGCAGAGGCTGCCCGACAGTTTATGAACATGCTGATGGGTGAAGATCCGCCAAATAATGTGAAGCTGCGACAGCCGGCAGGGTTTCGCAGCGATGGGATGTGCAGTTGGCGATCAAGAAGGGCCACATGTACTTGTCTCGTGGGTGGGAGAACTTCTACCGTGCCTCGACCTGCAGCTGGGGTACTTCCTTGTCTTGAGTACGACGACGACGCCAACATGCTCATCGTGAAGGTGTACAACAAGACTATGTGTCGCATGCGTCTGCCCGATGATGATGCCGGTGCGTTCGCCTCTTCTTATTCCTCTACATTTGGCTTTGTCTCACATCGATTGTTAACGGTCATTGTTGCATTTTGGACAGGTAGGAGCAGCGGCGGCATCAAGCTACAGCCAAAGCAGCGGCGACTATGGCTGTAGCGAAGTCTGCAGCGATTCTGGCTAGAAGCGACAAAGCAAGCAGCGATCTCGCACCAAAGCATAGACAACAAGAAGGATGATCCGGACTGGAGTGCGGGAGAAGAGGAGCAGAGTGAGGATGGGCATCGGTGAGGATGACCTAGCGCTGGTGGTGGTGACCAAGGGCAAGAGATGGTGGTGGTGACCATGGGCAAGAGATGGAGGTGGTGAGGATGACCTAGCGATGGTCGTGCTCAAGGTGGCCTTGCGATGGTGGTGGTGCCTGACAATGACCACGCACCGGTGGTGGCGCCAGCGATCCCACAGCTGGGCAACATGACCACGCCAATTGTGGTAGAAGACTACATCCCACTACCTCCACTGCCTCCACAGCCTCGCCGCTCTAGGCGCATCAGGGAGATGAAGGAGAAGAAGGAGAAGAACTGCCTACTTTGTCGTGTATGTCGATCTCCTATAGGTTAGCTATCCAAAATGATATATATATACTTAGTTACCTATGTTATCTCTAATATGCTTAGTTTCCTATAGGTTAGCTTCATTTTACCTAAGTTGGCTCTAATATACTAACTTAGAGCTTATATGCTTAGTTTCCTATAGGTTAGCTCCAAAATAACTTATGTTAGCACAAAATGATCAAGTTTACATAATAAGCTTATAGTCTTTTTCTTAATCTTCTTCTTTTCCAAAACTCTTCTTATTCTTCTTCTAGTCTTCTTCTTTTCTTCTTCTAACTTCTTGTTTATCATTTTGCAGATTTGATTTAATTGACGGAAGCTTGCGTGGATGGGGTGCTTCTTTTCCATTTCTGTTTTTATTTTGTATGAATGTGAAACTTTTGTGAATTGATGGATAACGGTGTTGGATGAACAATGTGAAACTTTTGTAACGACGGAACTATGTGTTGGCTATGTACGTATGTATATATGATGAAACTTGTGTGTTGGATATGATTGCTATATGTATGCTTGTTGTACATATATGATTGCTATATGGATGCTTGTTGTACATATATATGTGTTGAATATCTCATATGTGAAATAGTGACATGAGATTAAGAAGAAAAGAATTAAAAAGTTGTTACTAATGGCGCTTTACAAGATGTCATACTGTAAGTATAGCAGATACTAGTGGCGCCTTGTGAGCAAGACTAATGGCGCACTGCCAGAGTGCGCCATTAGAATACCAATTCTAATGGCGCCTGGTGGTGCGCCATTAGAAAGAAATTTAATGGCGTGATGCCAGTGGCGCACCAGCCATGCGCCATTAGAAGGCAAAACTGGTGCGCCACTAGCATGCCTTTTCCTAGTAGTGGAGCCTTCCACCCTTTACCAAATATATAGATGCATTAATAATATAAGAGATATTGTGATATCCCAACAAAACCCTGTCCACCATGGAGTAATCTTCATCTTCACCTGCAGCTAGCAACGCTATAAGAGGGGCTGAGCAAAGCGGTAACATAGCCAATCAACGGTTTGCTAGGAAGGGTGTCAAAGGTTAGAGGTTCATGGCAATTTGGGAGGCTTGAAGAGCAAATGATAGGTAACGCAGCATAGCGATAGAACGAAGCAACTAGCATGGCAATGATAGTAATGAGATCCAGGGTAGCGGTCATCTTGCTTGAAATCCCGCAAGGAAGAAGAACGAGTCCATGAAGAAGATGAAGCCACGAAGACGAACCACACGTAGACGAACGAATCCCCACGATCGCAATGAAATGGGAACTATCGAGAAGAAGCACAGAACATAGTAAACACACCACACAAGAACAAGGCATGATGCACAACAAGCATGATGCATGACCAAGCTACATGAAGCTACTCATGGCAAGAGATGATGCAAACAAGAACAACACATCAAGGCAAGTTTAAATGAGGCCGGAAACAACATATAACAATTTCGGTAAGTCCTCATATGCATATTTCGAAATTGGTCCAGAACTGAACAAACCTTATATTCAAGTTGTTAAACAGCAAGTTAAAGAGCATCAAGAGGATCTACACGAAATTCTAGTCAGGTTACATATAAAGTTCATTAGATTCGGAGCTACGACCTAGAAGATATGAGCAAAACAAGTTAAACATGGCATTGATGCAAAATGCACCCAAACATCAAGCAAACACCTCAAAGCAAGGATGCAACATGATACTATTAAACTACATGCAAAATCAAGCAAGTTTCATATAGAGCACACTCAAAACGGAGCAACGGTTCAACACATGCTCTATACAAAGCATAACAACAATCTGTCCATAACAGCAACTAGGCATATTGCAAGCATCAAAACAACATGCTACAACACCCCAATATAAGAACAAAAGGCATGGGCATGAAGTACAGGTAAAGCATGACAAAACATGAACATTGAGCTATCTCCAGAAATCAATAGATCATGCTCAAAAAGACATGGAAAGATTGCAAATAATAACAGTTTCAGACTTTGCAGAAATAACATCTGGTTGCAATGTTTAGAGCTATCAAACAACATGCTACAGGAACTTATCATGGCAAACAAAGGAATGGCATGAATCTACTAATTGCATAGAACAAAAGTCCCTTACTGACCATGAGCCAAAAAGGCACATAAAATATGATGGCACCCATGTAAACATGGCAAGTTATATGACAGATTCATACATGGCAGGAACAACAATAAGTAGGCATGTTGGTGAGCTTGAACCACTCACCACAGAGCAATACATGGCATATCAAGGCAAACAACAGTAAGAAGACGTTTTTGTGAAGGTATACATGGCAAGAGCAAGGTCATAGGATGCATGGATCACTAGCAAACAATCATGGAAACATTGAACTTAATGTTAACAGGCTGACAGCAACATAATTTAGCAAACTTTGGAGCAAGATAATAACATGATACAGTAGGCTAGAAATGCAACCAGGGGCATGAATGGATAGAGCATGACATGTATAACAAAACATCCTTAGTGAACATCTCCAGAATAATGCACGAAATGACTTGTAGAAGCATGTTAACATAGCAACAAAATATAAAAGAATCAGTCGAAAAAACAGCAACAGCAAGTACCCTACTTAACAAGATCGATGCACTCAGCACCCAACTCACAAAAATACATGGTTTGCACCTCTGGAAAGATGGCATACCATAGATCAAAACACAAGTAGACATCAACCTCATAGGATGCACACATCAAACATGGCAAAAATGACAAAACAGCAAATTATAACAATTTCAGCAGATTAACATCAACATGCACTCTTCCAACAGCATTTCGGGCATCAAGATGAGCTCAAATGAAAATGATGCAATGGAATGAAATGAAGTACTCATTGAGCCGAAAAATTAGACATATTACACGCACGAAATGGAGTAGTATGCAGCAAGTTATGATGCGTTGAACATGACATGATTATGCAAAATCTCAGGGACTTGGGCGTTTTCGGGGGGCCGGGCTCGCTGGAGCAGAGGAAGGAGGCGGTCGGAGGCGACGCGAGGCCGGAGGCGCTCGAGGCCGGCGGGTCCGGCGGCGGGGCAGGAGGCCGGGGAGGTCGGGTGGCGACGGGGCGCGGGCGGCGACGCGGGAGGCGCCGGCGAGGTGGCGCGGCCGCCGGCGCGGCGGCGGCGGGCGGGCGGCGCTGCGGGCGGCGAAGCGCCGCGCATCATGATCGAGAGGCGGCGGAGCTCATGGGAGAGCCGGGCGAGCGGACGGCGGCAATGGCCAGCGATGGCGGCGGCGGCCGGCGCGAACCGACGGGCGATGGCGGCGGCGGCGCGGGCCCTATGGGCCGGATCTGGGCCGCGCGGGCCGTGGCGGCGGAGACGGCGGCTGGAGCGATGTGGCGAGGTGGGATTGGCCGGGGGCGACGGGCGGACATGTCCGGTTGCGGCCGGACGTGTCCGGTGACTGCGGGGAGGATAGGCTAGGGTTTGGACCCGGGATTTCGGAGGGGGAGGCTTATTTATAGGTAGAGGGAGCTAGGAGAGTCCAAATGAGGAGCGGTTTTCACCCACAGGATCCTGATCGAACGACCGAGAGCATGGAGGGGAGTTTTCTGGGTTTTGGGCCACTTTGGAAGGGATGTTGGCCTGCAAAGAGAAAGGGCTTTTACGGTTACCCGGTTAACCGTTGGAGTAGCAAACGACCTCCAAATGGCACGAAACTTGACAGGCGGTCTACCGGTGCTATACCAAGGCCGCTTGGCAAACCTCGGGCCATTCCGAGAAAGTTTAACACCCGCTCACAACGAAATACAAAAGGGGAACGCCGGGGAACATAGGAGTGCCGGATTGCAAAACGGACAACGGGGAAAATGCTCGGATGCATGAGACGAACACGTATGCAAATGCGATGCACATGATGACATGATATGAAATGCAGATGATGACATGGCAAAGACGGCGAATAGCTGGAAGACACCTGGCGCATCGAATCCGGGGCGTTACACGGGGGCTCCTCCCGGAGGGGAGCCCCCCTCCCACGCACCAGTGGAAGCACCATGCTCCGCGCTGGCTGACGACACTGCCGAGGAGCGGCTATGCCCTTACAGATACGGAAGCACTATGCTCCGCGCTGGTGATAAACAACTGAGGGCAGCCCACGGCTGTGTCAACCTCAGGGAGCCCAGAGCTCAGTGTCTGACACCATCGCAAAGCCTCCCCTCGGGAGTGCAGCGCGAGGGGGCTGGACACGGGCGTTGCGCCCGGGCCACGCTCGAGCACATGCCACCCAACCAGGTCCCTCGGACCTGGTCATCGCGCGCCCCTCCCCGAGCGGAGCCAAGGTATGGAGATTCGTTTGAGCGTCAAGGCAGACTCCTGAGCATCGCGACTCAGGAGCCTAACTGGTCACGTAGCCCCTCACTCCTTAGTTCTGAAAGGCTAACGGCGGTTGAGGTATGCGCGGGGCCGGGCCCTGCCGACGTAGAATGACAAAAATCCTCTCCTCAGTCCCCTCCCTATTTGCTGTTTGCACGTCAAGGGGTACTTGCGAGCATCGCGACTCAGGAGCCTAACTTGCCATGTAGCCTCTCACTCCTTAGTTCCGTCCTGGTGATCCGGTCGAGGCTAACGGCGGCTGACGTATGCACGGGGTCGGGCCCTGCCGACGTAGAACACAAGCAAATAGGAAGGAAATCGCAAAATCTAGCAAATACAGAAGCAAATATTACAGACCATAAATTGTTCGCACAATACCAAACACAAATTTAAACGCCTCCACGAGGCATCGTGCATGTTGCAGGAATCAAAGCAGGAAAAAGGACGTGAGAAGATCAACCCTGGGCCGCGCCACCGCTCGTGGTAGAGTGGTGCTTGGCAGCCCCACCTCCTGTAGCTGTGGGGCCGGCAGCGCCTTGCTTGCGCGGTGTTGAAGGCGCGGAACTTCGACAGCAAGGCCTCCGCTCGACCCTTGACGGCTTCAGCAGCAGCGGCGGAGCGCTTGGCGTCCATGGGCTCCAGCAGGTCAACGAGGCTGGTGTCGGGGTTGCGCAGGTAGACGTGGCTGAGGATCCGCGTCAGCGCCGCGGAGGAGAGGATGCGAGCCTCGACTTCAACCATGGGGCCGACCCCGACCACGACCTCGTCAAGCGCCTCGATGAGGAAGGGAACCAGCTTAGCAGGGCCTTCCTTGGCTCCGTCCAGTGGCTTTTTCTCCAGGCCATCGTCGTAGAGCGTTTTCAGCGCTATGCGGGCTCTTTTCTCGTAGAGCGCAAAGGCCGCGCGGTCCTCGGCCAAGACCTTCGTCTCGGCATCCAGTTCGACCTGTTCCGTCTTCAGCGCCTACTCTAGCGTCTTTAGCCGGTCGCGGTCGGCTGAGAGTTTGGCGTCGCGCTCCTTGACAGCAGCCTCCTGAGCTTTCATCTCCTCCTCCTTAGTCTGGTGGACGCGAATGTCCTTGGCAAGCTCATCACGCAGCCCTTGCAATTCGCCCTCCAGCATCTTGCAATGGCCCTTGGAGGTGGAGGCATCCTTCAACGCCTCATCGCGAGCGGCCATGGCCTGGGAGGTGGCTTGCTTCCCCTCCTCGGAAGCCGTCACAGCTTCGCTCAACGCCGCCCAGACGGAGGCGTCAGAACTAGCCCAGCTGGAGACCAACTCCAGGCGCCTGACCACCAGGCGGGGGTCCGTGCTCCAGAGATCCTTCCGCAGCCAGCTCAGTTCGTCGGCGGCACAGTCCAAGGCGGCGGAGGAAGCAGAGGAGATGGGGGCCGGCAGAGTAGGAGGAGAAGACGGTAGCGTAATCACGACCTAGGAGGCAGGGACCTCCTGAGTCTTGGCAACATCGGCGACAGCGTCAAGCACGGGTGCCTCCAGAGTCAGCGGGGCCACGGGGGCTGACTCCTCGCCGAAGCGTTCCTGCTGGCCTCGCGAGGATGATCGGGCGGGGGCGCTACGCTGATTTAACCCGTTCGAGGCGGGTCATCACGCACCTCCTTCAACCTCTTCACTGCAGGCAGCAGCCTACCCAGTAGAAGATGTCAGATCCAGACAGCAAAAGACAGGAGCAAGGCGGAATTCGAACATTTGTTGACCGCCGGGGGATGCCACGGACTCCGGCCGAGCTTGAAGCCTGAAAGCCTCTTGCGGGGCTCCGCCTCGGGAGGCCCAGTCGCAGGAGAAGGCGCGCTAGAAGTGCTGAAGCTGACTTCGGCCGGTGCAGGGGCTGGGTTAGACCCTTGGGGGATCAGCCCGGACCTGTACTTCCTCGGGATCAGGGCGCGTCCTCCCCCTCATGCCTGGTGCTGGCCTCGTCATCGTCAGGAAAGGAGCGGAGGGCCTTGGACCTGCGCCAGGGGGAAGTCTCCCCCATCCCCTCGAAGGTCGCCTCCGAGTCATGCTCTTCGTCCTCGTCGTCATCCGCCTCTTCTTTGCTGGATTCACCGGAGAACAGGTTCACCGTCGCCGTCGCCGCCTGACCCTCAGGATCCTCCGCCGGCACCAGGACGACCCCGTGGAAGGTGGGCATGGCGTCCACCACCATCTCCCAGTCATCACGGAGGAACAAAGGGACCGAAGCACCCACCGGGCCTGCCACTTCCTCTCCAACCAAGCAGCACAGGGCCGCGGTCAGATCCTCGTCGCTCAGGGTGTCCAAGCTCAGGCGGAGGACGACATCCGCTTCCGCGAGCCTCCACAGCGGGCGCGAGTGCGCCTGGAGAGGAGCCACCCGGTTCCACAGAAACTCCCTCAAGAGCGAAGCCCCGGTCAGCTTCGCCGCCCTCAGGCTACTCGGCCTGAGGTCGGCGTTCATCTTCTCGAACACCTTCTTCGCCCGCCGATCATCGAGCTTCGCACGGGACCGCGCCTCAACAACCTCGTGCCGCTTCGTCGGCAGCCCCAGCAGAGGGTTGTGGCACCCAGCATTCACCATAACCCACTTGCTCCGGAAGCCCTCGGCCCTCTTCCCGGCCTTAGAGATGGCGTTGGACTTGGAGTACACAATGAAACTCGAGCACGCAGAAATATTGCCGCCAGAGACCTGGAGGGAGAAGAAGTGGCGCAGCAAGGCCACGGAGGGCGTCACCTCGATGTGCGCCTCGCGGTAGTAGGCGAAGATCGACAAGAGGAGGATGGAGTTGGGGTGGATGTGCAGAGCATGCAACTAATACTGGCGAAGGACGGAAAGGAGGAACTCAGAGAAGGGAGGAACCAAACCAGCAATGACGGTGTTCATGAAGAAGAGATAGAAGGTGCTCCCCTTATCCTCCGGCTGGGCGGAGCCAAGATAGAGTGCAATCTCCACAAACTCGTTGATCTGCGACGCTGCCATCCGGCGCATGAGGGCGAGATTCTTCTTTGTCATGTTGGGAGAGACCCGGGCCAGCGAGTACCAGGCCGATGCAGCCCCAGCCGGAGTCTTGCGGGGGGCCATAGTTCGCTGGAGGAGAAGGAATGCGGCAGATCTGGAGATTTTGGAGGTAGGAAGGCGAAGAGCAAGAAAGAGAATCTGGAGCAAGGATAACGAGGGTAATGAGGTAAGGCTAACCCAAAGCTAGCCTTTTGTCAGTTGAGCAGTTGCCGAGGGAGCGTGGGCAAGCGGAGACGCCCACATCCAATCAACCGCCACACGGCGCCCAAGGCCGCAGGCTGATGGGGCCCACGGCGCTCCGCACTTGCCCCTTCGCTTCTTCGCTAAGCCAAGTCGAGCGTGCCTTGGGCCCGGGGGCTACTATCGGCATTCTTGGAATGGGGGTCCCCAGACTTGCCTGCCTGCGGCCTGCGGCGTGGCTCAAGTGGTGGCCCAGTAAGGCCCGTCTTCATCAGCATAAGACTCAAGACCCTCGTGAGGGGCCAAGCCTCGCGGGGCGGACGACGTAAGGCTTCCTCAGGGATGGCCTCGCCAAGCAGGCTCGCGAGGAGGCGGAGAGATCAAGGCAGGGAACCTCGTGAGGTGCTCGTGACGCAAGCTATGACGATCGAGACCAGGCGGGCGCCGGACTGCGTAGTGTCCTTGTTTCCTCTTTGGTGCAAAGGGGGCAAGCACAGACGTGGAGTACCGAGGCATCAGGCAAAGGTTGCCATTTCAGTGCAACGAGACCAAGACCAGCGGAGCGGCAGGATGGACGTCACCGTGGAGCCCAAGGCGGCGTCATCGCCAGTGCTTTTGGCAGCCGAAAACCAACTTTAGTCAGGATAACTTGTACTGGATGTTCCCCTTCGAAATGGCCATTGTTGGCGCCCTTCCCGCGCAATATTTGGGAAGAGGCCCAGGGCCTCTATAAATAGGACTAGCCACCACAGTAGATGGGGAGGAGCTGGAAGGGACGTGCATCTGATAGAGCCCTAGTAGAGAGAGAGAGAGAGAGGCGACCAAACTCACCCAATCAGTTCATCGCACTAGTTCAACACACCTCTCGCGAGGCTGTTCTTCCCTTGTACTATTCATAATCAGTCCCTGAGGCAATCCACCACACCACACACTGGAGTAGGGCATTACACCACAACGATGGCCCGAACCAGTATAAATCTCGTGTCCCTTGTGTTGTTCATTGTTTCCAGCTTAGATCCCACGAGACGATCGGTCGTAGATCGGTAGGGGAGAGATCTTCATGCGCACCCCAGTGTTCGATCCTTAAGGGTCTGCCGGAACCCAACATCCGACACCCTCCCCCCGTCTGTCCTCCCCCTTCTTCATACAAGGAAAGGGGGCGCAGGAGACAGGAGCCCTAGGGCCAGCGGCCAGCTCCTTGGGGCGCGCCCTCACTGCCCTGGGCTGCCTCCCCTCCCCCTCCCACCTATATATATATATATATATATATATATATATATATATATATATATATATATATATATATGGGGGGGCGCCACACAAGGACACAACATTGTCTTAGCTGTGTCCGGCGCCCCCGTCCATCGTTTACTCCTTCGGTCATATTTTCGTAGTGCTTAGGCGAAGCCCTGCAGAGATCCCATCACCGTCACCATGCCGTCGTGCTGCCGGAACTCATCTACTACCTTGTCGTCTTGCTGGATTAAGAAGGATGAGGACGTCACCGAGCTGAACGTGTGCAGAACGTGGATGTGTCGTGCATTTGGTACTAGATCTGTTGGAGCATGAAGAAAGTTCAACTACATCAACCGCGTTGTGAAACACTTTCGCTTATGGTCTACAAGGGTATGTAGACATACTCTTCGCCTCGTTGCTCTGCATCTCCATGGATTGTTCATTGCATGTGCGTAGAATTTTTTTGTTTTTCCATGCAACGACTCCCAACAAACCATATAAAATTGTTGTAAACATGGCATGAATACTTCCTAAATTATAGATACATTGGAGACGTATCTGACGGCTCGTGTCCACGTTAGTATTTCCCCAAAGAGGAAGGGATGATGCAGCACAACTACGGTAGGTATTTCCCTCAGTTATGAAACCAAGGTTATCGAACCAGTAGGAGAACCAAGCAACACTTTGTAAATGGTACCTGGACACAAAGAACAAATACTTGCAACCCGACGCGTAAGAGGGGTTGTCAGTCCCTCTCGGGTAAAAGATAGATTGGTTTGTATGATTTTGGATAAATAGATCTTGCAATAAAACAAAATAAAATAAATAAATAAATAGTACAACAAGGTATTTTTGGGTTTTCAGAATAATAGATCTTAAAACAAAAGAAAATAAAAAAGATCTCGACGCAAATATGATAAAGAATCGACCCGGGGGCCTTAGATTTCACTAGTGGCTTCTGTCGAGAAAATAGCATACGACGGGTAAACAAATTACTGTTGGGCAATTGATAGAACCTCAAATAATTATGACGATATCCAGGCAATGATCATTATATAGGTATCACGTCCAGGATTAGTAGACCGACTCTTGCCAGCATCTACTATTATTATTACTCCACACATCGACTTCTATCCAGCATGCATCTAGTGTATTAAGTTCATGGATAAATGGAGTAATGCAATAAGAACGATGACATGATTTAGACAAGATCTATTCATGTAGGAATAGACCCCATCTTGTCATCCTTAATAGCAACGATCAATACGTGTCTTGCTGCCCCTTCTGTCATTGGGAAAGAACACCGCACGATCGAATCCATCACAAAGGACCTCTTCCCATGGCAAGAAAAATTGATCTAGTCAGCCTAAATAAACAAGAGATTCGAAGAAGAAATGTGAGGCTATAAGTAATCATGCATATAAGAGATCAAAACTCAAATAACTTTCATGGATAAAATAGATCTGATCATAAACTCAAAGTACATCGGATCCCAACAAACACACCGCAAAAAGAGTTACATCAAATAGATCTCCAAGATACCATTGTATTGAGAATTAAAAAGAGAGAAGAATCCATCGAGCTACTGCCTATGTACCCGTAGGTCTATAATGAACTACTCATGCATCATCGGAGAGGCACCAATCAGGATGATGAACCCCTGCGTGATGGTCTGATGTCTACTACGCAATTTTATTCTTGTTGACACGTGTTGGGCCTCCAAGCGCAGAGTTTTGTAGCACAGTAGCAATTTTCCCTCAAGTGGATGACCTAAGGTTTATCAATCCGTGGGAGGCATAGGATGAAGATAGTCTCTCTCGAGCAACCCTGCAATCAAATACAAGAAATCTCTTGTGTCCCCAACACACCCAATACAATGGCAAATTGTATAGGTGCACTAGTTCGGCAAAGAGATGGTGATAAAGTGTAGTATGGGTAGTAGATATGAGTTTTTATAGCTCGAACAATAAAAACAGCAAGTTAGTAAATAGTAAAACAGAGCAAAAACAATATTGCAATGATGGAAAAGGAGGCCTAGGGTGGATAATTTCACTAGTGCAATATCTCAACAATGCTAACATAGTTGGATCATATGATTATCCCTCAAAGTGCAATAAAGAATCACTCCCGAGTTCCTATTAGCGGAGAACAAAAGATAGAAATAGAAATTGTTTGTAGGGTACGAAACCACCTCAAAGCTATTCTTTCCGATCAATCTATCCTTGAGTTCGTCCTAAAATAAGAGCAAGCTATTCTTTCCGATCGATCTAATCAAGATTTCGTACTAAATAACACCATATGATACATATCAGCCAACTCTAATGTCACCTAGATACCCCAATGTCATCGCGAGTACCCGTGAGTTAATTATACGATATGTATCAAATAATTATACGATATGTATCAAATAATCCACACAAAGAACTACAAGGAGACCCCCAATGTTTCTATTGGTGAAAAGATAATAAAAAATGTGCATCAGCCCCTACGCATAGATTACCCCAAAGTCACCTCGGGAATCCACAAGTTGAGTGCCATATCATATATCAAGTGAAATCAAAATAATACCCATTGTCACTGATACGTCTCCGTCGTATCTATAATTTTTGATTGTTCCATGCCAATCTTATACAACTTTCATATACTTTTGGCAACTTTTTATACTATTTTTGGGACTAACATATTGATCTAGTGCCTAGTGCCAGTTCCTGTCTGTTGCATGTTTTATGTTTCGGAGAATACCCATATCAAACGGAGTCCAAACAGGATAAAAACGGACGGAGAATTATTTTGGAATATTTGTGATTTTTGGGAAGTAAAATCAACGCGAGACGGTTCCCGAGGTGGCCACGAGATAGGGGCCCACGCCCACTCCAGGTGGGCGCACCCCCCACCCTCCTGGGCCGCTCGTAAGGCGGTTGATGCCCTTCTTTGGCCGCAAGAAAGCTAATTTTTGGAAAAAGATCTGGGCGAAGGTTTCAATCCAATCGGAGTTACGGATCTCTGGATATAAAAGAAACGGTGATGGGGCAGAATCTGAGAACGCAGAAACGGAGAGAGACAGAGAGATAGATCCAATCTCGGAGGGGCTTTCGCCCCTCCCACGCCATGGGAGCAAGGACCAGAGGGTAAACCCTTCTCCCATCTAGGGAGAAGGTCAAGGAAGAAGAAGAAGAAGGGAGGCTCTCTCCCCCTTGCTTCCGGTGGCGCCGGAACGCTGTCGGGGGCCATCATCATCACTGTGATCTTCGCCAACACCTCCATCATCTTCACCAACATCTCCATCACCTTCCCCCATCTATATTCAGCGGTCCACTCTCCCGCAACCCGCTGTACGCTCTACTTGAACATGGTGCTTTATGCTTCATATTATTATCCAATGATGTGTTGCCATCCTATGATGTCTGAGTACATTTTCGTTGTCCTATCGGTGATTGATGAATTGCTATGATTGGTTTGAGTTGCATGCTTTATTATTGGTGTTGTCCTATGGTGCTCTATGTGTCGCGCAAGTGTGAGGGATTCTCGCTACAGGGTTTGCAATATGTTTATGATTTGCTTATGGTGGGTGGCGTGAGTGACAGAAGCACAGACCCGAGTAAGTTGGTTGTTTGCGTATGTGATAAAGGGGACTTGATACTTTAAAGCTATGGTTGGATTTCTTAATGATATTTAGTACTTGCGGATGCTTGCTAGAGTTCCAATCATAAGTGCATATGATCCAAGAAGAGAAAGCATGTTAGCTTATGCCTCCCCCTCAAATAAAATTGCAATAGTTATTATCGGTCTAGTAAAGTAGTCAATTGCTTAGGGACAATTTCACAACTCCTATCACCACTTTTCCACACTCGCTATATTTACTTTATTGCATCTTTATCTAAACAGCCCCTAGTTTATATTTACGAGCTCTTTATTATCTTGCAAAGCTATCCAACAACACCTACAAAGTACTTCTAGTTATATACTTGTTCTAGGTAAAGTGAACACTAAGCATGCGTAGAGTCGTATCAGTGGCAGATAGGACTTGAGAGGATATTTTCTCTACCTTTGCCTCCTCATTGGGTTCGACACTCTTACTTATCGAAAGAGGCTACAATTATCCCGTATACTTGCGGGTCATCAAGACCTTTTTCTGCCGCCGTTGCCGGGGAGTCATAGCGTGGGGTGAATATTCTCGTGTGTGCTTGTTTGCTTTATCACTAAGTAATTTTTATTTGCTATTCTTAGTTGTTCTCTATCTTTAGTTATGGATATGGAACATGAAATACCAAAAAAATGAGGTGTACTTGCTACTCATGGAGATGGGGAACCTCCTAAAACCCTCGATGCTCATTATGTGACAGAAATTATGTACTACTTTGATAATCCTGAGAAAACCCAATTCAACTTTGTTATGGGAGACACTTTGGATCAACGTGAATACTTTAGGGATTATCGCTTGACACAAAAAGGGAAACTATTATGGGATCAAATTTCTATGTTGCATTGGTATGCTCGTCAACTATGCTTGATACATGATTATACTTGTTGCTCTAGGATGAAGGCTCCAGACCTTCCCTTTTCATGCAAATTCAATGATAATGAAACCTTAGCTTCTTATGCTAATGGTAGATATGATTACTATGATGTGGAACAAATAGAAGAATTCGTTGCTTTTATGGGTGATTATGAGATTGAATCTATGTTTAAAGAGTTTGATGATTTTGATGATTCAGTTTATAGACCTGAAAATTTTGATATACTTAAATATTGTTATAAGAATTATGAATACAATTACAATATTTATGCATTTGTTGAAAAAGTCTCCGCTGTCCAAGAAGAGACTAATATTTTGCAGGAAGCTATGGAAGAAGAAATTGATGATATTGTGAGCTCATTGGATGAAAAAGATGATGAGGAGAGCGGAGAAGAAAAGGAGGAAGAGCGGATTAGCTACCCGTGCCCACCTTCTAATGAGAGTAACTCTTCAACTCATACATTGTTTAATTTCCTTCGTGCTTACCAAAGGATGATTGCTATGATCCCTTTAATTCGTTTGAAATATCCCTTTTTGATGATGCTTGCTATACTTGTGGCCAAGACGCCAATATGAATTATGCTTATGGAGATGAACTTGCTACAGTTCCTTATGTTAAACATGAAATTGTTGCTATTGCACCCACACATGATAGTCCTATTATCTTTTTGAATTCTCCCAACTACACTATATCGGAGAATTTTGTGCTTATTAAGGATTATATTGATGGGTTACCTTTTACCATTGCACATGATAATTTTGATGAATGTAATATGCATGCACTTGCTGCTCCTACTTGCAATTATTATGAGAGAGGTACTATATCTCCACCTCTCTATGTTTCCCACACTATGAAATTGCAAGAAACTGTTTATACTTTGCACTGGCCTTTACTTTGTGTGCATAAATTGTTCTTTTATGACTTGCCGATGCATAGGAAGAGAGTTAGACTTCGTTGTTGCATGATATATGTTACTTTGTGCTCACTACTAAATTATAAATCATTGTTAATTAAAATTGGCTTTGATATACCTTGGGATCCGGGTGGATCCATTAGCACTATATGCCTAGCTTAATGGCTTTAAAGAAAGTGCTGCCAGGGAGACAACCCGGAAGTTTTAGAGAGTCATTAATTTCTGTTGAGTGCTTTTATATATTCTAAAAAACAAAAAATAAATAAAGGGGGGAACCTAAAAACTTTTCAAAAAGGAAAGTGAAAGTGAGAAAGACAAGCATTGTTGAAGTGGGAGCCAACCTTGAACGTGTTCATGCTCACAGAAACTTTGTGAATCTTAATAACAGAAACTTTTCGTCAAAAATAATTGTTCCCTTGTACAATTCCATTGTATTATAAAAATAATGTGCCAAGGTTTGCCTTTAGGATGTTTACAATGCTTGTTGGTATGTGCGGTGCAGGACATAAACTTTGGATGTAGTGCGCGATTTTACATTTTTAACTGGAACGTCAAACGGTTCTGATTATTTTTGCACTGTCTTGATATACAAAGTTTTTATTTTTTATAATTTTGGTATAATTTTTGGGGTACCAGAAGTAATGTTCAGATTGCTACAGACTGTTCTATTTTTGACAGATTCTGTTTTTGATGCATAGCTTGCTTGTTTTGATGAAACTACCAATTCCTATGAGTGGATTAAGCCATGGAAAAGCTATATTATAGTAGACACAATGCAAAAACAAAATATGAATTGATTTGCTACAGTACTTAGATTAGTGATTTGCTTTATTATACTAACGGATCTTACCGAGTTTTCTGTTGAAGTTTTGTATGGATGAAGTGTCTAATCGAGGATGACTCGATATGAGGAAAAGGAAGAAAGGCAAGAGCTCAAGATTGGGGATGCCCAAGGCACCCCAAGTAAATATTCAAGGATACTCAAGCGTTTAAGCTTGGGGATGCCCCAGAAGGCATCCCCTCTTTGTTCAACAAGTATCGGTATGTTTTCGTATTCGTTTCGTTCATGCGATATGTGCAAGTCTTGGTGCGTCTTTTGCATTTAGTTTTCATTTTTCTTTTATGCACCATGATGGTATGATATAGTCCTTGGTTGATTTATAGAATGCTCTTTGCACTTCACTTAAATCTTTTGAGTATGGCTTTATAGAATGCTTCATGTGCTTCACTTATATCATTTGAAGTTTGGATTGCCTGTTTCACTTCACATAGAAAACCGCCATTTGTAGAATGCTCTTTTGATTCACTTATACTTGTTAGAGCGTGGGCATATCTTTTGTAGAAAGAGTTAAACAACTCTCTTTATTCACTTATATCTATTTAGAGAGATGACAGGAATTGGTCATTGAATATGATATGTTTGATTCCTTGCAATAGTTTTGCGATATAGTGATGATAATATGTGAGAGGTAATAGTAGATGGTTGTGTTCAGTAATGATGTTGGTGTTAAGGTTTGTGATTCCCGAAGCATGCAGGTATGGTCTACTAACTATGTAACCAAATTGGCGCGCATTGTATTTTGATTGTTTATCTTTGCGTGAAGGTCGGGGGCGCGCGATGGTTAACTCCTACCAACCTCCCCCCTAGGAGCATGTGTGTAGTACTTTGTTTCGATGGCTAATAAATTTTTGCAATAAGTATGTGAGTTCTTGATGACTAATGTTGAGTCCGTGGATTATACACACTCTCACCCTTCCATCATTGCTAGCCTCTTCGGTACCGTGCATTGCCTTTCTCACCTCGAGAGTTGGTGCAAACTTCGCCGGTGCATCGAAACCCCATGATACGATACGCTCTATCACACATAAGCCTCCTTATATCTTCCTCAAAACAGTCACCTTACCTACCTATCATGGCATTTCAATAGCCATTCCGAGATATATTGCCATGCAACTTCCATCATCATCATATATATATATGACTTGAGCACTCATTGTCATATTGCTTTGCATGATCGTAAGACTGCTAGCATGATGTTTTCATGGCTTGTCCGTTTTTTGATGTCATTGCTATGCTAGATCATTGCACATCCTGTACACACCGAAGCATTCATATAGAGTCATATCTTTGTTCTAGTATCGAGTTGTAATATTGAGTTGTAAGTAAATAAAAGTGTGATGATCATCATTATAGAGCATTGCCCCATGAAAAAAAAGAAAAAAAGAGAGGCCAAAGAAGCCTAAATAAAAAAGGGGGCCAAAGAAGCCCGCCCAAAAAAAGAATAAAAATAAACATAAAAGCGGCAATGTTACTATCCTTTTACCACACTTGTGCTTCAGAGTAGCAACATGTTCTTCATATAGAGAGTCTCCTATGTTGTCACTTTCAAGTGGCAATTTTCATTATAGAACTTGGCTTGTATATTCCAACTAGGGGCTTCCTCAAATGCCCTAGGTCTTCATGAGCAAGCAAGTTGGATGCACACCCACTTAGTTTCTTTTGTTGAGCTTTCATACACTTATAGCTCTTAGTGCATCTATTGCATGGCAATCCCAACTCCTTGCATTGACATCAATTGATGGGCATCTCCATAGCCCGTTGATTAGCCGCATCGATGTGAGACTTTCTCCCTTTTTTTTTTCTCCACATAACCTGCACCATCATATTCTATTCCACCCATAGTGTTATATCCATGGCTCACTCTCATGTATTGCGCGAAGGTTAATTTTTTTTTTGAGAATACTAAAGTATGAAACAATTGCTTGGCTGACACCGGGGTAGGCAGGAGGGGTACCTTGTGTTAAGAAAAGGGAGCATACAAGACTATATGATTTTGTAGGGATAATGTTCTGGAAGCATCGATATTTTGAAATACATGATTGTTTGTTGGGATGCCCTAAGTATTTTTTTTTGTCAAATGATAGACTATTGCCTTGAATCACTCGTGTCTTAATATTCATGCCATGATTAGATTACATGATCAAGATTATGCTAGGTAGCATTCCAAATCAAAAATTATCTTTTTTTATCATTTACCTACTCGAGGACGGGCAGGAATTAAGCCTGGGATGCTGATACATCTCCGTCGTATCTATAATTTTTGATTGTTCCATGCCAATATTATACAACTTTCATATACTTTTGGCAACTTTTTATACTATTTTTTGGGACTAACATATTGATCCAGTGCTAGTTCCTATCTGTTGCATGTTTTATGTTTTGCAGAAACCCCATATCAAACGGAGTCCAAACGGGATAAAAACGGACGGAGAATTATTTTGGAATATTTGTGATTTTTGGGAAGTAAAATCAACGCGAGACGGTGCCCGAGGTAGCCACGAGATAGGGGCCCACGCCCACTCCAGGTGGGCACGCCCCACACCCTCCCGGGCCCCTCGTAAGGCGGTTGATGCCCTTCTTTGGCCGCAAGAAAGCTAATTTTTGGAAAAAGATCTGGGCGAAGGTTTCAATCCGATCGGAGTTACGGATCTTTGGATATAAAAGAAACGGTGAAGGGGCCGAATTTGAGAACGCAGAAACAGAGAGAGACAGAGAGATTGATCCAATCTCGGAGGGGCTCTAGCCCCTCCCACGGCATGGGAGCAAGGACCAGAGGGGAAACCCTTCTCCCATATAGGGAGAAGGTCAAGGAAGAAGAAGAAGAAGGGGGGCTCTCTCCCCCTTGCTTCCGGTGGCGCCGGAACGCTGCCGGGGGCCATCATCATCACCGCGATCTTCACCAACACCTCCATCATCTTCATCAACATCTCCATCACCTTCCCCCATCTATATTCAGCAGTCCACTCTCCCGCAACCCGCTGTACCCTCTACTTGAACATGGTGCTTTATGCTTCATATTATTATCGAATGATGTGTTGCCATCCTATGATGTCTGAGTAAATTTTCGTTGTCCTACCGGTGATTGATGAATTGCTATGATTGGTTTGAGTTGCATGCTTTATTACTGGTGCTGTCCTAAGGTGCTCTCCGTGTCGCACAAGCGTGAGGGATTCCCGTTGTAGGGTTTGCAATATGTTTATGATTTGCTTATGGTGGGTGGCGTGAGTGACAGAAGCACAAACCCAAGTAAGTAGGTTGTTTTCGTTTGGGATAAAGGGGACATGATACTTTAATGCTATGGTTGGGTTTTACCTTAATGATCTTTAGTAGTTGCAGATGCTTCCTAGAGTTCCAATCATAAGTGCATATGATCCAAGAAGAGAAAGTATGTTATCTTATGCCTCTCCCTCAAATAAAATTGCAATAGTGAATACCGGTCTAGTAACGTAGTCAATTGCTTAGGGACAATTTCACAACTCCTATCACCACGTTTCCTCACTCGCTATATTTACTTTATTGCATCTTTATCTAAATAGCCCCTAGTTTATATTTACGTGCTCTTTATTATCTTGCAAAGCTATCCAACAACACCTACAAAGTACTTCTAGTTTCATACTTGTTCTAGGTAAAGCGAACACTAACATGCATAGAGTTGTATCAGTGGCAGATAGACTTGAGAGAATATTTGTTCTACCTTTGGCTCCTCGTTGGGTTCGACACTCTTACTTATCGAAGAGTCTACAATTATCCTGTATACTTGCGGGTCATCAGTCACCATGGATATTCATATGCAAGACATATAGCATGTGTTCTCAGATCTGAACATTCAATCCAACAAGACAAAACTTCAAAGGGTAAAGACTCAATTAATCAAAACAAGAGTAGAGAGGGGAGAAACATCATATGATCCATCTATGTTAACAAAGCCCATGATAGATCATGATTGTGACATCTCAAGATCGCGCGAGACAGACTAAACACATAGCTACTGGTACAAACCCTCAGCCCTGAGGGTGGACTACTCCCTCCTCATCGTGGTGGCCGCCGGGATGATGAAGATGGCCACCGGAGATGATCTCCCCCTCCAACAGGGTGCCGGAACGGGTCCCGATTGGTTTTTGATGGCTATAGAGGCTTGCTGTCAGGACCCCGACTCAATGCCACATCGATCTAGCATGTAACACCTCATATCACTTTGCGGCCTCACGCACGGTATTCCCACGGGTGTCGCCTTACCTTTGCCCGGGACCGTTTGCGCCTTTTGGCACACGTATATGATAGTGTCGCTAGCATCCATATGATAAGGAGCCCGGCTGACATGGCTAGTCGTAAACCCAAAGTGGCATAGACTTACAGGACAGCATCCATGACCCAAAGATCGAACGTGTCGGTCATCGGTGAGTGAATCCAGTGCTGTAGCACTGGGCTAGCAGACTCGGTGAATCGGGCAGAAGCGGCTAACAGGACTCGGTACTCTATGCGTGACATTTCCCGAAGGACAGACCTGAGAACGAAGAAGGACACATGCCGGCCAGCCTAAGTGTTCTGGAGCAGTAGCAAGCTACCATGGCTCGGTGGAAACACTAGGAGACATTTCCCGCTAAGAGAGGCTACTAAAGATAAACAACTAGATAGTCAGATCCCACACATACCAAGCATTTCAATAACATACACACAATATGCTCGATATGTGCAAATACAACATGGCATCACAACATGACTCTACAACTCAAGTATTTATTCATTAGGCTCCAAGGAGCGAGATATTACAAACAGGGGTCTCATGACCCAACATTCAGAGCATACAAATCAAAGCACAAGCGGAAGCTATCATGTCTGAGTACAGACATCTATAAATGAAAAGGCTGAGAAGCCTGACTATCTACCAGATCCTGCCAAGGGCACAAGATCGTAGCCGAGGTAACAAGCTAAACGTCGAAGTCCAAGCGGAACTACTAGCGAGACCGAGGTCTCTCTGCAAAAACATAAAATAGGCAAACGTGAGTACAAATGTACCCAGCAAGACTTACATCAGAACTAACTACATATGCATCATTATCAACAAAGGGGATGGTGGAGTTTAACAGCAGCAAGCCAGCTTTGACTCGGTGGCTATCCTAAACTACGACTGCAAGTAACTCTTGAGGTGGCGCACACGAGTCCACATATTCACCATATCAATACACCACTATGGATCCGCTCCCGTCTCCCTACGAGAACGCCATCCATAGCACTCACGCTTATCCAGCGTATTTTAGAGTATCCACTTTCACTTGTCTATGAACCTGTACGAGCAACCCGAAGTCCTTTACCATGACACGGCTATTCAATAGATGATGTTAACCTGCGGGGTGTACTTCTTCATACATGTTTCCACCACTTAGCGTCGCACACGACATGTGCTCGGCAGACTTCAGCGAAAGCCGGCGTGGGTGTAGACCACGACCTACCTAAACACTCAAGTCTCTAGTCCAGTTTATCGCCTATTCGGGTTCCATCCATGAGGAGATCCGGCAAGTTTCGCTCACAGCCCCAAACGATGTGAGCAGGGTTCCCGAGACACCAAACGGGCGCCGGTACACGTGCCGCGTGCCTACCGCATCACAGCCCACCCCTACGGTCAGCGCAAAGACGGCCTCCAAAGATACTACAAACACGAAACTACTTGCAACTCCTGGACAGAGGACAAGGGTGATTAAGAAGCCGAGAGGGTCCATTGGTTTCGGGCCCAATGCATGGTAGTAGCTGAATCATGGATCACAAACACAGAACTCAGTTCCTAAGGACGGCTTCAATGAGACAACCCACCATGTACTCCTACATGGCCTCTCACCGCTACCTTTACCAAATCGTGTTCACACACTTAGCTCACACACGAAGGGACATGTTCACGCACCTCGATTCATCCTCGATGAATCGGACTGACTCAACTCTAAGCAGTAGCAGGCATGACAAACAAGCATGAATGAGTAGGCACAACAGGGCTCAAACAACTCCTACTCATGCTAGTGGGTTTCATCTAATTACTGTGGAATGACAGGTCATGCAAAGGATAAAGGGGTTCAGCTACCGCAGCAAGTAACAGATGAATCGTTGTTGTCCTAATGCAGTAAAAGAGAGCAGGAGCGAGAGAGTAGGATTGTATCGGAATGAACAAGGGGGTTTTGCTTGCCTGGCACTTCTGAAGATATTATAGTTCTTCATCGGTGTCATCGAACTCGTCGTCGGAACCACGTCTATCGAGAGGGGACAAACACCGCAACTGAGAAAGAACACAATCAATGCAATGCTACAATATGATGCATGATCATGACATGGCAATATGCTGTGATTTGAGCTAATGCACCTAGCTATGATTTAAATGAAGTTGGTTTGAATACATGATTCAAATTCCAACTCCATATATGATTATTTAAATGCCCTTTATTCGCTTTGTCCAAAACAGAGGACAAACATTGTTCAAACATGCATGAAAATGGTACAGATGGATTCCTTGAATTTTTCTGATAATTTTTCATATATAATTTGTTTGATTTGGAGCTATGGTTGATTTTATATGAATTTTAGAAGTTTGCAACTATTTCTGGAATTTCCTGATTATTTATAAAATAAACTAAATTCCAGAAAAGGAATATTACGTCAGCATGGCGTCATGCTGACCTCAGCAGAGTCAACAGGGCTGCCCCGGGTCAAACCTGACCAGTGGGGTCCACTGGTCGATGACCAGTGGTTTTTAACTCACGACAGTGGGGCCAGTCAACGGCCACGTCAGCAGGGTCAACTCTGACTGGTGGGTCCCGTGTGTTATTAACTAATCTAAACAAAAATAAAACATAGATTATTTAGAGCGTGGGGCCCAGGTGTCAGTGAGCTAGGTGGGTTGGTTAGTGGGGTCATTAGCGCTAATTAAGTGACACGTCGACTTCGCCGGAGTTCGGCCGGCGACGACCAAAACTGCGGCGGGAGCTCGCCGGAGTGGCGCTGCGAGCGGTTTTGGGCCAAGCCAAGGGCACCAGAGGGTTGCTCTTGCTTGTGCGCATCCAAAGGAGGCACGCGGGAGGTGCGGGGTGGCCGGAGCTCGCCAGAGTGGAGGCCGCGGCGGCTGCCGGAGCTCGGGTTTGGGCGGAGCGAGGTTACGGAGCGCTAGGGGGCTGGCTGAGGGGCTATGCGGACTCCTGGGGCAGCTAGGAGCACGCTAGGCTCGTCGGACTGGCCGCAACAGCACGTCGGTGCCATGCCCGGCGTCCATGGCGGACGGCGGCGCTCGGTACGGTGGCTAGCACGGCTACTGCACGGGAAACCAACGGGGAGAGAGGGGAAACGTAGGAGAGCTCACGGAGGGGCTAGCGGAGGAGACGACGAAGTCGGGGAAGCTCTGGATGCGCCGAATCGGTGGAGTCGATCTCCGGGCACCGGAGGTGAAGACGACGATGCTCCGGTCGGCTGGGGCCTCTTCTGGTCGCGTGCGTCGAGTGTGTTGCTCCACGGGGTCGTGGCGGAGCTCGGGTACGCAGAGAGGGAGCGAGGGAGTGGCTGTGGCCGCGGTGGTTGCGAGCGGCGGCGGCGGCGGCTCTCGGGCGTCGCGCGAGAGAGCGAGGGAGAGGAGGGAATGGGCACGGGAGAGTGAGAAAGGTCCAGGGGGGTGCGTGGCGTCACCAGGGACGGCCAGGGCGTCGAGGGGGAGGCGGCCAGCAAGAGGTGGCCGGGGCGCGTGGCCGCGCGCACGGGGCACACGCCCGGCGTCCGTCTGTCGCGAGGAAGACGACAGGGGGGGAGGCGAGTGGGCTGGGCTGGTGGCTGGGCTGCCAGCTGGGCCGGCCAGGTGAGGCCCAGGTGGGCTTGGTAGGCGCCAGGTAAGTGCCCAGGTAACTCCTCTGTCTTTCCTATTTTTTTTATTTTCTGTTATTTTGTTTTGATTTAGTTTGAGAACTAAATCATTTTAAAACTTTCTGTAAATTTTATGTGAGCTCAGGAGCTAGTCCAAGGTCACAGGAAACTTACAAAAAATATTTGAACTTTATTTCTTTTATAACAGAAATAAATTCAACTCAAATATGCCATTGATTTAAGTCAAAGGCCCAAAATAAATATTTCTGTGATTCCAAAAATATTGGTTTGAACTTTACCTCATGCCAATATTTTTACAGAATAACATGGACATTTTCTTGGACTCATTTGATGAGATTTAAATGTTGGTTATTTTTAGAGGTTCTCTGAGGCTTTGAAAATTCCTCAATTCAAATTTTTATTTGAATTTAAACATGATGCACACATGGAAGCTAGCATAGGTCAGGCCAGAACTAGGGATGTGACAACTCACCCCCACTAGGTAAGAATCTCGTCCCGAGATTCAAGACGTGAGGTAAGTAGACAGAGGGAACACAAAGCTAACACGATCTTTATGATCCAATTGCCCTTCTCGAAGATGTTGATTCATTTCTCCAATTGATCTTGACGTCTTTGCTTTCGACACCCTTCATCCAACATGAGGACAGAAACACTCTACAAGGATGGATCGTTTTAATGATCACAAGATCAACTCACGGAATGGGATGTAGAACATCTCTTGAGCTGAGACACGAAGCACACTTCTAGAGGAATGGAGTGGAATAGATGGTGAAGGTTCACTAGGTAGACAATAATTCCACACTTAAGAGGGTGATGAACGGTTGTCAACGTAGCGAGCAGTTGAGTTGCCATGATACCATATCGATGCACTTTAGGAAAGGTTACTCATAGAGATGTCCCCTTAATGGGCAAAAAGAATTACCTTTGATTCAAAGGTCATTGAAATTCTTTATACTAGCCTAAGGCAATTCACAATCGATCACTTGAAGGAGTCCGAAAGAATGACATTCTCGGGCCAAAATGGATGATGTGGACTACCTTGTTGAAGACAACACAAGGAATGATTTTAGTAACTGGGGAGAAGCTCAACAGTAGAGAGTGAATCCACTGTCAGAATGGTTATAGCATAACCGAGAAAACTGGAAGCAATCCCAGTTGGTAGCTATGATAGCACCTAGTGCTTGCGCGTGCTCTCAAGAACTTGAGCATTTCCATAATCATCAAGGTTTTACCAACATCCATGTCAAGGGTGCTGACAACACAACATACTACCATGATGAATAGCGATGGACGATGCAGATGCAAAGGAAGATAACACTTTCTCAGATTTCACCTTAGCGAGGCCAAGGGGACGAAAACTGGACAATCGACCGAGAGACATTTAGCACTCCGCTTCTAATGTTCTCCTTGATGTACTAGCGTATCCCATTCATTGAAATGGTCTGGTATCTAGAACATCAAGTAAAGGTCGGACTTCGGAAACACAAAAATCCATAAGGGACAGCTAGGGAGTAAATCCTACAAAATCCTCATGGGCAGGTGGCCAACTTTCTCCATCAAGATACTACAATAATAGGTCTTCCGGCTGGGTGTGTTGGCCATGACATCCACTTTACCGGTTATCAAGAGACCAATATTATAGTTCTTGGGAAATGTCCCAACCATCATCTCTGCCTGAGATTCAGATCTGGTTGGTGTCAGAATATTCCAGACTCATCGAGTCTAGAAAGTAAAATGAAGGTTTGCAACACAAATCGACGAGATGATGTTGCGAGAACCTCAGGGAATGAACTATGATAGCAAGCTCCAAAGCATGAGCTGGTTCTGCTACAAACATGTGATCACGTTGTCCCAGACAAGCATGACCAAGTAGTAGTCTTATAATAAAACACTACCGAGTTCAAGAGGGGAACCATCATCGAGGATGTCGAAGTCCTTGCATAAGTCTTGCTCTTAAGAAGGAACTTCTTCTCCTTGAACAAATCAACCAGTGGCTTGGGGTGCTAGGGATACGTATAGAATGAAGATGATCAGTCTATCAGACCATAGAATACTTCGCACATGCATGACTGACTTGGGATGATTCCAAAGAAAACAAAAACAATCTTTCTCGAACTCACGGTGATAACTTGGACCAAATGCACGTGAATCAGAGAAAGTCACTTCTTTCATCCAAGCATATTCTTCATGAATGAAACACGAAGATAATGCTTATATAAGTTTCCAATACTAGCTGAATGTTCAACACGAATCATGGAAGAGATAAAAATGTTGCTGATGGGCTCAACAAGAACTCATCTAGGTTTCCATATAAGTGGAATTCCACAATTATGTGAACAAGGCGATAGCATCGGTCAGACCAAAAGATATAACGGTGTATGCCCGAGGAAACAACCACGGGTAAGACAACATTACGAATATCATTGGTTCTGATTTGATTTGATGATAGCCCATACTCAAATCAAAGGTTTGGGGTCAGACAATAGATCCAACAATTGATCACGAGGACCAATTGGTGAAGATATCATCTTTCTTCAACATACATATAAGATATCCCTTAACATGAGCTAAGTCGGACAAGCTTTTATCTTCCAACTCTCCAAGTTGTTGTTTAGCTTAACCAACTAGCTCAGGGGTATGCAACACATATTCTTGGAGAAGGGGTGGTTTATATGAGACCAACTTGATCACGAACTCAACATAGCGGTCAGGTGACAACCTGGTAATACTTCCGGAAGATATTCGGAACATCACGAACCACCGATATGTTACTAAGCTCGAGAACAATCTTGCTTCCAGAGCAAGATGATATGATCAAATAAGCAAGGGACCGAAAAATCCAAACTCATTGATCAAAGAGCGCACCAGAAATAAGGACTAGGTAGCATAATCTATCTTAGAATGATGATTCAATAATCAGCATGCTAAGAATGAAGTTGTTGTCCATTTAACTACCAAGCAACGGAGTTGCTAGGCGTATAGATTTCACACATCATAGTTCACCTGTCGGCATTCCGGTTGCAATAGCACGGGAACCGAGAAATGAACAATGATGGCAAGAAATATCACTACATCAAGGATTCATAAGAGATAGTGCAATTCTCATGACGATCCTGACGTAAGAGGGTAACACTCCAAGGTAGAGCAGAACAAAAGCTGGATTAGCATTTTGATCCACGGAATACAACTACTTTGACCCAATCCTCGAAGTGGACAAGGTACTGGAGTTTGTTTCTCCAAGTCATTCCGGATAGAATGGCTTGACGGACCACAAGAGTAATAGGCATCGATAAACGAATGCTCGCATACTCTTGACTATCAAATGATAGGCGGGGTCGAATACAACTAAAGAGGACAACCCAAAAGAACATATGATTTCCTGGGTTGTGGATGCATGGATTAGAATGTCGAACGAGTTCAACATATTTCTTCCAGACAATTCATGTAGAGAGGTAGGACTGGCAGGGTCACAACATAGAATCGATAATTCATCGAGAGCACTCTTGTTGTGATCTTTTGGTTCAACGAGGAACTGCTGCCATAAGTAGTTCATGGTATTTGGAAGAATGATATACCACGAACCTCGAGGACTATCGCAAAGGTTACTAATAACCTAAAGGAACGAGCAAACACTATCAACATGAATTGAGTAGGGTGAATATCGGGTTCAAAACCCAGGAGTAGAATACCTACTACTAAATGGCATCACGGGATGCTTTCGAGAATGAAGGCCAGAGTCATCACACTGGGACATAAATCATGGCTAGATTACTAGATGATCCCTTAAGACACCTAGGGTCATAATAATAATTCCAACATATATGTCGAGGCAATAGAATACCTCAACTCAGCATTTAGTGTGATTAACCTGGCTCAAAGGAGCATCAAAACTAGAGGGAAAGGATTTGCAAGTGCATCAGACTATTTAGAAACCTGGGATGACTCGGACAGCATAACGGCTGTAAATGCTCAAAAAGATTGGAGACATGCTACAAAAAATGGTGGCATAGCCACTCAGAAGCACAATATCAAGGTTTCGAGATCAACAGTTATGAACATACAGAAGTAGTAAAACTGAACTGAGATTTGAAACTAACAATTCTATAAGTCTATGGATTAGTAACACGTCATCCTGATAGATAGATGAGAAGGCCTAGTTCTTAATCCCCGTAGAAAAGAAGAGGTTGACTCAGATCAGAAGGCCATGAGGTATAAGGAGTAAAAAGAACCTTACGTTCCCATCCCACAATCAATTCCCCTACATATAACTAAAGCATTTCTAGACACAACTTCGACCAGTTTGGCTTGGTAATCCTCTGAGCAATCAAGCTCTGATACCAAAGCTGTCAGGACCCCGACTCAATGCCACATCGATCTAGCATGTAACACCTCATATCACTTTGCGGCCTCACGCACGGTATTCCCACGGGTGTCGCCTTACCTTTGCCCGGGACCGTTTAGCCTTTTGGCACACATATATGATAGTGTCGCTAGCATCCATATGATAAGGAGCCCGGCTGACATGGCTAGTCGTAAACCCAAAGTGGCACAGACTTACGAGGACATGCATCCATGACCCAAAGATCGAGCGATGTCGGTCATCAGCGAGTGAATCCAGGCTGTAGCACTGGGCTAGCAGGACTCTGGTGAACCGGGCTGTAGCGGGCTAACAGGACTCCGGTACTCAACGCGTGACATTTCCCCGAAGGGACGGACACAGGAACGAAGAAGGACACATGCCGGCCAGCCTAAGTGTTCCGGAGCAGTAGCAAGCTACCATGGCTCGGTGGAAACACTAGGAGACATTTCCGTAAGAGAGGCTACTAAAGATAAACAACTAGATAGTCGATCCCACATACCAAGCATTTCAATAACATACACACAATATGCTCGATATGTGCAAATACAACATGGCATCACAACATGACTCTCGACTCAAGTATTTATTCATTAGGCTCCAAGGAGCGGATATGACAAACAGGGTCTCATGACCCAACATTGAGCATACAAATCAAAGCACAAGCGGAAGCTATCATGTCCGAGTACGTACATCTATAAATGAAAAAGGCCGAGAAGCCCGACTATCTACCAGATCTGCCGAGGGCACAAGATCGTAGCCGAGGTAACAAGCTAAACGTCGAAGTCCACGTGGAACTACTAGCGAGACCGAGGTCTCTCTGCAAAAACATAAAATAGGCAAACGTGAGTACAAATGTACCCAGCAAGACTTACATCGAAGTAACTACATATGCATCATTATCAACAAAGGGATGGTGGAGTTTAACAAAGAGACAAGCCAGCTTTGACTCGGTGGCTATCCTAAACTACATTGCAAGTAACTCTTGAGGTGGCGCACACGAGTCCACATATTCACCATATCAATACACCACTATGGATCCGCTCCGTCTCCCTACGAGAACGCCATCCATAGCACTCACGCTTATCCTGCGTATTTTAGAGTATCCACTTTCACTTGTCTATGAACTGTATGAGCAACCCGAAGTCCTTTACGCGGACACGGCTATTGAATAGATGATGTTAACCCTGCGGGTGTACTTCTTCATACATGTTTCCACCACTTAGCGTCGCACACGACATGTGCTCGGCGGACTTCAGCGAAAGCCGATGTGGGTGTAGACCACGACCTCGTAAACACTCAAGTCTCTAGTCCAGGTTTATCGCCTATTCGGGTTCCATCCATGAGGAGATCCGGCGAAGTTTCGCTCACAGCCCCAAGCGATGTGAGCAGGGTTCCCGAGACACCAAGCGGGCGCCGGTACACGTGCCGCGTGCCTACCGCATCACAGCCCACCCCTACGGTCAGCAAGCACGGCCTCCAAAGATACTACAAACACGAAACTACTTGCAACTCACAGACAGAGGACAAGGGTGATTAAGAAGCGAGAGGGTCCATTGGTTTCGGGCCCAATGCGTGGTAGTAGCTGAATCATGGATCACAAACACAGAACTCAGTTCCTAAGGACGGCTTCAACGAGACAACCCACCATGTACTCCTACATGGCCTCTCACCGCTACCTTTACCAAATCGTGTTCACACACTTAGCTCACACACAGTAGGACATGTTCACGCACCTCTGATTCATCCTCGATGAATCAAACCTGACTCAACTCTAAGCAGTAGCAGGCATGACAAACAAGCATGAATGAGTAGGCACAACAGGGCTCAAACAACTCCTACTCATGCTAGTGGGTTTCATCTAATTCTTGTGGAATGACAGTCATGCAAAGGATAAAGGGGTTCAGCTACCGCAAAGTAACAGATGAATCGTTGTTGTCCTAATGCAGAAAAGAGAGCAGGAGCGAGAGAGTAGGATTGTATCGGAATGAACAAGGGGTTTTGCTTGCACAGCACTTCGAAGATATTATAGTTCTTCATCGGTGTCATCGAACTCGTCGTCGGAACCACGTCTATCGAGAGGGGACAAACACAGGTACTGAGAAAGAACACAATCAATGCAATGCTACAATATGATGCATGATCATGACATGGCAATATGCTGTGATTTGAGCTAATGCACCTAGCTATGATTTAAATGAAGTTGGTTTGAATACATGATTCAAATTCCAACTCCATATATGATTATTTAAATGCCCTTTATTCTTTTTGTCCAAAACAGAGGACAAACATTGTTCAAACATGCATGAAAATGGTACAGATGGATTCCTTGAATTTTTCTGATAATTTTTCATATATAATTTGTTTGATTTGGAGCTACGGTTGATTTTATATGAATTTTAGAAGTTTGCAACAATTTCTGGAATTTCCTGATTATTTATAAAATAAACTAAATTCCAGAAAAGGAATATTGCGTCAGCATGGCGTCATGCTGACCTCAGCAGAGTCAACAGGGCTGCCCCGGGTCAAACCTGACCAGTGGGGTCCACTGGTCAGTGACCCAGGGCTGTTTAGCTCGCTGACAGGTGGGCCGGGTCAACGGCCACGTCAGCAGGGTCAACTCTGACTGGTGGGTCCCGTGTGTTATTAACTAATCTAAATGAAATAAAACATAGATTATTTAGAGCGTGGGGCCCAGGTGTCAGTGAGCTAGGTGGGTTGGTTAGTGGGGTCATTAGCGCTAATTAAGTGACACGTCGACTTGGCGGAGTTCACCCATGGCGACCACTTCTTGGCGGGGGAGCTCGGCGGAGTGGCGCTGCGAGCTGTTTTGGGCCAAGCCAAGGGCACCAGAGGGTTGCTCTTGCTTGCGCGCATCCAAAGGAGGCACGCGGGAGGCGCGGGGTGGCCGGAGCTCGCCAGAGTGGAGGCCGCGGCGGCTGCCGGAGCTCGGGTTTGGGTGGAGCGAGGTTACGGAGCGCTAGGGGGCTGGCTGAGGGGCTATGCGGACTCCTGGGGCAGCTAGGAGCATGCTAGGCTCGTCGGACTGGCCGCAACAGCACGTCGGTGCCATGCCCGGCGTCCATGGCGGACGGCGGCGCTCGGTACGGTGGCTAGCACGGCTACTGCACGGGAAACCAACGGGGAGAGAGGGGAAACGTAGGAGAGCTCACGGAGGGGCTAGCGGAGGAGACGACGAAGTCGGGGAAGCTCTGGACGCGCCGAATCGATGGAGTCGATCTCCGGGCACCGGAGGTGAAGACGACGATGCTCCGGTCGGCTGGGGCCTCTTCTGGTCGTGTGCGTCGA
Organism: Aegilops speltoides; assembly: GCA_021437245.1. Taxonomy (NCBI): domain Eukaryota; kingdom Viridiplantae; phylum Streptophyta; class Magnoliopsida; order Poales; family Poaceae; genus Aegilops; species Aegilops speltoides. The sequence goes on from CM038143.1 coordinate 445,624,950, forward strand.
GTGTGTTGCTCCACGGGGTCGTGGCGGAGCTCAGGTACGCAGAGAGGGAGCGAGGGAGTGGCTGTGGCCGCGGTGGTTGCGAGCGGCGGTGGCGGCAGCTCTCGGGCGTCGCGCGAGAGAGCGAGGGAGAGGAGGGAATGGGCACGGGAGAGTGAGAAAGGTCCAGGGGGGTGCGTGGCGTCACCAGGGACGGCCAGGGCGTCGAGGGGGAGGCGGCAAGCAGGAGGTGGCCGGGGCGCGTGGCCGCGCGCACGGGGCACACGCCCGGCGTCCTACTGTCGCGAGGAAGACGACAGGGGGGGAGGCTAGTGGGCTGGGCTGGTGGCTGGGCTGCCAGCTGGGCCGGCCAGGTGAGGCCCATGTGGGCTTGGTAGGCGCCAGGTAAGTGCCCAGGTAACTCCTCTGTCTTTCCTATTTTTTTTTATTTTCTGTTATTTTGTTTTGATTTAGTTTGAGAACTAAATCATTTTAAAACTTTCTGTAAATTTTATGTGAGCTCAGGAGCTAGTCCAAGGTCACAGGAAACTTACAAAAAATATTTGAACTTTATTTCTTTTATAACAGAAATAAATTCAACTCAAATATGCCATTGATTTAAGTCAAAGGCCCAAAATAAATATTTCTATGATTCCAAAAATATTGGTTTGAACTTTACCTCATGCCAATATTTTTACAGAATAACATGGACATTTTCTTGGAATCATTTGATGAGATTTAAATGTTGGTTATTTTTAGAGGTTCTCTGAGGCTTTGAAAATTCCTCAATTCAAATTTTTATTTGAATTTAAACATGATGCACACATGGAAGCTAGCATAGGTCAGGCCAGAACTAGGGATGTGACACTTGCGGTGGCAGAACTTTCAATCTAGGGTCTCCTCGAGGGTTTTTGGAATATTTGGGAATATATAGGGCGAAGAGGGGGTGCGGGAGGCCACCTAGGTGGGCACAACCCACCGGGGCATGCCTGGGGGCCCAGGCGCTCCCTGGTGGGTTCTGCCCCCTTGGGGCAACCCCCAGGTGCAACTCTGGTCCATTGGCAGTCTTCTGGTCCATAAAAAATCAATAAAAAGTTTCGCGGTGTTTGGAGAACTTTCATTTCTGCACAAAAAACACCACCACAGTAGTTCTACTGAAAACAGCGTCAGTCCGGGTTAGTTCCATACAAATCATTCCAAAGCCGTATAAAATTATTGTAAACATGGCATGAATACTTCATAAATTATAGATATGTTGGAGACGTATCAGCATCCCCCATGCTTAATTTCTACTCGTCCTCGAGTAGGTAAATGATAAAAGAAATAATTTATGAAGTGTGAATGCTAGCAAAGAGCACAAGTTTGATCAATGATAATTTCAATCACTTTTCCTAGCATCATAACAGCAATTCTATCTTATAAAACTTCTCATGTTATAGTAGCAACAAATTCACATGTTAAGCTTCAAACAATGAATTCTCTTGAAACTAAACAACCTATATGTTCTTAGTCACCAAGCAATTGTAATTCAACTTATTCAACAGAGTCTAAGTAAGAGCTCCACATACTCAACCATCATATAGTCTTCTATGATTGCTAACGCCCACCACAAACACATGAGCAAAACATTTCAACCGGACACAAAGAAAGATAGGGGCTTATAATTTTGCCTCCCAACGTATTCACCTAAGGGTGATGTCAACAATAATAACTCATGCTACCCATATCCAACTGGATATATGTGCCTAGATCTTTCCTCACCACATGATGATTGCCAAAGGAGAAAAATAAAAAGGAATAGAGAGAAAAACTTTGACTCTTGCATGAAAGTAAATACATAAAAGTAAAAGATAGCCCCTTCGCGGAGGGAAGCAAAGGTTCCCATGTGTTTATTTGTTGATATGCTCAACCCCTTAGTGCAAAAGAACATCATGTAATATTGCCCCTTCTGATAGAAACATTTATTATGCAGTATGTCGCTTTTATTCTCTGCCATCACAAGTTCGTACAATGCTCAATTTTCTCTTACACTAAATGATTTAACACTTTTAGAAGCAATTTTTATTCGGCCTCCTTGCTCTTCTTCTTGTTGTCCTTCTTTGCCGGCGCCTGGTAGGGCGCCGGGACCAGCATCTTCTTTAACAGAGGCTCGGCTGGGTTTTCGGGGAGCGGGGCTGGACATTTAATCTGCTCTGCCTTATTTATCCAGTCCTATTTAGGAGATGGAATTTCCAGGACCCCTCTCTAAGATTGATAAGCTAAGTAATGTTTGGAAATATGATACTTATTGGCGATGCCGGATTGTTGCAGTCGAGGCCGGTGTCATCAGACGTCCTTAGCCACATCTTCTGCTTCTTGACGAGCAGCTTCCAGATCCCTTTGTGCGTCATGCCAAAGAATCGCAGCAGAGTCCTAGGCCCTCCGAATTAAACTCCCACATTTTGAGAGGTTGTCATTGGCAAGGGAGAGCTCGGCGGATGAGCATAGCCTGAATCACATTAGCAAGGGTGATGTCCCTTTTTATCATAGTCTTGATATGCTTCTGCAGCATCGACACTTCGTCAGGGGATCCCCCATCTAGACCCTTGTTGGTCCAGGATGTGACGCAGCAGAGGTCCAGATCTGAAAGCGGGAGCAGCAGCCCACTTGGTGCCGTGGGGTTTGGTGATGTATAACCACTCCTCCTAACACATCTTGACAGTATCCACAAATCTCCCTTTGGGCCAGGAAACATGGTTGAGCTTGCTCACCATGGCGCCACCGCACTCGGCGTGTTGGCCTTCGACCACCTTCGGCTTCACATTAAAAACCTTGAGCCATAAGCCGAAGTGTGGAGGGACACGGAGGAATGCCTCACACACGACGATAAATGCTGAGATGTGGAGGAAGGAATTTGGGGCCAGATCATGGAAATCTAGCCTGTAGTAGTACATGAGACCTCGGACGAAGGGGTGAAGGGAGAACCCAAGTCCTCGGAGGAAGTGGGTGATAAAAACCACCCTCTCACTGGGCTCCAGGGTGGGGATGACCTGCCCCGGGGTTGGAAGCCTGTGTTTTTATCTCCACTGTCAAGTACCTCACCTCACGCAGATCCTGGATGTTCTTCTCCGTTACGGAGGAGGATCCACTTGCCCTGAAAGCCAGATCCGGCCATTGCTAGAGAAGTTGAGGCAAAGGGAAAGTTTAGAACTTGGGCGCTGGAGCTCGGGGGATGGAAAGGCAGAGGAAGAAGAAGGTGTGAGGTGAACAGATGGGTCTTTGTCCTCTTATAGAGGTAGTGAATATCAAGTGCCCCCACATAAGCCTTAAACCTCGCCTATTCCCAAGGAGGTGTGCAAACAGCATGGTTGGATTACCCAAACCCGCATTGATGAGAATCCCGTGATAAGGGGCACGATCTTTGTTTTGACAAGACGTGTCAATGGTCGTGCCTCAAAGCGCAAAACGGGGCTGTAAAACGGTTCTGAATAATAACAAGGCTAGAACATAACGTCTCGTCGAAAAATTTGCCCGTGGACGTGGCTTATTTTAAGTGTTGTTGCCTTTTACATATTAGGGTTGTACATTCTAAGAAGGGCTGGATACAGCACCTATGTGCGGAAGAGTGCTTTGGAGTATTCGGAGGAGGAACCCGCCTTGCAATGCCGAAGACAATCTGCGCGTCGGATATATCGTCATTGAAGCCTAGTTCAGGGGCTACTGAGGGAGTCCTTGACTAAGGGGTCCTTGGGCGTCCGGGCTATGTGATATGGGATGGTCTAATGGGCCGTGAAGATACGAAATCAAAGACCTTATCCCATGTCGGGACGGGACTCTCCTTTGCGTGGATGGCAAGCTTGGCATTCGGATCATGCATCTTCCTTTTCTTTGTAAACCGACTCTGTACAACCCTAGATCCCTCAAGTGTCTATATAAACCGGAGGGTTTAGTGTGTAGGGTCAATCACAATCATACAGGCTAGACATCTAGGTTTTAGCCATTACGATCTTGAGGTAGATCAACTCTTGTAACCCCTATACTCATCAAAGTCAATCAAGCAGGAAGTAGGGTATTACCTCCATTAAGAGGGCCCGAACCTGGGTAAACATCATGTCCCCTGCCTCCTGTTACCTTCGATCCTTAGACGCACAGTTCGGGACCCCCTACCCAATACCTGTCGGTTTTGACACCGACAGTTCTCTTATTGGTTCGATAACCTTGGTTCTCACTAAGGGAAATACTTCTCCACTACTATATTGCTTCACCCTTCCTCTTTGGGGAAAATCCCAACGCAGCTCACATGTAGCAATGTTTTTCAATATATCCCCTAACTTTCAACAAAATATACAATGTACATGCATACCTACGTATATTATCAACACAAGATCTTACACAAACACATCATTCATAGATCTTCCAAAAGAGTGGGGGCTAAATTGTGCTACCACATACTTGCAAGAAAAAATTGTGCTAGCGTATCACCTAGTTATGGATTTTCTAAGCATGCAATAAAAAACATCAAACGCTAAGTAACAGGCTAGAAAATCGAGAAAAAGGATAGTATTGAGATACCTTGGTATTATGGCTTCTGCATCTTTACGGTGTCTAGAATGTAACAAACTTGTATGACTCTACCTGCACTAAGCAAAGGCCACATGGAAGAAACAGGGAGGTTGCATGGCGGGGAAAACACCCATGGGACGCATGGTAGTCTGTGGGTGCGCCGATGAGAGGCTCTGTTGCGTGGGCAGGCCATCAGCGGCGACACGGTGTTGCCTCATAGAGAATCCGTACTGGCATGGTCCAGAGGAAGACAAGGAGGAGACGTCGCAATGTCACGGGAGAATCAAGCAACCACCGCTATGGTAGAAATCGAAGCCGCCCGGTACCCATCGCAGGAGGGGACAGGGTCAGGGTGGGTGGGAGGCTAACCCTAGGCCGCCGCGGGTCAGGGTCGTGCATGCTTCAGTTCCTTAAGATATAGAGTTGGTGCAGATACACTATAACCACCTCAATTTGCGGGCTGGCCTAGGCTCCTGGGCCGTCACTGATACGTCTCCATCGTATATACTTTTCCAAACTCTTTCGCCCTTGTTTGGACTCTAATTTGCATGATTTGAATGGAACTAACCCGGACTGACGTTGTTTTCAGCAGGATTGCTATGGTGTTATTTTGTACAAAAATAGAAGTTCTCGGAATGACCTGAAAATCCACGGAGAATATTTTTGGAATAAATAAAAAATATTGGCGGAAGAATCAAACGAGGGAGGGCCACCTGCTATCCACAAGTGTGGAAGGAGTGCCCACCCCCGTAGGGTGCGCCCCCCTGTCATGTGGGTCCCCTGGACCTCCACCGACTTCAACTCCAACTCCATATATTCACGTTCAGCGAGAAAAAAATTCAGAGAGAAGGATTCATCGCGTTTTACGATACGGAGCCGCCGCCACCTCCCGTTCTTCCTCGGGAGAGCAGATCTGGAGTCTGTTTTGGGCTCTGGAGAGGGGAAATCATCGCCATCGTCATCATCAACCATGATCCATCACCAATTTCAGGATGCTCACCACCGTGCCTGAGTAATTCCATTGTAGGCTTGCTGTACAGTGATGGGTTGGATGAGATTTATCATGCAATTGAGTTAGTTTTGTTAGGGTTTGATCCCTAGTATCCACTATGTTCTGAGATTGATGTTCCTAAAACTTTGCTATGCTTAATGCTTGTCAATAGGGCCCGAGTGCCATGATTTCAGATATGAACCTATTATGTTTTCATGAATATATTTGTGTTATTGATCCTATCTTGCAAGTTATAGTCACCTACAACGTGTTATGATCCGGCAACCCGGAGTGACAATAGTCGGGACACTTCCCGGTGATGACAGTAGTTTGAGGAGTTCATGTATTCAATAAGTGCTAATGCTTTCGTCTAGTTCTCTTTTAAAAGGAGGCCTTAATATCCCTTAGTTTCCATTAGGACCGCGTTGCCATGGGAGTGTAGGACAAAAGATGTCATGAAAGTTCTTTTCCATAAGCACGTATTACTATATTTGGAATACATGCCTACATTATATTGTTGAATTGGAGCTAGTTCTGTGTCGCCCTAGGTTATGACTGTTGCATGATGAATGCCATCTGACATGATTATCTATCATTGATCCATTGCCTATGAGCTTTTCACATATTGATCTTTGCTATGTTACTTTGTCGTTGTCACTGTTATAATTGTTACAAAACTGCTACTATTAGTTTTGCCATTGTTACCATTAGTTCCATACTACTTTGCTACTAAATATTTTGCTGTAGATGTTAAGTCTTTCAGGTGTGGTTGAATTGACAACTCAACTGTTAATACTTGAGAATATTCTTTGGCTTCCCTTGTGCCGAGTCAATAAATTTGGGTTGAATACTCTACCCTCGAAAACTATTGCGATCCCCTATACTTGTGGGTTATCAAGACATTTTTTATGGCGCCATTGCTGGGGAGCATAACTCTATTCTCTGAGTCACTTGGTATTTATATCTGTTGATCACTATGAAGAATTTGAAAGATACCAAAACCAAGATCTATCCCTCAACTACGAAGGGAGGTAAGGAACCACCATCTAGCTCTGCACTTGATTCACCTTCTGTTTTGAGTAAGCTTGTGACACCTACACCTGTTATTGATTCTGGTATGTTGCATGTTATTGATGATGCCACTTCTGCTATGCATGATGCTTATGATGATAATACTTTTTTGCTTGATAATGTTGTGCCACTAGGTGAATTACTTGATGAACAACTTGCAAGGGTTAGAGAGAATGAAATTACTAAAACCCATGATATTATTGAAAGTGAAAATTATGATTCTCCCCTAGATATCAATTCCTTGTTGTACCCGAGGGTTATATTATGGATGAAGAAACTGCTAGAGACTTCTTTGCTTGCAATGATCTTAAGAAACTGTTAGCTAAGCTGAAAGAAAAATCTTTAATTGCTAGAATGCAATATGATCCTAAGTTTGCTACTTCACCTATCTTTGTTACTGATAAGGATTATGAATTCTCTGGCAATCCTGAGTTAATTACTTTGGTCGAATCTGATCCTTTTCATGGTTGTGAATCTGAAACTGTTGTGTCACATCTTGAATGATATGGCCACCCTATTTGCTCATGAGGAAAAAATTTGCTATTACAATAATCTTAAGTTGTTTCCTTTCTAGTTAAAGGGTGATGCTAAGTTATGGTTTAACTCTCTTACTCCTCGTTGTGTGCATAGTCCCCAGGATATGATTTACTACTTCTCCTAAAAATAGTTCCCTGCTCATAAGAAACAAGCTGCTTTAAGGGAAATATTTACACTACTAGGAAAAGGCCTACTAGTGGCGCACCAATTTTGCCTACTAATGGCGCACTACTGGTGCGCCACTAGTACCACGCCACTAGTATTAAATACTAATGGCGCACCAGGCAGTGCGCCATTAGTATAGCCCATGGTGCGCCATTAGTATACCAGATACTAATGGCGCACCACATAGAAGTGCGCCATTAGTAAAAAAAATCAAGTAAAAAATCAATTTTTTTTTCGTTTTTTTCTTAGTCTCGAGTCTCTATGGCTTAATCTCAAGTCAAATCACACTAAGTGGTCAAACTTCCCAGAAGGTCACCCATCCTCACACTACTACAGCCCGAGCACACTTAACTTCACAATTCTATCCAACCCCATCACCACCTCACTTAACAGGCACTTGTTGATATATCAATCATATCAATCCTAATATACCTTGTTGATGTCTAGGACTTTGTTCATGTTCATGACTATGATGAAATTTTGAAAAATATTTCAAACTTCCCGGTCATATTACATATCATTTTTTGAAAAAAATTCAAAAAAAAAATTTCAAAAGCATTTTTTTTCTGTTACTAGTGGCACACCTAGCAAACGGTGCGCCACTAGTAAGTTTGAAATTTTTTGAATTTTTTTGCCTCTAGATCTTGAAAGCCCCGTAACATTTTTCTGTTAGGTTTTTGGGGATTTTGAAAATGTTTAATGGGGTTCCCCCGGTTATAATCGGATGTAACTTTCCGAGTAGATGATTTTTCATATAAAAAACTTTTTAATCCGAGTTCGTATGCAAAAGTTATGCCCATTTTACAAATTTCCAGAGAGATTTTGCAAATAAAGTCGAAATTCATATTTGTAAATTTTCCCAACAACTAGACCACATATCACATGGGAAACTTATTTTCTTTTATTTTTTTGACATTTTCGTCATTTTCTTTTATTTTTTTAAATCTGAAAAGTCGGTCCACGGGGGGTGGGGGGTGCATTCGGGGGAATTTTCGGGCCAAGTTAGTAATGGCGCACCGTGGGAGTGGTGCACCATTACTAGTTCAACTAGTAATCGCGCACCACTCCCACGGTGTGCCATTACTAGTTTTGAAAAAAATGTGAATTTTTTTTGAAAAGAATTACTAGTGGCGCACCGTGGATGTGGTGCGCCATTACTAGTTTAACTAGTAATGGCGCACTATCCCCTGGTGCGCCATTACTAGTTTTGAAAAAAAAATTGAAAAAAAATTTGAATTTTTTTTACTAATGGCGCACCGTGGATGTGGTGCGCCATTACTAATTTAACTAGTAATGGCGCACTATCCCCTGGTGCGCCATTACTAGTTTTGAAAAAAAATAAAAAAATTTGTTACTAATGGCGCACCGTGGATTTGGTGTGCCATTAGTATTTGGACACTAATGGCGCACCAACACATGGTGCGCCATTAGTATATAGTAGTGGCGCACCACATGTCTGGTGCGCCATTAGTGTCCATTTCATCTATAGCCCTTTTCCTAGTAGTGTTAACTTTGTACAAATTGAAGAAGAGAGTCTCCCACAAGCTTTGGGGAGCCGTCTCCAATTACTTAATTCTTTTCCTGATCATCCTCTAATACAATGTTCTCCTCGATATTAGCTAGATGGCTTCTTCTCTCTCGTTGAATCTCAATACAATGTTCTCCTCGATCGTCTTGGAGATCTATTCGATGTAACTCTTTTTGCGCTGTGTTTGTCGAGATACGATAAATTGTGGGTTTATGATCAAGTTTATCTCCTCTGAGTTCTTTTATGTATGATTGGTTACCTTTGCAAGTCTCTTAGAATTATCAGTTTGGTTTGGCCTATTAGAGTGATCTTTCTTGAAATGGGAGAAGATCTTAGCTTTGGGTTCAATCTTGCGGTGTCCTTTCCCAGTGACAGCAGGGGCAGCAAGGCACGCATTGTATTGTAGCCATCGAGGATAAAAAGATGGGGTTTATACCATATTGCTTGAGTTTATCCCTCTACATCATGTCATCTTTCTTAATGCGTTACTCTGTTCTTATGAACTTAATACTCTAGATGCAGGCAGGAGTCGGTCGATGTGTGGAGTAATAGTAGTAGATGCAGAATCATTTCGATCTACTTGTCGCGGATGTGATGCCTATATACACGATCATGCCTAGATATTCTCATAACTATGCACTTCTCTATCAATTGCTCGACAGTAATTTGTTCACCCACCGTAATACTTATGCTATCTTGAGAGAAGCCACTAGTGAAACGTATGGCCCCCGGGTCTATCTTTTATAATATAAGTTTCCGATCTACTTTTATTTGCATCTTTACTTTCCAATCTATATCATAAAAATAACAAAAATATTTATCTTATCTTATTATCTCTATTAGATCTCACTTTTGCAACTTACCGTGAAGGGATTGACAACCCCTTTATCATGTTGGTTGCGAGGTTCTTGTTTGTTTGTGTAGGTACGAGGGACTTGTTTGGAGCCTTGATACGTCTCCAACGTATCTATAATTATTGATTGTTCATGCTATTATATTACCCCTTTTGGATTTTATGTGCTTTATTTTACACATTTATATCATTTTTGGGACTAACCTACTAACCGCAGGCCCAGTCCGTATAGCTGTTTTTTTTGCCTATTTCAGTATTTCGAAGAAAAGGAATATCAAACGGAGTCCAAACGGAATGAAACCTTCGGGAGCGTGATTTTAGGAACAAACGTGATCCAGAGGACTTGGAGTGCAAGTCAAGAAGCGATCGAGGCGGCCATGAGGGTGAGGGTGCGCCCACCCCTACAGGGCGCGCCCCCTATCTCATGGGCCCCTCGGCCAGCCACCGACCTACTTCTTCCACCCATATATACCCACGTACCCCGAAAACATCCTGGGAGCCAACGAAAAACAATTTCCACCGTCGTAACCTTCTGTATCCGCGAGATCCCATCTTGGAGCCTTCGCCGGTGCTCCGCCGGAGGGGGAATCGACCACGGAGGGCTTCTACGTCAACACCATAGCCCCTCCGATGAGTTGTGAGTAGTTTACCACAGACCTTCGGGTCCATAGTTATTAGCTAGATGGCTTCTTCTCTCTTTTTCGATCTCAATACCATGTTCTCCCCCTCTCTTGTGGAGATCTATTCGATGTAACTCTTTTTGCGGTATGTTTGTCGAGATCCGATGAATTGTGGGTTTATGATCTAGTTTATCTATGAGAAATATTTGAATCTCCTCTGAATTCTTTTATGTATGATTGAGTTATCTTTGCAAGTCTCTTCGAATTATCAGTTTGGTTTGGCCTACTAGATTGATCTTTTTCACAATGGGAGAAGTGCTTAGCTTTGGGTTCAATCTTGCGATGTCCTTACCTAGTGACAATAGGGGTTGCAAGGCACGTATTGTATTGTTTCCATCGAGGATAAAAGATGGGGTTTATATCATATTGCATGAGTTTATCCCTCTACATTATGTCATCTTTCTTAATGCGTTACTTTGTTCTTATGAACTTAATACTCTAGATGCATGCTAGATAGCGGTCGATGTGTGGAGTAATAGTAGTAGATGCAAGCAGGAGTCGGTCTACTTGTGACGAACGTGATGCCTATATACACGATCATGCCTAGATAATCTCATAATTATTCGCTTTTCTATCAATTGTTCGACAATAATTTGTTCACCCACCGTAATACTTATGCTATCTTGAGAGAAGCCACAAGTGAAACCTATGGCCCCGGGTCTATCTTTTATCATATAACCTTTCAATCTACTTTTATTTGCATCTTTACATTTCCAACCTATATTATAAAATACCAAAAATATATTTATCTTATCATACTATCTCTATTAGATCTCACTTTTGCAAGTGGCCGTGAAGGGATTGACAACCCCTTTATGGCATTGGTTGCGAGTTCTTTGTTTGTTTGTGTAGGTGCATGGGACTTTTGAGGAGCCTCCTACTGGATTGATACCTTGGTTCTCAAAAACTGAGGGAAATACTTACGCTACTTTGCTGCATCACCCTTTACTTTTCAAGGGAAAATCAACACAGTGCTCAAGAGGCAGCAAGAAGGATTTCTGGCACCGTTGCCGGGGAGGTCTTCGCTCAAGTCAAGACATACCAAGTACCCATCACAAACTCATCTCCCTCGCATTTACATTATTTGCCATTTGCCTCTCGATTTCCTGTCCCCCAGTTCACCCTTGCCGCTTTATTTTCCCTCTCTTTCCCAATCTCCTCTCTCTTTCGCTTGCCTTTTTCTGTTTGCTCGTGTGTTAGATCGTTTACCTTGTCTTAATGGCTAGTCCTCCTATCCTTGTTATCACTCCCAAACATGAAATTCTTAATTTTAAGCAACGGGAGGGAGAAAATTTAAAAGATGCTTGGCATAGAATTTGCAATGCTCAAAATAAATCTACTAGGAAGCTCTCTACTTCTGTACTTCTTCACAATTTTTATGTAGGCATTACTCCTTGGAATAGATGCATTCTTGATACCGTTACTGGAGGAGATTTCTTGAGTAGCCATATGTTTGATGCTTATAATGCTATGTTAGATTTGTTTGGCCCACCACCTCTTTTGGTTAATGGAACTGTTTTAACTTTAGAACATGTGATGCAATGGCTTGAGTTATTGAAAATAAAATTGCCACTATTGAATTGATTGAAAATTTGGATAAAAAGATTCATAATCACATTACCCAATATGGATCTAGTGTTGGAGTTACTTTGAATTTTTTTAAAGAGAAAGAACCTATAGTTAATGAAAAAATAGATCTAGACTCTGCAAGAATCGGTAAACTTGAGGATATCATTACCAATTTAGGGTCGGCATTTTGTTTCGTGAAAAACACTCCAAATCCTCCTACAAAAACTGCCAAATTTATCTATGTTCCTAGAAATAAGGGTGAATCTTAAAGGGGAATGTGGATCTCAAATCAATAAGTTTTCATCCCAATTGTCTCTCAATCATTAAGGAACCTTTTGCTACAAATGAATTTCTTGATTTCTTGCCTAAGGGTTTAATCATTGCTAAAAATGGAGAAACCCCTAAAAATTATAAGTGCTCTATTGAGGATTTGAGTGCCAAAGATGGCACTACTTAGATCTATCTTCGATTTTATGCCTAGCTAGGGGCGTTAAACGATAGCGCTAGTTGGGAGGCAACCCAATTTTATTTGTGTTTTTTTGTTTTTGTTTCTGTTTAGTAATAAATTTTGCATCTACTTTCTGTTTAGATGTGTTTTTATGTTTTAATTAGTGTTTTTGCCAAGTAGAACCTATAGGATAACCTATGATGATAGTTAATTTGATTCTGCAGAAAAACAGAAACTTTGCACGAACGAAATTAGTTTTGTTAAATCACAGAAACATGCTTTTGCGTTTATTCTTCTTTCTGCAGATCAATAAACACATTTTACAGGACTTCCTATTTTGGTAGGATTTTTAGAGTTCCAGAAGTTTGCGTTAGTTACAGATTTCTACAGACTGTTCTGTTTTTGACAGATTCTGCTTTTCATGTGTTGTTTGCTTATTTTGATGCATCTATGGCTAGTATTAAGTGGTATGAACCATAGAGAACTTAAAATACAGTAGGTTTAACACCAATACAAATAAAGAATGAGTTCACTACAATACCTTATGTGGTGGTTTTATTTTCTTTCACTAACGAAGCTTATGAGATTTCCTATTGAGTTTTGTGTTGTGAAGTTTTCAAGTTTTGGGTAAAGATTTGATGGACTATGGAATAAGGAATGGCAAAAGCCTAAGCTTGGGGATGACCATGGCACCCCAAGATATTCAAGATTAGCCAAAAGCCTAAGCTTGGGGATGCCCCTAGAAGGCATCCCCTCTTTCGTCTTCATTCATTGGTAACTTTACTTGGAGCTATATTTTTATTCGCCACAAGATATGTGTTTTGCTTGGAGCATCGTGTATGATATTAGTATTTGATTTTTAGTCTAACACAATCATCCTTTCTGTACACACCTTTTGGGAGAAGATTGAAATTTATTAGAATATTTTATGTGCTTCACTTATATCTTTTGAGCTAGATAGTTTTTGCTCTAGTGCTTCACTTATATCTTTTAGAGCATGGTGGTGGCTTAATTTGTAGAAATTGCTAGTATCTCATGTTTCACATATATTATTGTGAGAGTATTTTAGAACAGCATGGTATTTTCTATGGTTATAAAATTGGTCCTAGAATGGTTGGCATCCAAGTTGGTTATAATAAAAACTATCATAGGAAGTGAATTGGATGCTATGATCAATTTGATACTTGATAATTGTTTTGAGATATGGAGGTAGTGATATTAAAGTCATGCTAGTTGGGTGATTATGAATTTAAAGAATTCTTGTGTTGAAGTTAGCAAGTCCCGTAGCATGCACGTATGGTTAAAGTTGTGTAACAAATTTGAAACATGAAGTGTCCTTGGATTGTGGATCCTTATGAGTGGCGGTCGGGGACGAGTGATGGTATTTTCCTACCAATCTATCCCTCTAGGAGCATGCGCGTAGTTCTTGGTTTTTGATGACTTCTAAATTTTTCAATAAGTATATGAGTTCTTTTGACTAATGTTGAGTCCATGGATTATACGCACTTTTAATTACCTTTCCATCATTGCTAGCCTCTTCGGTACCATGCATTGCCCTTTCTCACCTTGAGAGTTGGTGCAAACTTCGCCGGTGCATCCAAACCCCGTGATATGATATGATCTATCACACATAAACCTCCTTATATCTTCCTCAAAACAGCCACCATACCTACCTATTATGGCATTTCCATAGCCGTTCCGAGATATATTGCCATGCAACTTTCCACCATTCCGTTTATCATCATGACACGCATTACTTTAGTCATATTGCCATTGCAGGATCATGTAGTTGACATTGTATTTGTGGCTAAGCCACCATGCATAATTTTTCATACATGTCACTCTTGATTCATTGCAACATCCCAGTACACCACTGGAGGCATTCATATAGAGTCATATATTGTTCTAGTTTTGAGTTGTAATTCATGTGTTGTAAATCAATAAAAGTGTGATGATCATCATTACTAGAGCATTGTCCCCAAAAAGAAAAAAAGAAAGGCCAAAGAAAAAAAAAGAAGAAAGGCCAAAGAAAGAAAAAGAAAGGCCAAAAAAAGAAAGGCCCAAAAAAGAAGAAGAAAAGAAAAAGAAAGAAAAAGAAAAAAATAAAATAAAAAGGGGCAATGGTACTATCTCTTTTTCCACACTTGTGCTTCAAAGTAGCACCATGTCCTTCATATAGCGAGTCTCATATATTGTGCTTCAAAGTAGCACCTTGTTCTTCATATAGAGAATCTCATATGTTGTCACTTTCATATACTAGTGGTAATTTTTCATTACAGAACTTGGCTTGTATATTCCTACGATGGGCTTCCTCAAAATGCCCTAGGTCTTCGTGAGCAAGCAAGTTGGATGCACGCCCACTTAGTTTCTTTTGTTGAGCTTTCATTCATTTATAGCTCTAGTGCATCCGTTGCATGGCAATCCCTACTCCTCATGTTGACATCAATTGATGGGCATCTCCATAGCCCATTGGTTATCCTCGTCAATGTGAGAATTTCTCCTTTTTTGTCTTCTCCACACAATCCCCGTCATCATATTCTATTCCACCCATAGTGCTATATCCATGGCTCACGCTCATGTATTGCGTGAAAGTTGAAAATGTTTGAGATTATTTAAGTACAAAACAATTGCTTGGCTTGTCATCGAGGGTGTAGAATTTGGGAACATTTTTGTGTGACGAAAATGAAGCATAGCCAAACTATATGATTTTGTAGGGATGAACTTTCTTTAGCCTAGTTATTTTGAGAAGACATGATTGCTTTTATTAGTATGCTTGAAGTATTACTATTTCTTATGTCAATATGAACTTTTATTTTGAATCATTTGGATCTGAACATTCATGCCACAATAAAGAAAATTACATTGAGAATTATGCTAGGTAGCATTCCACATCAAAAATTCTGTTTTTATCATTTACCTACTCAAGGACGAGCAGGAATTAAGCTTGGGGATGCTTGATACGTCTCCAACGTATCTATAATTTTTTATTGTTCCATGCTATTATATTACCCCTTTTGGATGTTTATGGGCTTTATTTTACTCATTTATATCATTTTTGGGACTAACCTACTAACCGCAGGCCCAAACCGTATTGCTGGTTTTTTTTTCCTATTTCAGTATTTTGAAGAAAAGGAATATCAAACACAGTCCAAACGGAATGAAACCTTCGGGAGCGTGATTTTTGGAACAAACGTGATATATAGGACTTGGAGTGCGAGTCAAGCAGCGATCGAGGTGGCCACGAGGGTGGAGGGCACGCCCACCCCTACAGAGCGCGCCCCCTATCTCATGGGCCGCTCGGGCGGCCACCGACCTACTTCTTCCTCCTATATATACCCACGTACCACGAAAACATCCAGGAAGCCAACAAAAAACAATTTCCACCGCCGTAACCTTCAATATCCGCGAGATTCCATCTTGGAGCCTTCGTCGGTGCTCCGCTGGAGGCGGAATCGACTATGGAGGGCTTCTACATCAACACCATAGCCCCTCCGATGAGTTGTGAGTACTTTACCACAGACCTTCGGGTCCAAAGTTATTAGCTAGATGGCTTCTTCTCTCTTTTTGGATCTCAATACCATGTTCTCCCCCTCTCTTGTGGAGATCTATTCGATGTAACTCTTTTTGCGGTATGTTTGTCGAGATCCGATGAATTGTGGGTTTATGATCTAGTTTATCTATGAGAAATATTTGAATCTCCTCTGAATTCTTTTATATATAATTGTGGTACCTTTGCAAGTCTCTTTGAATTATCAGTTTGGTTTGGCCTACTAGATTGATCTTTCTTGCAATGGGAGAAGTGCTTAGCTTTGGGTTCAATCTTGCGATGTCCTTACCTAGTGACAATAGGGGTTGCAAGGCACGTGTTGTATTGTTGCCATCGAGGATAAAAAGATGGGATTTATATCATATTGCATGAGTTTATCCCTCTACATCATGTCATCTTTCTTAATACGTTACTCTGTTCTTATGAACTTAATACTCTAGATGCATGCTGGATAGCGGTCGATGTGTGGAGTAATAGTAGTAGATGCAGGCAGGAGTCGGTCTACTTGTCACGGACGTGATGCCTATATACATGATCATGCCTAGATAATCTCATAATTATTCGCTTTTCTATCAATTGTTCGACAGTAATTTGTTCACCCATCGTAATACTTATGCTATCTTGAGAGAAGCCACTAGTGAAACCTATGGCCCCTGGGTCTATCTTTTATCATATAATCTTTCAATCTACTTTTATTTGCATCTTTACTTTTCCAATCTATATTATAAAATACCACAATTATATTTATCTTATCATACTATCTCTATCAGATCTCACTTTCGCAAGTGGCCGTGAAGGGATTGACAACCCCTTTATTGCGTTGGTTGCGAGTTCTTTGTTTGTTTGTGTATGTGCGTGGGACTTTTGAGGAGCCTCCTACTAGATTGATACCTTGGTTCTCAAAAACTTAGGGAAATACTTACGCTACTATTGCTGCATCACCCTTTTCTCTTCAAGGAAAACCAACGCAAGCTCAAGACGTAGCAAGCCTCCTACTGGATTGATACCTTGGTTCTCAAAAACTGAGGGAAATACTTACGCTACTTTGCTCCATCACCCTTTACTTTTCAAGGGAAAATCAACACAGTGCTCAAGAGGCAGCAAGAAGGATTTCTGGCGCCGTTGCCGGGGAGGTCTTCGCTCAAGTCAAGACATAACAAGTACCCATCACAAACTCATCTCCCTCGCATTACATTATTTTCCATTTGCCTCTCGTTTTCCTCTCCCCCACTTCACCCTTGCCGTTTTATTTGCCCTCTCTTTTCCGTCTGCCTCTCTTTTCGCTTGCCTCTTGTGTGCTTGTGTGTTGGATTGCTTGTCACGATGGCTGAAGATAATACTAAATTGTGTGACTTTTCCAATACCAATAATAATGATTTCCTTATCACTCCCATTGCTCCTCTTAATGATGCTAAATCTTGTGAAAACAATCCTGCTTTGTTGAATCTTGTTATGAAAGATCAATTCTCTGGCCTCCCTGGTGAAGATGCCGCTACTCATCTAAACAACTTTGTTGATTTGTGTGATATGCAAAAGAAGAAAGACATGGATAATGATATTGTTAAATTGAACCTATTTTCGTTTTCGCTTAGAGCTCATGCTAAAACTTGGTTTTCGTCTTTGCCCAAAAATTGTATTGATTCATGGAATAAGTGCAAAGATGCTTTATTTGTATGTATTTTCCTCCCGCTAAGATCATCTCTCTTACAAACGATATTATGAATTTTAAGCAACTAAATCATGAGCATGTTGCACAATATTGGGAGAGGATGAAATTAATGATTCATAATTGCCCTACACATGGTTCGAATTTATGGATGATCATACAAAAAATTTATGCCGGATTGAATTTTGCTTCTAGAAATCTTTTAGATTCGGCCGCAGGAGGCACTTTTTTGGAAATTAACTTTAGGAGAAGCTACTAAACTCCTAGATAATATTATGGTTAATTATTCTCAGTGGCACACCGAAAGATCTACTAGTAAAAAAGTTCATGCGATAGAAGAGATTAATGATTTGAGTGGAAAGATGGATGAACTAATGAAATTGTTTGCTACTAAGAGTGCTCCTATTGATCCTAATGATATGCCTTTGTCTACTTTGATTGAGAATAATAATGAATCTATGGATGTGAATTTTGTTGGTAGGAATAATTTTGGTAACAATGCTTATAGAGGAAACTTTAATCCTAGGCCGTTTCCAAGTAATTCCTCTAATAATTATGGTAATTCCTACAATAACTCTTACGGAAATTTTAATAAGATGCCCTCTGATTTTGAGAATATTGTTAAAGAATTTATTATCTCTCAAAAGAATTTCAATGCTTTACATGAAGAAAAATTGCTTAAAGTTGATGAATTGGCTAGGAACTTGGATGGAATTTCTCTTGATGTTGATTCTTTGAAACTTAGATCTGTCCCACCTAAGCATGATATCAATGAGTCTCTCAAAGTCATGAGAATTTCCATTGATGAGTGCAAAGAAAGAACAGCTAGAATGCGTGCTAAGAAAGATTGCTTTGTAAAAGCACTACTAGGAAAAGGGCTATAGATGGAATTGACACTAATGGCGCACTAGACATGTGGTGCGCCATTACTATATACTAATGGCGCACCATGTGTTGGTACGCCATTAGTTTCCAAATACTAATGGCGCACCACATCCCACGGTGCGCCATTAGTAAATTTTTTTTTCAAAACTTCTAATGGCGCACCAAGGGTGTGGTGCGCCATTACTAGTTTTAACTAGTAATGGCGCACCACACCCACAATCTTGCCATTAGAAGTTTTGAAAAAAAAGTAAAAAATTATAAAAAATTATAAAATTTTTGTTAGTAATGGCGCACCGGTGGGCAGTGCGCCATTACTGTTTTAACTAGTAATGGCGCCTTGTCCACTGGTGCTCATTACTAAGTTTTTCAAAAATTTCAAACAAAATTTCAAAAAAAATTATATATTTTTTTTTCAAAACTAGTAATGGCGCAGTGGGGTGGTGCGCCATTACTAGTTTTAACTACTAATGGCGCACCACCCACGGTGCGCCATTAGTAGTTTGCCCACTTCCACCGAATGCACACCCCGTGGACCGCCTTTTCAGTTTTAAAAAATTAAAAAATGATAAAATGTCAAAAAATAAAAGAAAATAAGTTTCCCATGTGATATGTGGTCTAGTTGTTGGGAAAATTTACAAATATAAATTTCGACTTTATTTGTAAAATCTCTCTGAAAATTTGTAAAATGGGCATAACTTTTGCATACGAACTCGGATTAAAAAGTTTTATATATGAAAAATCATCTACTCGAAAAGTTACATCCGAATTTAACTGGGGGAACCCCGTTAAACATTTTTAAAATCCTCAAAAGCCTAACAGAAAAAAAGTTACGGGGCTTTTAAGATCTGGAGGCAAAAAAATTCAAACTATGGTCAAACTAATTATTCAAGAATATTAGTGTTAATAAATAATTATTTTAGTTTTTTTGAATTTTGGTCAAATCTGGTCAAACTATGGTCAAAATGTGGTCAAATCTGGTCAAACTGTGGTCAAATCTGGTCAAAATGTGTGCGAACTAATTATTCAAGAAAAATATTAGTGTTACTAATTTTTTAGAACAATAGTTTCAAACTCAAACAGTGAAATGTGTCAGTACATGCTCAAGCTAAATTCCTGAGGTTAATAGGATTGACATCTTACTATTGTCGGAAAACAACAAATGCAGACTTGGAAGCGAGGAGAATAGAACCCGGAAGTTAAGCGTGCTCAGTGGAGTAGTGAGAGGGATGGGTGACCTTTGGGAAGTTTGACCATGGAGTGCGATTTGACCTGAGATTAAGCATATTGACTCGAGATTAAGCCATAGTGACCTGAGATTAAGAAAAAAACAAAAAAAATTGGAAATTTTAAAAAAAAAAATTAAAAAAAATCCTGCAAAAAAATTTTGAAAAAAAATTATTACTAATGGCGCACTCCTATGTGGTGCACCATTAGTATACCAGATACTAATGGTGCACCGTGGGCCCTACTTATGGTGCACCAGCGGTGCGCCATTAGAATACCAGATTCTAATGGCGCACCACAGGTGCGCCATTAGAAAAAAATTCTAGTGGCGTGATGCTAATGGCGCACCGGTAGTGCGCCATTAGTAGGCAAAACCGGTGCGCCATTAGAAGGCTTTTTCCTAGTAGTGAAGCGTGTTCTTTTAGTTTCCATGAAAATAGTGTTGAAGATCTAAAAGTTATTGATGTGTCTCCTATTAAGTCTTTGTTTTGCAATATGAATCTTGATAATGATGGGACTAGAGATGAGTCAACTTTAGTTAAAAGGCGTATCAATGATTCGGAGTTTTTAGATCTTGATGCTAAAATTGGTAAAAGTGGGATTGGAGAGGTCAAAACTTTACATAGCAATGAACCCACTATTTTGGATTTCAAGGAATTTAATTATGATAATTGTTCTTTAATAGATTGTATTTCCTTGTAGCAATCCATGTTGAATTCTCCTCATGCTTATAGTCAAAATAAAGCTTTTACCAAACATATTCGTTGATGCTTTGATGTAATCTTATGAGGAAAAACTTGAATTGGAAGTTTATATCCCTAGAAAAATTTATGATGAGTGGGAGCCTACTATTAAAATTAAAATTAAAATTAAAATTAAAGATCATGAATGCTATGCTTTTTGTGATTTGGGTGCTAGTGTTTCCATGATTCCAAAAACATTATGTGATGTGCTAAGTTTTCGTGATTTTAATGATTGCTCTTTAAACTTGCACCTTGCGGATTCCACTATTAAGAAACCTATGGGTAGGATTAATTATGTTATTATTGTTGCAAATAGGAACTATGTTCTCGTAGATTTTATTGTTCCTTATATAGATTGCAATCTTTCATGTCCTATTATTCTTGGTAGACCTTTCCTTAGAACGATTGGTGCAATTATTGATATGAAGGAAGGAAATATTAGATTCCAATTTCCATTAAGGAAAGGCATGGAACACTTTCCTAGAAAATAAGATCAAATTACCTTATGAATCTATTATGCGAGCTACTTATGAATTGAATACGAAAGATGTCAATATTTAGATTTATTCTCGCTTTTATGCCTAGCTAGGGGCGTTAAACGATAGCGCTTGTTGTGATGCAACCCAATTTTATTTTTTTCCTTGTTTTTTTTCTTCTGTTTAGTAATAAATAAATCATGTAGCCTCTTTTTAGATGTGGTTTTATGTTTTAATTAGTTTTTGTGCCAAGTAGAACCTATATGATCATCTTGGGTGATAGTTAATTTGATTCTGCTGAAAAACAGAAACTTTTGCACGCACAATAATAATTTTATAGTAAATCACAGAAATGTGATTTTCGGTTGATTCTATTTGCCAAAGATCAATAGATAAATTTCCTATGACTACCTATTTTTATAGGATTTTTATAGTTCCATAAGTATTCGAAAGTTATAGATTGCTATAGACTGGTCTGTTCTTGACAGATTCTGTTTTTCGTGTGTTGTTTGCTTATTTTGATGAATATATGGCTAGTATCGGGGGGTATGAACCATAGAGAATTCGGAATACAGTAGGTTTAACACCAATATAAATAAAGAATGAGTTCATTACAGTACCTTAAGTGGTGGTTTTTCTTTCTTGCACTAACGGAGCTCATGAGATTTCCTGTTGAGTTTTGTGTTGTGAAGTTTTCAAGTTTTAGTTAAAGATTTGATGGACTATGGAATAAGGAGTGGAAAGATCCTAAGCTTGGGGATGCCCATGGAACCCCAAGATAATTCAAGGACAACCAAAAGCCTAAGCTTGGGGATGCCCTGGAAGGCATCCCCTCTTTCGTCTTCATCTATCGGTAACTTTACTTGGAGCTATATTTTTATTCATCACATGATATGTGTTTTGTTTGGAGCGCCTTGTATGATCTGAGTCTTTGCTTTTTAGTTTACCACAATAATCCTTGCTGTACACACCTTTTTGGAGAGACACACATGATTTGGAATTTATTAGAATACTCTATGTGCTTCACTTATTTCTTTTGAGCTAGATAGTTTTTGCTCTAGTTCTTCACTTATACTTTTTAGAGCACGGCGGTGTTTTATTTTGTAGAAACTATTGATCTCTCATGCTTCACTTATATTATTTTGAGAGTCTTTTAGAACAGCATGGTATTTGCTATGGTTATAAAACTGGTCCTAGAATGATGGGCTTCCAAGTTAGGTATAATAAAAACTATCATCGGAAGTGAATTGGATGCTATGATCAATTTGATGCTTGATAATTGTATTGAGATATAAAGGTGGTAATATTAGAGTCATGCTAGTGGGGTAATTATTAAATTAAGGAATACTTGTATTGAAGTTGGCAAGTCCCGTAGCATGCACGTATGGTAAAAGTTGTGTAACAAATTTGTTTCATGGGGTGCTCTTTTGATTGCCTTCCTTATGTGTGGAGGTCGTGGGCACGCGATGGCTAACTCCTACCAACCTCCCCCCTAGGAGCATGCGTAGTAGTACTTTGCTTCGAGGGCTAATAAAACTTTTGCAATAAGTATATGAGTTCTTTATGACTAATGTGAGCCCATGGATAATACACACTCTTACCCTTCCATCATTGCTAGCCTCTTCGGTACCGTGCATTGCCCTTTCTCATCTTGAGAGTTGGTGCAAGCTTCGCCGGTGCATCCAAACCCCGTGATACGATACGCTCTATAAGACAAAAACCTCCTTATATCTTCCTCAAAACAGCCACCATACCTACCTATTATGACATTTCCATAGCCATTCCGAGATATATTGCCATGCAACTTTCCACAGTTCCGTTTATCATGACACGCATCATCATTGTCATATTGCCTTGCATGATCATGAAGTTGACATCGTATTTGTGGCAAAGCCACCATGCATAATTTTTCATACATGTCACTCTTGATTCATTGCCCATCCCGGTACACCGTCGGAGGCATTCATATAGAGTCATATCTTGTTCTAGTATTGAGTTGTAATTTTTGAGTTGTAAATAAATAGAAGTGTGATGATCATCACTATTAGAGCATTGTCCCTTATAAAAAAAGAGAAAGGCCAAATAAAATAAAATAAGAAAGGCCAAATAAAAAAAGGAAGGCCAATAATTAAAAAAAAGAAAAAACAAAAAGGGACAATGTTACTATCCTTTTCCACACTTGTGCTTCAAAGTTGCACCATGGTCTTCATGATAGAGAGTCTCTTATGTTGTCACTTTCATATACTAGTGGGAATTTTTCATTATAGAACTTGGCTTGTATATTCCAATGATGGGCTTCCTCAAAATGCCCTAGGTCTTCGTGAGCAAGCAAGTTGGATGCACACCCACTTAGTTTCTTTTGTTGAGCTTTCATACATTTATAGCTCTAGTGCATCTGTTGCATGGCAATCCCTACTCCTCATGTTGACATCAATTGATGGGCATCTCCATAGCCCATTCATTAGCCTCGTCAATGTGAGACTTTTCGTTTTTTCTCTTCTCCACACAACCTCCATCATCATATTCTATTCCACCCATAGTGCTATATCCATGGCTCACACTCATGTATTGCGTGAGAGTTGAAAAAAGCTGAAGCGCGTTAAAAAGTATGAACCAATTGCTTGGCTGAAACCGGGGTCGTGCATGATGGGAGTATTTTTTGTGATGAAAATGAAACATAGCCTAAATATATGATTTTGTAGGGATGAACTTTCTTTAGCCATGTTATTTTGAGAAGACATTATTACTTGTTGGTATGCTTGAAGTATTACTATTTCTTATGTCAATATGAACTTTTATTTTGAATCATTTGGATCTGAAGATTCATGCCACAATAGAGAAAATTACATTGAGAAATATGCTAGGTAGCATTCCACATCAAAAATTCTGTTTTTATCATTTACCTACTCGAGGACGAACAGGAATTAAGCTTGGGGATGCTTGATACGTCTCCAACGTATCTATAATTTTGTATTGTTCCATGCTATCATATTACCTGTTTTGGATATTTATGGGCTTTACTTTACACTTTTATATCATTTTTGGGACTAACCTACTAACTGGAGGCCCAGCCCAAATTGCTGTTTTTTGGCCTATTTCAGTGTTTCGAAGAAAAGGAATATCAAACGGAGTCCAAACGGAATGAAACCTTCTGGAGCGATCTTTTTGGAACAAACGCAATCCAGGAGACTTGGAGTGGACGTCAAGAAGCAGCTGAGGCGGCCACGAGGCAGGAGGGCGCGCCCTAGGGGGGTAGGCGCGTCCCCACCCTCGTGGGCCCCTCGTGGCTCCCCTGACCTACCTCCTTCGCCTATATATACCTCCATACCCTAAAAACATCCAGGAGCACCACAAAAAACTATTTCCACCACTGCAACCTTCTGTATCCGTGAGATCCCATGTTGGAGCCTTCGCTGGCGCTCCGCCAATGGGGGAATCGACCACGGAGGGCTTCTACACCAACACCATAGCTTCTCCGATGAGTTGTGAGTAGTTTACCACAGACCTTCGGGTCCATAGTTATTAGCTAGATGGCTTCTTCTCTCTCTTTGAATCTCAATACAATGTTCTCCTCGATCTTCTTGGAGATCTATTCGATGTAACTCTTTTTGCGGTGTGTTTGTCGAGATCCGATGAATTGTGGGTTTATGACCTAGTTTATCTATGAGAAATATTTGAATCGCCTCTAAATTCTTTTATGTATGATTGGTTATCTTTGCAAGTCACTTCGAATTATCAGTTTGGTTTGGCCTACTAGATTGATCTTTCTTGCAATGGGGGAAGTGCTTAGCTTTGGGTTCAATCTTGTGGTGTCCTTTCCCGGTGACAGGAGGGGCAACAAGGCACGTATTGTATTGTTTCCATCGAGGATAAAAATATGGGGTTTATATCATATTGCTTGAGTTTATCCCTCTACATCATGTCATCTTTCTTAATGTGTTGCTCTGTTCTTATGAACTCAATACTCTAGATGCAGGCATGAGTCGGTCGATGTGTGGAGTAATAGCAGTAGATGCAGAATCGCTTTGATCTACTTGTCGCGGACGTGATGCCTATATACACGATCATGCCTAGATATTCTCATAACTATGCACTTTTCTATCAATTGCTCGACAGTAATTTGTTCACCCACCATAATACTTATGCTATCTTGAGAGAAGCCACTAGCGAAACCTATGGCCCCCGGTCTATCTTTTATCATATAAGTTTCCGATCTACTTTTATTTGCATCTTTACTTTCCCATCTATATCATAAAAATACCAAAAATATTTATCTTATCTTATTATCTCTATGAGATCTCACTTTTGCAAGTTACCGTGAAGGGATTGACAACCCCTTCATCGCGTTGGTTGCAAGGTTCTTGTTTGTTTGTGTAGGTACGAGGGACTTGTTTGGAGCCTCCTACTGGATTGATACCTTGGTTCTCAAAAACTGAGGGAAATAGTTATGCTACTTTGCTGCATCACCCTTTCCTCTTCAAGGGAAAACCAACGCAGTGTTCAAGAGGCAGCAATATTCACTACAAGAAATATGTCAACTAGTGACCTTCTATCAGTGACCCTGGTAGAATTGGTCATAGATCTATGACCATTTCAGACCAATTGGTCAAAAGCTGTTCGGGGGGCTCCAAACCCTAAACTATAACGACCATTTTGGTCAGAAAGGTCATAATTTCCTTACACGAAATGGTCATAAAGCAAATAGCACTGGTTCGCTGCCTTATTTCTAGCTGATCATGACCAATATAGATGGTCATAACCTTGTAAATTGTGGTGGGTTGCTATGACTAGGCGCCACCTCATCAGTTTTGCCTATGTGTCATGTCCATGTGGCAGTTTTTGCCATAGGTTGTGAAGCAACCTATATTTCTGTAATTCCAAAAATTCCCAAAAAAATCTCATAAATTCTTTGGGTCATATCTTCGTCAAATATGTAAAAAACCTTCCTTGCCTAGTTCAAAAATAATTCAAAAATATTCATTTTCCTATTATGTTCAGAAAAACACTTTGTGAAGGAAGTACTACTTTGGCATGTCCAAATGGTATCCATTTTCTATAGTGCTTTCCTATGCCCAAATAACCATCCTCCACCAAATGCCAGCTCAATCCGTTCATAATTTTGAGCCCAGCTTCAACATTCGTATTTATGTCCAGTGTGGTACTTTGCAAAGCAAGTACCACCCAGGCTCCTCCTTTTGAGCTGAAAATTTGTGAAGACGGTCTTCTTAGTAACTGATCATCCTCAGCCAAAACTCACGCCCATTAGCCATGTGCATTTACCGTACCGCTAATCAAACACTTGGCTGCTTATTCATTTTGAGCATCGATAGGTCTCCTCGTGAGAATCTTATGTTGTGATTTTCTTCCTAGCACCTACCTGGGGAGTGCCCAACCCACTAGACATGCCTAGGCCGCCCACAACACATGGCAATGCCACGGTCACGCGGGGACCACGCGGCGGGCATGCGAGTTTACGCGCTCTAGAGTTGGGGCCCTCGGCCACCGTCCAAACCTCGATGTATTGCCACAAAACCATGTATTTATGATTAAATAGGTACTTATGTAACTAGAAATGATTTTTGGAAAAAATAAATAGCAAACTATGAGGTAGTTGCAGTTCAAATTTGACCCTCTTCCTGCTGAATCGGCAGGAATTTGTCTTTTTCACCATAGGTGGACCAAAACTTTTGACACCCAACCATTTTGTCAATTGTGCATTATATATGTCCTAGTATTTTATAAAAGTGATTAGGTCCAATTTTGCAACAAGTATATGGTAGCAACAAGTATAAAAGTGACACCCAACTCATTTTGGGCACTCGAAAAAATGGAAATTGATTTTTTTGTGCAAAGAAAATGGAAACTTACTTAGGCAACATTGTTTGTCATTCCAAGATGCACCCTTGTGCACGATATGAGGTCATTTGAACAAACTATGCCATGAATGTGGCCATAAGATTGATCATTTGGCTTGAAAGCCATGGATCTTCACACATGATAGCTCATTTCTGAGAACACTTTTTTAAAATAATTACCGTATTACAAGTTTATTATTTTTTCTGGAAACTTGGTCACATATAATGACACAATGTGGAGGTTTTCCAATTTTTTGATTTTTTTGAATTTCTTATGCCCGTTTCAAAATGCGGTCAAAACGGCGGGAATGACCGTTCCTAGCTAGTGGTTGAATCTTGGAATTTTTTTTGGTGTTTCTCTGATTAAATAGATACTTATGTACCTAGAAATGATTTTTGTAAAAAATAAAGAGCAAACTATAAGACAACTGCAGTTCAAATTCTGGAATTTGACCCGTTTCCAGCTGAATCGGCCAAAATTTGTCTTTTTCACCACAGGTGGATAAAAACTTTTGACACCTAACCATATGGTCAATTGTGCATTAAATATTTCATAATATTTAGAAAATTGATTTGGTACAATTTTGCAACAAATATATTATAGGTCCTTCACAAAAAAACTCATTTTGGACACTCAAAAAATAGAAAATTGATTTTTCGTGCAAAGGAAACAAAAACTCCCTTTGTCAATATTGTTTGCAAATCCACGATGTAAACTTGTGCAAAATATGATATCATTTGAACAAATATTTGATAGGACTTTCACAAAAAACTCATTTTGAGCACTGAAAAATGAAATGAATTTTTTTATCTTGAGTCAATCATGACCAATTTATATGGTCATAAGGTCATCAAATGGTTTGCTGCATTCTGATTGGACCATGAGCATATCACGCGGATCACGCATCAACCACCGTCAGATGCTTTCTGGATCCAACGGCCCAAACCCGCCTGAGCCGAAACCCTAGGTCTGCCCTCATGGACATTTTCCTCCCACCCACCCCCCCGCATCCATTCTTTCTTTCTTTCTCTCCCTCCCCCTCGGATCCTCTCCCCTCTCCCCTGATGTAGATCCCCCTCGTCCCTCTTGTCGCCGCCACCCACCCCTCTGAACCTTGCCGCCACCCACCTCTTCCGCTGCTCTCACTCTCCCCTCGTCTCCCTTGTCCTCAACCAACCTCGCCGCCGTGCAGGGGCTGGGTTGTCGCCGCGTGCTGTTCCTGCGGGTTGTCGCTGCGGTGGCCGGCTCCCATGATTCGATCCAATCCAACCTCCCTCGATCCCACCTTCCGCGGCGACCTCCCCGCATCCATGGCCTCCTGCATCCATCGCGACCCCCACTTCGCCGATGTCAAACTGGCGGATCTCGGGTAGGGGTCCCGAATCTGTCGTCTAGGCGGATGGTAACAGGAGACAAGGGCACGATGTTTTACCTGGTTCGGGCCCTCTCGATGGAGGTAAAACCCTACTCCTGCTTGATTAATATTGATGATATGGGTAGTACAAGAGTGGATCTACCACGAGATCAAGGAGGCTAAACCCTAGAAGCTAGCCTATGGTATGATTGTTGTTGTGATTGTTGTCCTACGGACTAAAACCCTCCGGTTTATATAGACACGGGAGAGGGCTAGGGTTACACAGAGTCAGTTACAAGGGTAGGAGATCTACATATCTGTATTGCCAAGCTTGCCTTCCACGCCAAGGAAAGTCCCATCCGGACACGGGACGAAGTCTTCAATCTTGTATCTTCATAGTCTTGAAGCCCGGCCGATGATGATTGTCCGGCTATCCGGACACCCCCTAGTCCAGGACTCCCTCAGTATCCCCCAAACCAGGCTTCAATGACGACGAGTCCGGCGCGTATATTGTCTTCGGTGTTGCAAGGCGGGTTCTCCTCCAAATTCCATGTGCTTGCCGAATAGTGTTCGGCTTCCTTATAAATGTTGCGCTCCTTGGCTTCCACGCCCAATAATAGCCCTCTTCCACGTGTCGTACGAATGCGAAAGGCCAAGGTATTTTTGCATTTTACCCCCTAGCTGCGCGAATAAGCTGCCTATAAGAGAGGCAAGAATCCAGATCCAAATCACACCATCCTCCTTCCGCGAGTACTCATCGGAGCGCTTCTGACAGAAAATCCACTCCATCATGGACCGTCGACGTGGCTCCTCCTCTCGTGTTCCCAGCCCTCAGCCAGGAGATTGCAGGAGATGTTCAGTCCCGCACAACGAGCTAGTGTTGCTCCAAGCGGAGGGATACCTTCCTCCGGCCTTTATGGTCCCGGTTTGAGCCGGGCTGGCCACCTACAAAGGTGGAAAGAAGGCGGAGAACGCCCACAGTCCCTCTAAAGGAGAGCGGGTGTGTTCCGTCCCTTATCTAATAAGGGGGCTTGGATTTCCTATACATCCGTTTCTTCGGGGGCTACTGGAGTTCTACGGACTCCAGCTTCATCACCTTACGCCCGCCTCCATTCTGCACATCGCGGGCTTCGTAGCTCTTTGCGAGCTCTTCCTATGCATCGAGCCCCATTTTGCGCTGTGGAAGAGACTATTTTGCCTCGTACCCCGTTCTCACAAGGGGTCAATAGATCAAGTGGGCGGAGCCGAAATATGGCGCATCGCCGGGACCGGATATCTATCCGGAACCCCAAAGAAGGCGTCCGAAGACTGGCCCTCGGAATGGTTTTATGTGGAAGATGCTCCACTGCTGGACCCAGTTCGAATCGGCCTCCCGGAGTTCAGCAAGGCTCCTCTGAAGAAACGCCTGAGTTGGCGCCCGCGGAACCCTCAACAGGAGGAAGATAGGAGCGTCCATTATTTGACAGGAGGAAGATAAGGTTGCTGGCCCATTCCGGATTGACCATGATTGGAGTCATGGCCACGTGCATTATGCGAGGGGTGCAGCCGCTCCAATATAGGGGCCACCCCATGTGGGATTTCAACGGGGAGAATGACGCCACCCGTCATGGCCGCAAGGGCCGGGATCGGCCGCAGATCTGGTGAAGATCCTGTCTGGCTTGTACAAGGGGGAGAAGAAGGACTTCCTCCAAGCGAGCCCATTGAATGGATTCTCCATGAATAACCCTCGGAGCTGGGTAAGCAGACGCTTGCTCATCCGATCCATGCTTTCAAAGTTAAGCGCCTTACTTTATGATTTTCGACACAGGAATTGCGCCGGGATGTGGAGGACATACACAGTCCGGCTCCACAACCCGAGGATCTGGGAAGATCCCTTGATCCGGCCTCCGAAGAGGATCCGGATATAAAGGTGGAGCTGATCGACTGTGCCCGGAGAGGTCGCCAACCAAGCCTCCGCCAGCCAGGCTCCAACACCTGGTCCGGGGGGGGGGGGGGAGGCGAGCGCAAGGCGCGAGCCGGATGCTCCTCCAACGGAGGATGCCGACAAGTTGTACGCCACCAGGTCTGAGGTGGAGAGCGCCATGAATCACAGGCGCCGCCGGATAGTTCTTTGTGACGCGTGTTTCTCCCCTGAGGCGTTGAATGCCTTTAACGCGGGAGACGCGCACCTCCGTGCTGCTCAAGATGGTTTAACCAGAGCCACGGAGCAGTATGTGAAATACATGCGGGTAAGGGATTTTAATAATTGTATATGCCAGTAGCCCCCGAGACTTAAAGTAGTTAAAATAACTGATTAAAGGATCATTTGATATGCAGGATCTTACGGAGAAGATTACCCAATTGTCCCATGAGCTGCAAGAGTGCAAGGCCCAACTTGAGGCCGCACTAGCCGCCGTAGGAGGAGGAACAGAGACCCCCTCCGGTAACACATTATTTCAAAAAGATAAGCGGTGTGCGGCATGCGTATAAGTCTGACAATGATATTGTAGATGTTGCCGGACTGGATCCGGACAAGCAACACTATCGCGCCACCAAGAAGGCGAGAGGGTGCTTATGAAGGTGCAGCAGGAGAGGAACAAACTCCAAGATGCCCACAGCCAGCTTGGAGAGGAGCTAAAGGGTGTTCGGGCCCAGCTATCTGGCTCCGTGAGGGAGAATCAGCGGCTTCGTCGCGGCATCTACAGTAAGTGCTTGAGCAAACTCTTTTGAAAAGAATAGTTCGGCGAGGAAGTTGATTGACAGAAATGTGTATGTAGGTGTGCTCACAGGTCGCCCTGCGGAGGAAATGCCTGGTTCAACGGGCGACCAACTTCCCGAGCTGCTGCAACTGCACGAACATGTTCGGCAGGCGATGAGTGGCGTCGCCCAGGCCTTATGGCCGCCCGTCTCCCTACCCAAGGGTCTTGGAGGGCTTGCGGAGAAGCTTCAGGGAGCACGGCAGCGCTTCCGTCTATGGAAGATATCGGCCTGCCGTCAAGGCGCCAGGGAGGCCTGGGCCATGGTGAAGACGCGGTACAAGAAGGCGGATCCGAACCACATGGCCGAGGTCGGACCTGTGGGGCCCGATGTGAAGGAGATCCCTGTGAGCTTGGTGTACGGCCAAGTAGAATTGGCCGCTAAGTATTCCCAACGAGACTGTAAATTAGACAGCCTGTTAGATGGGATTGAAGAGGAGTACAATTAGTCAATGTGACGATGTATTATTTTTGAAATGACATGTATAATGCCTTCTAGCCGGATTGTAGATCGTTTGTCTTTGTGGACCTTTTCGCTTCAACCTCGGGACCCTAGAGTCCGAAGTGTGTCCGAATACCCTCATGGTTATGAAAAAACCGGGGCATGCATGGAGACCAGGCGTAGGGGTCATTAGTGCTTTATCAGACAAGTGCCCAACTAGTTATGTTATATTACATGGTTAGTAAGAAACATCTTCCAGGGAGAATAGTTCCGTTAGGGGTTCCTTTCCCTGGGAGGCATGCCCTAAAGTGCATGTTCGGACTGCGAAAAGAGCAGAAAAGCATCTGGGGTCAGATAAATGAATAAATAAGAAATCATCTTTCAAGTCACCGACCGAATATTCCCTTAAGAACGCTAGCTTTTGGCTTCACCCAGTCTGAGGTACACATCCGGCTGACCCGGCAGTAACAATCGCAGAGGTGCTCCCTTTACCTCCTAGCTGAACAATCGAGAACGTAGGGGTAAGCACAGGAGCCAGGCAACCCAGCTTGGCCAAAACTTAAGTCATATCGATGCATATAATGGTGAACAAAAGGTACGTGCGGAAGTTTGACGCATGTGTTGGGCATAAAGCCCATATAAATAAGCTTCTGTTAAAGAAGCCCCCAGGTATAATGAGTGCGAGTAGCACGTCAAGTGTGTGCGAACGATGCGCAAATCAGCCCTCAAGGGCTTTATGAAAAAGGTGGGAGGAAAGAGAGAAACAAGAGACAACTGAAGTATAAAATGTGGACGGAGGAAGGAGACGAACTCTGAGTCCGGCGCTAGGCATAGAATCTTCGGAGGCGGGCTGCGTTCCATGGGTTCGGCTCGAGTCGGTTGTCCGATGCATTTCGCAGATGGTATGCTCCGCCGGTCAGGACTTGGTCGATGATGAAAGGACCTTCCCATTTGGGCTTGAGTTTGTCCTTTTTCTTGTCTGGCAGGCGTAGAACTAGTTCGCCAACATTGTAAGTTTTAGCCCGTACTTCTCTGCTTTGATATCTTCAAGCCTGCTGCTGATAGAATGTGGAACGAGCCTTTGCCACGTCGCGCTCCTCCTCCAATGCGTCCAAGCTGTCCTGCCGATCCAACTCGTCTTCTCTTTCTTCGTACATGCGCACTCGAGGTGAGTCATGAATTATATCGCAGGGCAAAACTGCCTCTGCGCCGTATACCATGAAGAATGGTGTGAATCTGGTAGTGCGGTTTGGCGTGGTCCGCAGCCCCCAGAGTACGGAGTCGAGCTCCTCTACCTAGTGCGTGTTAGATTCCGTAAGGGACCACACTAATCTGGGTTTGATGCCGCTCATGATTAGACCATTTGCTCATTCGACTTGACCGTTGGTTTGAGGGTGATAGACTGAAGCGTAGTCGAGCTTAATGCCCATATTTTGGCACCAGAGTTTAACCTCGTCGGCCGTGAAGTTCGTGCCGTTATCGATGATGATGCTGTGGGGGACACCATAACGGTGTACTACCCCGGATATGAAGTCTATCACAGGTCCGGATTCGGCCGTTTTAACTTGCTTGGCCTCTATCCATTTGGTGAATTTGTCCACCATGACCAATAGGTACTCTTGCCTGTGGGTTCCCCCTTTAAGGGGTCCAACCATGTCAAGCCCCCAGACCGCAAACGGCCAGGTGATGGGTATAGTTTTGAGGGCGATGGGTGGCATGTGGCTCTGATTAGCAAAGAGCTGACAACCGACGCATCGTTGGACTAAGTCCTGAGCATCTGCCCGGGCCGTCGGCCAATAAAATCCTGTATGGAAGGCCTTACCTACAAGGGCCCGGGCTGCAGCGTGGTGTCCGCCTAGTCCAGCATGAATTTCAGCCAGAATATTTCGCCCTTCCTCTTCGGAGATGCACCTTTGAAGGACTCCGGTTGTCGGGGGTTGGGTGTGACATATGCCAAAGGATGGCTTATCATGGTGGGGGCGAGTAGAACATCGCCGGTGCCTGGAAACGGGATAAGGCGAAGACATGCACGCCGGCGGATCTTACCGAGCTTCAGGGCTCTCCGAGGAGATAACACCCCTACTGCTGCTCTGCGGGGTCTTCACATGATCACTAGGGCAAAGTGAATACAAGGGTGCTCCTAGAGCTGTTTCTAGAGGAAGGAGAATACAAGGCTAGTTCTCTCCCTCCGGTGTGTTCTGCCTAATGCTACTAGATGCCAACCCTTTGCATGGGTGCCCTGGGGGGTTTATATAGGCCTACCCCCAGGGTTACAATGGTAAATCCGGCTGGGTGCGGGTCCCAGCCATCTGTCTCTCATGTGCCGTCTTCTCCGCCGACTCCTGGGGCCCGCCGACTAGTGGGTCCCGCCAACTGGCCTGGTACGAGGGCGTCAGCCCGTGTCCACCGCGGGCGGGTCTTGCCGGCTGCGGATCACTGTAGCCGTGCTTCTAATGACGCGGGCTTGGTCGTGGGGTCATGGCAACAATGTCGCCGCCTGACGGGCGATCACTGTTGCCATTCCCCTATCGCGTCTGGTTAATGGCGTGCGGGGCCCGTGGGAGGGGCCGGCCGACTCCAGGGGCGACTCCCAACGGGTCCGACTTTCGGTGCCTGTTGGGAGCCGCGGGCCGACTCCCCATAGTCGGCTTCTTCGGAGTCGCCTCTGGAACTCCGCTCGAATGGGAGTCGCCTCGGGGACTCGGCTCGTCTTGGAGTCGCCCCTGGGACTCAGCTTGGATGAGAGTCGCCGCAGGTACTTGAGGGGCGTAGTCTGCCCCGATGTCTTGAAAGGTTTTGGGACCCGGGTTAGCCTACCCGTGGTCCATTACTCCGACAGTAGTCCCCGAAGCTGGTGAGGCTCCGAGGTTGATACGTCGTGCGCCTCAGCAGTTTCATTCTTTAGATGGGGAAAGTAAGCTTTGATGGCCGCCTTCCTCCAAGCCAATTGACTGGAGTCAGATTCTCTGTGAGCCGTCATGCTCACGCCGACTGGCTAGAGTCGGATTAGCCGAGGGCCGTCTTGCCCCTTGAGGTGTTTCGAACATCATGGCGGGAACCAGGTGGCGTGCCTGGTACGCTTCCCGTGGTCGCCCACCGCGGCCCTATCGTGTGGGGCCACGTGGCGGGGCGTCTGCCTTGCCTTGCATGACGGAACAGCCGTCGGCGGGCCCGCCACTACCGCGCCTCAGCGCGCGAACGGATCCGCTGCGGCCGGGCGGGCGGTTGGGCTTTCCTATGTTGTTACTGCGCGCAGTAACTTCGTGGGTTTAATCGTGGGGGGCGTGGGGGCTCGCGCGCAGTTAATCCCCACGCCGCCCCATCGGCTTCTCGGCCTTTGAGACTATAAATAGGCGGGGGAAGCGGGACGGCGAAGCGCGCGCTCGTTCTTTCCTGCTTCCCCTGCTTCCTCCTTCCTCTCCTTCTTCCTTCCTTCCCCGCACTACGCCGCACCGCTGCGCAGCGATGAGCTCTTCCTCCGCCGCGGCCTCTGCTGTCCGCTCTGGCACGTGGGATGGTTCCCGGGTGAATGACGACGCCATCGAGCACCTCCGCAGGACGCGCCGGCTCCCCGCTGCGCACCTGGTGCGAGCTCGCGCCGCACTGGAGGGGGAGATAACGCCGGCACCAGAGGAGGGCGAGCGGGTCATAATCTGCTCGCACCTCATGCACGGCATGGGCCTTCCGGCGAGCGGCTTCCTCCGCTCGTTCTTGGAGTTCAACGGAATCCAGCCGCACCACCTCACCCCGAACACAGTGGTGCTGCTAGCTGCCTTCACCACCCTGTGCGAGGGTTTTCTCGGTGTTCTCCCCACCCTTGAGCTGTGGGAGAGTTCTTCCAGTCGAAGCTCGGCACGCACTCCGCCGGCATACCGGAGATCGCCGCCAACGCCCCCCTGACCGTCGACGAGTAGCTCATGAGCATCGAGACCCGTCTGCGGCTGGCCCATCAGCTAGTGTGCCGGCTTCAACGTGCCGGGCCCAGGCGATCTCTGCCCTGTGGCCAGGCGTGCCGGCTCTGCGCACCGCCAGTCGAACTGCCGACTGGCTGGAGGTCACGGCCGGTCGTCTTGAGGCTTGGAAGGGTTCCTCGGCCCGGGCTGGAGCGCGTTGGGCCTTGGAATTCATCAAGGCTTGGTATCCAGGGCTGGACCTGGACCGGCTGGCCGCGTTCCGGTCAGAGGCCCAGGCAGAACTGGCGGCTGTGGAAGACGCCCCCATCGAGCGCGCGGTGGCGATCGCCGACTACACCGACACCAGCGTCTTCGTTCTCGAGCGGGCCGCAAACGGTGAGGAGGTGCCTCCGGAGTGGTTCGGGATGAACCCCGACTACGATGAGGACTCGGCGGAGGTGATCGGCTCCAGCACCGAGGAGGAAGACGAGGCAGGGGACGAAGACGAGATGGAGGCGCCAGAAGACAGAGCGGACGACCAGCCTCAGCTCGATCGTGCCTCTAGCAACGAGCCGCGTCCAACCGGGCCGGCTGCAGCCAGAGATAATCAAGCCGAGACTGCCCAGCCGGCTGCTCCAGCGCCTGACACCGCCGTCTCCGCCGACCCGCCGAACCTGTCTGCTGCTCCTTAGGCTGCCGTCTTGTCCTTACTTTATCTGTTTTCATAGTCTTTGAAGAACTTGTTAATTTGCACAATTCCACCCGCGGGGTGTATTTTGAACTCGGCCACAGGCCTTTGCTTATGTAAATATCTATCTACCATCTATCTTTCCTTGCTTCTCGCTCTTTTTGGCTTTTTCCTTTGCCGCCTTTCCATAGTCGCTACTTTGCCAGACGGACAGTTGCTCCGCGAACTGCCGCAAGTCAAATGCTTGGCTACTTTAGGGAAGGCAAGTACTTCGCCTTTTTAGAGTTTTTTAACAAGTGGGATAGAAGGCGGTGAGCCAACTATTCGAGAGTCAGCTCCGCAGAGAGAGGCTGGAACCGGCTTGGGCTATGCATACGCTTTGAGTCCTTAGCCATTTTTTCGTGTGTGCGCTCGTTCTTGCTTATTCTCTGCCTGCCAACAGTCGCTCTGCGAGCTGCGGCTTTCGACAGGAGATGGCTTAAGCGCAGCACACTACTTGTCCGACTGCAGGAAGCGTTTCATAGCGCAAGACGGCAAGTCCCTGGGCCGACTAGTCGAACTCGGTGCCAAGCGGCATGACAAAAGAGTAGCATACTCGGAGGCATAATTCTTATTATACAGATAACAAAAAGGGCAGTCCCCGAGCTCGTCTCGGGGGCCCAAAGTCTCGGTGCTTTAACACAAAGGATGGCTTGGTACATACTGCATTAACTGTCAAATCTTCGGAGGAGATTTGCATTCCATGGCCGTTCTGACTCCTTGCCGGAGTCGTCCCTCTTGCGCGCTCGAGGCTTCTGAGCGTTTATTAGGTAGTAGGAGCCGGTGCCCAGCACTTTGCCGATGATGAAGGGGCCTTCCCAAGGCGCCGACAACTTGTGCTGGCCGGCTGTTCGCTGAATCAGCCGGAGCACAAGTTCGCCCTCTTGAAACGATCTCGGCCTGACCTTTTGGTTGTAGTATCGGCGCAGACTCTACTGGTAGACGCCGGATCGGCTGAGTGCCAATAGCCGGCCCTCTTCCAGCAGGTCGACGCCGTCTTGACGTGCTTCTTCAGCTTCCTCTTCGGTGTACATGGTGACTCGTGGAGAGTCGAACTCTATGTCCGTCGGGATGACGCCTTCGACACCGTAGACGAGGAAGAAAGGCGTGAAGCCGGTTGACTTGTTTGGAGTCGTGCGCAGACTCCAGAGGACGGCTGGCAGCTCCTCAAGCCAACAGCCGGCCGAACGCTCGAGTGGTTCGACCAGTCGAGGCTTGATGCCGGACAGGTTGAGGCCGTTTGCTCGCTCCACCTGGCCGTTTGACTGCGGATGGGCAATGGACGCTAAGTCTAGTCGGATGCCCTGTGTCACGCAGAAACGGGCCAAGGCGCCTTTGGTGAAATTCGTGCCGTTGTCGGTGATGATGTTGTGTGGTATGCCGTACCGCACCGTGATGTCGGTGATGAAAGTCACTGCAGTCGGACCGTTCAACTTCTTGATGGGCTTTGCTTCTATCCACTTAGTGAACTTGTCCACCGCGACAAGTAGATGAGTTAGGCCGCCTCGGGCCGTCTTGAATGGTCCCACCATGTCCAGGCCCCAAACTGCAAAGGGCCAGGCGATGGGGATTGTCTTCAGTGCGGAAGCCGGCTGAAGTGTCTTGGAGCGGAACTTCTGGCACCCCTTGCATTTTTTGACTAACTCTTTAGCCTCTTCTAGGGCAGTCGCCCAGAAGAAACCGTGCCGAAAGGCTTTGGCGACGAGTGCTCTTGATGCTGCATGGTGGCCGCACTCGCCCTGATGAATGTCTCTGAGAATTGCTTGGCCTTGTTCTAGCTCTACGCAGCGCTGGTAGACACCAGTGACACTGCGCCTGACCAGCTCTCTATTGACTATGGTGTATGCTGCCGCTCGGCGTTGCACTTGCCGAGCCAAGATCTCATCAGTTGGGAGCTCTCTGTTCACTAGAAACTTGAGGATGGGCTGCTCCCATGAGGGTGCTGCTATTTTTTCAACCGCCACCACAGTGACTTGGACAAGGGTGGCTGGGCCGGGAGGCGGCGAGCTGGAGTCTGCGGCTGCTTGCTGGATTGACGAAGTCCCCGGGCCTACTGGCGCAGTCCCTGGGCCGACTGGCGCAGTCCCCGGGCCGGGTTCTGAAGTCCGCGGGCTGGCTTCGACTGTAATTTTCTTGGGGCCGTCTGCTGGGGCTCTTGAGTCGGATCCGACTTCTTCAGGGGAGCCGGCACAAAGATGTAGTCTTATTCTGGTGAAGGCTTGATGGACGGCTTAAGGAGATGCTGAAGAGCGACGCCGGATGGTATTGCTTGGCGGGTGGAGCCGATTCGTGCCAAGGCGTCTGCTTGATCGTTGTCGTTTTTTGGCACGTGAAGGAACTCGCACCCCTCAAAGTATCCACTGAGTTGCTGCACCAGGAAACGGTAGCTCGCCATGTTTGCATCATTGGCGTACCAGTCGCTAGATGACTGCTGGACCACTAAATCGGAGTCGCCATAGCAAAGAATCCGGCGAATGCTGAGTTCTTTGGCAAGCCGGAGTCCGTGAATGAGCGCCCCGTATTCGGCGATGTTGTTGGAGGCGGCGAAGAGGATCTGCAGCACATACTTGAGCTTGTCGCCTTTGGGGGAGGTGAGGACGATGCCGGCTCCCAGGCGGGTATGCATCTTGGAGCCGTCGAAATGCATCTGCCAATGGGTGGGGTCGGGCGCTGGCGGCACGTACTGGGTCTCGGCCTAGTCGCAGTATCCAACATGCTCGAAGGCTATGAGTTGGAGTGGCGCCTCTTTTGGCCACCTGCCGCAGTATCCAACATGCTCGAAGGCTATGAGTTGGAGTGGCGCCCTCTGTACTATGAATTTTACAGGGTCCGCTGAGCCATCCCTCCAGTACGGTTCCGTGCCCTTTATGGGGTTTTTGCTTTTTGGTTCTTGTCCCGGGTGCCTGAGCATGGTGCACCCTTTTGTTTCGGACTAGGGTTGTGTTCGGAGCCGGATTGTCCCAAAACTTAGTTTCGGTTTTCCGGACACTCTCCGTCGCACAGTATTTTCGTACTATGGATGCCAGGTCGGCGAAGCGTGTAATTTCGCGACGACTTACGGCGTTCAAGATTCCCTTGTCCGTGCAATTGTTGCAGAAAATTGAAATTGCATTTTCCTCATGGCAGTCCTTTATCCTGTCCATAACCAGGAGGAATCTGGCCCAGTAATGATGTACTATTTCAGCGGGCTCTTGCCGGATTTGAGATAGATCGCTTATGTTTGGGTGGGCGGGTGGAATTAATTCCGGAACCCTGCCCAACTTGAGGCTCAAGGGCCGAAAAGTTTCCGAATTTGGAAGCTTGGATTGTTGGATGTCGTCCAACAAATCTGGTCCGCTGCCTAACTTTTGATTCAGTACTTGATTGACGTCCGTCCCTCCGAGGGAATCCGGCATGGAGGGGTTAGGGGTCCGGACAGAGATGGTTTTTAATACAGGGGGAGAATCGCCATGTTGTTCTTCTACCACAGCAACGTGATGGGTAACCTGGGGAGAGTCAATCTCTCTCAGATCGGTTTTAAGCCCAATCTGATTGTAGTCCGTAGCGACTTCCAGGGCAGCGAAGCGATCCAAGAGCTCGTTTACGGAAGAGAGCTCCATTGGATCTAGCTGCTCGGTAAATTCCGAGTTGAAATGAAGATCGCTTTTGATGACCCGAGAGGTCATCGTCGGAGCGGCGGCCGAACAGGCGGTCATAAGAAAACCACCCAGCCGGATAGTTTGGCCGGCGACCAAAGCTCCTTTGGCAATGGTACCATCTTTAAAGACGGGAAGAGGCATCCTTCCTGATCGTGACGGCACAGAGGAACTCTCAATGAAAGCACCAATGTCGGTGTCAAAACCGGCGGATCTCGGGTAGGGTGTCGTGGGTTTGTCACGGCAGATGTCCTAGCATAAGGACTTAGTCGTGGAGCCATCGCTACGGGTTTACTTGCAGGGGTTAAAACGGACACAAAGACACGAGGGTTTTATACTAGTTCGGCCCCTTCGATGAAGGTAAAAGCCTACGTCTAGTTGTGATGGAATTGATGTAGTCTCGATGGCTAGGGAGCAAACAAGCTTCGCCTAGGCTCGAGTTGTGGTTGTCTGTCCTGAACCGCCGCCGGGTCGCCCCCTTATATACACGAGTGACGCCCGTCGGTTTGCAGAGTCCCAACCGGTTCATATTCGTATCCCGGTCGGTCTCTCTCTTATTCCTAACTTACAATACAAGTTTATACATCAGGCCGGTTTACGGCTACAAGTTCTAAACCGACTACAGGCCTTGGGCCTTTCCATGACTACACCACTAGCAGGGCTAACCCGGCCCAACCTTGGCCGGTTTGTACCTAGTGGTAACATCCCCAACATTAGGCCCCAGATTGATTTGAACTGGTTCATGTCAATCCTTCATAAAACCTGCATCTTGGATATCTTCTTTGTATAATAAACCGTCACGTTGTCATCGCTTATGATCACTGTAAACCGGCATGACATCATTGCTTCTGGTCACTGTAAACCGGCATGACGTCATCTTGAAGTTTAGCCTTTATAACGCCTTCTTTAATGACCGTCCCTGGATTTACGCGCTTGACCTAGTTTTATCGCTTTATAAATAGGACCGAAGGGTCATTCATTTTCTCCTTCGCTTCCTCTTCTTCTTCCTCGCTACGCCTCTGGAGCTCCGTCGTCACCATCAATCGTCTGCCTCGACCTTGGCAGCTGCATCAACCTGTTCGGACCAGAATACTGCGTATTTCTCCGCATCTCCTCCGTTTCCGGTAAATCTCCTGCCCTTCTTGACCATTCGTCATCTTAGATCTGTTTCTAGGGCTCAAGCTTCATACCACGTTCTTCGTATGCTCTCACCTTTCTAGCTTTTGAACCATGCTATGAATCCTTTTCTGTACCAAACGAAGGCTCCGCTTATCCGCCGCACTTTCTTATCCCGAACCCCATAGATTTTCTGCATATATATATCTTTACGGCACATCCCTGTTTCTTCTTTGTTTTCGCGACGCTTTTCCTGTTTTTCTGAAAACTCACGTTTGATCCATAATAAACATGAACTCTTGTGAAACCTGTTTCTGTCCATTTTCTTTGAAGCCAAGATTAGGCGGTTTAACTCATCATAATATCAAAAATTGCTAAACCGCATCGCACACCATTAGTCCCCGTGTTGAACAGCCAACATATATCTGACATCATATCGTATCGAACTGATTTATCGGAACATCCTCCGGTTTATCATATCTTGGATCAATTACTCTGTAATAAGTACTTTCTTAAACCGGATTCTTCTCCTTGTAGACCTCATGATGGCCAAACAGGTGTATGAATGCAACTGGGTCCCTTCCCGCGTCTCTGAGACACAACTGAATGAGTTAGTGTCAATTGGCGCTTTGGATGACCGAAACACCATCCATTGGAGGGTTCCTGGTGAGGAATGTCCTCCCACTCCCCAGGAAGGTGAAGTTGTAGTTTTCGCGGATCACTTGTTCCGGGGTTTCAAACCGCCCGGGTCAAAGTTTTACCGGGATGTAATGGCCAACTTTCAACTCCGTCCCCAAGACATCGGCCCCAATTCTGTTACCAACTTGTGCCATTTTCAAGTGCTGTCCGAAGCTTGTCTACAAGAGGAGCCTTCTGTTGAGCTGTTCCGGGATCTCTTCCACCTAAACCGTCGTACCGAATTCACCGATGGCCCCAATACCGAGTTGGGCGGTATGGCTATCCAGAAGAGGAAAGAGATCACTTATCCCCACGTCAAGCTCCACTCTCATCCCAAAGAATGGAACGCAACTTGGTTCTACTGCAAAGACACCTCCCCTGAAGGTGAAAATCCTTTACCTGGTTTTCGTCCAGAGCGGCTCAGCAACACACATCCCTTTCCACAACGATTGACCGCGAAGGAGAGAAGCAAATACGCTCCCCAACTATCTAAGCTCCGGGCCTTTATGGCCAACGGTTTGACTGGGATCGATCTGGCACGCTGCTGGTTATCTTGGGGCATATTGCCTCTGAGCCAGCGTTCCGGTTTGATGTGCCAAGATACCGCGATGTTGATGACCCACTCCGACACACCAAACTGGAATTGTCTGAAGATGAAGTCACAGATTCAGTGCGGAAGATGCTGAATGAACCGGAGCACCTCTGTGCCCAAACCGGCTTGGCTCCTTACTGTACCTTCAACGCACCTCCTGCGGTAAGTCTCTGACTGTGCCATCATTAAATATTACCATTACTTTCATACTTCCAATTCTCAATTATTTCCGATCCAGGGTGATGATCCGTTTTGGAGCAAGAAACTCTCGCAAGATAAAGCGGACAAGGCTGGGCGGCAAAACCGGCCCAAAACGGAAGTTGTCAAGAAATCCGCCCACAAGAGGAAAACCACGGCTTCGTCTGATCCGGCCATCGATGATGATGTGGGTAATCCGGAACTTGATTCTCTTGGCTTGTTTTTTACACGTCTTATTGATGACGATGCTTGTCGATGATATTTTGAAGCCAGCAACGCTGGATTTGCCGAGGTAACCATTCTCTCTTCCGATTCAACAAGCTTACCATCACCAAAATTTCGCCGGGCAAACCGGAAAGTTAACTTTTCTCATCCTCTTGCTCACTTGGATCCCAAACTTCTTATGAAGACGCAGCAGCACAAGGCCCGCCGCACAACCCGGCACAGCGGACAGGTAGTTACCTCTGCCGGTTTACCAAACAGCCCGGCTCGAAAGCGCCACACCGAGGTTTCCAACCATTTTATTACCTTGAATTCCAAAGCGGGTTTATTCCGTCAACCTCTTAATCCGTCCGACTCCGATTATCAGGTCACCTCTCATTCATCCTCTGGCGAATCGTCAGCCACTCAGCTACCGCCACTGAAGATAGCTGTCGGGTAAATCAATATGACCACATGTTTGTCAATTTCTTCTGTAATGTACGTGCCTTATTTCTGAATCCTTCTGTTTCCTCAGGACCAAACCGAAACCCAGCAAGAAAGCTCGTTTGGAGAAAACAACTGAAGAGGCTGCCGCTTCTGATCATGAGCAGGCGCCGGATCATGAAAATGTGGCCTTTGAAGACATTCCAAGTGATCCCCCGGTTCAAGAAGATGTGATTCCGAAGGAGAGGCCTGCAACTGTTTCAGTGTCTGGTGATCCGGCCGCTCGTACCGTCCGGTTTGAAGATCCTCATAATCTAGCTGAAACAGAAGTACCCGCACGATCCGTCGAATCAAAAGACGATGACGTTGTAATCACTGGAACAGGCCATTCTGAACCGGGGAATACCGCGACTCTAACCCGGCACACTGTGAAAGAGGACTCTTCCACTTTTAACAAAGGAAAGTGGAATGTAGAGTTGGAAACATATGCCGCTATGAGCGCCCAAGACCTTCATTCCGGATATCTGAACCGGCTTTACAGTAGCCGTGATTATGAAGCTGGCTTGGTGAAACTGATGAGAGATAAGTTTGAGGTAACGCTCCTTTCCTTATTACCGATATAGTAATCCTTGTAGCCCCCAAGGGCCGGTTTGCAATCTTT
Organism: Aegilops speltoides; assembly: GCA_021437245.1. Classification (NCBI taxonomy): domain Eukaryota; kingdom Viridiplantae; phylum Streptophyta; class Magnoliopsida; order Poales; family Poaceae; genus Aegilops; species Aegilops speltoides. Next base: position 445,668,383 of record CM038143.1, read on the forward strand.
GATCAAACTGGTACTTGATAATTTTCTTTGATAGACTTTGCAATCTTCCCTCATGACCACCAAGGCCGGTTTAAGTATGTAAACCTAAACCGGTACTCCAAAAACTGCTTGTCAACACTTTAGTAAAATCAAATAGCCATTAGCCCCCAAGTGCCGAATTGAATACGCGTATTGAACTTGGGACTTTTCCATTTATTAGTAGTAGAAAAATTGAAGGTACATTAGCCCCCAAGTGTCAAGCATATAACGATGTTGTGTGGTTGAGACTTGCACTTTTAATTGCTGGCTGATGATACTGTCAATATGCAGGCTGAGGTAGCGATCAAGGATGATCGGATTGCCGATTTACAGGCAGCATTGGCGACCCAGCAGGCCGAGACAGACAAGGCCAAGAAGGAGCTAACTATTGCCTGGATCGCTGCGGAAGAAGCAAAGGATAACATGAAAAGGAACAGGCTGTGTGGGCCACTGAAAAGGCCAACTTGCTCAAACGGGCAGAAAATGCTGAAGCCGCCCTTAAACCGGTGGTAGATGATCTGACAGCCGTGAAGCGGCAAGTGCATTCTATGACGGCAGCCATCTTCGGTAAGTCCCCTGCGAATAAGTGTAATTTACTTTTCCTGCTGCTCCAGTATTCCGGTTTAAAACTGTCCTGTTATGAAATGCAGGCACACGCGTTGGGCATTTGGGGAACGACGTGCGGAAAAAACTGAAGGCCGTCTACACTTTAGTGGAGCAGCTGTATACCGGAGCCCAGCGTGTGATTACCACAATGTCTCATAACAACCCGGCGCCGTCCCTGATCCAAGACACGTTGAACCGGCTATCCATCCTGCCTTCCCGGATTGAGGAGGTAAAAAAGTCTGCTGCACGAACCGGAGCCATCAACGCCTTGATCCGGGCCAAAGCCTGGGTGCCAGACTTTGATCCCGTGGAAGCAGCTCGTGGCTATCGGTGTGAAGGAAGACGGCTCGGATTTTAGTGAAGAGGACTTGCGTGCAATAAACCGTGCAGTGCGCCCGCTTGCTTGTCAATTAGTGGAAGAAGCTGATTTGGAGCACTACCAAGCCCAATACAACGATCAGAACAAACGTGTGTCCGCTCCAACTTTTGAACCGGAAAACTTGATCCCTCCAATCCGTAAGCACACTTACGCTCCTGACATTGAGCCGTCGTCTTTGATTCATGAAGAAGCTGTTTTCAAGCCGATGGGCATCGATGGACTTCGTGGATTTCCAACCAATGGGTAGAGAGGAGGATGTTTGAAGCGGCGGAGGATGAAGAACGATCGTGAACCGCAGCGGTTTAGAAAACACTGATCATTTGGGCACTGTGTTGCCTTGTAATAGCTTTAGTCAAACTTTGTTGCCTGGGTATGCCTTCGTGCATCGAGTAAACTTTTGTTTGATTCACATTTCCTGCAACCAAAAGTTTGAACTTCGGCGGCGGTGATACCGCCCGCCGGTTTATGGCATCCAATATATCTTTATGTATTGAAAATCAATTAGTATGTGATACAAATACCTGCCATATCCGGGCATAAAGTTGGCGTAGCCAATCTTGAAGCGGAGGCTTTCTTGTTAAAAACCATAACTGTCTGGGGAAACAATAACCCCCACATAGGCGTGCTGAATCAGCACAAGCCCCCAAGTTTCTCCATAAAGATGAACCGGAAGATGGTAAACCGGAAAAATAAAAACTTCGGGTAATACCAAACCGTGCACTATCAGCTTGTTACTCATAGGTAAACCGGATAAAAACATTCGTCGTGTTGGAAACGCAACAAAAATCGAATACCAAATATGGCAACAAAGGCAATAACTCTTTGTAAAAGGAAAGCTGCATGGAGCTGGTCAGATGGCATTACCATGGTCAGACGCAACCAAGCCCCCCGAAGGTGTAGCGATGGTGCTAGTCGGCCAGGTCCCCAAAAGACTCGTGGCGAGTACGCCGGCCAAGTGGCGTGACATTGGTTCGGGTTCGACCAAGCCCCCAAGTGGCGCTGGCCCTATTGGCCGACCAAGAGGCGTGACCGGTTCAGACGTGACCGTGTCCCCAAATGATCTAGTGGCTTTCGCCTATCAAGAGGTGTAGCATTGGTTCGGATACGACCAAGCCCCCAAGTGATAAATATAACTGTCAAGGGGTAAACCGGAGGCGCTTTTTTTTTAAAACAGAAACACTCCATGTAACCACGCATGAAAAGAAAGACAGAGACCCCGCTTTGGCTGAGGCCCTGATTTTTATTATATCAAAGATAATATATACATTGTTATGCTATGTACATAAACTGAGCCGATGACTCATGTGTAGTAAGGTCGAAGATGAGCTATATTCCACGGCCTGTTGGTCTCCTCCTCTGATGTACGTGAGTCTTTATGCTCTCGAATATCAACCAGATAATAGGAACCGTTGTGCAGATTCTTGCTGACCACAAAGGGCCCTTCCCAAGGTGGGGATAACTTGTGCATGTCTGTCTGGTCTTGGATGAGACGAAGCACCAAATCGCCTTCCTGAAAGGCTCTGGTTTTAACCCGGCGTCTGTGATAACGACGAAGGTCTTGCTGGTAAATCGCCGACCGAGCGGCTGCCATATCACGCTCCTCATCCAGCAGGTCCAAAGCGTCATGTCGCGCCGCTTCATTGTCCGCTTCAACATAAGCCGCTACACGGGCGAATCGTGCGGATATCATCGGGGAGAATCGCTTCGCCCATAAACCATGAAGAAAGGCGTAGCCGCAGCCGGTTTGGCGTAGTATTGATACTCCATAGCACCGATGGGAGCTCTTCAACCCAGCACCTGGTGTCCTCGTAATGGGACCGAAGCCGGGTTTGATGCCTCGCAAGATTTCCTGATTAGCACGCTCTGCCTGCCCGTTGGACTGGGGGTGCGCCACTGATGATACATCAAGCCGGATATGCTCGCGTTCACAAAATTCTTTCATAGCTCCCTTGGACAGATTGGTGCCATTGTCAGTGATGATACTGTGTGGAAAGCCAAACCGGAAAATCACCTTTTTGATGAACTGTACCGCTGTTGCCGCATCACACTTACTGACAGGCTCCGCTTCAACCCACTTGGTGAACTTGTCCACTGCCACTAACAGGTGGGTCTTCTTATCTTTGGATCTCTTAAAAGGCCCGACCATATCCAGCCCCCACGTCGCAAACGGCCACGTTATTGGGATCATCCTCAACTCCTGTGCCGGTACATGGGCACGCCTGGAGAATTTCTGACACCCATCGCGATGTTTGACCAAGTCCTCCGCATCGGCATGAGCAATCAACCAGAGAATCCATGACGGAATGCCTTTGCCACCAGGGACTTTGAACCAGCATGATGCCCGCAATCCCCTTCATGGATTTCTCGTAAAATTTCGCCACCTTCCTCAGGGGAAACACAGCGTTTAAACGCCCCTGAAACGCTGCGATGATGCAACTCACCATTAATAATCGTCATGGACTTGGGCGCGGATTACCCGCTGGCCGAACCTCATCGTCGGCAATTCTCCTCGAGTCATATATGCAAGATAAGGCACCGTCCAATCCGAATAGCATGTAATGCTGCCACCAACCGGGCCTCCGGTCAGAATTGCCAAATCCGCTTCACCGTGGAGCTGAACCGACGGGTTGTGCAAGATGTCGAGGAAGACATTAGGGGAACCGGTTTACGCCGAGAACCAGACGGCTTAAAGCGTCGCCGCTTCGTTCTTCGGCGATCCACATGATCTACTTGATATCCCTTGAAGCACCCTGCTATATTATCCACCTCTCGTCGATATGCATCCATGAGGGGGTCCTTAGAGTCCCAAGTGCGAGATACTTGCTGCGCCACCAGGTCCGAGTCACCAAAGCACTTAACCCGGCTTAAGTTCATCTCCTTAGCCATCCGGAGACCATGGAGCAAGGCTTCATACTCAGCTGCATTATTAGTACAAGGAACATTAGACGGAGAACGAACAAAACTTATCACCTCGTGGGGAAGTTAACACGACTCCAGCCCCGAGCCTTCCAACCGCCGGATCCATCGAAGTGGATAGTCCAAGATGTATGATCCGGCTTTTCCTCTGGCGCTTGTAACTCCGTCTAATCATTAATGAAGTCAACAAGTGCTTGTGACTTCACCGCTGTGCGTGGTGTGTACTTGAGCCCATGTGGCCCAAGTTCAATGGCCCATTTGGCAATCCGCCGCCGCTTCCTGTTTTGTATGATATCACCCAAAGGAGCTGAACTAACCACTGTAATAGGATGCCCTTGGAAATACTGTTTCAGCTTCCGGCTGGCCATAAAAACACCATAGACTAGCTTCTGCCAATGCGGATACCTCTGCTTGGACTCAATAAGTACCTCACTGATATAATAAACCGGCCGCTGAACCGGATATTCCTTTCCTGCCTCCTTGCGCTCTACCACAATGGCTACGCTTACCGCTCGTGCATTGGCTGCCACATATAATAACAGCGGTTCCTTATCGACTGGGGCCGCAAGGACAGGTGGATTGGCCAATTGCCGCTTTAGGTCCTCGAAAGCTTCGTCGGAATGGACTCGCATTTAAATGATCTGTCTTCCTCAGCATCTGGTATAAAGGAATAGCCTTCTCTCCGAGGCGGCTGATAAACCGGCTCAATGCCGCAATCCGGCCCGCCAAGCGTTGAACATCGTTGATACACTTTGGTTTAGCCAAAGAGGTAATCGCCTTAATTTTCTCCGGATTGGCTTCGATTCCCCTGTTAGACACCAGGAACCCCAATAACTTGCCAGCCGGAACACCAAAAACACACTTGGCCGGATTAAGCATCATCTTATAAATGCGCAAGTTGTCGAAGGTCTCCTTCAAATCGTCCACCAGCGTCTCCTTCTGTCTTGATTTCACCACAATGTCATCCACATAAGCATGCACATTACGGCCGATCTGTGTATGCAAGCAATTCTGTACACACCGCTGATAAGTAGCTTGGGCGCTCTTGAGCCCGAAAGGCATAGACACATAACAGAAGGTTCCAAAGGGAGTTATAAACGCCGTTTTCTCCTGGTCCTTGACTGCCATCTTGATCTGATGATATCCAGAGTACGCGTCCAAGAAGCTTAAACGCTCACACCCTGCCGTGGCATCAATAATCTGATCAATGCGGGGGAGAGCAAAAGGATCTGCTGGACAAGCCTTGTTAAGATCCGTGTAGTCTACACACATACGCCAGGTGCCGTTTTTCTTAAGGACCAGCACCGGATTAGCAAGCCACTCTGGATGGAACACCTCGATGATAAAGCCAGCTGCCACAAGCCTGGCTACTTCTTCTCCAATGGCCTTGCGTCTCTCTTCATTAAACCGGCGGAGGAACTGTTTCACCGGTTTATACTTAGGATCCACATTAAGTGTGTGCTCAGCGAGTTCCCTCGGTACACCTGGCATGTCAGATGGCTTCCATGCAAAGATGTCCCAGTTCTCACGGATGAACTCGATGAGCGCGCCTTCCTATTTAGGATCCAGGTTGGCACTGACAGTGAACTGCTTGGACGAATCGCCTGGCACAAAGTCAACAAGCTTGGTTTCGGCTGCCGATTTGAATTTCAGATCCGATTCATGCTCCGTAGTAGGCTTCTTCAGAGGGGTCATATCTGCCGGATCAACATTGTCCTTATAGAATTTCAACTCCTCTGTGGCGCAGACCACCTCTGCATAAGCTGCATCTCCTTCCTCACATTCCAAAGCGACTCGGCGGCTTCCATGCACCGTTATTGTTCCTTTGTAACCCGGCATTTTGAGCTGTAAGTAGATATAACAAGGTCGTGCCATGAACTTAGCATAAGCCGGCCGTCCAAACAGGGCATGATATGGGCTCCGGATTTTTACCACTTCAAAGGTTAGCTTTTCAGACCGGGAATCATGCTCACCTCCAAAGGCCACATCCAAGGCTATCTTGCCAATAGGATAAGCAGATTTGCCTGGCACTACACCATGAAACATCGTATTGGACGGTCTGAGATCTTTATCTGTGAGACCCATGCGACGGAAAGTGTCATAATACAATATATTGATGCTGCTTCCTCCATCCATAAGCACCTTAGTAAATTTATAGCCCCCAACTTGGGGGTCTACCACCAAAGCCAGCTGACCCGGATTATCAACCCGGGGGGGATGGTCCTCTCTGCTCCATACGATAGGCTGCTCTGACCAACGCAAATACCGTGGCACAGCCGGTTCAACTGAATTTACTGCCCGTTTGTGAAGCTTCCGATCCCGCTTGTCCAAACTGGTTGTGAAAACATGATACTTGCCCGCCGCTCAACTGCTTTGGCTGGCTCGATAGCTTTGACTGCTTCTGCTGCTTCTTCTGCTACCTTGATTACTCGTTGTTGAAATTGCCTGGTTGTGCCCTCGAACCGAAGCTCCGTCCCGACCCGCCCATGAAAACCGGATCTGAACCGCCACCGATCCTGGTCATATCGGAAAGCATCGGAATTTTTGAACTCTTGCATAATAGAACAGTCTTTCCAAAGATGATTCGATGGGTTTTCTTTCGTCCCGTGTTTGGGACAAGGCTGATTCAACAAGTAATTCAAACGGCCTGCACCAGCATTTGGACCCCGATTCGCCTTGCCTCTACGCCGCGGGCCTCTGTCCTGCGCATTAGTGTTGGCTACGAAATCATCAGCCTTGCGCTTGCCCCCGTTTCCATGACCTGCCGGTTTGAAATGCTGCTGCTTGGAGTTGCCATTCTTCTTTCCCTTCCCTGCTTCGTCATCATCTGCTTCAGGATCCTTGGTACTGTCTGAATCGGCATATTTCACCAAAGCGGTCATGAGGGTTCCTGTATCGTTGCAGAACCGCTTCATACGTCCCAGCCTTCGTTTGAGAGGCTCAAACCGGCAGTTGCTTTCCAGCGTGATGATCGCCGAGTCAGCGTTGATCCGGTCAGAGGAGTGTAAAATCTCAGACACACGGCGTACCCAGCGGGTTGTTGACTCCCCTTCTTCCTGAACGCAAGCCGCCAGGTCCACTATAGACTTTGGCTGTTTACATGTATCTTTGAAATTCGGATAAACGGGCCCGTGAATCGCCCCATGAACTGATAGAATTGGGCGGCAAGCTTTTCAACCAAGTGCGGGCTGTGCCCTCCATCATCATGGTGAAATATTTTGCACATGCCGCTTCATCAACATCGAGCATCTCCATGCCCATCTCGTAACTCTCAACCCACGCCTCGGGGATAGATCTGCGGTGTAATTTGGCACCTTACGCGGGCCTTTAAAATCCTTAGGCGACACATTGCGTAAAGCGGGGATTAAACAGGCACTCCCAAAGCGGAGGTGACTCTGGTCCGTGAAGGAGGTAGGGCGAACCGGCGTCGTTGACCCGCATCACCTGTCTTTGCTAACTCGGCTTCCCTGCGTGCCCGGGCCCGATCCACCACCTCCTGAGCATTACGAGCGCTGCCTATCTGGTGATTGCCTCGGGCCGCTTCACGGTCCCGCGCGTTACTTGACAGGGCCGGTTCGTCCATGCGCCTGCTGTAACTCCGGCTTGGACGGGGCGTAGAGTGAATCCGATCGCGGCTGTATGAATATGCTTCCTGCTGGACTAGTGCAGTCCGGAGAAGCTCCTTAACCCGGCGTGTCTCAACTGCTTGTGGGGAATCTCCTTCGACTGGGATCGCCTCCAATCGTGTAGCAGCCGCAACAAGGTTGTCCATAGGGTTAGAGTAATGGCCCGGGGGCGTCTGTACCGGCGGAGGAATCACCGTATTCTGCTGTGGGGGCTCCATCAGGCGTGGCTGGACCGTCGCTCCCGCTCCTGGTGCTTCAATCCGGTTTACCTCCCTGTGCTGGGGCGGGTTACTAGGTCCGGTTCCGGGGGTCTGAAAGAGGTTTCTAGGGTCAAATCCGGACGGCAGGCGCGATCTGTATTTCCGCTTAAACACCTCCTGCGACGCGCTCTGGTCAAGCATGAGTCTGTAAGCTTGTGCATCTAAAGCGGCCCGCTCTGCGGCCATGCGCTCCTTCTCTGCCGCTAGATCCGCTTTGGCTTGCGTGATCTGCTCTCTCACCTTTGCAATCTCTGCGTTATGAGCCTCCTGATCTGCTGGGTTATCCTCCGCCATGAGCGCTGCTAGGCGATCAAACAGATCGACAAAACTTGAACCGGCGGTCGCCACCGGGCCTCCTGCCCCTGCTGCCGCTGCTGAACCGGAAAGCATTGCTGCTGCGGTTGAAGAAAGGTTTGCGCCTGCGTCATCGCCATGAATACACCGATCCGGTTCAGCTGGCCTGGGGGGTCCGGAATACTGTCACCATCGGAATAGCCCCTGATCATACCATCCTGCAGCTGGTACAATGACTCGGTCTCTCCTGCTGAAGATTCATCGCCGGAGTAAACGACGGTCTCGCTACCGTACTCTGAACCGGCATCATATTCCCCTCCATGGGTAGCTCCAACGAAGATGCTTAACAGCCGGTTTAGCCCGGCTGGTTCTTGTATGCGCTGAGCCGTCTCGACGAGGTCGGTGCGGATGTCCGCTCAGCCCTCCGATCTTGCCGATGAAGACGTGTATACCGCCGAAGGGACCCGTATCCATACTCGATTGAATCGCCTCGGGACCCCATCCAGCATTGTCGATGTAGATCCGCCACGACGACTCTTGGTCATCCGCCCACGACGTAGCCTTCGAGTCCTTTGAGCTTGCCCTCCAAGATCGCCAAACCATCGGCGATAGCCCCACGGTGGCGCCAAGCGTAAATGGGTTTGTCACGGCGGATGTCCTAGCATAAGGACTTAGTCGTGGAGCCATCGCTACGGGTTTACTTGCAGGGTTAAAACGGACACAAAGACACGAGGGTTTTATACTAGTTCGCCCCTTCGATGAAGGTAAAAGCCTACGTCTAGTTGTGATGGAACTGATGTAGTCTCGATGGCTAGGAGCAAACAAGCTTCGCCTAGGCTCGAGTTGTGGTTGTGTGTCTGAACCGCCGCCGGTCGCCCCTTATATACACGTGGCGACGCCTGCGGTTTGCGAGTCCCAACCAGTTCATATTCGTATCCCGGTCTCTCTCTTATTCCTAACTTACAATACAAGTTTATACATCAGGCCGGTTTACGGCTACAAGTTCTAAACCGACTACAGGCCTTGGGCCTTTCCATGACTACACCACTAGCAGGGCTAACCCGGCCCAACCTTGGCCGGTTTGTACCTAGTGGTAACATCCCCAACATAGGGGGTCCCGAACTGTGCGTCTAGGCGGATGGTAACAGGAGGCAAGGGGAACGATGTTTTTACCCAGGTTCGGGCCCTCTCGATGGAGGTAAAACCCTACTCCTGCTTGATTAATATTGATGATATGGGTAGTACAAGAGTGGATCTACCACGAGATCAAGGAGGCTAAACCCTAGAAGCTAGCCTATGGTATGATTGTTGTTGTGATTGTTATCCTACGGACTAAAACCCTCCGGTTTATATAGACACCGGAGAGGGCTAGGGTTACACAGAGTCGTTTACAATGGTAGGAGATCTAGATATCCGTATTGCCAAGCTTGCCTTCCACGCCAAGGAAAGTCCCATCCGGACACGGGACGAAGTCTTCAATCTTGTATCTTCATAGTCTTGAAGTCCGTCCGATGATGATAGTACGGCTATCGGGACACCCCCTAGTCCACGACTCCCTCACCCACCTTCCCCAGCACATCGCCACCCCAAGCCACCTCCCTTCCCTAACCCTACACCCGTACCTCAACCTACGCCGCAACCCATCGGATCCTGCTTCTCCGCTGACGCTGCTGCTCCCTTTTCCCCATCGCCGCCGCCACCTCTGCTCGCTACACCACAGCCACACGGCCATCCCCATCCAGATCCAACCGCCGCTGCACGTCAACGAGGCGGCGGGCAGGTGGGGCGCGCTGGCGTGACCCTCCGTGCACACGCACCAGGAGGCCCTCGAGGAGGCTCCGTCGGGGATCGTCTCCGGGCTTGACCTCAGCCGCCTCAACTCCTCTCGCTTTGGCGGCTTGCTCCGCAAGGTCGCTCCCGGGGCCCGCATCTTCGCCGACCTATACGCCCTCAGGGGCGCATCCCTGCCGGACCCGCTGGATGAGGAGAACAGGGCCAAGTGTCCGCACTCCATCGTGCTCGCCGGCGATGAGTTCCGGACCCAGGGGCGGACCGTGGAGCTGCCGTGTGGGCTCAAGCTGGTGCCATACATCACCATCCCCGCCAGGCCGTATGCCGTGCACCCCGAGCGAGACCCCAAGATCACCCAGCTCAGGGAGGTGGAGGAGCCGCTCATGGTCTCCCAGTTCATGGTGGAGCTGCAGGTAAGCTGGTGTGATACGTCTCCAACGTATCTACTTTTCCACACACTTTTGCCCTTGTTTTGGACTCTAACTTGCATGATTTGAATGAAACTAACCCGGACTGACGCTGTTTTCAGCAGAACTGCCATGATGTTGTTTTATGTGTAGAAAAGAAAAGTTCTCGGAATGTCCTGGAAATCCACGGAGGCACTTTTTGGAATTAATAAGAATTTTTGGCGCAAGAATTAATGCCAGGGGGCCCACAACCAGTCCACAAGACAGGGGGCGCCCCCCCCTAGGGTGCGGCCTCCTATCTCGTTGGCCCCCTAGACCTCCACTGACCTCAACTCCAACTCCATATATTCACGTTCGGGGAGAAAAAAATCAGAGAGAAAGTTTCATCGCGTTTTACGACATGGAGCCGCCGCCAAGCCCTAATCTCTCTCGGGAGGGCTCATCTGGAATCCGTTCGGGGCTCCAGAGAGGGGGATTCGTCGCTGTCATCATCATCAACCATCCTCCATCACCAATTTCATGATAGTCACTGCCGTGCGTGAGTAATTCCATCGTAGGCTTGCTGGACGGTGATGGGTTGGATGAGATTTACCATGTAATCAAGTTAGTTTTGTTAGGGTTTGATCCCTATTATCCACTATGTTCTGAGATTGATGATGCTATGACTTTGCTATGCTTAATGCTTGTCACTAGGGCCCGATTGCCATGATTTAAGATCTGAACTTATTATGTTTTCATGAATATATGTGTGTTCTTGATACTATCTTGCAAGTCTATAGTCACCTATCATGTGTAATGATCCGACAACACCGAAGTGACAATAATCAGGATACTTCTCAATGATGACCGTAGTTTGAGGAGTTCATGTATTCACTATGTGCTAATGCTTTGTTCCGGTTCTCTATTAAAAGGAGGACTTAATATCCCTTAGTTTCCGCTAGGACCCCGCTTCTCCGGGAGGGTAGGACAAAAGATGTCATGCAAGTTCTTTTCCATAAGCACGTATGACTATTTACGGAATACATGCCTACATTGCATTGATGAATTGGAGCTAGTTCTATATCACCCAATGTTGTAGCTATTGCATGAGGAATCGCATCCGGCGTAATTATCCATCACTGATCCATTGCCTACGAGCTTTTCATATATTGTTCTTCGCTTATTTACTTTTCCGTTGCTACTGTTACAACTACTACAAAAACCCAAAAACATTTATCTTTACTTTTGCTACCGTTACTATTATTATCATACCACTTTTGCTACTAAACACATTGCTACAGATACTAAGTTATCCAGGTGTGGTTGAATTGAAAATTCAACTGCTAATACTCAAGAATATTCTTTGGCTCCCCTTGTGTCAAATCAATAAATTTGGGTTGAAAACTCTACCCTCGAAAGCTGTTGCGATCCCCTATACTTGTGGGTTATCTAATTTCTGGCGCCGTTGCCGGGGAGCATAGCTCTATTCTCTGAGTCACTTGGGATTTATATCTGTTGATCACTATGAAGAACTTGAAAGACGCTAAGACCAAGATTTTGCCCTCAACTACGAGGGGAGGTAAGGAACTGCCATCTAGCTCTGCGCTAGATTCTCCTTCCGTTATTAGTAAGCTTGTGACACCTAAACCTGCTACTGCTATGAATTCTGATATGTCGCATGTTATTGATGATGCCACTTCTGCTATGCATGATGAAACTACTTCTGTGCGTGATACTACTTTGCCATGAGGTGAATTTCTAGATGAACAACTTGCTAGAGTTAGGGGGAATGAAAATATTGATGATAGAGATGATGAAGGTTCCCCCAATGATTATGTATTACCTGTTGTTCCTAAGGGTTATGTTATGAATGAAGCAACTGCTATGGAAATTCTTGCTTGCAATGATAGAAATGATCTTAAAAAATTAATAGCTAAATGGAAGCAGCAGTCTCTTAATGCTAGAATGAAACCCGATCCTGCTTTTGCTACTTCACCTATCTGTGTTACTGATAAGGATTATGAATTCTCTTTTGATCCTGATATTATTACGTTAGTTGAATCTGATCCTTTTTATGGCCTTGAATCTGAAACTGTTGTGGCACATCTTACCAAGTTGAATAATATAGCCACCCTGTTTACTAATGATGAGAAGTGTCGCTATTATATATCCTTAAGATATTTCCGTTCTCATTAAAGGGTGATGCTAAGACTTGGTATAATTCTCTTGCTCCTGATTGTGTGCGTAGTCCCCAGGATAGGATTTATTACTTCTCTGCTAAATATTTCCCTGCTCATAAGAAACAAGATGCCTTGCGGGGAATATATAATTTTGTGTAAATCAAAGAAGAGAGTCTCCCACAAGCTTGGGGGAGTCTTCTCCGGTTACTTAATGCTTTGCCTGATCATCCTCTTAAGAAAAATGAAATACTTGATATCTTTTATAATGGACTAACCGATGCTTCCAAGGACTACTTGAATAGTTGTGCTGGTTGTGTTTTCAGGGAAAGAACAGTCGACGAAGCTGAAATATTATTCAATAATATGTTGACTAATGAAAACAACTGGACTCTTCGCGAGCCAGTCCTGAAGTGATTCCTGAACCAATTGAGCCAACTCCTGAGCCTATTCCTAAACCCACTCCGAAGAAGAGAGGTGTTTTATTTCTTAGTCCTGAAGATATGCAAGAGGCAAAGAAATCAATGAAAGAAAAAGGTATTAAAGCTGAAGATGTTAAGAATTTACCTCCTATTGAAGAAATACATGGTCTTATAATATACCGCCTGAAGAACTACATTGTCTTGATAACCCGACACAGGTAGTAAAGGTAAATTCTCTCTATAGATATGATAAAGTTGAAATACCCTCTACTAAATTTCATAGCCCATGCTTAGATGAATTTGACAACTTTATGGCTAGATAAGAAAGTTTTAATGCTTATGTTGGTAGAGAGTTAAAGAATAATGCTTTCGAGATAGAATGCGTAGGTGATAATCTGGCTAGAGTTAAAGATGAACTTCACCATGTTAGCAAATATGCTTCTATGGTTGCTACTCAAGCTGAGCAAGTACTCAAAGCTCAAAATGATTTGCTTGATGAATTGAATAATAAAAATGACTTTGCTGTTAGAGTGGCTACTAGAACTGTGAGAATGACTCAGGAACCTTTGTATCCTGAAGGCCACCCTAAGAGAATCGAGCAAGATTCTCAAAGAAATAATTTAGAGGCACCTAGATCTTCTAAAAAGAAGAAGAAGAAAAACGATAGAACTTTGCGTGCTTCTAGTGAACCTACTGTAGGCACACCTGAGAATCCCAATGATATTTCTATCTCTGATGCTGAAACACAATCAGGTGATGAACATGAACCTAGTGATAATATTAATAATGATGTTCATGTTCATGCTCAACCTAGCAAAAACAATGATGTAGAGATTGAATCTGCTGTTGATCTTGAAAACCCACAATCAAAGAATCAACGTTATGATAAGAGAGATTTTGTTGCTTGGAAGCACAGTAGAGAAAGAGAACCATGGGTTCAGAAACCCATGCCCTTGCCTCCTAAACCATCCAAGTCAAAGGATGATGAGGATTTTGAGCGCTTCACTGAAATGATTAGACCTATTTTCTTACGTATGCGCTTACACTACTAGGGAAAAGGCTAGCAGCAGCGCGGGTTTTAGATGAATAAGTAGCGCGGGTACCCGCGCTACTAATAAGGCGCTACAGCTAACTCATAGCAGTAGCGCATGCGCACCAGCGCTACTGCTACACTAGTGTAGCAGCAGCGCGGTTAGAGGAAGCTCGCTACCGCTAGTAGCGCTAGCGCTCTTTGGCTGGAAGCGCTACTGCTATTGAGGCGCTGCTGCTAACTTTTATACACTCGCTACTGCTAATTTAAGTAGTTTTTTTTGGCATATTTGTTTTGTATTTGAATAACTTTGTAGAAAAATCTTTAGCACATAAAAATGTCATCATGACACACATACAAATGCCTGCGAGACCACAAATGTAATCATAGCATGTACATACAAATAGTCTCATCATAATCATCATCCAACACAAAGTGATATCTTTTCATCATCTCGAAAATAGCAATACATGCAAGTCTTGAATACTTGCAACTACAACAACGTCATCCATCTAAACAAAGGTATACGCAAGAAGTGCTATCACTATGAGTGAGAGCGGAACTATGCAGTACATGAGGTGGTGGTTATGAGTCCTCTCTCGCGCTAGCGTGAACCTCAAGTAACTAGCTTCTCCTTCTTGTGCCTTTTGAAGTTTTATGGCTGGCGCCTGTGAACCCATTCACTTGCGCCGACACTCATGCCACTCGTTGTACACCCCCAGAACCTTCCCTTTGTAAACGACATAGCATTTCCATCTCGCCATCAAGAAACTAGGTACCTGTTAGAGATGCATGTTCATGAAGAGGATGTACAATCATATATATGCAACAAAATATACTAGAGCAACACCAAAAAAGAAAGGGTTAGCAACTAGATGCAACATATACAGTACACAAATTAATTAACTAGAGGTACGCAGGTCATCGTACGCAAACTAACAAAGTAGCGTTACGCAAGTTCGGCAGGGACCATGGACATCACAAAGTTTCATTGCTACAAAAAGTATACAAGTTCAACCGACACATATCATCATCATCGACATCATAAATCACTAGAAGTTCCATCCTTCCATATCATCAAGGACGAACCCTAGCTTCTTGAACGGCGTGAGGTCTAGACGTTGCATGCCTATGCGAGTTTGGACGTCAGCTCGTGATATAGGGCCGTGGTGGAACATCCCCTTCTCATCGATGACTTCTTTCATGATGATCATCGCAATGTCACTTTGGAGGCGAAAGAAGCCATCTCTAAGTTTATAATTCGCTTCTCCATGAGATTCTAGCCACTTGTGGATATGATCATCATTTCTGCTATTAATGCGAAGCTTTTGGTGATCCGTGTTGAACTGAATCATGAGATGGACGATGTAGAATCCATCCTTCTTGCTTGGTTTTGGGACATGGATGCAGGAGAAGTTAGTTTTATGCACGAAACCCATCTTCTTGTTCCTTTGTTTCTTGATATGCACGTGGCCACCTCTAAAGCTGAAGCCTTGGAGAGCATCATTTAGAATATTCATTATGTGGGTGTAGTCCTCTTTCTCGTAGTCTCTGGAAGGGTCAAAATACACGGCGTGGGAGACTTGCGCGTAAAGAACGATAAGGACGGCGCGCCCGTTGCTGCGGGGAAAAGACACCTCAAATTATTCCCCATTTGAGAGAGAAGGAATGATTGAAATGTACGAAAGGGTTGTCCAGAACTGACTTACTTTGGATGATAAGGCACGAGGACAATTTCTCGGTCCTTATTCTGTACCATGAAGTTTTGGAGGTACTCCCTAGCAGTTTCACGCTCAAAGTCGCCGAGACTCAAGAAAGACTCGTGCATGTAGTACGGATCCGCCACACGATTTCGAGACTTCTTCACTCTTCATGACGGAGCTCATATGTAGCGCAAAAGGAGGACGATAGTAAAATCAAGCCGCCTTGTTAGAAACATCTCAAAGATATGGTCAAACCGCAGGAAGAACACCTCCGCGGGCCGTGTGTCGACGTAGCACTTACCCTCAGGCACACGAGCCGCGTATGTCCGATATCCCGGATCCTTTGAGGCTAGTAGGCTTTTCTCGGTCGGCAAAGACATGGTCGTGCAGTCTCCTGAGATCCCGATAGTGCCCCAGTGGTTTCGGCGGTAGCATCGGCTCGCCCGTGAGATGAAACATGACCGCACCTTTCACGGGTACACGCTCTTCGGAATGCATCGTCTGGCTGCTGTGTGCTCGCTTGTTTGGTGGCGATTACCTTCCCGATCTTTTCCGCTCCTTTTTCTTGGGCACACCTTCCGACCCTTCCTTAACCCCTGCCCAAGTGTTCCCGGCTAAGTACTATACGACCCTCGCGCTGGCTAGTTGAGCCTGTGTTGAGGCGGCATCTTGAGCTTGTCTGTGAGGATTTCATGAAGAGAGACTTTTGCAAATCCATGGTACGACCCTGCCCGGGCATATCATCCATATCCTCATTAGCAAGCTGATAGCCCGATTCGTCATATGGTTGACTCATCATATCTATGTCACAGTCATACGTGTTTATATTGAGGTAATCCATAGGGTAGACCTCCGTCTCATCATCCATTCTCTGTTCTACAGGAGAAATTACATCAACCAGTACTATTGCACCCCCTTCATCATGTCGTCCGCCGCTCTCACCTGGCACTACAGGAGCTGGTAATTGCGTAGGCGGGGTGGTGGTCTCCGCACATGCTTGTTGATGTGTGGTAGTTATTGGTGTGCTCTTGGCCGGCTCTAGAAGAATAAGATTCTTCGGCCATAGCAGCACCCAACCCTTGCAGCTTCCAATCCGCGGCGGGGTCTCGTCGTCCGCTCCCACATGCTGTACTGGAGGAGGCAAATCCTCGTGCCCCGATTTCACACTGGTCAAGCTAACCTCAAGTGCCCAGTGAGATCGGCTGGTTGTGGAATGTGCGTTGAGAGGGGTCCATTATCATCCCCTTTCCCACGTCCACCTTCTGGCCTTTGATCAAGTAGAGTATGGTGCACGGGGTTTCTTTCGCCTGCAAACACATATGTCTGGGGCGTAAAACAACCGAAAGGCAACAAAAATGGAATATTATCTATATATATATTGGTGCAAAATGTAATTACCGTGACGGCGTCGAGCTCAGCCAAAGAAGAAGGCCCACCTAGCGCCTCTGAGACTGAGGACGGGCTGCTATGAGCGGGAGCGGCTACGAGAGGAGGCCCAGTTGCTTGAGCAAGTGAAGGTGCGATGGTGTTGTTGTTCATGGAGTTGCTCGCGACGAAACTGGGCATCGGGAAATCATGTACTGTCTTGTCTGGATTTTCCTTCGCCCAGTTGATGATAACTAGAACCAAGTTAGTAGCGAAATCATTTACAGAGGCGATTCAGCTGCATTGACCGCTCTGTAGCAACTCATATTTGTCCTCGGCTGCTTTTTCGCGTCCTCGGCTGCTTTGTTCTCGACCGCAAGCTTCACCTTTGCGTCGATGTCCGCTGACTAAACTTCTTTTTCGCTTCTTGGCCTCCGGACGTCGTTGTAAAACACCTTCCACGTGGCGCCGTCTCGAGCGCCGTGCACACGACCATATTGCGACCGCTGGTCCAACGGGAGTCCCTTAAGTTCGTTCAAGGCCCGGTTGAGAGGGGTGTCCCACTTGGGCCTGATCGGAGAAGTAGGGCTTTCGGCTGCAAGCCGGTGTTTCTTCTCCAGTAGTCTAATCAATTTCCTCGTGATCTTGTCCATGTAAAAAACCTTTTTCTCCTTGTCCCACTTGTAGCGGGCCCTGATGAAGTCATGCTCCAAGGGGTTGGTGAACTTCGCGAAGGGGTCTGGGAGACCTGCGGCTTCACGTTCCGCGTCCTCCTTATCCCATATGGGCCTTTTACCGAGGTAGGCATGGCTTCTGAGGTGATGCTTCCCCATGTTCCTTTGCTGAAGGCTTTTGAATTTCACAGCCTTAGCCTTGGCTGCCTCGGTAGCACAAGTGTCCTTGAACTTTTCGAACTCCTCTTCCGTAAGTGTCGGATTTTCCTCCAGAATCTTGGACAGGGGTTCATCAGCCTCAATAGCTCGTTTCACCCTCCCTTTCCAGGAGGCCAAATCATTGCTGAACATGCCCATGGCGTGATTGTTAATCTTTTTCATCTTCGGATCATCCCACGGTTGTTCTATGTTATCATCCCGTCGGGAACTTGAATCTCTTGTGCAACTTCATTAGAGCAACCGCGTCAAATGTTCTTTACTCCTTAAGTCATCGCTGCGTTGATGCTCGCGCATTCCGTAGGATGCATCCTACTTGGTTCCCATAGCACTTGCGAGGTTCTTCCGCTCTAACGGCTCAAACTTGCCAGGTGCCATCTTTGTGATCACAAGTCGTCCAATCCCTAGTTTGTTAGGTTTTCGTATCCTCTGCTTCTTATGCTTCCTCTTTTTCGGTAGCGGCATCGGGCGGTACCTTCCCGCCGATCTCGGTGCCGCCATCGGTGCCGCGCGCCGTCGGTGTTGATGTCGGCGTCGGTACCATCATCGAGGCCGACCTGCAAACCTTGCTTAGCGATCAAATAGTCGAGGTACTCTTGTTCACCCTCATAATCCATCTCGCTCGCATCTTGGTCAAGTCCCGGTTTCTTCGTTGTTCGACATGTTCCCTATGATTAAGTGGCCTCATTTATTTCTAAAAGTATGAATAAATGAGAAATGACATAAAAAGAAATCTATGTGCCAGCACTCGATATGCCAACTATGTAGCACAAATCATGCCTTTATTCACAGGAAATTTCGGCATGACCTTTGCTAAAAATGGACATATCGAGCGCCTGAAATTCACCGAAGCGGAAATGAATCAACCTTCTGGCGTAACATAGGGCACTCGGATCATTTTCCAAACATGACATGTCCAAAACATGACATATGCACATATCACATGTCCAGTTCAAATTTGCATATAAATTCAGCTAATTTTGAAACCTAGCTAAATTCATAACTAAATAGATAACCTAATTAATTAACATAACATAAGAACCCTAGCAGAGAGGGGGGGATTTACAGAGAGTGCAGGGGCGAGGAGGCAGGCCCGACGACGGCCGGCAGGGGAGAGGAGGGAGGCGAGGGCCGACGGGTCGGCGGAGAGCGCCGGCGCCGGAGTCGGGGCGAGCGGCGGGTCGGGCGAGCGGCGGGTTGGGGGCTAAGCGCGGCGCCGGGTCGGGTCGAGGGTCGACGGGCGAAGCGCCAGGCTAGTGCCGAGCCGGCAGAGTCGGGGCGAGCGCCGGGGCAGGTCAAGATGGGCGGTCGACGGGGAGAGAGAGTAGGGATTTGGGGAAATGGCGGGATGAAGCAGGCGAGTGAGAATTTTGGGCTAAGTGGGCGTAGCAGATGGCGCGTTATGTCAAAACGCAGCTGCTACTAACATCGATAGCTGCAGCAGTTTAGGAGAAATGCGCTACTACCAAATTCTGTAGCTGCATGGTTTATGCAAAACGCTGCTACTAAGCGTCGCTCTTGCCAGTTTTCCATTTTCTTTTCCTTTATTTTATCCCACTTTTATTTCGAGGCAGTGAGCGAAGGAGGCGATATATATTGCATCATTTGACGGTTAAATATGTATGCAAAATAGGAACATATATATTACACATCATTGGACCCATGCATAATAATGGCTAAGTGTGTATACAAAATAGGAACATATATATATATATATATTACACATCATTGGACCCATAACATACGTTTCCTCAGTGCTGACATTTTCGTTTTTGAGTCAGCTTCTTTCCCTTGTTCGTCGAAGAATAATTGAGCCCCTCATTGTGACTTTGCCTTTTCCATGGAGTACGATTTTTCTTAGGTAATGTAGTATTGATTATTCTTTTGACGTATACTTCATCATCATCGTCATCTTCCCTCATTGGTTGTCGTACTGATCATAGTCTTCCTCGTTAGCGACTCCATCAATTCCAATGATGTTCCTTTTTCCTCTCCTCACGACAACACGGCTGGGATTGCGCGGGTCAGTTATGAAGAAGCATTGTGTCACGTGCTTAGCGTGTACCCATGGCTCATTTTTTGCGATAGCGTTCATGGTAGCGCTCTTGGCATCGGGTATAGTCATGGTAGTGAACATCCGTATTTCTCTTTCGACATTCTTAGCCCATCTGACACGGAACATCGTCGTGTTGTGCAGTCCAGAGTAGTCAAGCTCCCAGATCTCCTCGATCCTTCCATAAAATCGTTCAGTTGTGCCGTTGTCGCTGCCGGTCATGCATTCCATCGTCACCCCTGAGTTCTAATCATCACTGTCCATATCTTTTGCCTCCGTGTGGAACGTGTATCCGTTGATATCATATGCCTGATAGGTTACGAGGTTGGGCGAGGGGCCATGTGCTAAGGCGTATATGAGCAATCCGTCCTTAGAGCCCTCCTCTGGGGGATTAGCAATAATATCCTCTTTGAACCAATGCAGGAAAGTGGAGTTGTGCTCTCTAGTAACTTCGGCGTCCGTCCTGCATACCCCCCGGTCATGATACTTCTTTGTGATAATTTCTTTGGGCAGTGCCACGAATGGATCTACCTCGTCTAGGTGTTGTAGCACTACCAAGTTTGCTCTGTCAAAGTCGCTGCATCGATCTGAGTATGCCATGTGCAGTTCCCTGCGACCGTTGGAGTGACCATCTCCTTCGAGCCTCCCATCGTTCTTGTTAACGGGCAAACCAACACTAACACCAGGCGGCTGGTCTGCGCCATATAGAAAATTCTCACAGAAAGAGATGCACTCTTGTGCCAAATAGCCCTGGACGATGCTTCCATCCGGACGAGACATGTTACGAACGAATCCTTTGATGATCCCATTCATCCTCTCAAAAGGCATCTTGTTGGGCAGGAATGACGGCCCCAGGTCTATTATGTCGTCCACAATATGGACACACAGATGCACCATCACGTCGAAGAATGCGGGCGGGAAGTACATCTCAAGCTCATTCAGTATCACAACAATCTCTTCCTGTAGCCTTTGGAGCTGCTTCACACTGATCGACTTTCGAGAGATGACGTCGAAAAAGTTGCAGAGACCAATAAGCGTGTCACGGACGTGCTTGTCCATTATCCCTCTAAGGGCAACAGGTAGTATCTGCGTCATCATCAAATGACAGTCATGAGACTTCATCTCCCTGAACCTTTTCTTGTCCGTGTCTAGATATTTGCTTATCTTGCCACAGTAACCGGAACTAACTTTCACTCCGCTAAGGCACTTAAAGAATTGATTGATCTCAGCCTGACTTAAGGTGAAGCAAGAAGGGGGGCAATAATCCTCTTTCTTTATTTTCTTGCCCTTCTTCTCCCGTGCCTCTGTCTCCGTCTCTGTCTCGTCTAACATTTTACGGGGCAGCATGTGTAGATCTTCCCTGATTTTCAAATCTTGCAAGTCTTTTCTTGCCTTCGGCCCATCCTTGGTCTTATCCGGCATGTTCATCAGTGTTGCGAGCAAGCTCTCAAGGACATTCTTACAGATATGCATTTGATCAAGGCAATGAGGTGTATCGAGTTTGTGCTACTACTCCAAGTCCCAGAACACACACCTCGTCTTCCATACCTTCAGCAGCGGCTTCGGCACCTTTCTCATCGTCTTTCCCGGCGCGGGGCACTCCTGCCAGTTTTTCAACAACTCATCGATTTCGGCACCGCTCCACTTACGTGGAGGTCCTCGATGCTCAGCGTGACCATTGAATAGATCTCCACGGTTTCTCCACGGGTTGTCCTGTTCAAGCCATCTTCGATGCCCCATGTACACGATTTTCCCAGACCCGCCATCTTTCCTTGACGTTAGCTGCTGAGACGTTGTATCATCCATGCACCGCGTGCATCCGCAATATCCATGGCACACCGGCCCGCCACATATCCGTAATCGAGATAGTCCTGCCTTTATCGTGATCAGCGCGGCTCTCATGTTGAAATACTCACCTTTGCTGGCGTCCCATGCCTTGGCCGGTGTTTTCCATAACGTGTCTAACTCCTCTTGAAGTAGCCCCAGATAAAAATTAATATTATTTCCTGGTTGTTTCGGCCCTTGAATAAGCATGCTCATGTGAATGTACTTCGATTTCATGCACAACCAGGGGGGAGGTTGTACATCCATGCAAACACGGGCCATGTGCTATGGTTGGTGTTCTGGTTGCCAAACGGATTCATGCTATCGGTACACGCGCCGAGCACGATGTTCCTTGCATCACATTCAAAATACCGATAGAAGCTGTTCAACACTCTCCACTGGCTTCCATCCTTCACGTGTCTCAGCTTTGGATCATCTCCATCATCGGGCTTCTTCCTCTCTGCGTGCCAGCACATTAGCTTTGCTTCCTTGGGATCTACAAAATACCTCTGGAGACGGGGAGTGATCGGTAAGTACCATACAACTTTCTGGGGACATTTCTTCCCGGCCTTCTTGTAAAGCATTGCACACCGGACAGCTTGTTTTTTCCGCGTGCTCCTTCCGATAAACTATGCAATTGTTGATGCATTCATGGTATCTAACATGTGGCGGATCAAGAGGGCACACGATCTTCTTGGCCTCATCAACACTAGTAGGACATAGATTACCCGCGGGAAGAACATCCTTTAGGTACTTGAGATGCTCATCGAGGCTAGTGTCGGTCCATTTGTTTTTATCCTTCGTCTTCAGGAGTTGGAGCGTGAAACTCAAGCGGGTCACCTCAGGATTGCAACCATCATACAATGGAGTGTTCGAGTCTACCACTAGTTGCTCCAGCTTAGCCTCCTCTCTAGAAGAAGCTCTCTCAGTACTCGTCTCCTTACGAAGCAATGCTTGAACATGAGGGTCCCGCACAATTGAACTTAGTACCGATGAACTCTGCTACGTGGAGTCCATGTCGTTCTCTCCGCCGCCATGTCCGGCCCCTTCTCCTCCGCCATGTCTGGCCTATTCTCCGCCGCCATGTCCGGCCTCTTCCCCGCTGCCATTATCGATCATCTCTTCGTCTTGCCCCGTGTCATCATTGCCTGCCCCGTCGGCATCCTCAACATCGTCATCCTCATCTTCAATTATCCACCGAGTATAGCCATCCATGAAACTAGTCATGAGCAGGTGCGCTTAGACACGACAATCGTCATGGGGGTCGAGCCAAACTATTCCTTTGCATTTTCGACACGGACATAAAACCTCTATCCGGTTATTTTCTTTCATGTCCTGCACCGCCGACCGCAACCACCTGTCCACCATCGTTCCACTGACCATCGTCAACTCTGCATGGTAATAATAAAAAATTGATTATAAAAATGCATGCATGCATCAAAGTCATAAAAAAAATTGGCATGACCTTCCCTAAAAATAGGACATATATGAATCTAGAGTTTGCCTGGAATTCGCCGAAACGGAAATAAATTGACATTTCGGCAAAACATAGGCAACTCAAAAGCACAATTTGGCGGCGTCAACTCATGCCACACACACAATTTCCACAAACATATCACACACACATAAACACATTTCCATTTTGCAAAAGCATGAAATTTTCATCACCTCTATCTCGATCGAGATCGAGCACACGGTGGAGATGATGTTGTAGGGAGATCAAAAGTGCACAAAGCTCTTCTTGACAAAAATAGATCTAGTTAGGGGGAAAATAGGTCACTTAACAAAATCCTACATCTACCTAGCTACCTAATTTGGGAGGAGACAACTTCAACTAGTGGAGGGGGAAGGAAAAATAGAAAGGAGATGCATTAATGGAGGTGGTGTAGTTATGTAGGAGTAATGAATAGAGAGAAAGGTGGATAGAAGAGAGAGAGTAATGGGGGAGAAGTATTGAGGAGAAGAAGAAGAGTGAGAGTGGGAGCATGTGGTGGAGGTAGGGGGAAGGGAAGAGAGGAGGGGAGGTAGGGGAAGGGAAAAGAGGAGGGGAGGGAGGGACGGGTGGGGAAAGGTGTTGGGTTGGTGCGGGTTAGCGATGCTGCTGGGACCTAAACGCTGCTGCTAAGGATTTAGCAGCAGCACGCTTTGGGATCTGGCGCTCGCTAATCGGGACAAAAATTGTGGCAATTTGAAATTTCCCAAAGAGCGATCTCGGAAAAAGCTACTACTACATACTTAGCGATGGCGCGGTTCTTGCGACCGCCATCTTGCTACTTAGAGTTAGGTGAACACCGCCGGTCGATATTTGTAGCAGCGCATTTTAGGCCGAGCGCGCTACTGCTAAATCCTTATCAGCAGCGAGTTTACATAACACGCGCTACTACAAGTTAGCAGCAGCGCCCCATTTTGAACCGCGCTGTTGCTAAGATTCTGTGTATAGGCTTTTCCCTAGTAGTGTTAACTGATATGCTTAAAGTAAATCCTTATGCTAAGTATATGAAGGATATCATCACAAATAAAAGAAAGATACCGGAAGCTGAAATTTCCACCATGCTTGCTAATTACACTTTTAAAGGTGGAATATCAAAGAAACTTGGAGATTCTGGTGTACCAACTATACCATGCTCTATTAAAAGAAATTATGTTAGAACTGCTTTATGTGATCTTGGAACCGGTGTTAGTGTTATGCCTCTCTCTTTATGTCATAGACTTGAATTGAATAAGTTGACACCTACCGAAATATCTTTGCAAATGGCTGATAAATCAACTGCTATACCTGTCGGTATTTGTGAGGATGTGCCTGTTGTGGTTGCAAATGTCACTATTTTAACGGACTTTTTTATTCTTGATATTCCTGAGGATGATAGTATGTCTATTATCCTTGGTAGACCTTTTCTTAATACTGCAGGGGCTGTTATTGATTGCAACAAAGGCAATGTCACTTTTCATGTTAATGGTAATGAGCATACGGTACACTTTCCGAGGAAACAATCTCAAGTTCATAGCATCAATTCCATTGAAAAAGTTCCAACAATCATTTTTGGAGGTTTTAAATTTCCTCTTCCTACTGTCAAGAAAAAGTATGATATTCTTATTGTTGGGGATTTTCATATCCCCGTTGAGGTAACTTAGTGTTATTCGAAATTTCTCCGGTTCCATGTTATTCGGAATGAGTTTGTTAACAAGACTTGATCAACCTTGTTAGTGGATTCATTTTGATGATCACGAGATGGATGAAACTAGAAGGCACAACCTTCTGTACCCTCTTTTTACTTTTTGTTTTTAGAATAAATAAAGAAAAAATAGTATTATCCGTCTGTTTTCTGAATTATCCGTGCATTAAAAAATAGTCCGAAAATAAAAGTGCTCCAAATGCCCTGCAAATTTAGTACGATTTTTTCTAGAATATTTGAGGATTTTAGGCACTGAAAACACTGCAGGAGGGGCAAGCACAAGGCCACGAGAGAGGAGGGCACGCCGACCCCCTGTAGAGTGCACCCCCTGTCTCGTGGGCCCCTGGTGGCTCCCCTCCACTTATGCCAGCACCCACACACTTCATCTTCTACCCAAAAAAAATCCCCATCCAGCTCAAGCATGAGTTATAGCTCGTTTTGCTGCGATTTTCGATCTCTTAGCTCAAAGCTCCATTCACAAAACTGCTTTGGGAGATTGTTGCTTGGTATGTGACTCCTCCATTGGTCCAATTAGTTTTTGTTCTAGTGCTTTATTCATTGCAAATTTTTGCTGCATAGGTGACCATGTTCTTGAGCTTGCATGTTCTTGAAAGAAGCAGGAATTCATGAAGACTTTTATGCTTTAATCGAGACTGCAGGCCTCACTGGTTTCATGAACGACCGAATCGATCAGTATCTCTTACTCACCAATACTTTCGTGCACAACTTTTATTATTATCCTAAGAAATAACCGCCTGCTATGTCATTTCATTTATATGATGAATTCAAAGAAATGTCTTTACGTCATTTTTGCATGGTATATAGGATACCTTATGAGGGAGAATTAGAGGAACCCCATCGTGAAGATGTGGGTCTTCGTTAAAACTATTGCTGTGGAAGAGCCAAAGAAGGGCTTTGAGGAAAAAGTCTCTAGCATACACTTTCCTGTTTTACGCTACTTTGCCATATTTGCTAGTAGATGCTTGATAGGTCGTGGGAATAGTGGAAATTTGAGCGTTCCAGATATTATTATTCTTCAACATGCTTTGCTAGGAGACAATACGTTTAGTATGGGTGTCGTCGTTGCTAAAAGGCTAGCCCTGAATCGTACAAAAGGCCCCATATTTGGAGGTATCTATGCTGCACGTCTTGCTAAACATTTTCAGATACCCATTAGGCACCATGAGGAGGATGAGATAAAATTGCATCCACACATTTTAGATTACAAGAGCTTGGTAGCACATAAGTTTATTATTGACAATGAATAGAAGATGCTCTTGTATAAACTTAGATTTAATAAGAAAAACATTAAGGTTATTATCTTGCCTGCACCTCTGTTATTTGATTTGCTTGCAGAAAATAGTCTTGTCATGCCAGAAGCGGTGAACAATCATCGAGCTCAAGCTTTTACTCCAGAACCTGAACCTGAGCCGGAACCTGAGCTGGACCCTTCGTGCATCATCTGTCAAGTGGGATCCGGAGATGACCAGCCAGTGTTATCCTAATTATACCTCCCACTACACCGGGGAGAATAGCGGCGGTCCTTGGTATTAAACCAACTTAGGCCAAAAGCCTAAGCTTGGGGGAGTACGTATTTCTCACCGACTTTACATTTATGTTCACACACTAGTCGTCGGTGCTCATACTCTTTCATTGTATTATCCATGCTAGTTTAAATTTGTTTTTCTAGCTTTCTTCTTATGTGTTTGATAAACTTTAAAAAAAAACAAAAAAAACTAGTTAGTTTAATTTCCATGTTTGTAGTAGAATTAAAATTAAAACCCAAAAAGATTTCTAGTTCTTCTTCTTACTTGTTGGGAGCTTTCCCGTGTAAATAGTTTTATTTTCTTTTCTTTCTTTTGGGTGTCGAGAAGACCATATTGAAAATGCTTAGTGACTCTTATATGCATGATTGTTTATTTAATTTAGAGCCCATATTACTTGTCTTCTCTCTTGAGTTGAATGCTTGCAGATTCCAGCTGAGTCCAATGCACGTACACTCTTATTATTATACACATCGTTCGGTCGTGCAAGTGAAAGGCAATAATGACGATATATGATGGACTTATTGGGATGAGAAAAGATGGTATGAACTCGACCTCTCTTGTTTTTGTAAATATGATGATTCATCATTCCTGGGTCAGCTATTATGAAGTAAACATATTTGCAATGACATTTAGAGATTATAGTTGCTTGTGCCATGCTTGATTAGCTATGAGTTATAATGGTTTACCTTGTGTGCCAACATGCTATTAGAATGATTATGATGTGGTATGATGGGATGGTATCCTCCTTTGAATGAACTGAGTGACTCGACTTGGCACATGTTCACGCATGTAGTTGAAACAAATCAACATAGCCTTCATGATATTTATGTTCATGGTGGATTATATCCTACTCATGCTTGTGTTCGGTGTGAATTAATTTTAATGCATGTTTATGACTGTTGTCGCTCTCTCAATTGGTTGCTTCCTAGTCTTTTGCTAGCCTTCACTTGTACTAAGCGGGAATACTGCGTGTGCATCCCAACTCCTTAAACCCCAAAGTTGTTCCATATGTGTCCACTATACCTTCCTATATGCGGTATTTACCTGCTGTTCCAAGTAAATTTGTATGTGCCAAACTCCAAACCTTCAAATGAAATTCTGGTTTGTATGCTCGAGCAGCTCATGTTTCAACTAGGGCTGCCTATATCTTCCATGCTAGGTGGGTTATTCTCAAGAGGAGTGGACTCCGCTCCTCATTCACGAGAAAGGGTCGGTAACCGGGATGCCCAGTCCCATGATCCGAAAAGATCAAAGCAAATCAAAATAATTAAGCAAAACTCCCCCAGGGCTGTTGTATGTTGGAGGCACTCGTTGTTTCGAGCAAGCCATGGATTGATGCTTGTTGGTGGTTGGGGGAGTATAAACCTTTACCATTCTGTTTGGGAACTGCCTATAATGCATGTAGTATGGAAGATACAGCCATCTCATAGTTGTTGCATTGGCAGTGAAAGTATGCCGCTCAAAATGTTATTCAATCTCTATTTTAAAATCGAGCTCTGGCACCTCTACAAATCCCTGCTTCCCTCTGCGAAGGGCCTATGTATTTACTTTTAGGTTGAGTCATCATCCCTTCTTATTAAAAAGCACCCGCTGGAGAGCACACTGTCATTTGCATTCAATATTATTGGTTTATATTGGGTATGACTTGACTGGATATCTTTTACCATGAATTACAATGTTTAGTCAGTCCTTGATCTTTAAAGGTGCTCTGCATTTATGTTTTGCGGTCTCAGAAAGGGCTAGTGAGATACCATTTTGTTATATCATGTTATGATTATTTTGAGAAAGTGTTGTCATCCGAGTTTTATTATTATGGCTCGCTAGCTGATTATGCTATTGATATGAGTAATTGTGAGACCTATGTGTTATTGTGAGAATGGTTAGTTCATAATATTTGCTGAAACTTGAATGCTGGCTTTTCATGTTTATAGCAACAAGAGCAACCAGGGTTTGTAAAAGTTTTTCTTTCTCACTTTCAGTATATCAACTGAATTACTTGAGCACAATCAAAGGTTTAAGCTTGGGGGAGTTGATACGTCTCCAACGTATCTACTTTTCCAAACACTTTTGCCCTTGTTTCGGACTCTAACTTGCATGATTTGAATGAAACTAACCCGGACTGACGCTGTTTTCAGCAGAACTGCCATGATGTTGTTTTATGTGTAGAAAAGAAAAGTTCTCGGAATGTCCTGAAATCCACGGAGGCACTTTTTGGAATTAATAAGAATTTTTGGCGAAAGAATTAATGCCAGGAGGCCCACAACCTGTCCACGAGACAGGGGGGCGCGCCACCCCCTAGGGCGCGGCCTCCTATCTCGTGGGCCCCCTAGACCTCCACCGACCTCAACTCCAACTCCATATATTCATGTTCGGGGAGAAAAAAATCAGAGAGAAAGTTTCATCGCGTTTTACGACACGGAGTCGCTGCCAAGCCCTAATCTCTCTCGGGAGGGCTGATCTGTAGTCCATTCGGGGCTCCAGAGAGGGGGACTCATCGCCGACGTCATAATCAACCATCCTCCATCACCAATTTCATGATGCTCACCGCCGTGCGTGAGTAATTCCATCGTAGGCTTGTTGGACGGTGATGGGTTGGATGAGATTTACCATGTAATCAAGTTAGTTTTGTTAGGGTTTGATCCCTAGTATCCACTATGTTCTGAGATTGATGTTGCTATGACTTTGCTGTGCTTAATGCTTGTCACTAGGGGCCGAGTGCCACGATTTCATATCTGAACCTATTATCTTTTCATGAATATATGTGTGTTCTTGATCCTATCTTACAAGTCTATAGTCACCTATTATGTGTTATGATCCGACAACCCCGAAGTGACAATAATCGGGATACTTCTCGGTGATGACCGTAGTTTGAGGAGTTCATGTATTCACTATGTGCTAATGCTTTGTTCGGGTTCTCTATTAAAAGGAGGCCTTAATATCCCTTAGTTTCCGCTAGGACCCCGCTTCTACGGGAGGGTAGGACAAAAGATGTCATGCAATTTCTTTTCCATAAGCACGTATGACTATTTATGGAATACATGCCTACATTACGTTGATGAATTGGAGCTAGTTCTATATCACCCTATGTTATAGCTATTGCATGAGAAATCGCATCCAGCATAATTATCCATCACTGATCCATTGCCTACGAGCTTTTCATATATTGTTCTTCGCTTATTTACTTTTCCGTTGCTACTGTTACAACTACTACAAAAAACCCCAAAACATTTATCTTTACTTTTGCTACCGTTACTATTATTATCATACCACTTTTGCTACTAAACACTTTGCTACAGATACTAAGTTATCCAGGTGTGGTTGAATTGATAACTCAACTTCTAATACTCAAGAATATTCTTTGGCTCCCCTTGTGTCGAATCAATAAATTTGGGTTGAATACTCTACCCTCGAAAGCTGTTGCGATCCCCTATACTTGTGGGTTATCATGGTGCTGCAGGCTGGTTCGGTGATTCAATTCATGCTGGTGCGATCGTGCCGTTGATGCTTTCTAGTCGGTTTTTTTGCTCAGGCGGGGTGCAAGGAGACGGCGCTCAACCTGGCCAAGTTCGTCGACAAGGGCGTCCAGGTCAAGCTCACCGACGACCGCCAAGGTTGATTCGATTCGTACAGCCCAAATCCCCTCCTTTTTCTTCTGTCCCATCCCAGTGTTATGATAGATACATCATCAGATCCACTAGAGGGCTCCCTATTTGTTTTGTGTTAGGCTCTGCCACCATTGCAGTGTTTGGTGTCAAGAGATTCCTAGAGAATGCTGCGAATGTTAATAAAGTGACTTGTTAGCTGGCCTTTGTCTGATTTAGTTGGTGAGTTGTTGGCTATTGTCATTCTAGTCAGCAAAACAAATGCCTCTGTGTGAGTTTATCTAGTCTAGATATATGTGCTAGGATACGTGTTTCTACAGTGAGGAAACAGGTGGGGTGGGAAATAGAGGTTAAACCTGGATCATGGTAAGTCATCATGTGTTAGCCTGATGCATGGGCTTTTTATCGCAAATCAGTTACAGGCTTGTGCTTGCTGGCACCTCTTTCTTGTTGGGCATGTTTGTTTATAGATTTTGATGTGTGTGGGTATGAGGTGTCTCTTACCTTAGTAGCTGAAAATTATTTAAGCTCCTATGGTGGCCAGGTCTATGAAACCCATGTACTCCCTTCGTTCATAAATATAAGATGTTCCAACTTATTTATGAATTAGATGTATATCGACACGTTTTAGTGTTCAATATGTATGTAGTCCATATTGAAATATCCAAAACATCTTAATTTGGGAAAGGAGGTACTACCTGTTTATGTCCTGCTGTGTTCTTGCTAGCATTCATACACTGACGTGGCATATGCATATTTGCAGTTAAAAGAACATTAAAGGGATATGAACTACTGCTGAACTTTGTGCTGGATGAAGCAGTCAAGTCTGATGACTAGGCTTCCTTCCTTTGGATTTTACTGTCCATCTATTTTTTCTAATGATTGATAGTTTCTACAGTTAGAGCTTAGGATGAGAGTTATGTCTTACTTGTTCAGCATAGAACATTTTGTTCTACTAAAATTTTGTCAAGGCTAACTTTGTACAAGAGCGCTGCATGGAGTACTAGATTACAACAAATGCAGAGTTTATGTTTTCTTTAAACAACATGATCAATGTGGCTCTTGTGCATTTATAAAGAGATAATGTCCCTCCTTTCTTCTACAGTGTCGTGTGTAATAATCCTCATCTTGCAATTTCTATAGTGGTGTTTATCTAATGCATGTAATTGTACTGTCTCTCTGGACTGCTACTTAGCTTGGTTTCCCCAAGTGAAAGCAAGTCTTCTTGCAGTCCTTTTAACATGAAAGAATAGTGTTACAAATCCTTCACGCTGCTATTGAATACTCCTGCTGCCACACAAGACGACCAAGGTCCGCTCTGCTCTGGTGCTATCCCTCGCTCTAGCTCCGTTCGTTGCTGCACAAGAAAAACAGAGACAAACGAAACAAATTATCTAAGGTCCTGTTATTATTACCTATATATGACATTGCCACTGGATTGCCTAGCGCCCCTGTTCATGATGGGCTAAACTTGTATTTGCTCCTGCTGCTGCATTTTGATGATCATGAGTGTGATGCATTTTGATGATCTCCTTGTACCAGATGAGTCCGTCAATGAAGCGACAACGTCTCCTCTAGAGGGTGATGGCGGCGGCGCCTGTGTGCGGCTATGACTACAACCTCCTCTCCTTTGAGTCCATCTCCTACCTCTAGCTCCATCTCTGAGCTGCTGTAATACCATACTCTGTTTCATGGCCGTGGCTTATTTAGTCTGTGCTTGGTGTGCCTTGTGTATTGGAGCCTAATTAGCTTCTTTTAGGGGATAATCTACTGGATATACCCAAATTTTGCATGAAATTTTGTTCTACTTATTCTTCTAAGGTTGTTTGCAATGGTTATACATATGTTACACAATTTTTGCTGCTGGCTAATCAGCTTTAGAGATGGTAACATGGTGCTGCACTCTCAGGATCATCTTATGATATACAATCAATTTTTGGTGTGCTCAAATTTTTAATTTTAGTGATAGGGAAAGATCCCACGCAGTTTGCTGGCTCTCTCACTTGAGTTGGTTTAACAGTAGTGGCCTCCTGACTTGTAGTTGGGTAGGTAGCTGAGAAGACTCATGGTGTTGGCTGGGAGCAAAAGTTTATGTGCATGGATAATGAACTTGCACTAAATAGACACAAATAAAGGAGCTGAGTATTAAATTAACTTGTACTAACTGGAAACAATATTCTATATGGTGTACATAAATATTGAGTTTATAGATGATCTATAGCAAATATAGCTGCATGTAACTTCTTTACTTGGTTCCTCTTTTACAGGAGCTCCAGTCCTAAGAAAGTTGGAAGTGCGAAGACGTGAAGAAAAGCAAAAAGCTGTGAAGTGCGACTCAGCAAAGAGTTATCTGTTCTATTTGACTGTAATAATTTAATAGCTGGTATACCTAGGTTGTAATAGTCTACAGAAGTTGTAATACACTAATCTAGTGTTATTTGACGAATTTCACATGTTCTCTTATTTGGAATATTTGATTATGTGATTTGATAGTGTGTGAGATGGGAACCTGACAGTGCAACCCACTTATGAAATAATATGAGTCTGTAACTTTCTGATGCGTGTGATCAATATATGAGATTAACATGATTAGTGGGACCAGCTCCAGAATATATTTTCCAAAAATAGGAAATCAATAGACTGTAAGAGTCCAAATCCCTGAAATAAAAAGGCCGGAATATTGGGCTTGGCCCATGTAGCCCAATAGAATTCATAGGAAAAATAATAATACAAATATCGAATTTGTTGGGCTTGGCCCATGTAGAGACCGAATTGGACCGGGCTGAATCTTATCAACGACCTTTTCATTTGGTCGTAGTTTTGCCATGTCAGATTGCCACGTCAGATCCGACGTGGCTTGGAGAGACAGTCAGTGACCAAAATAAAAGGTCATGGGTTCAACAACCTTCTGTTTTGGTCGTAAACGTCTACGACCTTCTCACAGAGAAGGTCGTTAATTTCAGTTTACGACCATCAGCTTTTGACCTTCAGTTTTTGGTCACAAAAAGGTCGCAAATGAAAAACAATGACCTTTCTGTGACCAATAGTCAAGGTCACAAGTTGACATATTTCTTGTAGTGATTCCTCATAATAAGTCTGCTAGTGAATGCTTGGATGAGTTTGATAATCTTATTATTAGACAAGAAAACTTCAATGCTTAGGTTAGTAGACAATTGAAACAAAATGCTCGCATGCTTGACTGCTTGGGTGATTATTGATACGTCTCCAATGTATCTATAACTTTTGATTGTTCCATGCTGTTATATTATCATTCTTGGATGTTTTAAAATCATTTTGTAGTCATTTTATATCATTTTTTGGTACTAACCTATTGAGATAGTGCCTAGTGCCTGTTGTTGTTTTCTGCATGTTTTTTACATCGCAGGAAATCAATATGAAATAGAGTCCAAATGCAATGAAACTCCGGGAGGATTTTTTTGGGCCAGAAGACATCCAATGTGCCAAAGAAGCACCTGGGGGTGGCTCGAGGGGAGCAGCACCCACCAGGGCGCTCCAGGAGGCCCAGGCGTGCCCTGGTGGGTTGTGTTCACCTCGGGTGCCCCCTGAACCACCTCTTTGCTCTATAAATACCCCAATATTGCAGAAACCCTAGGGGAGTCGACGAAAATCAATTCCGACCGCTGCAGAATCCAGAACCACCAGATCCAATCTATACACCATCATGGAGGGGTTCACCACTTCCATTGGTGCCTCTCCGATGATGGCTGAGTAGTTGTTTGTAGACCTATGGGTCCGTAGTTAGTAGCTAGATGTCTTCCTCTCTCTCTCTCTTTCTTGATTATCAATACAATGGTCTATTGCAGATCCATATGGTGTAAGTCTTTTTGTGGTGTGTTTGTTTGGATCCGATGAACTTTGAATTTATGGTCAGATCTATGTTTTTATCCATGAAAGTTATTTGAGTCGTTTTTGATCTCTTATATGAATGATTGCTTATAGCCTCGTATTTCTTCTCCGAAATTTGGGTTTTGTTTGGCCAACTTGATCTATTTATCTTGCAATGGGAAGAGGTGCTTTGTAGTGGGTTCGATCTTAGGGTGCTTGATCCCAGTGACAAAAGGGGAACCGACACGTATGTATCCGCAGTAGATAAACGGATCTCTTCTACATCATGTCATCATTCTTATTGCATTACTCCGTTTTCTCATGAACTTAATACACTAGATGCTTGCTGGATAGCGGTCGATGTGTGGAGTAATAGTAGTAGATGCAGACAGGAGTCGGTCTACTAATCTTGGACGCGATGCCTATATAATGATCATTTCCTAGATATTGTCATGATTATTTGAAGTTCTATCAATTGCCCAACAGTAATTGTTTTCCCACCATTTGCTATTTTTCTTGAGAGAAGCTACTAGTGAAACTTACGGGCCCCGGGTCTCTTTTCATCATATTTGCCTTTGTGATCTATTTTCCCTTGCATTTATTTTCAGACCGATTAAATAAAAATACAAAAATACCCTTTTAGCAATTTATTTGTTCCGCGATCTATTTATCATATCTACCACTTTTACCTCATGTTATTTTCCTATCTTGAGGCGCCATACCCGGAAGGGATTGACAACCCCTTTAACACGTTGGGTTGCGAGTATTTGTTATTTGTGTGCAGGTGTTGTTTACATGGTGTGAGGAGGTTCTCCTATTGGTTCGATAACCTTGATCTCATCACTAAGGGAAATACCTACCGTCTCTATACTGCATCATCCATTCCTCTTTAGGAAATACCGATGTAGTTCTAGCAGACATCAAAAGGAATTTCTGGCGCTGTTGCCGGGGAGGATCACCTCAAGATAGTCTCCCGTCAACTAGCCATTTCTGGCGCCGTTGCCGGGGAGGGTCTTCAACATCAACCAGGTTCCTAATCACCAATCTCATATCCTCACAATTTACATTATTTGCCATTTGCCTCTCTTTTTCCTCTCCCCCACTTCACAAAAATTTGCCGTTTTATTCGCCCGATTTTTCGCTCACCGTTTTCTCGTCCTATCTTTTGTTTCTTTGTGTTTTCATGTGTCTTCTATTTGCTTGGATCTTCGCTTGCTAAAAAATTATTGATATGGATCCTCATCCACTTGCTAATCTTTTTAAGAGATCCTATTATCATGAACAAATTGCTAGTGATATGACTACACTAGATTATCTTTATGAAGTTTTGGTTGAGATTCGTGAATCTGAAAATTGTGATGAAGAAATTTATGAAGTGGTTCATGATAGCTCTTTGAATGAAAAGCATGAGTGCAATGATTTTACTATGAATTCTGTTAATGTCAATTGTGCTAATAATATGCAAAACCCCAATCTTGGGGGTGCTAATTTTGCTATGTCCACTACTTATTGCAATGATCATGATTGGGGTGATAATGATTCTTCTGATCTTGAAATTTATTTAAACCTTGTGATGAATATACTTGCGATAATATTAAAATGGGTTTGGAAGAGCTTCAACTTTAGGTAAAAATAATCCCACATATTTGGAGAGTGTTCAATCTTATGATTTTTTTTTATAAAAGTGGGCTTGGAGATGTCAAAACTTTATTTGATGAAAATCCCACTATTTTGGAAGAGTGTCAACTTTGCATGCATGTGATCATTTAGAGAATATGTTATGTGATAGGTATATTGTTGAATTTGATTATGATCCTACATGTAATTATTACGAGAGAGGAAAATATGATTATAAAAATCTTCATGTTACTAAATTATCTCTCTTCATTTTGAGATTGCTATTGTTTTCTTCCAAGCATATGTTAGATATTTCTTGCGTTGATAATTTTGCCTACAAAATGCCTATGCATAGGAAGTATGCTAGACTTAGATGTGTTTATCATGTGCTATATGATTCTCTATTTGTGCTTCAATTCTTGTTTTTCATGAGAGCATCATCAAAATTATCAATGCCTAACTAGGGGTGTAAAATGATAGCGCTTGTTGGGAGGCAACCTAATGAATAAAATTTATTTTTTGATTTTTGCTTCCTGTTCTTGAGTGTTAGAACAATTATTCTAATTTGTGTTTTTTGTGTTTTATTTAGTGTTGGTGACAAGCAAGGCCTTTGGGAAGACTTGGGTGAAAGTTTATTTGATCTTGCTGAAAAACAGAAACTTTTGCACTCATGAGATTATTTCTTATTTTTTTACTGACGAGTGATTTTGAGTTGATTATGTTTTCAGAGGATTAATATACAAATTCCTCACGTCCACCAATTTATTTCAGAATTTTTGGAGTTACAGAAGTATTCGAAATATTCAGATTGCTACATACTGTTATGTTTTTGACAGATTCTGTTTTCTTTGTGTTGTGTGCTTGTTTTGATGATTCTATTGTTTTCTTTGATGAGTTTTTGCCATAGAAAAGTTGGAATACAGTATATATATTGAAAAAACAAAATAAGAATAGGTTTGCTACAGTACTTATAGTAGTGGTTTGGTTTCTTATTCTAACGGATCTCACGAAGGTTTTTTTTAGTTCTGTGTGATTGAAGTTTTCAAGTTTTGGGTTATCTTACGATGGATGAAGGAATAAGGATAAGCAAAAGGCTAAGTTTGGGGATGCCCGACTCAGCCCAAAATAATATTCAAAGAAGTAGCAAGAAACTAAGCTTGGGGATGCCCCCGAGTGGCATCCCCGCTTTCTTCGAACAACCATCGGTATTTTACTTGAAACTATATTTTTATTCATCACATAATATGAGTTTTGCTTGGATCGTCTTGTATGATACGAGTCTTTGCTTGTTTTGCTTTGTGTTTTAAGTGTTGAATCTTTTCTGGACACACCTTTTTGAGACAACCAAAAATTATGCTATGCTTGCTCCTATGCTTCACTTAAATTTTTAGAGCCATGGATTTTCTCTAGTACTTCACTGATATTTTCTTGAGCACGGTGTGCTTTGTTAACTTTGAAGAAATGCTCTCATGCTTCACTTAGATTTTTTTGGGAGTTATTTATTTTTTAAGAAATTCTGTCTTGCTTCACTTAGATTATTACGAGAGAAAAGAAAAGATTATGCTCATGATCTTCAATTATATTTGTTTTAGCTTATCGAAAGCAACATATGAAAATAGTCCCAAAGTGATAGATATCCAAGAAGGGTTTAATAAAAACTTTCACGAAGATCATTGGACAAAATAAACTTGATTCTTAGTAATGGTTTTGAGATATGACGATATGATATGTGAGTCATGCTGATGAGTAACTGTGCTTTAGTAAAAATATTGATATTAAGGTTTGTGATTCCCTATGCAAGCACGAAAGTCAATAGTTATGCAATGAAATTTATAGCCTACTTATGGGCATTATTCGGTGTTACTTATGCTTAATGCTTGGGTACGAGATTTTTTGCTTTTTGGTTGGTCGCTTCTCAATCTTTTTGCTAGCCTTCATTTTTCACTAAGTATGATCTCTACTTGTGCATCCTAAACCCTTTAAACCAGTTTTGCCATATGAGTCCACTATACCTACCTATATGCGGTATTTCCATGTCGTTCTAAGAAAATTTGCATGTTCCATCTCTAATGTTCAAAATAAATTTCTATTTTGTGTGCTCTACCGCTCGCGAGGCGGTAAAGGGTAGCCAATATTTTCCGTGCTAGATGTGTTATTCTCACGATGAGTGTTTATTTGTCATTGCACGACGTCAAAGGTATTAGGGACGCCCAGTCCCGAAATGAAAAATGAATTTACTTTATGTTATCAAATAATAGATTCCTTGGAAAGTGTTCGTATGGAGGGCACCCGTGGATACGGTTAGCCATGGAAAGTGAACGTTATGGTGGAAAAAGGAATAAACTTTATTTTCTGTTTGGGAACCGCCTATGATGTATCTAGCATGGAAAGTGTTGGTATGCTCCAAGTCGTTTTCGTTGGTGGGAAAAGTATGCTTCTCAAAAATAATTTTTATCTCCCGATTTAAGCTTTGAGCTCTGGCTCCTCTGCAAATCACTACTTCCCTTCGCGAAGGGCCTTTCTTTTACTTATGCATTTTTTTATTTTTTATTTGAGTCTCCATCTTCTCTTATAAAGCACCAACTAAGGGCCACTATGATCGTATTGAGCATTGGGTGTAGCTAATATTCCAGTGTGTTTCATGAATGGATCAATGATTGAGCATGATGGGCTAGTGATAACTTGCTTTAGTGTTGATATTTTGAAAGACATGGTTGCTTGTTGATATGCTTGATTATGAAAGTCTTCATGTCAAAACTAGACTATTCCTTTGAATCATATAAGTCCATATGTCCATGCTATAAAGAAAAGAAATGTGATGAACATGTTAGGCAGCATTCCACATCAAAAATTCTGTTTTAATCATTCACCTACTCGAGGACGAGCAAGAATTAAGCTTGGGGATGATGATACGTCTCCAACGTATCTATAATTTTTGATTGTTCCATGCTATTATATTATAATTCTTGGATGTTTTAGAATCATTTTATAGTCATTTTATATCATTTTTTGGTACTAACCTATTGACATATTGCCCAGTGCCAGTTGCTCTTTTCTGCATGTTTTTTACATCGCAGGAAACCAATATCAAACGGAGTCCAAACGCAACGAAACTCCTGGAGGATTTTTTGGGCAAGAAGACATCAAGTGGGCCAAGGATGCACCTGGGGGTGGCTCGAGGGGAGCAACACCCACCAGGGCGCGTCAGGAGGCCTAGGCGCGCCCTGGTGGGTTGTGCCCACCTTGGGTGCCCCCTGGACCACCTCTTTGCACTATAAATACCCCAATTCCAGAAACACTAGGGGAGTCGACGAAAATCAATTCCAGCTACCGCAGAGTCCAGAACCACCAGATCCAATCTAGACAGCATCACGGAGGGGTTCACCACTTCCATTGGTGCCTCTCTGATGATGGGTGAGTAGTTCTTTGTAGACTTATGGGTCCGTAGTTAGTAGCTAGATGGCTTCCTCTCTCTCTTGATTATCAATACAATGGTCTCTTGGAGATCCATATGATGTAAGTCTTTTTGCGGTGTGTTTGTTGGGATCTGATGACCTTTGAGTTTATGATCAGATCTATGTTTTTATCCATGAAAGTTATTTGAGTCTTCTTTGATCTCTTCTATGCATGATTGCTTATAGCCTCGTATTTGTTCTCCGATATTTGGGTTTTGTTTGGCCAACTTGATCTATTTATCTTTTAATGGGAAGAGGTGCTTTGTAGTGGGTTCGATCTTACTGTGCTTGACCCCAGTGACAGAAGGGGAACCGACACGCATGTATCGTTGCTACTAAGGATAACAAGATGAGATCTATATATCCGCAATATATAAATGGATCTCGTCTACATCATGTCATCGTTCTTATTGCATTACTCTGTTTTCTCAAGAACTTAATACACTAGATGCATGCTGGATAGTGGTCGATGTGTGGAGTAATAGTAGTAGATGCAGGCAGGAGTCGGTCTACTAATCTTGGACATGATGCCTATATAATGATCATTGCCTGGATATCTTCATGATTATTTGAAGTTCTATCAATTTCCCAATAGTAATTGTTTTCCCACCATTTGCTATTTTTCTTGGGAGTGTTGGAAAACACCCACTCTCCACTCGCCAAGTGGCTTACCCATGCAGACCGATTCGCCTGGACCTCAACGTCCGCGTGCACTACATGCGCATATGTTCGTGCATGCTAGGATAGCTAGCTTATCTCTTGTAACTGCTCACGATCTCCCTGCTCTCTCTCTCGCTTGTAACTCTATATGTACAGCCGGCCATAGTGAATAGAGCAGTGTGAGTGTTTTGCATAACCTAACTTGATATCAGACGCGAGCATCTCCGATCCTCCTTCTCTCCGCTTCCGCCATGAACCGCCTCCTTCGCCGCACCCGCTCGACGGACTTCGACTCGCCGGCGACCGGGCCCTACGCCGCGGTCCCTCTAACCACCACCGCGCCCGCCGTGGCCTGTCCTGCCCCCGCCGCGGTCCCCGTGACCTGGCGCGCGCCCCTCGCCGACCATGCAAGACGCCCCTCAACGCCGGGCCTCGTCTTCGTCTACCCCGGCCCCTCATGTCCCCGCACCCACGGGCATCCTTCAGACCGCGGGCAGCACCGCCGTCCCCCGCATCGCGCTGGGCGGCCCCGGCGGCACCGTCGTCCCACACCGCGGCCTTGGTGCCGCCGACGCCGGCCCTTCCTCCGTCGCCGGCCTACCACCCTCCATCGCGCGTTACTTCGCCGGCAAGCTCCAGCTTGAGTCCGGTAACTACTCCCGGTGACGCCAACTTTTCTATATCATCTCTTGTAAACATGAAGTGCAGCACCATCATAATGTCGCCACCGCGCTGCTGGAGCAAAGCGCCATCTGGTGTAATGATGATCTGACCATGGTACTGTGGATGCACGACATGGTCGCCGAAGAGCTCATGGACGTGGTGGCATCCCTTGACAGCTCTGCCTACGACATCTGGACGCAGCTCCACCTCCTCTTCATGGACAACCAGCCGGGGCGCGCCGTCGTCCTCGGCGCGGAGTTCCGGAACTTCGTCCAGGGTGATCTCTCCATCGCCGAGTACAGCCGGCGGCTGAAGACCCTGGCCGACGCTCTGGAGGACGTCAGCGAGCACATTACCGATCAGGCCCTGACGTTGCAGCTCATCCGCGGCCTGAACCGCAAATTCCAGATCATGGCGACACTTCTTCCTATGCAGTCGCCCATCCCCTCCTTCGTGCAGGCACGTTCCCGTCTCCTCATGGAGGAGATTTCCGCGAACGAGAGTGCGCGGTTGGACGACCGTCCCGAACTCCCAGCTGCGGCGCTCACCATCGGGCAGGCGCCGCTTGGCGGCTCCTCCTTTGATCGCGGCCCTAACCGCGACGGCTCCTCCAATGACAAGGGAAAAGGCCCTGCTGCTTCCCCAACCAGCGACAATAGAGGCCCACGCGGGCGTGGTCGCGGCCGCGGACGTGGCCGTGGTAGCCAGTCGTTCGGTGGTGGCCCCGGCGGCCGTGCCGCGCCTCCCTCCGGCCCGGCCTCGTATATCTCCACGGGCTACTTTGCCCCCTACGTCGCCCTCATCCCCGGCCTGCCTGTGCCCCGCGCGCCGTGGGCCGCCCCCAACGCCACAGGCGTTCTAGGCCCGCGACCCCCTGCACCACATCAGGCGTACCCGGTGGCTGCCCCTTCGTCAAGCGGGCTGACCTGGGAGCAGTACAACCAGCTGTACGCTGCTCTCCAGGGGCTCTCCATCAAGCAGCAGCAGGCCGACGGCCAGCCGGAGTGGTTCCTCGACACGGGCGCTACGTCGCACGTCGCTGGTAAGACGGACCTTCTCACCTCGTATGGTTCTCCTTCAATGCGTCATAACTCTGGCATCTTAGTTGGCGATGGTTCTCGTTTACCCATTACAGCCGTTGGTTCTACCTCCCTCTCCAACTTCTCTCTCAAAGATGTTCTCATCTCACCCACTATTATTAAGAACTTGATTTCTGTACATCGCTTTACGCAAGATAATTTTTGCTCGATCACTTTTGACCCCTTCGTTTTTTCCGTGAAGGACCTAGCCACGGGGAGACTCATCATGAGGTCCAATAGCCACGGGGACCTCTACCCCTTCTTCACAAACTCCGGCGTCCAAGAAGTGCTCTCCGTCGTCACCGATAACATATGGCATCTTCGCCTCGGGCATGCTAGCAATAACATAGTTTCCGCATTAGCTCGTGATTTCCTTACAAATTGTAATAAAGATCTGCCTAGTACCTCTATTTGTTCTTCATCTAAACTAGGCAAGCAGCCTAGGCTGCCTTTTTCCCATTCAATTACTAAAACCAGTGCACCTTTCCAATTAATTCATTGTGATTTATGGACCTCGCCCGTCTATAGTTTCTCTGGATTTCAGTACTACCTCGTGATTCTTGACGACTACTTGCACTATTCTTGGACATTCCCACTGCGGAACAAGTCCGACACCACCCACACCATTACCCATTTCTTCGCGTATGTGCACACGCAATTTCATGTCACCATCTAGTGCATGCAATGCGACAACGGGGGCAAATTTCTCATTACCTCCCTGCGAGATCTCTTCTCTAGACATGGCGCTTCCTTTCGCCTCTCCTGCCCGCACACCTCGCCACAAAACGGCAAGGCCGAGCGCGTCATTTGCACCACCAACGACGTTCTCCGTGTCCTCCTCATACACGCACGCCTCCCGCCCGCATTTTGGGTCGAGGCTCTTCACATCGCTACCTACATCCTAAACCGGCACCCCTCCTCTTTGTTTTCCCAACACACTTGCCACCAGCCCGCACAAACTTGCCCCCCGATCTTCCAGTTGTGTCTTCCTTGGCTACCCGCTGGAACACAAGGGCTATCGCTGCCTAGACCTGGCCACCCGCAAAGTTATTATTTCTAGGCACGTCACGTTCGACGAGAGTATTTTTCCTTTTTTTCCTGCCGATCACCCACATTCTTCTACCCCTCCCTCGCCCGCAGAAAATCCCAACGCAATCCACCCTGAACTTGGTGCGCCACCAACCTCGTACCTGCCTCCCCAGTGATTCCCTCCGGGATCGGCGCCTGACAACGGCCCGCCCGACCAGGCCAATCCCAGCCTTCCCGATCCTCAACCCGAGCCGACCAGCCCTGGCCCGCTGGTCCCTCCACCCAGCGCAACTACCCCTCCTCCACCAGTCCCCTCGCCCCGCATCGCTGTCTCCCAACCAACCGCCTCGCCCCGCACGCCCGCTTCTGCTCGCAGCTCCTCCCACCCAACCACGCCCGATCTTGTCAGCTCCCATGCAGCCTCTCCATGCGTGCCAGCTGTCCCAGCTCTCCCCCCGCGAGCCGTCCCAGTCTCTCCGCCTGTTAACATGCACCGCATGCAGACGCGCGGCAAGTCTGGCTTCTCCCAGCCGAAGGCCCTCTACACCACTGCTTCCACCATCAGTCTGATTCCCTCCTCCTACCGGGTTGCCCTTCGAGATCCAAACTGGTATGCAGCGATGCTAGAGGAATATAACGCACTGATGAAGAATGATACTTGGTGTTTAGTGTCTCGTCCTACAGGTGCAAATGTCATCATCAGCAGGTGGATATTCTGGCACAAGTTTCACCCGGATGGCACGCTCGCTCGGTACAAGGCGCGGTGGGTGCTTCGTGGCTTCACACAGCAGGTCAGCGTCGACTACGCCGAGACTTTCAGTCCCGTTGTCAAGCCGGCCACCATCCACATTGTCCTTAGCATTGCTGCCGGCAAGTCGTGGCCCATCCACCAGCTCGACGTCAAGAACGCCTTCCTCCACGGCCACCTTGCGGAGACGGTCTACACCCATCAGCCGTCCCGCTTCGTCGACACCACCTCACCGTCTCATGTGTGCCGGCTGAACCGTTCTCTGTACGGTCTCAAGCAGGCGACACGTGCGTGGTTCACCAGGTTCACCACCTACCTGAGGAAGCTCGGCTTCATCACGTCATGCTCGAACTCGTCGCTCTTTGTCCT
Source organism: Aegilops speltoides (assembly GCA_021437245.1). Classification (NCBI taxonomy): domain Eukaryota; kingdom Viridiplantae; phylum Streptophyta; class Magnoliopsida; order Poales; family Poaceae; genus Aegilops; species Aegilops speltoides. The sequence goes on from CM038143.1 coordinate 445,711,911, forward strand.
CCGCCGTGGCGCTCACCTCGCCTACCTGCTACTGTACGTCGATGACATCATCCTCATCGCGAGCTCGGCCGCGGTGCTCGACTCCGTCATCCAGGCTCTTCATTGCGAGTTCTCCATGACCGACCTCGGCGCACTTCACCACTTCCTCGGCATCAACGTCACCACCACCGTGCGCGGATTGTTCCTCTCTCAGGAACAGTACGCCCTGGAGATCCTCGACCGAGCTGGCATGCTTAACTGCAAGCCCATCTCGACCCCGGTCGACACATTGGCCAAGCTCTCCACCGACACCGGGCCGCTCTTCCATGATCCGACGCTCTACCGCAGCTTGGCCGGGGCGCTGCAGTACATCCCACTGACACGCCCCGACCTCTCCTACGCCGTCCAGCAGTGTTGCAAGTTTATGCACGCGCCCCGCGACTGCCACTTCCAGCTCCTAAAACGCATTCTCCGGTACCTGCGCGGCACGACTCACCTCGGTCTTCGGATCCACCATGACACCGGCACTGAGCTTGTTGCTTACTCCGACGCCGACTGGGTCGGCTGCCCCGACACACGCAAGTCCACCTCGGGCCATTGTGTCTTCCTTGGCTCCAACCTTCTCACATGGTCGTCAAAACGGCAGAGCACCGTTTCACGATCGAGCGCCAAGGCAGAGTACCTGGCGGTGGCTAACACCGTCACCGAGTCGATGTGGCTTCGCCAACTTCTGGGCGAGCTTCATCACCTCCTGTCGCGCGCCATGATGGTCTACTGCGACAACATCAGTGCGGTGTACATGTCAAGCAACCCGGTGCAACATCAGCGCACGAAGCACAACGAGATCGACCTTCACTTCGTCCGCGCGCGCGTCGCCCTCGGCGAGATCCGCATTCTTCACGTACCCAAGAGCTCGCAGTTCGCGGACATCTTCACCAAGGGCTTGCCAACGGGAATCTTCCTCGACTTCCGGTCCAGCCTCAACGTCGGCGAACCCCACGTTTTGGCTGCACGGGGGTGGTGGAAAGCGCCCACTGTCCACTCGCCAAGTGGCTGACCCATGCAGACCGATTCGCCCGGATCTCAACGTCCGCGTGCACTACGTGCGCATCTGTTCCTGCATGCTAGGATAGCTAGCTTATCTCTTGTAACTGCTCACGATCTCCCTACTCTCTCTCTCGCTTGTAACTCTACATTTACAGCCGGCCATAGTGAATAGAGCAGAGTGGGTGTTTTGCATAACCTAACAGAGAGAAGCCACTAGTGAAACCTACGGCCACCGGGTCTATTTTCATCATTTTTGCCTTTGCAATCTATTTTCCATTGCATTTATTTCCTGATCTATTAAACCAAAAATACAAAAATACCTTCCTACAATTTCTTTGTTCTGCGATCTATTTATCCTATCTACCACTTTTACCTCACGTAATTTGCCTATCTTGAGGCGCCGTACCCGGAAGGGATTGACAACCCCTTTAACACGTTGCGTTTCGAGTATTTGTTATTTGCGTGCAGGTGTTTTTTACATGGTGTGAGGAGGTTCTCCTACTGGTTCGGTAATCTTGGTCTCATCACTGAGGGAAATATGTACCGTCGCTATACTGCATCATCCCTTGCTCTTTGGGGAAATACCGACATAGTTCTAGCAGACATCAATTATATGAGTAGAACTGTTAATGGTCTTAAGCTTATTACTAAGCATGCTTCCCTGGTTAGAAATCAAGTAGGAAAAGTACTTAAGGCACAAGATGATTTGCTCAATGAGTTGAATAGTAAGAATAATGATAATGATGTTAGAGTTATGACTAGAGGCGGTAAAATGACCCAGGAACCTTTGTATCCCGAGGGCCATCCTAAGAGAATTGAGCAAGATTCTCAGAGAATTAATACTGATGCACCTAATACTTCTAAAAAGAAAAATCAAAATAATAGGACTTTGCATGCTTCTAGTTAAGTTACTATAGACAGACCTGAGAATCCTAATGATATTTCTATTTCTGATGCTGAGACACAATCTGGTGATGAACATGAACCTAGTGATAATGTTAATGAAGATGTTCATATTGATGCTCAACCTAGTAATGATAATGATGTGGAGATAGAACCTGTTGTTGATCTTGAAAACCCATAATCAAAGAATCAATGTTATGATAAGAGAGACTTTGTTGCTAGGAAACATGATAAAGAAAGAGAACCATGGGTTCAAAAACCCATGCCCTTTCCTCCTAAGCCATCCAAGAAAAAGGATGATGAGGATTTTGCGCGCTTTGCTGAAATGATTAGACCTATCTTTTTGTGTATGCTTTTGACTGATATGCTGAAAATGTCTCCTTATGCTAAGTATATGAAAGATGTTGTTACAAATAAAAGAAAGATACCTGAAGCTGAAATTTCCACCATGCTTGCTAATTATACTTTCAAGGGTGGAATACCAATGAAACTAGGAGATCAAGGAGTACCAACTATACCATGCTCCATTAAAAGAAACTATGTTAAAACTGCTTTATGTGATCTTGGAGCCGGTGTTAGTGTTATGGCTTTCTCTTTATATCGTAGACTTGAATTGAATAAGTTGACACCTACCGAAATCTCTTTGCAAATGGCTAATAAATCAACTGCTATACCCACTGGTATTTGAGAGTATGTGCCTGTTGTGGTTGCAAATGTTACTATCTTAACGGACTTTGTTATTCTTGATATTCCTGAGGACGACCATATGTCGATCATCCTTGGTACACCCTTTTTGAATACTGCAGGGGCTGTTATTGATTGCAACAAGGGCAATGTCACTTTTCATCTTAATGATAATGAGCATACGGTACATTTTCCGAAGAAACAACCTCAAGTTCATAGTATCAATTCTATTGGAAAATTTTCAACTATTACTATTGGAGGTTTTGAATTCCCTCTCCCTACTGTCAAAAAGAAATATGATATTCTTATTGTTGGGGACATGCATATCCCCTTTGAGGTAACCTAGTGTTATTCAAAAGTTCTTTGGTTTCATGTCATTCGGAAGAAGTTTGTTAATGAGACTTGATCAACCTTGTTAATGGATTCCTTTTGATGAGCATGAGATGGATGAATCTAGAGAGCACAACTTCCTGTACCCACTTTTTATTTTTCTATTATTCGGAATAAATAAAGAAAAAATAGTATTATCTGTAGTTTTCTGAATTATCCATGCAATAAAAAATGTCCCGAAAATAAAAGTTCTGCAAATGATCTAAAAATTTAGTATGATTTTTATCGAATATTTTAGAATTTCTGGCACTAAGAATGCACGAGGGGGCTACACCAGTGGACCACAATGGTGCAGGGCACGCCCTACCACCCTGGGCGTGCCCCCTGCCTTGTGGGTCCCACATGGGTCCCCCTCACTTATTCCATCACCCATCCACTTCGTCTTCCTCCAAAAAAATCATTGCGTTGCTCAAACCCGTGTTCTAGCTCATCTTGCTGCCTTTTTCGATCTCCTTGTCAAAAGTTCCATTTGCAAAACTGTTTTGGTGGACTGTTCTTCCGCATGTAACTCCTCCAATGGTCCAATTAGTTTTTGTTCTAGTTCTTTGTGTATTGAAATTTTTTGCTGTTGTGGTGACTTGTTCTTGAGCTTACATGTCAAACTTATATGGTCCAAAGTAGTTTTGATGCATGATATAGCTTCTAGGCACTTGTAGGAGTAGTTGATATCAATCTTGTTGAGTTTGGTTCACTTTTATTTTGAGTCACAAAAATTTCAGAAATTTTTTAGAGAAAAATGATGAGGAGATTGTTGAGAGGCTCTTCGAGCCGGGGTTTGAAGTAAAATGAAAATGAGGAGAAGAAGAAGGAGTCCAAGTACAACCTTCCTCGCACCACGGAGGTTCGGTCGTGTGAATGGCCATGTGATGCATTCTTGGAGGTGGCCGGAAGTTATGAGGATTTCTATTATTTTCCTAGGAATGTAGGCACCACCGACTTTCTCCACGATAAGTGTGATCAGTACCTCCTACTCACTAATACTTTCATGCAAATTTTTCACTTTCATGATAGGAAGTCACCACCCATGGTAGAATTTTATTTATATGATGAGCACAAGGAGATGACGCTTTATGAATTTTGTGAGGTTTGTAATTTACCTTATGAGGGCAGCGTCGATGAGCCACGTCCTAGAGATGTGGAAGATCTTATTGATGAAGTTACCATAGGGGAAAGGACAACGGTGTCAGAAGCGAGAGTGGCTAGTTTACATTTTCCTGTTTTGCACTACTATTCATTATTTTGCGGGGAGATGTTTAATTGGTCGCGGGGAGAGTGGAGGCCTTAGTGCTCCTGACCTTGCTATTTTGTGCCATGCTTTACTTCGTGATAGAACTTTTAGTTTGGGTGCTATGGTTGCTCGACGGTTGAGTTTAAACCGTTCAAAGAGCCCCATCTTTGGAGGTATCTATGCCTCCCGCCTCGCTAAACGCTTCGAGATACCCATTAGGCACGATGAGAGAGAGGAGAAGCTATTGCCCACTATATACTTAGATTATGAAAGTATGGTGGCACATGACTTTATTAAGAAACACGATGACAAGAGACTCATCTATAACTTGGTATTTAGCAAAAAGACTTGTTAGATTATTACCTTGCCTGCACCTTCTTTGTTCAATATTCATTCAGGCAGGTACTTCATCATGCCTGCGGACATTTATTCATACTAGGAGGGGGGCGCGATCCCTAGTTCCTGAGCCAGAGCCATCACCTGATCCATATCAGGAGTCCATTTATTAGTGGGAGCCGCAGGAGCTCGCTAACCAGTGGAACCCCAAGGATCATCCTCAGTACACCAGAGAGGGCTACTTTGATCCATGGGCATAGACCAACTTAGGCAAAAAGCCTAAGGTTGGGGGAGTACGTATTTCTCACCGACATTGCATTCATGTTCACACACTCATTCCAGTTGTCGGTGTTCATACTTTTTCATTGTATTATCCATGCTAGTTTATTTTCTTTTTCTCGCTTTCTTCTTGTGTGTTTGAAAAACTTAAGAAAATCAAAAATAATATTTGTAGCTTCTGTTAGTTTCCTTTCCATGTTTATTTAGTAGTAGTACTAAAAGAAAAACCAGAAAAGACTCGTTCCTCTTTTGCTTGTTGGGAGCTTTCCCGTGTAAATAGTTTTTCTCGTTCTTGTTTTACTTCCTTCAGAAAAACAAAAAAATCCAAAAACATTTTAGTGTGTTTCTTTGAAATTCTTTTCTTTTCTTTGGGGGTCGAGAGGAGAAGACCACGATGAAAATGTTGACTGGCTCTCATATGCATTATTGTTGATCTGACAAAGAGCCTATATTACCTTTTCTTCTCCTTTGAATAAATGTTTGCAGATTCCAGCTTAGTCCAATGCACATGCACTCTTATTATAATTCACATCGTTCCGTCGTGCAAGTGAAAGGCAATAATGACGATATATGATGAAATGATTGAGATGGAGAAAAGCTGGTGTGAACTCGACCTATCTTGTTTTTGTAAATATGATTAGTTCATCGTTCCTGATTCAGCCAATTATGAATGAAACATGTTTGCAATGACAATTAGAGATTATAGTTACTCATGGCATGCTTAATTAGCTAGGAGTTTATAATGGTTTACCTTGCGTGCCAACATGCTTTTAAAATGGTTGTGATGTGGTATGACAGGATGGTATGCTCCTTTGAATGATTTAAGTGGCTTGACTTGGCACATGTTCATGCATGTAGTTGAAACAAAATCAACATAGCCTCCATGATATTTATGTTCATGGTGATTTATATCCTACTCATGCTTGTATTCCATGTTGGTTAATCTCAGTGCATGTTTATGACCGTTGTCGCTCTCTAGTTGGTCGCTCCCTAGTCTTTCGCTAGCCTTCACTTGTACTAAGCGGGAATACTGCTTGTGCATCCACTTCCTTAAACTCAAAGTTGTTCCATATGAGTCCACCATACATGCCTATATGCAGTATTTACCTGTCGTTCCAAGTAAATTTGCATGTGCAAAACTCTAAACCTTCAAATGATAATTTGTTTTGTATGCCCAAATCACTCATGTAGTGATTGGGGGCTGTCAGTATCTTCTATGCTAGGTGGGTCATTCTCATGATGAGTTGACTCCACTCATCATTCACGAGAAAATGAATGGTAACCGGGATGCCCAGTTCCATGCTCAAATCAAATCAAAATATAATTTCAAACAAAACTCCCCCAGGATTGTTGTTAGTTGGACGGTACCCGTTGTTTCGGACCAGCCATGGAATGTGATTGTTGGTGGAGGGGGAGTATAAACTTTATGACTCTGTTTGGGAACCGCCTATAATGTATCTAGTATGGAAGATACCAAGATCTCTTGGTTGTTATGTTGACAATGAAAGCATATCGCTCAATATTATTTATCTCTGTTTTAAAAGCTCGAGCTTTGGCACCTCTGCAAATCCCTCCTTCCCTCTATGAAGGGCCTACCATTTACTTTTACTAGTTGATACCCCACGCGTTGCCACGAGACTTTGTGCTTCGAATGAGCAGAATCAAAGAAAAACATATACTGTATGAATGAATGGAAAATACAGCTTGAATGTTTGAACACTGCATTTACATTTTAAATGTTGATTTTAGAGATCGAATGGAATATTGATATTTACATTTGAAATGTTGAACAAATATATTTCTTCACAAACATAAAGAGAATTATCAACAACGTGCACCGATTTCTCTCCCAAGTAACTATGTTGGATTTTAAGAGCACTTAAGTACTTCTTATATAGTTGGTTAGCCTATAGTCACTCCAAATGAGGCATTTCTTCACCTACATAATGTCCAAATTCGTGTGACCAAATCTTGACAACTGGAAAAGTAAAGTATGGGAATACGATAGTACAGGTAAAGCACACCTGAGAAGTCGACTAAGATATGTTCCAAACATCCAGAGAGGCGTCATGAATATCATACATCGATAGAGTTAATTTAATTGCTAAGGAAGCAGTACTGTAAAGAAATAAAACTAAATTTTATTTATTTATACTGGCTTGATAATTTCTTGGGAACAAATATACCTGTAGGTTGTACCTTGTATAGAAAATCCCTACTCAAATGATTTTATGGTTTTATTCGCAGCAAAGTAACAATTAGGAGCTGCATTGTACTTGGCATTCTTGATTCTTTAAATAAACTGAAATGGGAGAATAGACCATTCATATTTACTCTGAATATTTTGGTTCATAGCCACTCCATTAAGATTGCCAATGAGTGGAAGCTGCAATATCGCCTACGAAAGCGAGGCACGACAATGAGGAACATGTTCTACGACAACTGGAAATAAGGTTTTAAACATGAAGTGTGTACGACATCCAATAGAGGTAGGGAAACAACCTACAATGCTCAATAATTTCTCTACAATCTGATGTCATCTTTTGATTTATTTTTTATGGTATGCATGACAAAATGAATAATGAAACTCCAACCCTCCATGTACCATAACCGTCCATCTTTCATTGTTCTGATGTAGCAAATTAGATAGCACAATTTAACAATAATCCAGAAGAGCAACCAACAAGCGTGTATTGATGGGATGGCAAATAGTGCAAACATCCATTCATCTGCAAACATAAGTACAGAAGGCATGGGAAAATAATAATCATAAAATTATATAGGATAACCCGACAGTAAGTAGCAAGATAATGTACCAATAGGTGGCGGGAGTCCAAATTTCTCTGAGCATTGTAACCCGTATGATAGTAACATGCATGACGACAGCCAATAAATAGCATGGCAAGGCTAATTTGAATGTTAATAATGAGTTCATACTGTTATGCCTCCTCATCATAATTCACTCTGTCCTTGAACAAATATACTCCCATATTCGTGTTTCAGTGGAAATTATGTATCTTGGTAACTGGTAAACCTGCGGTACCGCTTATAAGACCAGTAAAGATGTAGCACGGCGAGGCTAATTTGAGTGATATAATCAGGGATTAAGGTAAGATGGTACTTACTGTTATGTTTCCTCCTCATAATTCACTTTCTCCTAGAACAAATATACTCCTGTATTCATGTTTCTGTTGAAATCATGTATCATGGTAAGTGGTAACCCTGCAGTATCAACTACTAGGGAAAACCCTAGCAGTAGCGCGTGTTTTGTGCCCACTAGTAGCGCGGGTGGCCGCACTGCTAATAAGGCACTACAGCTATTGCTTAGTAGTAACGCGTGCCATCACGCGCTACTGCTAGGACAAATAGCTGCAGCGCTTGTTCAAGATACACGCCATCTTGCTAAGGTATCTACTTGCAGCATGTTTTCGTTTCATCGCTACTAGTATTTTTTTATTTTTTTTATTTTTAGTGTATTTATGCGCCATCATACAAATATTGGTACAATACGAGCTGTTATGAGGTTTACATCATTATGTCCATAACAGTGTATTAAATGAAGATGGATTAGGTTCAAGTGGAGGCAATATGTGGTGCATGTCAAAAGTATACTACTAATCCAAACTTGATCTAGTTTGGACTAATAGTACTTTCGATGTGCACAACATGTTGCCTCCACTTGAATCTAATCCGCCAGCACAAGCTATTTAATCATCATCATAGTCATTACCACCAACAGTATTTATTTAATCAGCACTAACACTAGCTAATAATAATCATCATAGTCATTACCACCAACACTAGCTATTTTATCATCATAGTAATAGTGTAGCACATCATCATCCTCAAACTCATTTCTAGCTAGCTAATCACTCCTGCTGCTCTCTCTTAGGTAAAATAACATAAAACATATATATCTCTCCTCCTCGATCAAACTGGAGCATGCAGATGAACCTGTCTCCTAATCGTGGGTAGCGCATCTGTTTGTTGCCCCCTAGTACTTCTCTGCGCTCCCCCATCACATATTTGGTCCAGTCTTGCACTATTAAGCATCCGTCGCTAATCTTGAATGCACTAAAGTAATATGTAGGATATCTTGGCCGTAAGCTGATAATACTCATGGTACCTTTAGTCTCGATCCCATAAGGCACAACATTCATTGGGAGTCCCTGTTGAAGAACATCGTACGGTAACATACTTAGCAATGAAGTTTAGCTTCAAAAATAATGTATGGAGAAGATGCACCAATGACAAATAGTAAAAATCTTACCATCCTTCCTAAATAGATGTGACCATAGTTCATTACAAACAATATTGGTCACACATTTTCAGTACTAACATTTCTAAATGCAGGAAGAAAATTTGTCTTGACAGTATCAAGATCCTCAAGCCATGAAACATAATGACTGAGATCCTCGCAGTTGAGTTCAGCCCCAGGACAGTATACGGTCCTGTCTACCAAGCGCTGGACATGTTTGCTTGACAATACAAATTAGTTGTCAACTATTTTTGAATAAACAATATCAAAGACATAAATATGGTTGAGAAACTTACATAATGGTATAACTGGAGGAATTTGCACATCGACCCAGATGTCGGTATTACCTTCAATATCATCTTTCGGACGAATATCAAAGTTGATAACCATATCAGGCTCAAATGCATAAGTCTTGCATAGTGCTCGCCATGTTTTAGATACAAAATAGGTGTAGTCGTCTGAATTGTATAACTTTGCATGGAAAATATAACCATGCTCGGTCTTCAAGTATACTTTCTTTTCCTCCATACTATGACTGAAACCTATCTTATCCAATACTAAAACTCTTGCATGGCAGGGGATACGCTAGTAGAATATTAAAAAAATATAAGTTGAAGCAAATGAAGCAGATGTCATGCTTAATTACGAAAAAAGACTTGTCGTTGTGACTTACTGTATCCACTTCGAGGTTCTCGTCCAGCTTGATGCTGAAGCGCCTATCATCATCTAGGAAGATTCCGTCGCACAGGCCGCACTCATCTTCGCAGTATTTACAAATACCGAAATCCTTCTCATTGTCAGACATTTCCTATGTTCATAGTTAAAACATTAATTGAAAATCGATCGAAGACAACTACCAAGATACTCAACACACAAATCCGGGGCACTCGATATTTCCTACATATTCTAGCACAAGTCATGCCAAAATTCACGGAAAAATCCGGCATGACCTTTGCTAAAATAGGACATATCGAGCGCCTGAAATTTGCCGGAACGGAAATGAATCAACACTCCGGCAAAACATAGGCCACTCGAAGGTGTAACTTGCAAACATGACCGGCCACTTGGATATTGAGCAACACAAGATATACATTTCAAAATATCTTATAGGACTCAAATTAGCATGCATTCAATAAGCAAAAGTAGATCATCTCATGCGTTAGTACATCGTCGAATATTATCACTAATACATCATGAATAGTGTCATACATATAACATCACTAATACAACTAAAACTCTAGCACACGACGGGTATCGGCGCGGGCGGTGGACACCCACAGAGAAGGCACCATCACGGGATCATAGCTCGGTCGGATCCGGGAGAACTACGCCAGTATTGGAGAACGGCCTGTGCTCCAACGCAAACAAGTAGCGACGGACGTGCACGTCCTCCTCACTGACACGGTGACGCACCACTGTCGGTGTACTAAAGTAGGGGTGCCTTAGTATCCCGAACTTATGCACGGGCAGTCGCAGCGCCCCGCGGCAAGGCTTGCCGGGTGCCCGCCAAGACCCTCCGTAGTTCGTATTGGAGCCATTCAAGAACAAAGTGTTTTAACTGAGAAAACAAGGCCCCGGCAAGAGGAGCTTGCCGGGAAGGACAAGGCCCCGGCAAGAGGAGCTTGCTGGGAAGGCCAACCAAGGCATTTCAAGGAACTTGCTGCGACGCGCCGCGCGTCCCGGCAAGACTCGGCGAGCGACAAGCTTCCGGGCGCGACAAGGCAACGACCGCGGCAAGGCGCTTGACGCGGCGAAGCCACCACTCTGTGCCCACGCTCCAGCGCATCCGTCGACGTGTCGCCACAGGACCGTTCCAGGCGCACATGGAAAGAAGCTGTGCAGCCAAGCGGTGCGAGGTGGCAAGTGGAGATGACGAGATGGCCATCGTGGCGAACGGTGGCGCCCCTAACGGTCGCTTTTCTGCACTATTTGGGCGACACGGACGGGCATTTAATGCCTTTGTCCCCTGCCGTCAGAGTTAGGTAGGATCCACTGTAGAGGTAGCTGTACCAACCGCAGCTCTTTTTACACTTTTACCCCTGCGTGCGTTGCCACCTGTCGGTGACCCCTTGAGCCTATAAAAGGAGGCCCATGCGCAATGTAGAGGGGGTTTGACTCATTCAAAACCAGAACACTCCCGCGCTCCCGAGCAAGAACATAATACAACCACAAGGCAGCAGTAGGAGTATTATCTCTCCGGAGAGCTCCGAAGCTGGGTAAAAATCGCTCGCGTGCTACGCCTCGATCCGCTCTTCGTGCTGCCTCTGCTCCCTCCCGGACCGAAAGGGGCCCTGCCCCATAGGTGTTCGTTTCCCACGACATCGTTGGCGCGCCAGGTAGGGGGCGTCGAGGTTGTGTGAACCTGATCCGGCGTTCATGCGAGCCAGATCTTCATCATCTTCATCGACATGCCACCGAAGAAGAAGGCTTCGGAGGTGGCTGCTCCGTCCGCGTGGATCCTACCGCCACCGGAGTAAATGGGTGGTGGGGTAGATGCCGGCGGGCGAACAGGCGCCGACGAGGAAGCTCAAGCAGCCGCAAGGTCCAAGGACAAGGTCGCACAAACCTCGGCGTCCATACACGCACCGCGCCCATCTCAGGAGGCGCGAGACCGACAGCGTCATGGTACTCGCAGTACCATACGCTCGTTGGATCAAGGTCGAGCTGGTGGATCTCGGGATGCTCAAGACCAGCACGCACGCCAGCCTGCTGGCACGAGCAAGACATGGTCGCCTGGACGGGATCCTGCTCCTTCTAACATAATTAGAAGTCCGAGCATATCCTGCTCCTCGCACCGTTCGCCACCGCCACCAAAGACTCCAGAAGAAGCGTTGGCTCGAGCCCAACTGCTCCTGGATTACCCTCCGACGGCGGACAAGATCGACGATTGGAGGGCCATGATTCATAGCCTCATCGGCTTCACCAACGGCGACACTCCACGGCAACCGAACGCGTCACAGCCGCGGCAAGATTGCCGGACGAGAGCCGATGGCGACAAGACCGGTGGGGGTGTAACCACCATGCACTCCCCGCCCCGAAGGCCAAGATCGCCGACTCGCCGGGTCAACCTCGACACCGACTCCACGGCGTCATCAGATCCACGAGCTCGCCGCGATCAGCGCCAAGTTCTTCAAGAACGACAGCAAGAAGACACTCGCACACGCATCGAGCACCGAAGAGAAGCGCGCGTCAGTCAGACCAGCGCGTCGGGCCCACTGTCGACATGCATGCGCCAGGGGAACCAGGCGACTTGCCGTACGCGGTAGGTTGCCCTGCGTTTACTCATGAGCTGCGGCAAGTCCAGTGGCCCAGTACAAAGAACTTCAAGCCAGACGTACCAGAGAAGTACGACGGCAGGTTGCATCCGTCAGAGTTCCTCATCATCTACACCATCGCGGTGCAAGCTGCCGGGGGGCGCGACGACAAGATCCTTGCCAACTACTTCCCACCGGTGCTCAAGCCCAATGTCAGATCCTGGCTCATGCAGTTGTCGGACAACTCCATCTCCTCATGGGTGGATCTGTGCCATCAGTTTGTCGGCGCCTTCTGGTGACCACAAGCCCCATGGCGAAGCGATCTTCATCTGCTGCGCCCAGAAGGAAGGAGAACCCCTGTGCAAGTATATTCAGAGATTCAGCCAAGTGCAGCGCAACATCCCAGATGTCCACCCCGCCGCGGTTATCAGCGCGTTCCACCAGAACGTGCGTAACCGCAGGATGCGGGAGGAGATGGCGATGTGCAAGATAAGGGACGTCGATGAGCTCTACGCCTGGCCGACAAGTGTGCGTCTTTGAGGAAGGAGAAACTCCCGGAGAGAACACAGGAGCAGGGGGGTCTGACAGTGAGGATGCCGCCCCGGCAAGGAAAAACCAGCGGCGGAATAACAGAAAAAGGAAAGGCAAAGATGTGCTAGCTGTTGAGCAGTCCGGCAACGGAGGTGGCGCCGACAAAGCCAAAGCTGGTAGCTCCGGCGAGGCTGTGGCGGCCGCCGACAAGCAGGACGGCTCCGGCAAGCAGTACTGCAAGATCCATCGCACTAAGGGTCACGATCTCCAGAGCTGCAAGAAGGTCGAGCAGCTTGTCGAGCAGCAGAAAGCTGAGTATGAGCGACGCGACAAGGAGAAGGCCCAGGAAGGTACTGGTGGATCCGGCAAGAAGCGTCCCGGCCGGCGAGGACGTCGCGGCAAGGCCAAGCAGCGGCAAGGCGACAGGCCTCCCCGCGGCCGCGACAAGGATGAAGATGAAGACGACGACGAAGACATGGATGATGATGAGGCCGACGAGCAGGAGTTTCAGAAAGCCACAGAGGTTCTGTGTGTTGACGGCGATGCTTCTCTGCATACTTCGCACCGCCAGCTCAAACAGTGGGCGCGGGAAGTTAACACAGCAGAACCACCAGTTGAGTCACGCAAGCCTCTGAAGTGGTCCAGCACGCCTATCATCTTTGACATTGAGGACCACCCTGATCGCATAACTGCGGTCGGGTGCTTGCCGATGTTGGTTTCACCAACTATCCGCAACCTCAAGGTCACAAAGATGCTGGTTGACGGCGGGGCCGGCCTGAATCTGATCTCCTCCGCGGTACTCCAGAAGCTCCAGAGACCCAATTGCGAGCTCGAAGAGACCGACACATTCCAAGGAACTAACCCGGGAAGGAGCAAGCCGAAAGGGAAGATCACGTTGCCGGTAACATTTGGCAGCGAGCTGAACTTCAGGATAGAGAAAGTCACTTTTGACGCTGCTGATTTCCCATTGCCTTACAATGGAATACTCGGCCGTCCAGCGCTCGCCAAGTTCATGGCAGCCTCTCATTATGCCTACAACGTGCTCAAGATGCCAGGTCCAATAAGTGTCAACTCTGTCCCTGGCGACAAGAAAGATGCCCTTATCTGCACCGACAAGATCTACCGGGAAGCAGCAGCCGCAGCAGATCGCAAACCACTTGCCGCTGAAGCTCCCGGGGGGAAGAAGGAGACCAAGTCCAGCAAGAGCTCTGATGCCCACTCCGGCAAGCGCACCTCTTCGGAGTGCTGCGCTACCGTCGAGGACGCACCATCGAGCTCCACCGGCAAGTGTAAGAAGGCAAAGGCAGCTCCGCCAGAAACCAAGAAGGTGTCCGCCAAGGAGGACGGCACTGGTGGTACCTTCACCATCAGTGCCACGCTTGACCCTAAATAGGAAAGCGCGCTCGTTGCTTTCCTACGGGCGAGTGTCGATGTGTTTGCATGGCAACCGTCTGACATCCCCGGTGTTCCCAGGAAAGTAATTGAGGACCACCTTGCCGTCTGTCCTCACGCGTGGCCCGTCAAGCAGAAAGTCAGAAAGCAAGCAGTGGAGCGCCAAGAATTCATCGCAGAAGAGATCAAGAAGTTGGAAGCAGCAGGCCTCGTCAGAGGAGTGCTCCATCCTACGTGGCTGGCCAATCCTGTAGTCGTGCGCAAGGCGAACAGAAAATGGAGGCTGTGTATTGACTTCACTAATGTTAATAAAGATTGTCCCAAAGATCCGTTTCCCTTGTCGCGCATTGACCAGATTGTCGACTCCACGGCAGGATGTGATCTGCTTTCATTTCTTGATGCATATTCAGGATATCATCAGATATTCATGGCAGAAGAGGATGAGGAGAAAACCGCATTCATCACTCCATGTGGCACATACTGTTTTGTACGGATGCCTTTCGGACTAAAGAATGCTGGTTCAACATTTGCAAGAGTAGTTCACGAAGCTTTTGAGCCATAGTTGCACAGAAATGTAGAAGCTTACATGGATGACATAGTGGTCAAGAGCAAAGACAGAGCAACTCTGATCCAAGATTTGGACGAGACCTTTGCAAATCTGCGCAAGATCAACCTCAAGCTCAACCCCGAGAAGTGCGTGTTTGGAGTCCCCTCCGGCAAGCTTCTCGGGTTCTTTGTGTCTCAGCGGGGAATTGAAGCCAACCCCGACAAGATTAAGACCATTGAGCAGATTGAAGCACCGAAGCGCGTCAAGGACGTACGAAGGCTTGCCGGCTGCGTGGCTGCTCTCAGCAGGTTTATCTCTAAGTCTGTTGAGCGCGCCCTACCATTTTTCAAAATATTGAAGAAGGCAGGTCCAATGAAATGGACTCCGGAAACAGAGGCTACGCTGCAGGACTTGAAGAGATACCTGTCCTCCACTCCAATACTTGTCGCACCTAAGCCACAAGAGAAGTTGTTGTTGTATCCAGCGGCAACCAATCAAGTGGTTAGTGCTGCGTTAGTAGCGGAAAGGGAGGCGGATGATGAGCCAGCGGCCACGGCAAGCGCGTCCAGCGACAAGCAGGGTGCTTCCCCGACAAGCTCTGGTCCCGACAAGGATGGATCTGTGCAGCCACAAGAAAAGAAGCAGAAGAAAATGGTGCAGCGCCCAGTTTACTTTGTCAGTTCCCTTCTGCAGGGGCTAGATCAAGGTACTACGGTGTGCGAAAATTGCTTTTCGGCCTTCTCATGGCCTCGAGAAGCTGCGCCATTACTTTCAAGCACATGAGATCATAGTTGTCACTCGCTTTCCGTTGAAGAGGATATTGCGTAATCCGAAGCAACAGGCAGGATTGTCGAGTGGGCACTGGAATTGTCAAGCTTTGGCCTCAAGTTCGAGAGTACTTCAACTATCCAGAGCCGAGCATTGGCGGAATTCATAGCAGAATGGACGCCAACACTTGATTAAGAAATTCCGGAAACGAGCATCCCTGTCAAGGAAGCAAGCAAGGAATGGATCATGTACTTTGATGGTGCCTTCTCGCTGCAAGGCGCCGGTGCGGGCCTGTTACTTGTCGCACCCACCGGAGAGCACCTCAAGTACGTGGTCCAGATGCACTTTCCCAAGGAGCAAGCGACAAACAATACTATAGAGTATGAAGGTTTGCTTGCCGGACTCAGGATCGCGGCAGACCTTGGGATCAAGAAGCTTATTGTTAGGGGTGACTCGCAGCTTGTCGTCCGCCAAGTAAACAATGATTATCAGAGTCCGTTGATGGAAGCTTACATTGATGAAGTGAGAAAGTTGGAAGAGCATTTTGACGGCCTGCAAATGGAACATGTTCCGAGAGCCCGAGCAGCGTTGCGATAGCTTTGTCAAAATCGCTACATTAAAGTTACACAATGGAACCAGGGATCTTTGTGCTCAAGCTGACTCAACCATCTGTAACACCATCATCCGGACAGAGCAAGAAGAGGAAGTTGGTTTACGGTGATTATTTTCCCAGAGCTTCGAAGCCGCCGCCAAGAAGGTCCCCTGATCAACACCAAGGGTCTTTGAGGAGCGATCTGCTCCAACAAGCCCTAGGGTTTGTTCAGTTGAAGCAGACGCTCCCGGCAAGTTTTGCTCCGGCAAGCTTGCCGGGGAACATCAAGCTCCGGCTGAGCCGCAGGTTCTTGCCGTAGAAGCAGATGTTCCCGCAGCAGCATTTGTGCCTTTAGTCCTTGTTGTTGAGCCGCATGCTCCAGCATGGGCACAGCAGATTGTCCGTTTCCTTCAGACAGGAGATCTTCCCGAAGAACAAGAAGAAGCGGAGAGAGTAACCCGGCAATCAAGTATGTACCAGTTTGTCGACGACATACTGTACAGAAGAAGATTCAACGGAGTGAAATTGAAGTGCATTCCCGGAAGATGGACAGAAGCTGTTGGCGGAGATACATGGAGGCATATGTGGTCATCACATTGGCGCAAGAGCACTTGCCGGGAAAGCATTCCGGCAAGGTTTCTTTTGGCCAACAGCTCTCCACGATGCAACTACACAAGTAACCAAGTGTGAAGCGTGCCAGTTCCACTCCAAGCAGATATACCAGCCAGCTCAAGCTCTCCAGACGATCCCTTTATCCTGGCCATTTTCGGTCTGGGGGCTCGACATCCTTGGCCCCTTTCCCCGAACTGTCGGGGGCTTTGAGTACTTGTCCGTTGCAATCGACAAGTTCACAAAATGGCCGGAAGTGGAAGCAGTGAGGAAGGTGACATCACAGTCAGCAGTCAAGTTCTTCAGGTCAATTGTTTGCCGTTTCGGAGTCCCTAACAGGATCATCACCGACAACGGCACGCAATTCCGAGCCGCACCTTCATGCGATCGTCCAAGATCTTGGCGCCAAGGACTGCTTCGCTTCAGTTGCTCACCCAAGAAGCAACGGTCAAGCGGAGAGGGCAAATGCTGAAGTGCTGCGCGGGCTCAAGACCAGGACTTTCGACAGGCTGCACAAGTGCGGAAAAAAATTGGATTGAGGAGCTGCCGGTGGTTCTTTGGTCGATCAGGACGACGCCAAATCGAGCCACTGGCCAGACACCCTTCGCTCTAGTCTATGGAGCGGAGGCAGTTCTCCCCACGGAACTCGTATACGGATCGCCTCGAGTGCTCGCTTATGATGATCTTGAGCAAGAGCAGCTGCGACAAGATGACGCGCTGCTCCTTGAGGAAGATTGTCTTCAGGCTGCTGTACGAGCTCCTCGATACCAGCAAGCTTTGCGCCGCTACCATAGCCGCAAAGTTAATGCCAGAAATCTCGAGGAAGGCGACCTTGTTCTTCGGCGCATTCAATCCGCAAAGAATTCCAACAAGTTGACGCCAGAGTGGGAAGGCCCTTATCGGGTGAAACGAGTCACTAGGCCTGGCGCTGTCCGCCTTGAGACTGAGGATGGTTCTCCGGTGAGCAACTCCTGGAACATTGAGCATCTTCGTAAGTTTTACCCATAAGGCGCGTTTGCCGGAACCTAAAGAGAAGATAATGGTGTGGACCAGGCGTCGTTCAAGAAAATATCGCCTTGCCGGGACGCAAACGACAGAAAAGCTAAGTTGCCAAAGTTTGAGCACAATCAGTTTTAAAAATTTTAAGTTATCTTCCTTGAATGGTCGTGCTTTGTATGGAAAACCTGTGCGCGGAGGAACCAACTCGTAGCTAGTTGCGCCCTCACTTTGTTTCGAGTCCGCTCAACAACTTAAGTGTGCTGCGACTAGCAGCGACAAGGTTTCTTGCGGAGCGACACCGCCCGACGAGGCTGCTGATGTTCGCACTCAGCGCTTCATGGAAAGGGAAATTCTTGCGGCAAGTTCCCTCAAAGCGTAGGGTAAAAACATACAAAGGAAGGAATCAAGTAAAGGAAATAACATAGCAAATACTGCCCAAAATAAAGTTATATTACAAAGATAACTTGTCGCAGCACTGACTGAATCGTTCTCGTAACATAAATAGCAGCGGCAAGGAAAGGAGAAAACACGCGGCCTAATCTACGCGGCTGCCATCAACCCTCCTGACTTCATTCACCTTGTCCACAATGGGTGCGACAAGGGCCTTGAGCTCTTCAAGATCAGCACCCGCCGGCAGCTTCTTGAGGACGTTGGTGAGGTTGAGGCCTGGGTTGCGGAAGACCACCTTCACCAACACCTTCTCCAAAACTCTGGCGCAGATCGTGCGCGACTCGTCGGCCAGCTGCTTTGGGATCCTTTCCCGGAGTTGCTGGAGGGCCGTCGCCACGCCCTTGAAGAACAGAGTGAGCTTGGCGCTGGGCTGGAGGTTCTCGTCGGAAGAGTACCCGAAACCCTCCATTTCCAGCTGCATCAGTTCCTCGTCAATGACTGTGGCGATGTTCACGAGGCCCTCCGTCCAGAGCTCCACAGTATCTCTGAAGGTGTTCTGGGTTTTGGCGGCCCTCGTCAGCAGCGCCTCATTGGCCTTGATCTCCTCCTTCAAGGCCTCCTCCCGCTTCTTGGCGCCGTCCAGCGTCTCAGTTAGTGTAGCCAGCTTCAACTCCAGATCAGCATTGGAGTCCTTGGCGGCGCTCAGCTCTTTGCCCCTCTCGAGGAGGCGACCCTGCAGCTCGCCGTGGGCGAGGGCGTCCTTCTCGCGCTCGCCTTGGAGCGCGGCAAGCTCTTCATTCCTCGCCTTCAGATCGGCCTCTAGCTGCGCCACCTTCACCTCCAACTCCTTCTTGGCGGCCTCGGCAGCTTCGGCAGCATCTTTTCCCTCCTTGAGAGCCCTGCCAAGTGCTTGCTCGCGCTCGGCCAGCTCCTCCTCATAGCTGTCCAGATTGACTTTCCGCTGTGTCAGCTCGCCTTCTCGCGTGGACCGCTCCTCGGCGGCAAGCCTCTGTTGCTCTTCAGCTTCAGCCTTCTCGAGAAGGAAGGATTTCCGCGCCTCAGCAGCTGCGCCGCTCCTCTGCAATTGACCGAGAGCTTCACGATTGCGTTCCCGAGCTCCTCCTGCGCTTCTCAATATCTGCTCCGCTTTGCGACAAAGCGCTTCCGGGATTCCACTTTGGCTTGTCGGTAGCGGTAGGCGACACCAGCTTCGGAGCAGTTGCTCCTCCTCGGACTTCGCCTGCTGCTTTGCTTGGCGCGTCAACCACTGTCGGCCAGTGGAGCGAGCACTTCTCCGTCGAGTTTCTCCTCGGCGAGCGCCATGGAGCTTGGCGCCCGGGGAGCTTGATGAAGACACCGTCGCCGGCCTTTAAGTAAGTATTGGGCTGGGGCTCCTCGGTCTGGCGGTCGTCGTCGTGCGGAGGGATCGGCGATCGGCCTAAGCGCCTTGCGCTCCTGCGGCCCTGTCGTCGGTCGATCGCCGGACCCTCGCCCGGCTCTGCGCCAAGAGCCTTGGCGGCCTCTTCGCGGCAGGATCATCAGCGCCCGGCCTCCTCCTCGGTGGCGGCGGCGTCATCGGTGTTGCAGCGTTCTCCTTGCCGGTGGCCGGTCTCCATTGGCCGGGGAAGGTGGAGTGCGAAGGCAGGAAGAGGAGAAAAAGTCAAGCAAATATCCAAAAAGAAGATCGGAAGAAGAAGAACCCAAGGGAAGTTTTCGACAAGAAGGATTACTGTCTTTGGGCTCTGTAGTCATGGGCTCCACCAGGGGGATCGCTGGTCCGTCCCTTGCGGAGAATCGCCTTGCGGGATCCCTCCCTTGCCGGAGAGCGCTCCCTTGCCGGGGAATCCTCCCTTGGCGGCGTAGTCGAAGCAGATAGCATCTCAGGGGCGGGTTCCGATTGCTCCTGGTGGGCCTGTTCTGCTCCTACACAAGCAAATCAACAGTCAAGATATCAACAAAGAAAGAACACCCAAGCGCGCCTGGCAGCAGGAAGTAAAATTATGTACTTACGCTGGGGGCTGCGCTGGGGGCTGCTTCGGGGAGAAGTTGTCGGGTCCGACAAGGTGGTCTCGGACGCGCCCTCTGTTGTCACAGCAGGATCGTCCTCGATGACAACCACGGGGACCTTGGCTCTCTTCGCCGCTCTCTGGGCCAGAGTCCTGAAAAAGAACAAGGTTCAGAAGAAAACAGATCAGATACAAGACAAGAATCAGCAAGAATGGAAGGAATACAAACACAACAGAAAAACTTACTCCTCTTCTTCCTCCTCGTCGGAGCTGGCGGAGAGAGTCAAGTCGGTACTCTTTCAGTGTGACGAGGCGGAGGTAGGCTCCCTTGGGCGCTTGGCGGGACTGCGGCGGGATCGAGCGGCCCGAGAGGACCCGCTCCGATTACCTTGGCGGCGTGAGGCGTTCCGTGGGCGTGTCCCAGCGCGGCGGCTGTTAACCCGTCTACCGCCCTGCTATGTCTCTGGTCCTGCGGAGGCGCCTTCTTGGTAGAGCTGGGGGCTGCACTGGGAGCTCTCCTTGAGGCAAGCTGCTTGAAGACGGCTGGCCGCTTGCACCTTCGGCGGGCTCGCTCGATTCAGCTTCGGGCTCTCCCTCGCTGACAATCTCCCCAACAAGCTCGTCTCAATCGGCAAGGCTTGCCGCCTCGGCTGCCTCTGCCTCCTCCATAGTAAACCCAAACTCGCTCGCGGCGGCGGCGGCCGCCGCCTCTTCCACCCTGGTGGCAATGCGCCGCATCTCATCGTCGGTGGTGTCGCGGGTGAGGCTCCTCTGCTCGTCGGCGCGGACCGCCACCTCCACGAAGCTATCGAAGAACTGTTGCACTACGTCGTCGGCAGGCTCCTGCCAAGTTGGAATAATTCCATGCGAGTCGCACTCCGGCATCATTGCGCGGATGCGATCGGCGAAGAGTTACCTGGCGGGGCGGCGACGCCTGCGGCAGCTGAACCACTCGGGATGATTGGGGTGCGTGCTTGAACAGCTCCTTGGCGTCCCATCAAATCAAGACGATAAAATTGAAGTTGAGGCCCGGCGCAGCCTCGCGATATCCGCCGGACCCCGAACAGCGGCGGGTCTCCCCCTCTCTGCGAGAGAAGCGTCGGCGAAGAAAGTCAGCGCCAACAGCGCCTCTGATGAGCCCGGCAAGCTGAGTCGCAAGATCCGGGTGGTGGCGATCTTGATCTAGCATCGTCGCCGCCAAAAGCGCTCAATCGTTGCAGCGCCTTTCTGGGGTTTGGCGCGAGGCGTGAACAGCTGCGGTTCTCATCAACGATCAACACCATTCCGCTCTCCACTCCTCCCATTTGCTGCGGAGCTCCCCCTCCAGATAGACCTCCTTCATGCCGGCTCTCGAGATCCAGGCGATCCCACCAGCTAAGGGCTCTCCTCTCTCGACCCGGGGCATGAAGTAGTGGCGGAAAAGGGCTACGTTTGGATGGATTCTGACAAAGTTCTCGCAGAGATGTGCGAAAACCGCCATGGTCAGGACAGCATTGGGGGTGAAATCGAGGAGATGGAACCCGTAGGTGTTCATGATATCACAAAAGAATTCAGAGAAGGGCGGACAGAGCCCGCAATAGAAGAACAGCGCGAAGAAGGGGTATCCTTTTGGAGCCCGTTTTGAAGTGGAAGCGGCGGCGGAAAGTACTTGCATGCGCGGATGCGCTCGCGTCTCCGTCGACCAGAAGAGATAGAACCATTCCCTCAACTCCTTCGCGGAGAGCTCAGGGGGGAAGGTTGCCCGCTCCTTCCGCAGCGCCTCAAGCCGTAGCGCCTCGGCCGACTTCGCACCCTTCCCGGTCTTCGGAGCCATGGCGGAGGCGGTGGGGGAGGTCGAGAGCGTTGGTGGCGGCGGCGGCGACGGGAGGCGGAGCGCTGCTCTCTTTCGGCTTTGGGAAGCGGCGGAGATTTCTGAGATTGGAACCGCAAGTGGCGAAGGTGGGGGAACTGCCCCTGTTTCCCCTGCTTATAAAGAGGAGGAGGCGAACGTTACTGTCGGGGGTTGGATGCGACATATGCCAACG
The DNA here is from genome assembly GCA_021437245.1 of Aegilops speltoides. NCBI lineage: Eukaryota > Viridiplantae > Streptophyta > Magnoliopsida > Poales > Poaceae > Aegilops > Aegilops speltoides. The sequence continues at coordinate 445,734,127 of CM038143.1, forward strand.
GGTGGCTTATCATGGTGGGGGCGAGTAGAGCGTCGCGGTGCACAAAGCAGGATGAGGCGAACATGCACGCCGGCGAATCTTACCCAGCTTCGGGGCTCTCCGAGGAGATAATACCCCTACTGCTGCTCTGCGGGGTCTCCGCATGATCACTATGGGGTGATAGTACAATGGTGCTCCTCGAGCTGTGTGGAGGCAGGAAGGAGCAAGGCTAGCTCTTTCCTTGGCTATGTGTCCTAAACCTATCGGGGCGAACCCTTTGCATGGGTGCCCGGGGGTTTATATAGGCCTACCCGAGGTACAATAGTATCTGACTGGCGTGGCCCCCTACCATCGATCTCTCTCGCCGCCGTCCTCCCCGCCCGCCACGGGGCCCGCCATGGCGGAGGTCCATGAACAAGCAGAACAACTGTGCAATGCTCTTGATAGCCGCAGCTTGGTCATGGGGTCGTGGGAACAGTGCATGCCGTCTGTCGGTGATCACTTGTCGCCACTCCCGTCAATCTGGTTTATGGCTTGTGGGGCCTGGCGAGGCGGCCGTCTCTGGAGGCCGACTCCGTAGAACCGTCTTCGACTCTCTCCGCCGTCTTCTTCTATCTCAGCGACAGGGGCCCGGCGATCTCCAGGCCGTCGCGCCGCGTCGTGGGCATAGTGCCTTGTGCCTTGTGGCTGAGTCAAGGAGGCATGGCAGCGATGCAGCGCCTCCTTTGGAGATCTCACGGTGGCGCTGCTCCTTTGTAGCCATGCCTTCTTCCGTGGGTCCGAGGGGACAGCCACGACGGGGCTGTACCCGCATAGGTCTTCGTGGCTTCGCGGGCCGACTCTCATAGTCGGCCTCTTGAGGTCATAAGCGGTCGGCTTGCTCCAGAGTCGCCATCTGAGGGCTCTGCTTCTTCGAAGGTCGCCAGCTGGGACTCGGCCTTCTCGAAGGTCGCCAGCTGGGACTCGGCCTTCTCGAAGGTCGCCAGCTGGGACTCGGCCTTCTCGAAGGTCGCCAGCTGGGACTCAGCATTCTCAAAGGTCGCCTTGCTGGGACTCGGCTGAGGGGCACGGCCTGCCCCGATGTCTTGAAAGATCTTGGGTCCTGGGTCAGCCTACCCATGGCCCATTACTCCGACAGTAGTCCCCGAAGCTGGCGAAGCCCGGCGGGCGCCGCCTCGTGGGGCTTCGGCAGTTTCAGCCTCTGCGGTGCCGACTCTGAGATTCGGCTGCCGCGTCCTCGGGCCGCCTCGCCGGAGTCGGCCTGGCCCGCGAGGGGCCGCCGCTCGCAAGTCGTGGCGGGAAACCGGCGGCGTATCGGCTACGCTTCCCTGCCATTTATGAGACGGTCCTATCGCGTGACGCCACGTGGAGGCGATAGCTGCCGGCCCAGCGTGGCGGGGCGGGCGGCCGGTGGGGCCCGCCATTACGCGCCTCGGCTCCCGGCGGATCCGCTGCGGAGGCGGTTAGCATCCCCGTGGTTAATGCGGGCGATAACCGTGGGGGTTTAATCGTGGGGCGTCGTGGGGTGCGTGGCGCGATTAATCCCCGTCGCCCCGGCTTCTCAGCCCATGGGGCTATAAATAGGCTGAGGCGGCGGCTCAGCACGCGCACTCCCTCCCCCGCTGTTCGCCCTTCTTCTTCCTTCGCCTCGCTCCGTCGCCTCGCTCCGTCGACTTCCTCTTCCGCGCCGACGATGAGTTCTTCCTCTGCCGCGCCCCAGCCTCGCGCTCCGGCGAGTGGGGCGGCTTCGAGCGTGAATCGCGGAGGACATCGAGTTCCTTCGCCCGGACCCGCCGCCTCCCGGCCTTGGATTTGGTGCAAACCCGCCTGCGCCCGGAAAATCCGGCCCGCGCCCGGCCAGCGGGTCATCTTCCGTTCGCACCTCATGCGCGGGATGGGGCTCCCGGCGGGTTCCTCCGCTCATTCCTCGAGCTGTACAACTTGCGGCCGCACCCTCACCCCCCAGCGGTGGTGCTCCTCTCCACCGCCGCCACCATGCGAGGGCTACATCGGCGTTCTCCCCACCCTCGAGCTGTGGGGAGTTCTTCTCTTGGCTCGGCACTTTCGGGCTGCCGCGCACGCCGCGCCGGTCGGCACGTTCATCGCGTCACGGCGCCTGACGGCCGACAACCCCTTTCCGCCCATCCCGCTGGTGAAGTCGGTGAAGATGTGGCGAAGGCGATACTTCTACGTGAAGACGTCGCCACCGGCAGCGGCCCAGGTCAACTTGCCCGCCGACCCGAGCGCTGGTAGGCGGCCGCCTAGCTGGTCACATCGCTCGAAATCGCTTTAGCCCTCGGGTCGGCGCCCGTGGCGCGCCTCGAAGTCATAACGCTGATCGGAGGGGCTCGTCGCCTCCGATCTCTGGCCGCCCGTGGCCCGCCCGATACTACCGCTCAAGGCGGCCCCACCTCATCTGCGGATGGCGGCGGCCGCGACCAAACGGCTGTGCACAAAGACATGCCCGCGAATGGCGAACATAGTGAACCTCGCCGCCCTGCAAGTTCACCGGCAGTGGCAGTTCGGCAAGGCGTACTCATGCGACAACCCTCCGCCGATGGTAAGTTTTTTCCGTCGTGTTTTGATCTCGCTTGTATCCGACTTGAGCTCGATCTTGTTGGTGCTCTTAGGCAGAATCCCCTCACGGCGCCGCTGCCGGGCGCTGAAGAGCAGCGTGGTCGTGACATCGGCGACCCGACTTAGGGGCAGCGCTGGAGGCCGCGCCCGGCGGCGGAAGGAAGGAAAACGGCTGACCTCGGACCGTCTGCGACCTTCGCCGACCGGCCCGAAGCGGCGTCGGCGCTGAATCGTCCCGCGCCGTCAGCAAAAGCAGCCCTTCCACCCAGGCCAGCGCAAGGCGCCACGCCCGGCCGAAATGCGCCCGGTGGCAGGTCGAAAGCCAGAGGAACGCCGCGCGACCAAGCGGGAAGAAGCGGCCGCAAAGCCAACCGCCGGAAGGAAGTGAAGAAGGCCGCTTGTTTCTTAAGTCCCTTACTTTTGTTTCTTTTCGACCTTGCTTGAATTGCTCGACTTTCCCCTTTCTTCTCCAGCCCCCCCTCTCCCTTGAGAGAGTCGCGCCCTCCGTCATAGGGTTGGGCGACAACCTCAACACTGTGGCGGGTTGATCCCGCCGCCGACCTCTGAGGCGGCCAGCGGAGCAGCGCAGGAGAAGCCTTGAGAGAGGAGGCCAGCGCTGGAAAGCGCGAGGCCGACAAAGCGGACTACTGCGCCCGGCATCTGGATGAGGCGTGGCGCGTGCGCGGCAAAGCAGGATCTTGGCGGCCGTTCGTCGCCGGCGGCGTGCTCGTCCCTCATTGTCGTCGGCGCCGCCCCCAATTCACAGGCGGGCCGGGAGGTCGGCACGTAACCCTCTTGTGGGCGATGGTGGCGGCGCCTCGGGCTCGGACACCCAGCGCCCGCCTCTCGCCACCTCCGCCGCCTCCGTCTCGAGCCGCCACGGCAAGCAGCCAGTGGACCGCAGGATCGCCGGCGGCGGGCAGCAGCAACAGCAGCTGCTTCTCCAGTCGCCGTGCCGACACGCCGCTGGTCGAGAGGGCGAGCTCCCGCGCCCTTTCGAAAGCCAGCGCCGCCAGCATGGCGAATCTGAATCGAAGGCCTCGATGCGCGCCCACGGTGGAGTCGCGCGGCGGCACCGGCCCGCTGAACCAGGCGCTTCTGGACGTTCAGTCCAAGTTGCACAAAGAAGGCGAAGCCCTCCAACTCTACACCAGGGCGCATCTGACCCTGCGGGCCTCCGTCCGGGTACGCTTTGTTTTTCCTTTTTCGTTCTCTTGTCTTTTTACGTAGGGCGCTAAGCGCACCAGCAGGTGTAATCCCGAGTTGGTCGGCTCTTGGCGGCGGCTCGGAACTCCTTCTAGCTGACTCCGGGCTGACTTTGCTTTGCGGCCTTGCGGGGTATCACAACCTCCAGCTCTGCCTTCAACGCGGCGTTGAGGAGCTGAGAAGCGGACCGCCCGATCTCGCGGAGAGTCGGTGGTAGATTCTTCCTTCTTGGTAGCCTGGCGCACTGCAGCGCTAACCCGAGATTGGGCCGCTGCTGGCGTCGGGCGGATCTCAGCGACTCTTCCTTCTTTCTTCTCCGTGGAAGCGTAAGCGCCTTCCAGCTATAGTCCCGATTGGGCGGTTGCTGGCGATCGGGCGGATCTCCGGCGACTTCTTTGTTGATGATGCTTTATCTTTCTTTGGGCTTTAGGCGCTAATACCGCCCTTCAAGCAGCTGGATGAGGCCAATGCCGCTCGTCGCGCTAAGGAGGAGGAGTCGACAAGCTCGTCAGAAAGCGCGATCTTACAGCGGCGCAGCTGGCGGCGAAGGACCTGCCGGAAGGCACGAGGAGGGGCGCCAAATCGCGGAGGAGGCCCTTCTGGCGAGTTCGCGATGGGCGGGCGCTGGACCCGGCCCGTGAAGCGATCTTGACCTCCGGCTATCACGTGCTCGAGGACATCGTCGATGGTAACTCTGGCTTCTCTTCTTTGGTCATTCGACTACGTGAAGCTGTCTTCAGTTTTCATATTGTTTCCTTTTCTTGTCTTTGGCAGACTTCTTCCCGCCACTCGCAGGCCGTCCCTCCGACCATCGGCGGATCGGGAGGAAAGGCGCGAGGCGAAGTGATTGCATAGCGCCCCGAACCGTTGTGAGCGAGATCTTGAGCATCGGGGCTCGCCGTCCTGCTCACCGCTTGATCGTCGCCTTTAAGCGCGCTGGCGCCAAAGTCGTCTCCGCCATGGGCGGAGGTGCGGCTCTTCGCACCGCCGGTCAGACGGCCGGTGGCTGGAAGTCGCCGTCGGTCGCCTTGAAGCTTCGGAAGGGCTCCTCGGCCTGTGCCGAACACGCCGGCTCTGGAGTTCGTCAAGGGTGGTACCGAGGCTGGACTGGACCGCTGGCAGCGTTCGGTCGGAGGCCCAGCGAGTTGGGGGCGTGGAAGGCGCCCTCGTCGGCCTTGCGCCGGCCATCGCCGAGTACCACGGACACCCGGTGTCTTTGTGCCAGCGGACCGCCCGGCAGCGAGGAGGTTCCGCCAGTGGTTCGGGATGCACCACAGGTGCGGAGGACTTCGGCGGAGATGTCGGCTCCAGCACGAGGGAGGCGAGTCGGAGGGCGGAGGCGAGGAGGAGGCGCGAGAACACGGCGAGGCGGCCAGCCTCGGCTGATCAGCGCCTCCGGCCAGAGCCTCGGAAGGACCAGGCAACCTTGCTGGCGACCAGGCCGAACCGCCCGGCCCGCTGCCCGGCGTCAGACGCCGCCCCGCCTCCGCCTTCCGGCTCCGGAGGCCGCCCCTAGAGTGCATCAACTTTACTGTCTCTTTTGTACTTTGAAAAACTTGTCGATTCTTGAACAATTCCACCGAGTGGGGTGTATTGACCAAGGCCCTATGTAAATATTTATCAAATTTCCGCCTTTCCTGCTTTTGGCTCTTTAGACTTTTCCTTTGCGCCTTCCTTGGTTTGCCGCCTTGCCCAGGGCAGCCGCTCTGTGATGGGTGCCCATTTGGGTCAGCGCTCAGCTACTTTAGGAGGTAAGTACTTAGTCGTTTAGGGTGCGTAGCAAGTTTGGTGAAATCGGCCGACCGACTCTCAAAGTCGGTCGTCCTTAATAAAGAGTTGAAACTATGAGCCGACCCCATGAGTCGGCTCGATTAGAAGCGGGGGCGACTTGGGCTATCGTAGCTCTTAAGTCCTTAGCCGTTTTTTCATGTGTGCTCTCGCTCTTTCCATCTCCCCATTTACCGACAGTCGCTCTGCGAGCTGCGGCTTTCCGTAGGAGACGGCTTTGAGTGCAACACATTACTTGTCCGACCTCGAGGGAGCATTTCATAACAAAGGCGGCGAGTCCCGGGCCGACTAGTCCGGACCGGTGCGAACGATATAATAAAAAAGGAGGATGCATTTGGAGCGGGATCCATATCATCTGAGATAATCAAAAGGCAGTCCCGAGCTTTCGTCTCGAAGGCCTAAATCTTAATACTTAATACAAAAAAGGGGTAGCGTGATACATCTTGCATCAGCTGTAAAATCTTGAAGAAGATTTGCGTTCCTGGCGCTCTGTTTCTTTGCGGGTCGTCTCTCTTGCGTGCTCGAGGCTTCGGCGTCGATCAAGTAGTGGCGTCGTTCCCGGCACCTTCTTTGATGATGAAGGGCCCTCCCAAAGTCAAACAACTTGTCTGGCGGCTGTTCTCTGAATCAGCGGAGCACAAATCGCCCTCTTGGAATGATCTTGGCCTTACCTTGCGGTTGTAGTATCGCCACGGACTCTGGCGATAGATCTTTGGACCGGTGAGTGCCAACAGCGGCCCTCTTCAGCAAGTCGGCGCCGTCTTGGCGTGCTTCTTGACCTCCTCTTGGTGTACATAGAGACTTCGCGGAGAGTCGAATTGTATATCCGTCGGGATAGCAACCCGGCACCGTGAGCGAGGAAAAACGGCGTGAAGCGGTTGATCTGTTGAGGTCGTCGTGCGCAGACTCGAAGGGCCGGCGGCAGCTCTTCCACCCAACAACCCGCCGAGCGGCTCGAGTGGTTCGACCAATCGAGGCTTGATGCCGGACGAGATGAAGCCGTTGGTCCGTTCCACCTGGCGTTTATTGCGGATGGAGCAGCGTCACGCTAGGTCGGTCGGATGCCTGCGTCGCGCGACGAGCCAAAAGCGCCTTTGGCGAAATTGGTGCCGTTTTTACGTGATGATGCTATGCGGTATGCCGTACCGCACCGTGATGTCGGCAATGAAGGTCCTCTTTGTGGGCCCATTTAATTTCTTGATGGGCTTTGCTTCTACCCACTTGGTGAACTTGTCCCGCCGGCGAGTAAATGGTCGAACCGCCTCGGGCCGTCTTGAAAGATCCCACCATGTCCAAGCCCCAAACTGCGAAGGGCGAGCGATGGGGATTGTCTTGATCTGGCTTGGTGAAGGGCTTGGGCGGAACACCTGCACCTTGCACTTCTTGACTAGTTCTTTAAGCTTCTTCCAGGCGGTCGGCCAAAAGAAACCGTGCGAAGGCTTTGGCCTGGCGCCCTCGAGGCCGCATGGTGGCCACACTGCATACGATGGATGTCCTTGAGGATTGCTTGGCCTTGCTCGATTCTCTGCAGCTTGGTGGACACCAGTGGCGTCTATGCGTCGACTAATCTCTGTTGACTATGGTGTAGGCTGCCGCCGGCGTTGTACTTGAGGCGAGTCTCATCTGCGAGCAACTCCTTGTTGACTAGGAACTTGAGGATGGGCTGTGCCCATGAAGGTGCTGCTATCTTTATTTGCCACCACAATGACTTGGACAAGGGTGGCTCGGCTGGGAAGCGGCGGGTTGGACTCTGTTGCCGCTTGCTGAGTTGAGGAATCTGGGGTCGATTGGCGCGGCCCCGACGGCCGTAGCGCGATCCAGGCAATGGGCGCAGTCCCGGCCGATTGTGGCTTTCTTGAGGTCGCTTCTTGGGGTCTTGGGTCGATCCGACTATCTCGGGGAGCGGCACGCGAAAATGGAGTCGGATTCGGTGAGGGCTTGATAGGCGGCGAGGCGGCTGAAGAAGCGGCGCCAGAAGGTATCGCTGGCGAGTGGAGCCAACTTCGCGTAATGCATCTGCTTGATCGTTGTCGTTTCTTGAATGCGTGGAGGAATTTGCATCCTTCAAAATATCCGCTGAGTTGCTGCACCAAGAATCGGTAGCTTGCCATGTTTGCGTCTTTGGCGTCGATCGCGGATATTGCTGAACCACCGTCGGAGTCGCCATAACACGGGATCCGTGAATGCCGAAGTTCCTGGCAACAGCGGAGCCCATGGATGGCGCTTCATATTCGGCGGCGTTGTTGGAAGCGGCGAAGTGGATTGCAGCGCGTATCTAGGCTTATCGCCCTTGGGGGTGAGGGACGATGCGGCTCGGGGCTGGAGCGCATCTTGGAGCCGTCGAGTCGATCGCCAATGAGTAGAGTCGAGTAGCGGTGACAAATCTGAGTCTCGGCCCGGTCGGCGAAAGTCGTCTAGCGCTGCGACTTGATGGCGGTCGAGGTTGGTAGTAGATCGTGTAGGGAGCTAGATCGATAGCCCACTTGGCCACTCGGCCGGAAGCATCTCGACTTCCGATGATCTCGGCGAGTGGGGCGGTGCAAACCACGGTGATTGGATGCTCTTGAAAGTAGGGCTTCAACTTCTTGGCGGCAAAATGCACACCGTAGCACATCTTACGGTAGTGAGGTAGTTACGCTTGGAGGTCGGCGATTTTCTCGCTCGGGTAATATCTTTGGTCTCTGGACGGGGCGCCTTGCCTTCCTCCTGCGCTCGACTACAATAAGCTGGCTTGACTACCCGGTGGTGGCGGCGATGTACAAAGCATGGGCTCTTTGGGTCGGACTGCCAACACGAGGGAGTTGCCGCATCTTCTTGGCTTGGAGAAATGCCTCATCGCCTTGTGGTTCCACTCGAAAAAAGTGGTTTTCTTCATCGGTTGATACAATGGCGAGCTTTCTGCCCGGTGATATGATGAATCGGCTTGAAATAGCGGCGGTGAACTTTGCACATCCAACGATCGGCTGGGTACCTCCATCCTCTCTATGGCCTTGATCTTCGAGGTTGCACTCTATGCAGCGTTCGGAGACCCGAGAAAACCAAGGAGCTGGCGGTGGGACTCGAACACGCATTTTCTGGGTTGAGCTTGATCTCGGAATCGGCGCTTGATTCTCAAAGGTCTCTTTAAGATCCTCTAGCAGTGTCCCACGCTTCTCCGTCTTTACTACCACATCATCCACATAAACATGGGCATTCTGCCGAGGTTGCTTGAGGAGGCACATACGCATGCAACGCTGAAGGTGGCGCCGGCATTCCTCAAGCCGAACATCATCGTCGGTGTGAAGGCTCCAAGCGGCGTGATGAATGCGGTCTTCGATCTGTCCATTTGGATTCAGCTTGATCTGGTGATATCTGAGTATGCATCCAAGAAGCTCAACAGCTCGCATCCGGCTGTGGAGTCTATCACTGATCAATCCTTGGCGAGCAAAGCGGGTCCTTGAGGCGAGGCTTTGTTGAGGCTGGTGTAGTCGATACACATCCGCCCTTTGCTTGTTCTTCTTGACACTAATGCAGGGTTAGCCAACCACTGCGGAAAAACACCTCCGTGATGAATCCGCTGCCGGGCCGGGCTATCTCTTCTCCTCGACTCTTCTCTTCTCCTCGACAGTGGCGCAAGGGCTGCTGGGCTTCTCATCTGGCCTGACATGTAGCTTGTGCTCGGCGAATTCCGTCGGTACACCTGCATGTCCTTGGGGACCATCGAAGATGTCCTGATTCTCCGCGGAGGAAATCGTGGGCTCGCCTTCCTATTTGCTGTCGAGGCGAGCCCATGACAGCGTGCCTCTCTGGGTGCTCCGGGTCCAAGGTATCTTCTTGGTTTCTTTAGCGGCTTGAATGATCATACGCCTCCGACTCGCCAGGGGTCGGCGACATCTCCATTTGCTTCCCAGCCATCGCCACGACACGATCAAGGCAGCTTCGGCGCGCGATCACGAGACTCGGCCAGCCATTTACTCTCGACGCCTGGAGACGACTTCTTGTAATCGCCGACAGCGGTCAGATTCCCTTGGAAGTCGGCATCTTCATCTTGAGGTAGGCGTAATGGGGAACCGCCATGAATTTGGCGAGGCTGGCCGACCTAGCGGCGTGGTGCAGGCTCTCAAATCTACCACCTCGAACCAGATCGGCTCTCGGCGGAAGTGATCTTTGTCTCCGAAGGGGCGTCTGTCGGGATCTTGCCAATCGGCGAGCAGGAGAGGCGGGTACAATCCCATGGAACCGCGGTGCGGCTGCTCTGCGGCTGCCTCCGCTGATTCGAGCTTCTCCATGGTATCCTTATGCAGGATGTTTATCTGCTGCCTCCGTCTACTCGGGACCCGTGAAAGCGGGCAGCCCGCTGTCGATGGCCAGGTTGCTCCGAGAACCAAGGCGTAAGAGCCGGACTCGGCATCACCTCTGGTGATCTGCCCGACTCGGTGATAGGCTTCCGGACCAATGCATGAACTCGGGAGCCTGCTGCCCTGCGTTGACTTCTTCTTCTGTTGGCGCTTTCTTCTTGATCATCTGTCGGTAGTGAACACTCGTATGCTCCGGTGCTCTTAAGGAACTCGTCTTGGACCCGCCCATTGTCAGAACGCCGGCCGCTCTTGCGGCGGATGATGGCGACCCTGCAGCGCGGAGGGCGAGCCGTCTCCTTGGCGATCTGGCGAGCGGTGGCACTTCTGGTGGTGTGGTTCGACGGCTTCGCGGCATTGTGAAACTTGCAGGACCATCAAAGTCTGCTCATAAGAAAGCGGCAACCAATTGGACTTGCAGCCCTTCCGCCGCTTGGCGGGCTGCCTCTGGCTGCCGATCTTCTACGCTGCGACCTTGCATTGTTGGAAGTCGGCTGGGGGAATACTCGCTTTGTCGTTCTGTTCTGTTGCCGTCTGCTGGCGTCTCCGGCCGGCGTTACGGGTGCTGAGGTCACTTTGCGGTAGCGTTGACTTGGATCTCCGTCTTCATAGAAGAGTCGGCCGTGGCGTGCTTGTCACTATGACTAGCGGTTAAATCGAGGGTTTGGGCTCGTCGCGAAGGAGCTTGTGAGGAGGTGCCCTCTCGGCACCCGGCCGTGAAAGTACTCGATGGCTCGCACCTCGTGCACACCCTCGCAGGAGTTTGAGCTTCGCCCGGTAGCGTGAGATAGTCGTAGCGTTGATTCCTCGGGGCCTTGCGCTGGGGAAGGAGGCTGGCGGCTTGGGAGGAGTAAACATGCGTGCTGGTGAAGTTGCGAATGAAGGCTTGATGAAGTCGACCCAGCTGTTGATCTTTGCGGGGCTTGAGGCTGTTCAGCCATGTCGGGCCGTGCCACCGGAGCATGAGGGGAGCGTGCCAGCGGCGACTTCGCTTGTTGCCGTTAGCGTCTTGGCGGCGTGGAGTAGTCTATCAGCCAATCTTCCGGCTTCACGGGCCGGTGTACTTAGGCGTGTCGCGAGGGCGTGAACCCTTTGGGGAAGGGCTCGTCTACGTCACGGGGCCCAAAGCAAGGCGGACCCACCTCATCTTCTTCTTCTAATGCCGAGGATCGTAGGTCGGTCGATCGGTGGCGGGCATCGTTCTCTCCGACTCCCTCTCGTCGGCGGCGATCTCGGAGAGTCGGATGCTTTCGGCAATGGCGGAGAGACTTCGCCGTTCTCTTGAGGCGGGGAGGCAGATAATCATCGCCGCTCCACTGCTCTAGGCGGCCATCTTGAGTCGCGCTTCGATGGAGATCACGAGTCCGCCAGGGCTCGCAGCCGGCTCCTTCTCTCTCCTCCACGGACCCCGCCCGATCGGCGTCCGGTCGCGCTTTGATCTCGGCGAGGGTAAGTCGTCATTCTTCGTTGCTGCTGCGGCGTCGGCCGCATACGCCGCGTTCTGCGTAGCAACGCGTCGAGGAGCTGCTGGGCGCGCTCCGTCATCATGGCGCTCTTCACCGTCGAGTTCCTCAGCTCTTGATGCGCCCGCTTGGCGGCGCGGATGTTCTCCTGCGGGGTGGCGTACAGCGCGCCGCCCGAATAGAACGGCGATGGCAGCGCGCTCTCGACCACGCCGAGGCAGCTCGGCCCGGTCGAACCGGCGAGCCGCCTCTACGCGGTCCATCTCGCTGGTATGCGCCGGACAAGCGTCTCATGCTTGCCAACTTCTTGGCGCCTTCAATGAGCTGAAGGCGGCGCTCTTCTAACATCTCTGCGTCGCGTCCTCTGGGAGGCGCGGACGATCCTGCGAGGGCCGCGAGTGCCGGTCTGGGCGTTTTTCACCGGAGTGCTCGCCGTGGCGATGTGAGCACCTCCGTGGCGGCGCTTCCGTCGCTCTCCTCGTCTGAGCGGCTCGTCGTCGCTCCCTGCGTTGGTGGAAGGTATCGAGTAATCTGGCGTCGGAGTCGACCAGCGCCGGGTCGGAGGACCCTACGGACTCAAGTCTCTGGCGGGCTCGTGGCGACTTGAAGTTGGTCGAGAGGCCCGAGAAGGTTCGGGGCCACCAGCGCTGCGCTTCGGCGCAGGTTTGTCGGAGGCGCATCTTGCCGATGAGTTCGGCGAGGCCGCTCGCTGCGCAGGCGGCTTCAACGCCGCGCAGCGCGTCGATGCAGACTCCATCTGGCGAGCCGGGCTGGCTGCGCTCGCCAGGGAGGAAGAGGGTTCCCGTCCCGCAGATCTCCGGACGACGGTGCACCTCGCCCCACGGTGGGCGCCAAATGTCGGGGGTTGGATGCGACATATGCCAGCGGGTGGCTTATCATGGTGGGGGCGGTAGAACGTCGCCGGTGCTCGAAGCGGGATGAGGCGAAGACATGCACGCCGTGAATCTTACCCAGCCGGGGCTCTCCGAGAGATAATACCCCTCTCGCTGCTCTGCGGGTCTCCGCATGATCACTATGGGTGATAGTACAATGGTGCTCCTCGAGCTGTGTGGAGGCAAGAAGGAGCAAGGCTAGCTCTTTCCTTCGCTATGTGTCCTAAACCTATCGAGGGCGAACCCTTTGCATGGGTGCCCGGGGGTTTATATAGGCCTACTCGAAGTACAATGGTAATCTGACCGCGTGGCCCCCTCGTCGATCTCTCGCCGCCATCCTCCCGCCCGCTCGGGGCCCGCCGACCATGGTCCCGTGAACCAGCAGAACAACATCGTGCAACGCTCTTGATAGCCTTGAGCTTGGTCATGGGGTCGTGGGAGCAGTGCCGCCGTCTGTTAGGTGATCACTGTCGCCACTCCCCGTCCAATCTGGTTTATGGCTTGTGGGGCCCTGGCGAGGCGGCCGTCTCTGGGGAGGCCGACTCCCGTAGGGCCGTCTTCGGACTCTCCGGCCGTCTTCTTCTATCTCACTGACGGGGGGCCCGGCGATCTCTGGGCCGTACGCGCCGCCGTCGTGGGCACAGTGCCTTGTGCCTTTGTGGCTGAGAAATCAAGGAGGCATGGCACAGATGCGCGCCTCACGGAGATCTCTGGTGGCGGCGGCTCCAGTAGCCATGCCTTCTTCCCGTGGTCGAGGGGACAGCCACGCACAGGGCTGTACCCGCATCGATCTTCATGAAGGTCGCGGGCCGACTCTCATAGTCGGCCTCTTGAGAGGTCGCAAGCCCGAGTCGACTTGCTCGAGTCGCCATCGAGGGCTCTGCTTCTTCAAGGTCGCCAGGTGGGACTCGGCCTTCTCGAAGGTCGCCGGTGGGACTCGACCTTCTCGAAGGTCGCCATTGGGACTCGGCCTTCTCGAAGGTCGCCACGGTGGGACTCGGCCTTCTCGAAGGTCGCCTTCTTTGGGACTCGGTGAGGGCACGGCCTGCCCGATGTCTTGAAAGATCTTGGGTCTGGGTCAGCCTACCCATGGCCCATTACTCCGGCGATTCACGCTTTTCCGAATAAATAATCACCCACGATCTCTCTCACGGCCTTGCGTTAAGCGACGCGTCTTTCATTCTGGGAGAGGCGCGGTGAATCTGAAGTTAGATACGGTGTGGACCCAGGCGCGTGTGCCCGATGCCTGTTTTGGGCCTGGCCCAACAGCTTCGGCTTGCCGTGTGTGGCCCAGGCCGGGGCTCTGTCGGTGTACTAAAGTAGGGGTACCTTAGTATCCCGAACTTGTGCACGGCGCAGGCGCCCAGCAAGCAAGGCTTGCCGGTGCCCGCCAAGACCCTCCGTAGTTCCTATTGGAGCCATTCAAGAACAAAGTGTTTTAATAGAGAAAACAAGGCCCCGGCAAGAGGAGCTTGCCGGGAAGGACAACCAAGGCATTTCAAGGAACTTGCCGCGACGCGCTGCGCGTCCCGGCAAGACTCGGCGAGCGACAAGCTTCCGGGCGCGACAAGACAACGACCGCGGCAAGGCGCTTGCCACGGCGAAGCCACCACTCTGTGCCCACGCTCCAGCGCATCCGTTGACGTGTCACCATAGGACCGTTCCAGGCGCACGTGGCAAGACGCTGTGCAGCCAAGCGGTGCGAGGTGGCAAGTGGAGATGACGAGATAGCCATCGTGGCGAACGGTGGCGCCCCTAATGGTCGCTTTTCTGCACTGTTTGGGCGACACGGACGGGCATTTAATGCCTTTGTCCCCTGCCGTCAGAGTTAGGTAGGATCCACTGTAGAGGTAGCTGTACCAACCGCAGCTCTTTGTACACTTTTACCCCTGCATGAGTTGCCACCTGTCGGTGACCCCTTGAGCCTATAAAAGGAGGCCCATGCGCAACGTAGAGGGGGTTCGACTCATTCGAAACCAGAACACTCCCACGCTCTCGAGCAAGAACATAATACAACCACAAGGCAGCAGTAGGAGTATTATCTCTCCGGAGAGCTCCGAAGCTGGGTAAAAATCGCTCGCGTGCTATGCCTCGATCCGCTCTTCGTGCGGCCTCCGCTCCCTGCCGGACCGAAAGGGGCCCTGCCCCATAGGTGTTCGTTTCCCACGACAACCACCTCCGCGGAGTCCTCGAGCCTCTGGATCGTCACTGGCCCACGCGACCGCCACCAGAGAAGGTTCGGGTCAACAAGAGGCTGGCTCCTCACCAACCTCGCCCCCGTGAGGTGGCGCCTCCAGTACCACCTTGGCGGAGCCCAGTCCCGGACATGGCCGATCTGGTCAAGCAGGTGTCGTCCTCCGCCGACTTGACGACGAGGATGCGGGATAGGCATCGTCCACGTCGAGGTGGGAAAAATTGCTTTAACTAAAAAATCACCTAATTAGTACCTAGTTCTTACTAACTAGTTCTTACTAACTAAATAGAAGAAGTTCAAAATTTTCCCATTTTATTATGCATTACACTAGTGTTTATTCATCTTCTAAGAAAACATCACCTAAGAAAAAATCCCAGCCGCATCTGTATCCAATTCATTTCCACCCATAGATGAACCCTAACTATTTGATGCAACTAAAATTTGAAGAACCCTATCTAGGCAGAGGTAGGGGAGTGGGAGGAGCAGGCATGCTCACCTCGATCGGGTGCCTGCGGCGAGAGAGGGGCAGGCGGCGTCGAGGTCGGGCTTGGGGCGGCGTCCGAGGCGGCATTGAGGTCAGGGGCGGCGTCCGGGGCGGCGTCCAGGGCGGCGTTGAGATCGGGGGCGGGGGCGGCGTTGAATCCGAGGTCGGGGGCGGCGTAGAGGGTGTGCGGAGAGCGCGCAGCGACCGACGGGTGACGATGGCGGCGAGAGCGGAGGAGTTCGATTTGGGGGAAGTGGCCGTGGGGAAGGACGAAGTGGACTTAAGTCGAAATAGCGATGGCGCGTTCTGGCCTGCTGCTACATTAAACCCAAGCGATTACGGGATATGCACTACTGCTACAACTTTGTCCTTTTTCCCTTTTTCATTTATTTTTCTTCACATTTTATTTTTTTCCTTTCACCTTCTTCTATTTCTTTCAGTTTCAATTACCTTTCTATTTGCTTTTCATTTAATTTTATATCCTTTAGTAGTAGCGAGTTTAGAGCAAAAGCAGCGCTGCTACAAAGAAAATAGCGATAGTTCGGTTCCATATAGATCACTACTACTATGTGTACCATATTGGCTAAGCCGTGAGAATTTTAGTAATGCGTGTATTCAGCGAGGCAGCGCTCTTGCTATTCGACATTATCTGCAGCGCGGTTTCGGCAGGCTCGCTGCTGCTATTTAGCACCAGCGTGCTTCTTTGACACACGCTACTGCATAAAGTTCTGTGTATAAGGTTTTCCCTAGTAGTGATCGCTTATAAGACCGTAAGATGTATTAGACATAAGAGAGAAAATGTGTCTGCAGTATCGCTTATAAGACCAGTAAAGATGTATTAGAGATAAGAGAGAAAATGTGTTGCTTAATGTCACAAAGCAAATTTACAATCGCCAGCCCAGAGCATGCTCCAAATACCACCATGGCTATGTAATCAAACATTTTAGTTGGTTGTTTAAGGCACTTGGAGTTTCCCTATGTCCTGTATAATCAATAACTGAACCAAGACATGAAGTCTTCAAATTCCTATGAAAACTTCAATCTTGACTTATAATTAACTACTATATGGAGATGTAGTGGTGGTGAAGAGGGAGCTTCTGAAACCTTCCTGTAAGCGGAAAGACATATGATGTGACGGTGGCATCCCTCGGAACTCACCAGCTGCTTCACATCCCACAGTCTATCTTTGTACCACTGCCTACACACATCCCATGACGGAAATCTCAGGACCAGCTGGTGGCAGAGGCCGATGTATCGCAGGTGAGTCACAAGAGAGACGTACCATGCGTGTGGTGAAGATCTTGATGGACCGGGCGTTGGGCGAGCGCCGATCCGTTGGCGTGAGAGAGGAGGGTCTGAGCTATTCTCGGTGGCGCTGAAGGAGGTCGGCCAGCGGCGGGAGGTTGAAACACAGGGCCCAGATCGGTGGTGGAGGAGGTGTATTCGCAGCTGGGCATCGGTGAGGCTGTCGGTGGTAGCATGCGAGCGGCGGCACACGGCGGGATTGGGCCAGGTGGTGCGCACAGTGGCTTGGTCGAGGGCACTGCCAACGTTCAGGTGGTTGACGATGGCGCATTGGTCGCTGGCGGTGACCTGCGGGGTCTAGGCAAGGAGGTGTGTGGGGAATGGGAGGCGGTGGGTTGCGCTCGTGGGGTGGATGGCTAGGGGCGACGCCTATCTTTGTCCAGGCCAGGTGGCGGCCGCTGCACTTCTAATCGTTCTGGTGAAGAAGATGGAAGAACGGATCCAACTATTAATTTGGGAGAAGGTGAATAGGAATTGGTGACGGCAATCAATGGAGAAGATGAATAGGAATTAATGATGGAAATCAATAGAGAGAGGAGTAAATTTGGGAGATTAGTGGGCAATGGGGAGAGGCCAAAGAGGAGCTGGCGAGAGAGATATTTAATTGTCATTGGTTCTTCTTCACGGATATCTATGGGCTTCAAATGGGCTTTTTAGTGTCCATGATTGGTGAAGTGTACGCCCAACCCAAAAAATCGAGTCGGAGGCCAGTAGCAAGCGTTATGCCTGGAAAAGAACGAAACGGTATGTTTGATTAGCAGTGGCAGTCCATAGTAATTTTCTGAACCTCTGATCAAACGGCTGCAGACTTCTCAACTTTACTGAATCAACGGCTGTAACAATTTGTGTGATGTGGCTTCATGAGAAGGCAGGAAAATCATCTAGTGGGGTGCCCCTATTTAGATATAGAAGATTGTTGAGTCATCATCCTCTTACAAAAAGCACCAGTTAGAGTATGACCGTGATTGGATCTATTTTACCATGGATTACAATGTCTAGTCAGTCCTTGATCTTCAGGGGTGCTCTGCATTTATATTTTGCGGTCTCAGGAAGGGCTAGCGAGATAATATTTTGTTATATCATATCATGATTGTTTTGAGAAAGTGTTGTCATCCGAGATTTATTATTATTGCTCACTAGTTGATTATGCCATTGATATGAGTAAATGTGAGACCTAAATGTTATTGTGAATATGGTTAGTTCATAATCTTTGCTTAAAACTTGAATGCTGGCTTTACATATTAGCAACAACAAGATCAAACAAATTTTGTAAAAGTTTTTATTTATCACTTTCAGTTTGTCAACTAAATTGCTTGAGGACAAGCAAAGGATTAAGCTTGGGGGAGTTGATGCGTCTCCATCGTATCTACTTTTCCAAACTCTTTTGCCCTTGTTTTGGACTCTAATTTGCATGATTTGAATGGAACTAACCCGGATTGACGCTATTTTCCATAGAAGTGCAACCCTGTTATTTTTGTGCAGAAATAAAAGTTCTCAGAATGACCTAAAAATCCATGGAGTATATTTTTGGAATAAATAAAAAATATTGGCGAAAGAATCAACTGAGGGGGATCCACCTGCTGCCCACAATGGTGGCGGGCGCGCCCAACCCCCTAGGACGCGCCCCCTTCCTTGTGGTCCCTTGGACCTCCACCGACCTCAACTCCAACTCCATATATTCACGTTCAGGGAGAAAAAAATCAAAGAGAAAGATTCATCGGGTTTTACGATACGGAGCTGCCGCCACCTCCTGTTCTTCCCTGGGAGGGCAAATCTGGAGTCCGTTTTGGGCTTCGGAGAGGGGAAATCGTCGCCATCATCATCATCAACCATCCTCCATCACCATTTTAATGATGCTCACCGCCGTGCATGAGTAATTCCATCGTAGGCTTGTTTGAAGGTGATGGGATGGATGAGATTTATCATGTAATCGAGTTATTTTTGTTAGGGTTTGATCCCTAGTATCCACTATGTTCTGAGATTGATGTTTCTATGACTTTGCTATGCTTAACGCTTGTCACTAGGGCCCGAGTGCCATAATTTCAGATCTGAACCTATTATGTTTTCATGAATATATGTGTTCTTGGTCCTATCTTGCAAGTTATAGTCACCTACTACGTGTTATGATTGAGCAACCCTGGAGTGACAATAGTCGGGACACTTCCCGGTGATGACCGTAGTTTGAGGAGTTCATGTACTCACGAAGTGCTAATGCTTTGGTCTGGTTCTCTATTAAAAGGAGGCCTTAATATCCATTAGTTTCCATTAGGACCCCGCTGCCACGAGAGGGTAGGACAAAAGATGTCATGCAAGTTCTTTTCCATAAGCACGTATGACTATATTCGGAATACATGCCTACATTATATTGATGAATTGGAGCTACTTCTGTGTCACCCTAGGTTATGACTGTTGCATGATGAATGCCATCCGACATGATTATCCATCATTGATCCATTGCCTACGAGCTTTTCACATATTGGTCTTTGCTACGTTACTTTGTCGTTGCCACTGTTACAATTGTTACGAAACTGCTACTGTTACTTTTGCCACTGTTACTTCCATACTACTTTGCTACTAAATATTTGTTGTAGATATTAAGTCTTTCAGGTGTGGTTGAATTGAAAACTCAGCTGCTAACACTTGAGAATATTCTTTGCCTCCACTTGTGTCGAATCAATAAATTTGGGTTGAATACTCTACCCTTGAAACTGTTGCGATCCCCTATACTTGTGGGTTATCAGTCACCACTTTGGTTTGTAACGAATAATTATGATTGGTGCAGATAAACTCATGATGGAAAAGTGAAAAATTGGTGGGGGCAGAGTGTGTGCCATCGGTACAATC
This sequence comes from Aegilops speltoides, assembly GCA_021437245.1. Lineage (NCBI taxonomy): Eukaryota > Viridiplantae > Streptophyta > Magnoliopsida > Poales > Poaceae > Aegilops > Aegilops speltoides. Next base: position 445,753,194 of record CM038143.1, read on the forward strand.
CCTAATGATTAGAAAGAGGGGATGTGAATGTGAGGGAGATGAAAAGTCTTTGCACCGTGAGGAGATAATTTCAGGACTTTATTTCATAGATGGTTGATTAGGAACTTTGGCTTGGCATATATCTCCATGCATGGCACTGAGGGATAGTCAATCAATGTTATTAGAATGCGTTCCGATTTTTGAAAAGAGGGGATTGCGTCCGGATTCCTTCTCCCTAGAGAGATTTTCTGCATTTGATCATGGAACTCATAAATGGCCAATCAATTTAATAAGATTGCATCTGATTTAGAAAAGGGGGATTGCTTTCGGATTCTTTCCCTAGAGAGAGATTTGCTGCATAGAAAAATAATGGAGTGGAACAATTTAGATGAAAAACAAATCGAAGGAGGAAAAGTCGAATGTGGAACATGGAGGGGAAAATCTTTTTTTCTATGGTTATAGAAAAATTATATCAGAAAAAGGAAACTTAACAAAATTAAATATAAAAATGCGCACACACGTCAAATGGGCCACCCAACTTGGCAAAGTAGTGGAAGTCAAGTAAAGTTTGGATTTAGTTGAGATTTTGTAAAGATTTGATTTGAATGAGTTAATGCATGAAATTGTTTTTGGAAAGTGCAAATTTTATTGAGTTAATGAACGCGTCAAATGGGTAGGCCCAACTTGGCTGCACTTCAGCAAAAGGTCACCTGTGTGACGCTCACGGGCAAAATATAGGGTTTGCTGAGGGGTTTGTGGGAGTGAGGCGAGACTACCAAGTCCCCCTTTAGGCGTAGAGACTAGAGGCTTTGGTGCTTTTTGAACATACAAGTTTTGGAGCCCCCTCTAGTTCTCTAGTACTAGTTCTAGTTGAGCTAATTAGAGCTAGTTGTACTCCCTCTAATCCTCATAATTAGAAGCCCCATGTGGCTATAATATTTTCCTCTAATTCTCTGGTGGTGATTAGCTCTGGATGGTGAAGCATTGCCGGATCATGAAGACTGTATGCTTGCAACCAAGTAGAGAGGTCGTGTTTTCCGTCTTCCATTTGAGGGATCGTTCGTGGTGATTCGCTGGATCGTTCATCTACGGTTTGGGGACTCCACGTACGATCTATACAAACTCGTCTACTTCGCTTGCACTCCGGAGTCGGAAATGATCATGATCCAAACCTGTCACACCGCCATACCTCGATGCATGGGCGATCAGGTGGTTAACTACGCCAGTCATAGGGCCTGAGGCGAGTGCATTGGATTGTATAAGAGTGCGTGTGGGAAACAGAGGGAGGCATGCGTGTTGTGTGAACTCTGATTCCTCCCTCCTTCTCTGTATCTCACCTACCTTCTCTGTTCCTCATCTTCTTCTTCACCAAGTAAAGCGTGGCCGAACTCTTGATCCGATCTCCTCTCCCCTTGTATCGATCCTCTGGATCCGCGGGTCGTTACAAACTGGTAATCAGAGCCTTGTCCGATCCCCTTCCCTCAATTTTTTTCCGCCAGTTCGTCCTCTTATCCTCTCGATTGGATCGTAACATCCACCGCTGTGGGTGCGGGCTTCCTCTGGTGGCCTGCGCGAAATCCCCAGCGGGGTTGATCTGATTTGGAGCGAGGCGACGGCGCCGCCATCAAAACCGTCGGCACAGACACGCCACATCATCGCCGCCATGGCCGAGACTTCCGGGGAGATCAAATCGCTGCTGGAGTCACTCTTGACGCGCTTTGAGGCGAGCCAGCTCACCGCCGACAAGCACGTGGAGGCGCAACTCGCCTTCAACCAGCAAGTCTCCAGCGACCTAAACCACCTGCGCAAGCAGATGGATCTGACGCAGTCCGACGTCGACGAGGTGCGCCAACAACGCGACCAAGCAAGGCCGACCGCTCGCCGCGCCCCCAGCCACGCGCCCCACCGGAGGGCGAACCGCACGCGTCGACCATCACGCCGCCCGAACAACCACGCGGATCGGAGACCGCCGCATCGTACGCTCGCCTCGCCAACAAGGGAGCGCCGCTCATCGAGACTCGCCCACATGCTCCGCTCTTCGGGGCGACGCAGGCGGCACAGCATCATGCCCTTCACCAACAACACCACGAGGCACCGCTCGACGGCTACACCGTCAAGCCGCCAAAGCATGATTTCCCACGGTTCGACGGCACAGCGCCCTACCTCTGGCTCGATCGGTGCGAGACCTACTTCGAGCTGTACCGCGTTCCGCCACACAGCTGGGTGACCACGGCGTCGCTCTACATCGAGGGCCACGCGGCACATTGGCTCCAGGCATTTCGTCAAGCACATCGGGCGCTCACCTGGGCCGCGTTCTGCAACGCGATCAAGGAAGAATTCGGCCCTGATGAGTTCGAGCTGGAGATGCACAAGCTGCTGCAACTGCGACAAACAGGCACCGTGGCAGCCTATCGGCTCGAGTTCGAGGAACACATGTACCATTTACTGGCCTTGGATGCGACTCTGAGCACCAAATTTTTCGTCACACAATTCCTGCTGGGGCTCCGCGATGATCTGCGCGCGGCTGTGCGGCTCCAGGCGCCCACTAGCATCACGCGCGCCTCGGTGCTCGCCAGGATTCAAGAAGAAGAGCTGAACATGACAAGGCCGCGCCCACGGATCTTTCCGGCTGGTCGTCCTCCACCACCACCAGCGCCCCTGCCAGCTCGGCCGCAGGGCGGCCCTCGCCCGGCCGCGGCGCCTGATGATCTCGCGCGCGAACGGCAACTGCGTGACCACCGCCGCGCGCATGGCCTCTGCTTCAAATGCGGCGACCGATACTCGCGGGAGCACCGCTGCAAGCAGCCCACACAACTGCTCACCATCCAGGTGGGTGACCATGGCGAGGTACTCACCGAGGACGCGATCCACGCCCTGGAACTCCTGGATGAGCCACAGCAAGAAGCACCAGACCAGGAGTGTTGCGTGATCTCGACGCACGCCGTCTCCGGGGGCGACGCACCACGCACGATCCGCCTCCGCGCCTTGGTCGGCAACCAGGTCATGCTGCTGTTGGTTGACTCCGGCAACACACACAGCTTCATCTCCGCGTCCTTCGCGCAGCGCATCGCTGCATCCACCTCCCCGATGGCGCCTGTCGATGTTCGAGTGGCTAACGACGAGCGACTGGTCTGCGACAAGATCGTTTCCGGCGTCAAATGGTGGCTGCAAGGGCACACGTTCGCCACGGACATGCGCCTGCTGGACTTGGGAGCGTACGATGGGGTCCTGGGCATGGACTGGCTTGAACAATTCAGCCCTATGACATGCCACTGGCTTCACAAGACCCTGACGTTCGAGCACGAGGGCAAGACAGTGACGCTGCAAGGTGTTCGACCAAGTGCAGTGCCCGCGCTGGAGATGTTGGAGCCGGACCAATTCAACAAATGGCAAGCTGGAAATGAGGTCTGGTACATGGCGCTCCTCGACAGGCAACCACGCCAAGCAGAACCGCCCGACAAGCTCCCTGCCGCCATTCAACAAGTACTCAGCGACTACGGCGACGTGTTCAATGAGCCCAAGAAGCTTCCTCCGCACAGGCAGTACGACCACGCAATCACACTGGTCGAGGGATCTCAGCCAGCCAACGCGCGACCATACCGCTACTCACCATTGCAAAAAGATGAGATCGAGCGTCAGGTGCAAGAAATGCTCGAGGCGGGCATAATCGAGCACAGCATGAGCCCGTTCGCCGCGCCGGTGCTCCTGGTCAAGAAGAAAGACGGAACGTGGCGCTTCTGCGTCGACTACCGTCGTCTCAACGATCTCACCGTGAAGAACCGCTTCCCACTGCCCATCGTGGACGAGCTGCTGGACGAGCTCGCCGGCGCCAAGTACTTTTCCAAGCTTGATCTGCGCGCCGGCTACCATCAAATCCGAATGCATCCTGGCGACGAAGAGAAGACGGCGTTCAAAACCCACCACGGCCATTTCCACTTCCGCGTCATGCCATTCGGACTGACGAACGCCCCGGCAACATTCCAGTGTTTGATGAATCAAATTTTCGCGAGGTACGTCCGTCGTTTTGTCATCATCTTTCTTGACGACATCTTGGTGTTCAGTGAAACACTGGAGGAGCACGAGGAACACCTTCGCGCTGTCTTCGAACTGCTTCGCCAACACCAGCTCTACGCCAAGCTCTCCAAGTGCTCCTTCGCTGCTGAGAGCATCGACTACCTTGGTCATGTCATCTCGCGCGACGGCGTTGCCACTGATGCGGAGAAGACGCAGGCCATGCTGAATTGGCCTACACCGTCAACGGCCACGGAGCTGCGCGGGTTCCTTGGACTGACGGGCTACTACCGCAAGTTCGTCGCCCGCTATGGGATCATCGCCAAGCCGCTCACAGCCCTCCTCACCAAGAAAGAATTTGCTTGGACAGATCAAGCCCAAGCTGCCTTCGATCTTCTCAAGCGCGCAATGGCCAGTACACCGGTGCTCGCTCTGCCGGACTTCGACAAACCGTTCAGCATCGAGACCGATGCGTGCGACACCGGCATCGGAGCAGTGCTCATCCAAGATGGTCACCCGATCGCATACTTCAGCAAGGCGCTCGGCGTTCGTAACCAGAAGCTATCTGCCTACGAGAAAGAATTCCTAGCTGTCATGATGGCCGTGGACAAGTGGCGCACCTATCTGCAGCGCGGCCAGTTCACCATTGTCACGGACCACAAAAGCTTGTGCAACTTGGGGGATCAGCAACTGGAAACAGACCTGCAGCGCAAGGCCATGTCGAAGCTGGTGGGTCTGCAGTTCAAGTTTCAATATCGCCGTGGCATCGACAACGGTGCTGCCGACGCGCTCTCACGAGTGGGTGCGGCCATGGATCTCAGCTCACTGTCCCTTTGTCAGCCAGCGTGGGTACAGGAAGTGGCCAACTCCTATGCCACTGATGTTGATGCACAAGAGCTCCTGTCACGGCTGGCCATACGCAGCCCTGACGATGATGGTTTTGAGCTGTACAAAGGACTCATCCGGCGGGACAACAGACTCTGGATTGGCAGCAACACGGCGCTCCGCACCAAGCTCATCAGCGCACTGCATGACAGCGCTGTTGGTGGTCACTCCGGCACTACAGCGACATACCAGCGGCTCAAGAAGCTGTTCCTCTGGACGGGAATGAAAGGAGACGTCGACAATTACGTCAAGCAATGTACAGTCTGCCAGCATGCCAAGCACGAGCTCCGCCGGCCGGCGGGTCTGCTGGCCCCCTTGCCCATACCCACGGCACCCTGGCAAGACCTGACGATGGACTTCGTCGAGGGCCTGCCAAAATCCGAAGGGCACGACTCCATCATGGTCGTCGTCGATCGCCTGACGAAATTCGCGCACTTCATTCCCCTTCGACACCCGTTCAACGCAGCGCAGGTGGCGCGTGTGTTCTGGGATAACATCGTCAAGCTGCACGGCATACCCAAGTCCATCGTCTCCGACCGTGACCGCGTGTTCACAAGCGCGCTCTGGCGCGAGCTGTTCGCCACGGCCGGCACCAAGCTGCTCTACTCGACGGCCTACCATCCTCAGACTGACGGGCAGAGCGAGCGTGTCAACCAATGCCTGGAGATGTATCTCCGTTGCGCAATCCATGACGCGCCGCACCGCTGGCGACGCTGGCTACCAACGGCAGAATTCTGGTACAACTCCTCCTTCCACTCCGCCATTAACCGCACTCCGTTCAAAGCTCTGTACGGCGTCGACCCCAACCTGGGGGGCATGGCGCTCTGGGACGACAAGACGGCGCCTGTGATCGACGCCGAGCACTGGGATTGGGGTGCCAACACGGCACGCCTGCGGGAGCAAATTCTCCGCGCTCAGCATCGCTTCAAGAAACAGGCGGATCGCCACCGCACGGAGCGCACCTTCCAGGTGGGCGACTCCGTCCTCCTCAAGCTGCAACCATACGCCCAATCCTCAGTGGTCAACAGGCCATGCGCCAAGCTGGCCTACAAATTCTACGGCCCGTACAAGATTCTGGACAAGATTGGTGCTCTCGCTTACAAGCTCGACCTGCCGCCGGACAGCCGCGTCCACAACGTCTTCCACGTCTCTCAACTGAAGCCGTTCACGCCAAACTACACGCCAGTTTTCGCCGACCTGCCCAAGCCGCCGGACTTGGCCGTCGGTGACGCCCAGCCAGCGGAGATACTGGAACGGCGTATGGTCAAGCGCGGCAACAGCGCCCTGGTCCAGCTTCACATCCGCTGGTCTTCTCCTTCTCCGTCGAGCACCACATGGGAGGACTACGATACTCTTCGACGCCGTTTCCCAGCGGCACGCATCTGGCAAGACATGGACGAGCCGGAGCCGACAGCGACATCAGCACACCAGCCTGACGAAACTGCACCAGGAGGGGAGGCTCTTTCTGAAGAAGAGGGGAGTGTCACACCTGCATCGCCCTGATGCAGTGGACAGTGGTGGTTGGCTACGCCAGGTCATAGGGCCCACAGGGCAGAGTGCATTGGATTGTATAAGAGTGCGTGTGGGAAACAGAGGGAGGCATGCGTGTTGTGTGAACTCTGATTCCTCCCTCCTTCTCTGTATCTCACCTACCTTCTCTGTTCCTCATCTTCTTCTTCACCAAGTAAAACGTGGCCGAACTCTTGATCCGATCTCCTCTCCCCTTGTATCGATCCTCTGGATCCGCGGGTCGTTACAAAACCTTATATGCATCTTCATATTGTTCCTAGGTGATCGTAGGGTGATTTTTTTTTCTTTTCTACTATGTCGCCCAACATTAATATATACATCCTTTTATACTGGAGATTCAAGATGGTACCGGGACAAATGAACAAGTTGAACATTGTGATTTGTCGCTTTCTAGGATCGTGGCAGCAATGCAATGGCACACAACAGAACAAGTTGAACGCTTTGATTTGTCACTTTCCTGGATTGTGGGAGTAATGCGAAGGACACACAAAAGAACAAGTTGAACATTATTATTGGTCGCATTCATGGATCAGGAGGGCCTATAATGACCCCCACCGTTATATTTGAATATTGAATATAAATTAAACAAGATTCTAATACCACTTCCCCGTGACTACTTAAACGGAAATGACACAATATCCATTTGTGGCACTGGATGCTTGATGTACAAAATCAACATAAACCGGAACCTTTCATGAATAGAAATCATCAACATAAGTAATAGTGTTCTATCATGCAAACAATGTGATTATCTAATTGGAAAACACCATCATCAATGTATGTGTTGTTATCTTGCATTAGGGATTCATGCTTATTCACTTATGGATATTCCTAAATCATAGTCAACCTTAATACCAAGTCCGGCATGGGGAAACAACCCCTAGGCACATAGGCTGGAGGTTTGTTTCTCTCTAAGGTGATTTCATCCTTTGTGTAAGGTATCCCGTCCTTCATTTCTCCCTTCTAACTCATTCATCATGTTTAGAAAACCCCTAAATTCTAGCTCTAGTAATGAAAGTGAGGAACTCGTAGGTCCAAATAACCCATAGAAACCTAGTCGTCCACCCTATGTCCATATGGTACTAAAACTTTATTTTTCTAATGAGGGTGCTACACATATAACGGAGTGTCAACCATTGTCCCCACTTGATTTGAGATTTTTGAGTTTTTTTGGCATTGCTACAATACAGTCATGTATACTTAGAGATGGTCTCTCCCTTGGTGGTCAACACCATCGATGAACAACAGTCCACGACCCCTGGCGGCAACATGTACCCTTGCTCAAAGAGATGATGGAGATGCGCAACGGTCGCTGTAGAGGCCATCGACCTCCCTTTGGTGTTGGAGGCGACCTTCAACTTCTCTTGCTTCAGTGGCACCATTGCCGATGACAAACCTATTTGCCCATGGCACCGCCCTTCGCCAGTTGCCCTTTGGTCAGCTTGGGACCCATCGCTCATCGTCGGGTGTGTGGAGAATAAAGTGTCGCAAACAGAGAGAGAGAGAGAGAGAGAGAGACGGAGAGAGAGAGAGAGAGAGCTATGTTGAAGGGAGAAATGGAGGCGAAGGCACGTGAGAGAGGAAAAAGGAGAGATATGAGAAAGTCCTCTTTCCTTGGAGCATTTACCCTTATAAAGCTCGCAGAGGAGAGGAAAAGATGGCGGTCACGTCGTGATATGTAGAAGGATATCCCTTACCATTTCCCACTAAGAACGTGTATAAGGCATCCGGAAATCGAGCCATCCCATTAATGACGTTGGGTGCCCGAGATGCTATGTCTGGTCATATCGCCTTAAATGATAGGACATGTCCTTGATGGGGCCTGGTTCCCTGAGTGCATGTCTTGTTGTTCAGTGGGTTCGTCCAGGTCCACCAGATGGACCGAGAGCCTGGTCCGGTCTCCCCAAAGTCGGTGCTCCATTTGAAAATTTTCATAAGTATCCGCAGGAAACCGGCTTCACGGGAAAGCTTTTTGTGAAGGTCAACTATCCAAACCTACTAAATACGGCTAAGTGTTGTCGGTCTTGAAGCACTACACTTTCCTTTAGAAGAGTCGGTTATGCAGATATACTTTTAGGGGAGCTTCCTGAACTAGTTGCGACCCTGACAACCTTACAAAGGATGGCACATCTAGATCGGCCCCGACCAAGGCACAACCAATCTCTAACAAAAGTTCCTGGGCTACTAGCAGTTTTATGGCCTAGAGGTGCCTCATCATATCAGAAGCCAGTTTGAGTAGGTCAGCATATGCCCCTAGGTCAGTTTATTCCCTGGGCAGATGTCTCTCTCCGTCGTCCAAATAGAGAGAAGGACTAGGATTAGAGTATAAGACAAGGAAGCTGACGTCTAGGATGACTCCTCCACGACAAACCGACTAGGATACTATAACCATACACTCCGGTATCCATATAAGTCTAGTCTAGTCTAGTTGATAACTACACCCGTATACATCAATCAATACAACACAAGAGTCGACCACGAGGCCTGCACCTAAGTAAATCATCTCTTGTTTCCCCTATGGTCTACTCTCCTATCTGTAATACTCAATCGAGCAATATGTTGGAAAATACTCTGACACCTTGGAAAGAGTATAAGAGGAAGGATTAGATATTGCCATCTGAAATTATTTTTCCGCTTCAGTATTGCAACAGTAACATACCATTGTATGTTACCTATTGAGAAAAAAATGTAAATAACAGAAAAGAGTAGGAGCAAACTTGTTTTACAGAACCCGTCAAAATAATCTTGATTTAGAGAAGTAAGTGAGGGAGTCCTGGATTAGGGGCTCCTCGGACAGCTGGCCTATATACTTTGGCCGGACTGTTGGATTACGAAGATACAAGATTGAAGACTTCGTCCCGTGTCCGGGTGGGACTCTCCTTTGCGTGGAAGGCAAGCCTAGGAATTCAGATATGTAGATCTCCTTTTCTGTAACCGACTTTGTGTAACCCTAGCCCCCTCCGGTGTCTATATAAATTGGAGGGTTTAGTCTGTAGGACAAGAAGAACAATCATAATCATAGGCTAGATTCTAGGGTTTAGCCTATACAATCTCGTGGTAGATCAACTCTTGTAATACTCATATCATCAAGATCAATCAAGAAGGAAGTAGGGTATTACCTCCATCGAGAGGGGCCAAACCTGGGTAAACATTGTGTCCCCCACCTCCTGTTACCATTAGCCTTAGACGCACAGTCTGGGACCCCCTACCCGAGATCCGCCGGTTTTGACACCGATATTGGTGCTTTCATTGAGAGTTCCTTTGTGCCGTCACGATAAGGCTTGATGGCTCCTTCAATCATCTGCAACGATGCAATCCGGTGAGTTTTCCTCCCAGACAGATCTTAAGTATACGTGGCCGTCTTGCGGGCCAACTTCAGCAGCCATCTGGAGAAAGGTCGATAGCTTCGCCCCAGCCATCGAGTCAGGTTTGGCAACGAACTACACCGCCGACACCGCGGAGACTTGATCTTGACGGATTCGAGCCCATGTCGAACACGCCCGAGCAGGCAGGACGAGCATGACTTAGAACTGCCCTCGGGCGGTGTTCGAGATCACACTGCGGCTGCCACGGCCCATGTCTGGAAGCGAGATCATGTCATCCGAGGACGGGTGGATAGGCCCCGCCCCCGGACACCGCACACTCATCGGCAATAGAGCTGAACATAGTCTTCACCTCCAAAGAGATCTGTGTCATCGGACCCTCGAACTCGTCTCCGGCCATAGGATCTGGACCGCGTGCCTCTGTGCCTATCGAATCTGACTGGGCACCGATCATGGAGTTTACCTCGGCGGATATAATTCAGCACTCGCCCTTGGGCAACGTGCTAAATTCATTGAAATCTCTCTCTCTCTGTCAAGAGACTCTTGGCCGAACTATGTCCGGCTTGAGTGGGAAGCGGACGACAAAGGAATTCTTTCCCCACCCACCACCCACTTAATAGCCACTATCGATGACTTAACCGAAACACTCGACTTCGACTCCGAAGACATCGACGGTAGGGACGACGATGCTGGAGATGAACAGGAACCACCGCCTATGGGGCGCTGGACAGCCACCTCATCATACGATATATATACATGGTGGATACACCCAAAGAAAACAATGACGAGGAACGGAAGGATGCAATGGAGGATAATCCCCTCGAGCAGAAACCAAAGCAACGACGTAGGCGCCGCTCTAAATCCCGCCACAGCAAAAACAGCGATAACAGCGCAAGAAAGAATAACACCCCAACCTATCCAAAGGAAACGACGACCCCATGGACCCAGCGATGGAGCAGGATGCACCAGGGGACGCTGAACATAGTCCGGAGCCGATGTTCGATGATGGCGATCCCGAGGGTAAAACTGATCAACCTTTCTTCGGAGACGAGAACAGTCCGGACGACGATGCACTCATCATCCCGAAAAAACACTCGGAACAAGAGAACTTCCATAGAAAGCTTATTGCCACTGCGAGGAGCTTGAAGAAGCAAAAGCAAAGGCTTAAGGCCGCGCAGGATATGCTCAACCGAAGATGGAACAAAGTGCTGGACACTGAAGAAAAATACGGCGGGGATCGCCACACAAAGAGCTACCAAAAGCGCAAGCTGCTGCCCGAATTCAACAACGAGGCTATAGAGCCCACTCAGCCGGAAGACAAAACGGCCGATCAGCCAGACCGACCACCCCGTAGCCGTGACAGGGCGGCTAACAATGCCGCAGACAAGCCAGCACACGATTTACGTGAGCTCCTGGACAAAAAAGTCGGTATGGCCAGGTCCATCTATGGATCTAGGAAGCATGCTCCGGCGCAGGATCACGGCCATCAAAACAATCATATTGATCGAATACCAGCTCGGAATCAACACCGAATACAACAACCGTCGACAGCATGCCATGACACATCCAAATACAGGGGTGCCGCGCACCCCCTGTGCTTCACCGATGAGTCTTTGGACCATAATTTCGGAGGATTTAAACCCGTGAATATAGAGGCATCTGACGAACGAGCAGACCACAGGGTCCGGATTGAGACTTTATCCTTCACATCCACATGGCTCGCGGAGATGATCTCCAAGCCATAAAATACCTGCCCCTCAAGTTGAAAGGACCAGCTCGGCACCGGTTGAAAAGCCTCCCCGAAAACTCAATTGGAAGTTGGGAGGAACTTGAGGACGCTTTCAGTGCCAATTTTCAAGGGACCTATGTCCGACCTCTGGATGTAGACGATTTAAGTCATATAATCCAACAACCTGGAGAGTCAGCCCGTAAGCTTTGGAACAGATTTCTCACTAAGAAGAACCAAATCATCGACTGCCCATATGCCGAAGCCTTAGAGGCTTTCAAGCACAGTATCCGAGACGAATGGCTCGCCAGACACCTCGGCCAAGAAAAGCCGAGGACAATGGCAGCCCTAACAAGCCTTATGACCCGCTTCTGCGTGGGCGAGGACAGCTGGTTGGCCCGTAGCGGCACGAGTGACCCAGGCACATCCGAAGTCAGGGGTGGCAACAGGAAGCCGCAACGCAATAAAAACAAGCATCGAAACAATGAAGACAACCCAGATAACACTGCGGTCAATGCCGAATTCAGGTGCTCTCGACCCGGTCAACGAAAAAAGCCATTTAAAGGCAGCAGAGATGGACCATCCAGCATAAATAAGATTCTGGACAGATTATGTCAGATTCATGGCACCCCCAAAAACCTGCAAATCACACCAACAGAGAATGCTGGGTTTTCAAGTAGGCCGGCAAGCTAAACGCCGAACACAAAGGGAGGGAGACACCAAGTGAAGACAAGGATGAGCCTCGCTAGCCGAACACTGGGGGACAGAAAAAAATCCCACCACAAGTCAAAACAGTGAATATGATTTACGCAACTCACATACCAAAGAGAAGGCGCAAACGCGCACTCTGAGACGTATACGCTGTAGAGCCCGTCGCCCCCAAGTTCAATCCCTGGTCGGCCTGCCCGATCACTTTTCGTCGCAGGGATCATCCGACTAGTATTCGGCATGGAGGATCGGCTGCCTTGGTGCTCGACCCAATAATTGACGGATACCATCTCACCCGAGTCCTTATGGACGGCGACAGTAGTCTTAATCTAATATATCAGGACACTGTCCGCAAAATAGGGACAGACCCGTCAAGAATCAGCCAAAGTAATATTACCTTTAAAGGAGTAATACCAGGCGTAGAGGCCTGCTGCACAGACTCTCTAGTACTAGTGGTTGTATTCGGTTCTCCCGATAACTTCTGAAGCGAAGAACTAATCTTCAACATCGCTCCATTCTGAAACGGCTATCACGCACTACTCGGAACAACGGCCTTCGCTCGTTTCAATGCGGTACCGCACTACGCTTATCTTAAACTTAAGATGCCCGATCCACGTGGCATCATCACAGTTAGCGGAAATACAGAGCGTTCCTTACGAGCGGAAGAGTATGTGGCGGCTCTAGCAGCCAAACACTGAGCGGCCTCTCCAACCGGAATAAATGATCGGTCGTCAAGACCACGGACACGGTTAGACGAGTCCGGCGCACCGCCGGTTGTAACAGCCCAGATAAACCTGAGCTTGGGTCTATGGATATACCCCCATAGGTGGTGCTAGGGGCTGCCCGCATGTAAAAAAGCCCATAGTTTGGCTTGACCCTATTAATACAATAACAGATTGCATTTTCATGGTTCGCTTAGAATAACCAACTTTTCGCACAAAATATTTCACCTGGGTTTTTCCTTTTTACAGATGATCATCGCGCTACACCCTTCCAGGATACGACACAACGGAGACAAAGGCACAGACGTGCAGCTGGGTCCCGCTCAAAGGTTCCTTTTTAGATTAAGACCCTGCGTAAACCTTTGTTTTATGTCTCTTGTTGCTTCATACCCTCCGGACACTTAACACAACCGGGAGGGATACTGGCGTTATTGGCATTTCATCACGCCAGACTAATGCATGTACCTGGAAACTCATCGCTCCTTATCGAGGGTGTTACTCAGCCCAGTTTATGTTGTAAAGTTCGAATACCTTAGGGAGTTGTCGGTGTCAAAACCGGCGGATCTCGGGTAGGGGGTCCCGAACTGTGCGTCTAGGCGAATGGTAACAGGATACAAGGGACACGATGTTTTTACCCAGGTTTGGGCCCTCTCGATGGAGGTAAAACCCTACTCCTGCTTGATTGATATTGATGATATGGGTAGTACAAGAGTGGATCTACCACGAGATCAAGGAGGCTAAATCCTATAAGCTAGCCTATGGTATGATTGTTGTTCTGTCCTATGGACTAAAACCCTCCATTTTATATAGACACCGGAGGGGGCTAGGGTTACACAGAGTCGGTTACAATGGTAGGAGATCTACATATCCGTATCACCAAGCTTGCCTTCCACACCAAGGAAAGTCCCATCCGGACACGGGACGAAGTCTTCAATCTTGTATATTCATAGTCTTGGAGTCCAGCCGATGATGATAGTTCGGCTATCCGGACACCCCCTAGTCCAGGACTCCCTCAGTAGCCCCTGAACCAGGCTTCAATGACGACGAGTCCGGCGTGCATATTGTCTTCCGCATTGCAAGGCGGGTTCCTCCTCCGAATAATTCATAGAAGATTGTGAACACTGGATAGTGTCGGCTCAGTAAAATAAATTCCACATACCACCGTAGAGAATAATATTTACACAAGTTCCATCTGGCGGCGTATTTTGTGGCGTGGCGTCACACCACAACCAAGCCTTCTTGGAATTATTTTTATTATACCACCTCGGTAGCGTTTAGCGGCGGTTTCCTTGCCACATCTTGTCGAAGCAGAGATCGTGTTCCCCTTATTCCGGGATTCCCATCAATATGGACGTGGGTAACCCAACCGCGCCATTGATTGCGGCGCTTGGGAGATAAGCGAGTTTTACCAGGCCAGTAGGGACGCATAGTTTCATCCTCCCATATATAAGGGGATAAGGACCCACCTTTTTTACCTACGCCTTCTTCCTCCTTTGCTTATCCATCTCCGCGCACTCGAGCTCCAGCGCCCAAGTCCGCACATCTCACCTTGACCTTCTCCAGCCATGTCCGGAGCGGGAGGCAAGTGGATGGCCTCCTCCATTATGGAGGGGCACATCGAGAAGCTGCGCAGCGCCGGATATCTGTCCAGCGACATCGCGCATCGGCTCCCCGACGAGGGGCAGCTCATCCCCACCCCCAGGCCCCATGAGAGGGTGGTATTCCTTCCCCATTTCCTCCATGACTGGGCTTCCCACTCCACCCCTTTGTCTAGGGGCTCATGTTCTACTACGGCCTGGATTTCCATGATCGGCCCCAAATTTCATCCTCAATATCTCGGCGTTTATCGTGGGTGTGCGAAACCTTCCTCAAGCATCAGCCCCACTTCGCTTGTGGCTAAAGGCCTTGAATGTCAAGCCGAAGGTTGTGAAGGGCAGCCAAGCGGAGTGCGGAGGCGCCATGGTGGGCAAAATGCCCAACGTCACTTGGCTCGAGCGTGCCTTCGTGGAATCCATCAAAGGGTGGCAATCGGGGTGGTTCTACATCACCAAGCAGCGTGACCCTAAATGGGCAGCGGCCCCCGAATTCAGATCTGGCATCCCCATGCAGCTCACCTCCTAGAAAGAGAAGGGCTTGCTATGGGGTAGTTCGAAGAGCTGACGGACTCGATCCTGTCTCTGACCACAGTAAACAAGAAGCTCAAGCTTGTCAGCGTGATCCGAGTCATGCTCGTCGCCGGATTCTCCCCGCCAACAATGGGACTTCAATTTGTGGGAGTTTGATCCGGCACTGCACAGACCTTGGCGGGCTCTTGACACTACGTCTGAAGCTGCACGGAGGTGCTGTTCAAGGCGCCGAAGCTCCCACATCCGCTACCAAGATCGCGGATTCAGCCTGCAGCGTCCGGTGGCGAGGTAAGCTATGTTATCCTTTATGGGACACTTGCTTTTCATAGTTTGACTCTATGCGAGATCTAAACTCCCAATACCTTTAACAGGCCTGGCAGAAGACGTCCGGACAGGTTAACTGTCCTGCTCCCCTTCCAGAGGACCCAGCGGATGCCCGTTTGATGGGGCTGCAGGTCCCGGCACTTTACGTAGTGCCGGATAAGAAGGCCAAGAAGAAGGCCACGGGAACCCAAAGGAGTTACCGGCGTCAGGTGGTATCGGACTCATCGTCCGATGACTCCGAGGCGAACTCCTCCCACGAGGACGAGGAGGAGAAGAAAGAGGCCTCTCCCCCAGCGGGTGGAGAGAAGAAGAGGAAGGCCTCCCCACGAGGGAGGCGAAGGGTCAAGAAGGAAAGACCCTTCCCGGACTGTTCATAGCGTCGGCGATGCCGACGAGGTAACCCTCAAGGGCCAAGCCTCGGCAGATCGTAAGTATCCGGACTCCTAGATGATTTATAATTTTCTTTTTGTCGCATGGTGTCTTTCTAATGCCGCATACAACCACTGTAGTCCGCCCAGGGCGATCTTCCCTTTCGTCGGCGGGTCCATGGGCACGTCGGACCGTCTCCACCCCGTGGCGCCGCGGCGCCGAGGTGGGATCCCGGAAGAGACCCACCAGGAGGAGGAGGCCCGGAGGTGCCGCAGGCAACCTCCAGACTTTGCACGGACTCCATCTTCGGAACTGTAGTGGTTCCGGAGTCCGTGAGCGACTTTGTAAGAAGGGCAAGATCGTGACACCGGCGGCCTCCGTCCAACGGGGCGCGGATAACTTGTTGGGGCGCTCAATGGCGCTTCCATCGAAGAAGAACACCGCCTTGTCATGAGTGCGGTGATTGAAAAGTTCGACTTGCCAAGAGTGGGTTGACCGAAGCTGCGGCAGCCTTCTAACAGCTTTGAGGTAAGAATTTTAAGATATGTAATATGATACCGCATAGACAAGAGCCTGATGCTCGGTTTGGTGTTCAGAAACCAAAGCCGGACTGAGAATCTAAAAAGATATACGCATGAGTCTTAAAAAATATGTCAATATGGGATTGCAGGCTGCGCTGCTGACCTCTGCCGCACTGACCGTGGAGGTCAATGCTTTGAAGCAAAGCCTCGAGCGGTCCAAGAGCGAGCTCGGTCATGCCAAGAAGCAGCTCGAGGACAATGAAGGTGAGTAACACCTTATTAAAGTTGTACCTTACAGAAAAGGATTTGGTTGCGAGAGGAATAACAAGGATAACGTGGGTACTCCGGGGCCACGAGCAGGCGGCGACCACGAAGGAGGCGGTGTCGTGACGAGCGTAATCTGGCCTGCGAGCATCTTGAGCGAGAGAAGCAAGAGGCGCGGTGGCGGAGGTACAGCAAGAGCTCCGAGGCTCGTGGAAAAACATGAGAGTTTGGGCGTGACTCGAGACTCGAGTCCGAGCTTGCATCGGCTCTTGAGAGTGCCAAAGCCGCTAAGGCGAAGCCCACAAGGCCCTCCAGAAATCGAGGCGTTGAAGAAAATAGCGGCGGGTAAGGCATTTTCATGCAAAGCAAGCATGTGAATGTGAATTACCTATTACTTTCCAGAATTCGGAGCTCTCCAGGCGTTCGCAGATCTGCCCATGCAGTGTCCGATCTGCCGCTTTCTCTGAGGGGCGAGGAGGGAGCTCGGCGGAGAAGGTCTTCTAGTCTCGGTATCTTTGAGGCCGTACATCCAGTGCCCTTAGCGACCAGCTGAAGCAGCTGGTCGTGCTCCTAAGGTGGCGAACAGGCCATGAAGGGCCTCATAGTTCGGCTGTGGCGAAGGAGGCCATGCACAGGAGCTACTTCGGCCTGGTCTGCGGCTGGTGGATGCATGTCCATGGGTTGAAGTCGTCAAGCATTCCTTTGCATTGAAGGTGCCTGTCAGACCTTGCCCGTGCTAAAGTGCCTTTGGGGCAGGATGGATCTTGAAGCTTGTGAAGGATGCGCCACCGCCGGGCAAGGAGTATCGCACACCGAGATGTATTATAAGGGTGTCTGAAGGGTGCCCGCATTATTGCGGTGAGTGCTCCAAATATGAAATATTTGAGTAGACTCGCATTTTGTTATCATGTGCTGAAAACTTTGTTCAGTATCGCTAAGCAACGCTTGTTAATTTAAAATATTACCTTCAGTGCGGCCGTTTATCAAATCGAGAGATGGCAAGCCGTCGGCTTCAGCCCCATGCCACGAGTCTGGGGGTGTTCGGGATAAACTTGAGCACTCTTGTTCCCATTTTGGGTCCATCTAGGGGCGTTCAACACAACGAACCAGGCAACCGGACTTATAGTGCTTGAACACTCTCCTTAGCCATAGAATTCTATAATTTTAAATTTCGTGAAGCCCCTAGTGTTCGAAGGCGAATTCAGGCGCTATCACGCTGGACGGACAAGGCCGGTTCTTTGCTCTAAGCGGCATAAGTCTTTAGAGACTCGAAAACACCTCTCGAACAGCGACCAGCTCTCGCCTTATCATGACGGTTAGTTTTAGCTTTCTCCACTGAGGCGCTCGCCCAGCTCAAGCTGGGCGATTCGCGATGGTTCTCCCAGCTACCTTAGCGATACAGCGAACGTAAGGTACCAAAACATGGGAGCAGGCAAACCCAACTATTGACCCAAGACATGATTCGAGCCGATGCATATAATGCTATAAGTTAAAGTGCCGCACTTTTGAAAGTGTTAGGACTTATCACACCATAATGTGGGGAACTTAAGCCCTTGGTGTATTTAGCCGTACCAGAGTGTACGGATGCAACATGTCATAAATGAACATATGTATAAGAAAGGAATGCAATTATAAGCAAAAAGCGATGCATTGTTTATTCAAGAAATACTGCCATGAATGCAGAACGATATAAATAGTGCGGTAATCAAGGGATGGGACTCTTTAAACATGTCCCCGTCCAGGGGTAGGCTGCGGAATGGTGTATAAAACAGATTTAATGCTCGTAATGGAGACCAGCTGGACACTTGTCGTAGCCTTTCTCCTTCCCTGGCTGTTGCATCGTGAGTTCGGCAGGTCTACTGCCCGACAGGGCCTCTGGTGAACGGAGTCCTATGGGTAAGAAAAAATAAAAAGGAAAAAAAGGAATGACACCCTTGGGAGCCCCTGGTGTGGTTAAGCCGCATTCTGGGCCTGTCGTGGTCGTGCCCCCCCCCCTATGCCCATGGTATCTCCAGACCGTAATGATGTACGTGAAGGACCAGTCTTGCAATTTGGCAAGGGCTGGGGTTGGGGCCGCATTGCTACGCGTGCTCGGAACGTGCCAGGTGGTCTTGCTGTAGGTTACTCCGGGCGCGTTTAGTCGTGTCCGGCTAACGGCGGCGGACTTGAGAATTGCCTTAAGAGGCTGCTCAGACTTCGCGAGAGCGCTATGCGTTCCTCCGTTCGGAGGGGGCGTTGATGTTTCCGTTGACCGTGATGACTCCTCGAGGGCCTGGCATCTTGAGCTTGAGGTATGCGTAGTGCGGCACCACGTTGAACTTTGCAAATCACGGTCCGTCCGAAGCGAGCATGATAGCCGCTGCGGAGCAGAACTATGTCGAAGATTAACTCCTCGCCCGGAAGTTATCGGGGATCCAAGACCACTTCAAGTGTGGTGAGCACGCACAATTGGCTTCTACACTTGGTATGACGCCTTTGAAGGTCGTCTTTGTGGGTTTAACCCTTGAGGGGTCTATGCCCATCTTGCACACTGTATCCTGATAAAGCAGGTTCACGCTGCTGCCGCCGTCCATCAGGACTCTGGTGAGGTGAAATCCATCGACGATTGGGTCTAAAACCAATGCAGCGAATCCGCCGTGGCGGATACTGGTGGGGTGGTCCCTTCGATCAAAAGTGATCGGGCAGGAGTGTCACGCCCAATATGCGACCCTATCCAAAAGGAACTCGAAGGTCCCACCAAGGATAGACCCGCATATTGAAACGCTTTTGCAAGGTGGATATCATTACATCAACATTACATAATAGATGGGGATACACACATAAGGCATACAATGCCACACGAATACAACATCATATTACATAAGAGCACCATCCGACTACGGATGAAACACAAACAGAAACTCAAACAACATCCACCCTGCTAACCCAGGCTGCCGACCTGGAACCTATCCCCTGATCAAAAGAAGAAGCAAAAGAAGAGCTCCAATACAAGCAGGCATCACTCTCGCGTCAAGATCATCGCATAACCTGTACCTGCAACTGTTGTTCTAGTAATCTGTGAGCCACGAGGACTCAGCAATCCCATTACCATGGGTATCAAGACTAGCAAATCTTAATGGGAAAGGAAGGGGTAAAGTGGTGAGGTTGCAGCAGCGGCTAAGCAAGTATGGTGGCTAACATACGCAAATGAGAGCGAGAAGAGAAGCAAAGGAACGGTCGTGAAGCTAGCAATGATCAAGAGGTAATCCTGAGCACCTACTTACGTCAAACATAACCCAAAGACCGTGTTCACTTCCCGGACTCCGCCGAGAAGAGACCATCACGGCTACACACGAGGTTGATGCATTTTAATTCGGATCTGGTGTCTAGTTATCTACAACCGGACATTAACAAATTCCCATCTACTACGTAACCGCGGGCACGGCTCTCGAAAGTTTATACCCTGCAGGGGTGTCCCAACTTAGCCCATGATAAGCTCTCGCGATCAACGAAGGATATACCTTCTCCCAGGAGACCCGATCAGTCTCGGAATCCCGGTTTACAAGACATTTCGACAATGGTAAAACAAGACCAGCAAGACCGCCCGATCTTGCCGACATCCCGATAGGAGCTGCACATATCTCATTCTCAAGGCAACACGGATAAGCGAAGCGTCTGAGTACCGGCGTAACCCAAGTTGCCAAGGGATGGTCCCAAGACGGTGCTCTAGTTTGGACCAACACTTAGACAATCATTGGCCGGGGGCTAAAATAAAGATGACCCTCGAGAGAGCGACTCCCAAGGGAAAGTAGGTGGTGGTGAGGCAAATGGTAAAACCAAGGTTGGGCCTTGCTGGAGGAGTTTTATTCAAAGCGAACTGTCAAGGGGTCCCATAAATCACCCGACCGTGTAAGGAGCATAAAATCCGGGAACATAACACGGTATGACGGAAACTAGGGCGGCAAGAGTGGAACAAAACACCAGGCATAAGGCCGAGCCTTCCACCCATTACCAAGTATATAGATGCATTAATAATATAAGTGATATTGTGATATCCCAACATAACCCTGTCCACCATGGAGCAATCTTCAACTTCACCTGCAACTAACAACGCTATAAGAGGGGCTGAGCAAGCGGTAACATAGCCAAACAACGGTTTTCTAGGAAGGGTGTCAAAGGTTAGAGGTTCATGGCAATTTGGGAGGCTTGAAGAGCAAATGATAGGTAACGCAGGATAGCGATAGAACGAAGCAACTAGCATATCAATGATAGTAGTGAGATCCAGGGTAACGGTCATCTTGCCTGAAATCCTGCAAGGAAGAAGAACGAGTCCATGAAGAAGATGAAGCCACGAAGACGAACCAAGCATAGACGAACGAATCCTCACGATCGCTACGAAACGGGAACTATCGAGAAGAAGCACACAACGTGGTAAACACACCACACATAGACAAGACATGATGCTCAACCAAGCATGATGCATGACAAAGCTACATGAAGCTACTCATGGCAAGAGATGATGCAAACAAGAGCAACACATCAAGGCAAGTTTAAATGAGGCCAGAAACAACATATAACAATTCCGGTAAGTCCTCATATGCAAGTTTCAAAGTTGGTCCAGAACTGAATAAACCTTAAGTTCAAGTAGTTAAACAGCAAGTTAAGATGCATCAAGATGATCTACATGAGATTCTAGTCAAGTTACATATAAAGTTCATTTAGTTCGGAGCTACAGCCTAGAAGATATGAGCAAAACAAGTTAAACATGGAATCGATGCAAAATGCACCCAAACATCAAGCAAACACACCAAAACAAGGATGCAACATGGTAATATGAAACAACATGCAAAATCAAGCAAGTTTCATATAGATCACACCCAAAACGGAGCAACGGTTCAACACACACACACACTATACAAGAGATAACAATCTGTCCAAAACAGCAACTAGGCATATTGCAAGCATCAAAACAATATGCTACAGCATCCCAACGAAATAACAAAAGGCATGGGCATGATGTACAGGTAAAGCATAACAAAACATGAACACTGAGCTAACTCCAGAAATCACTAGAACATGCTCCAAAACACATGGTAAGATGGCAAATAATAACAGTTTCAGGCTTGGCAGAAATAACATCAGGTTGCAATGTTTAGAGCTA
Organism: Aegilops speltoides; assembly: GCA_021437245.1. Classification (NCBI taxonomy): domain Eukaryota; kingdom Viridiplantae; phylum Streptophyta; class Magnoliopsida; order Poales; family Poaceae; genus Aegilops; species Aegilops speltoides. The sequence continues at coordinate 445,774,822 of CM038143.1, forward strand.
TCAAACAACATGTTACAGGAGCTTAACATGGCAAACAAAGGATGGCACCTCTGGAAAGATGGCACTCAGTACAAGATTCACAAAAATACATGGATGGCACCTCTGGAAAGATGGCATGGCAGAGATCAAAACACATGTAGAGCTCAACCTCATAGGATGCACACATCAACCATGGCATAAATGACAAATGAGCAAGTTATAACAGTTTCAGCAGATTAACATCAACATGCACTCTTCCAACAGCATTTCAGGCATCAAGATGAACTCAAATGAACATGATGCAATGGAATGAAATGAAGTACTCGTCGAGACGAACAATATGACATATTACACGCACGAAACGGAGCAGTAAGCAGCAAGTTATGATGCGATGAACATGGCATGATTATGCAAAATATCTCGGGACTTGGGATATTTCGGGGTCAACCTCAGGGTTTCGGATCTGGATCCGGGCGGCACGGATCCCGAGGATCGCCTGAGAAGAGGAAGATGGCCGGGGACGGGGCGGATCCGGCTGGGGTCGACGCGAGGGCGCCGGATCCTGCAGGAGGAGGGGCCGGCGACGAGGGCGGCGCACTCTAGCGAGCTCGGTCAGGCGCCGGTGGAGCAGTTCCGGCGCGGGCGGCGAGTCGCGACCGGCAGCGGCGTGAGGAGCCGGCGGCGGAGGAGGCTCGGGCCCCAAGGCGGCGGCGGCGGCGGCGGGCGTGGCGAGGAGGCGGCGGCGGCGGCGGTGCAGCGCGCCGGAGAGGAGGAACGTCGGCAAACTTCGAAGCGCTGGCGGCGGAGCACCTTTGCTGAGCTCGGCGCGAGCATCCAGCTGGCTGGCGGCGGCGGCGTCGGGCAGGCGGGCCTCGCTCGGGCCCGGCAGCCCGTGCGGGTGGTGGCGAAAGCGGACGCTTGCCGCGAAGCGGCGTGGCGACGTCTTGATTGGAGGCGCGCGGTGGGGTGACGTGGCAGCGTGCCATTGGTCGACGCGACGTGTCCGGCGAACATGTCTGGCGCGGACGGACGTGTCCGGCGGCGCGAGGAGGAAGACACTAGGGTTTACGCCGAGAATTTCGGGGAGGCACACATATTTATAGGTAGAGTTAGCTAGGAGACTCCAAATGGAGTGCGGTTTTCGGCCACGCGATCGTGATCGAATGACCGAGAGCATGGAGGGGGGTTAGTATGGGTTTTGGGACACTTTGGAAGGGGTGTTGGGCTGCAAAAAAAGAGGCTTTTACGGTTACCCGGTTAACCGTTGGAGTATCAAACGACCTCCAAATGGCACGAAACTTGACAGGCGGTCTACCGGTGCTATACCAAGGCCGCTTGGCAAACCTCGGTCCATTCCGAGAACGTTTAACACCCGCACACAAAAAGAGGCAAAAGGGGGCGCCTGGGGACATAGGAGTGTCGGATTGCAAAACAGACAACAGGGAAAAAGCTCGGATGTAAGAAATGAACATGTATGCAAGATGAGATGCACATGATGACGTGATAAAATGCAAAACGCAAGCAAATGACATGGCAACAACGGCGAATAACTGGCAGACACCTGGCGCATCGAATCCGGGGTGTTACAACACTCCTCCACTGACAAGAGATCTCGTCCCAAGATCTTAGGACCGAGACGGAAGGGAAAAGTGATGGGGTGAAACAAGAACTCAAGAGAAGAAGCAAAGAATCGAGAGCACTTGAGAAGAAGAGAGGAATGACAAGAATGACGAGAATCGAAAGCTCATGGAATCAAATAGACTATGAAACCACTCTAGTTAGAACGAGATAAGGAACGAATAAGACTGAAAGCATTTAGGCAGCACTCCGACTGAACATGGAAAGAATAGAACATGAACTTGAGAGGATGGAATGATACTTGGTGAAGACATGACACAAAACCTCCGGAAAGAATTGAAAGAGTTGAATGAAAAGAACGGTTAAGAAAATGAAAACTTGTGCCACGAATGAAATTGAAAGCCTTTTTAGAAGGAAGGTTTAAACGGAGTTGTTGAGAAAATCAACAACGAAAAGAATAAGCTTGTTATGGACTTACGGATAACATCTCAAAATTATGAGGTGATCTCCGACCACAAGCGGAAAAGATTGAATAGCTGAGAAGAACGAAGAAATGCAAAACTCCACTTCAAAAGAAATACGGAGAATTAATTGCACTTCGAGACGCGAGAAGAAAAGATACTTGAACTCCATCAACAAAATCTTGATGAGCTCTGGAAGTATGAATTAAATCCTGAAGAACACCATGAAGAACTCCGGTGACAAAAAAAATGATGAGATAAAGTTCAAGGATGGAAATAATAAGATTAAGGCCCTGCGATGATTTAGATGGAGGTTCCGACGAAATGGCTGAGGAAATTTGAACTCCGGAAAAGAAAAGATGAAACACTTGAAACTAGAATTTATTCATCAAGAACAAACTCCGAAGGAAAGGATTACTCGACGATGATGAAATAAGAATAAGAATTACGTTATGCTTATCCTCATCAAATTTAATTGATGACAACCGGATTTGGCATGCAGCTTATTCTTCTTGAAAAGGATTGAGAAGTTGCATATCGTGAACTTGAGAAGGTCTTCATGAACCACCGGTAGGATTCGAAAGAACGAATGGGTTAATATGATAAACAAGGAAAAGAATCTTGAATGGACCACCGTAAGAATTTGGAAATGACTGATGAAAGAGACTGAATCACCGGGGAAGAATTAGAAGAACAAATAAGCTAGAGGGGATTTAGATGCAAGAGAACAAAGAGATCATGAGCTGATTAAAGAACACTTGAACGAAGCACCGGGAAACATAGAGAACGATAACTGGAATGATGGCCTCCGGTAAAAGAAATGGAAAAACAACTCCTGACATGCTCCGGATGGGTAAGAAAGAATACCTGACAAACTGAAATAATATGAAGAGGATAACAAGAAACTAGAACCGCGAATCTTGGAGAGAACGGGCAAAATTTAGAGGAAAACTCTTCTTCGGTCTTCATATGACGACAGAGAACACCACCAAAATTACTGAGATACTCCGGGAGAATAAAAAAACAAAGAGGTTGAGCCGACGATGAAATGATTTGAAAGAGATCTTGGAGAAGGCAAGTGACTGATGAAATTCATTCTTACGTCACACTTGAAAAGAATTATGAATGACTCTGGGGGAATTAGAAGAGTCAGGTAAGATCCTGGGAAAAGACCTGTGGGTTAGGGCCCACTAAAAGAAAAAAACACCATTGGAAAGGGACGTTGAAAAGATAGATGATGCACCGGAACAATTGAAATATTTGAATGAGGTGACAACCTCGAATTAATTGAATGCAAATAGAATCTCCTAAGATGTCTTCCGAACTCCGAAATGATTGAATGACGAGAGGCAAACGAGTAAGGAGAACACTTGATCCAAGGAAAAGAATGTGATCAACCCAGAAAACTTGAATCGAATCCACCGGAAAAAGAAAGGGATGAAGAATGACGAACGAGACGACAATTCATCGGTTGAAATAATTGAGGGAAGACTGAAGAGGCTCCGAGCGAATGAAATAGATGGTCGAGAGAGAGTCAGACTCCAGGAAGAAAAAGGGTGGGAGGGCGGGAAAACAAAGGCAACTTGGAAGGGGGAACCGACGAATATCTAGAAGAGAAAACACCGGTTGAAATCATTGAGGAAAGAAAGCAAAGACTTCGCACGAGTAGGATGAATACTCGAATACGGACTCCGGATTCGAGAAGAAGAAGGGAGGGCGGGTGGGAAAAAAACAACTGAGGATTGAACTCAAACATGAAGAGACTCCAGTCAACTTGACGAGAAATGCACCGGATAAACGAGCTGGGGAACAACGATCGGAAAACCAACTGCGTGAACCTAAAGAAAATTTGAAAGGGAAGAGAAGTAATTTAAAACACCTACGTTAAGATTCCTCACCAGAGCGACGAAGGGGCTGAGGAGTAAAAAGAATTCCTACTCTCCGATATAACTAGACTCCGAAAACAGTTTTTTTCTAGACTCAACAACGGCCAAACTACATGATCAATCAAGGGGGGCTCCTAGGGTCGGTCGAGGCTCTGATACCAACTTGTCACGCCCAATATGCGACCCTATCCAAAAGGAACTCGAAGGTCCCACCAAGGATAGACCCGCATATTGAAACACTTTTGCAAGGTGGATATCATTACATCAACATTACATAATAGATGGGGATACACACATAAGGCATACAATGCCACACGAATACAACATCATATTACATAAGAGCACCATCCGACTACGGATGAAACACAAACAGAAACTCAAACGACATCCACCCTGCTAACCCAGGCTGCCGACCTGGAACCTATCCCCTGATCGAAAGAAGAAGCAAAAGAAGAGCTCCAAAACAAGCAGGCATCGCTCTCGCGTCAAGATCATCGCATAACATGTACCTGCAACTGTTGTTGTAGTAATCTGTGAGCCACGAGGACTCAGCAATCCCATTACCATGTGTATCAAGACTAGCAAAGCTTAATGGGAAAGGAAGGGGTAAAGTGGTGAGGTTGCAGCAGCCGCTAAGCAAGTATGGTGGCTAACATACGCAAATGAGAGCGAGAAGAGAAGCAAAGGAACGGTCGTGAAACTAGCAATGATCAAGAGGTGATCCTGAGCACCTACTTACGTCAAACATAATCCAAAGACCGTGTTCACTTCCCGGACTCCGCCGAGAAGAGACCTTCACGGCTACACACGCGGTTGATGCGTTTTAATTCGGATCTGGTGTCAAGTTATCTACAACCGGACATTAACAAATTCCCATCTGCCACATAACCGTGGGCACGGCTCTCGAAAGTTTATACCCTGCAGGGGTGTCCCAACTTAGCCCATGATAAGCTCTCACGATCAACGAAGGATATACCTTCTCCCAGGAGACCCAATCAGTCTCGGAATCCCGGTTTACAAGACATTTCAACAATGGTAAAACAAGACCAGCAAGACCGCCCGATGCGCCGACATCCCGATAGGAGCTGCACATATCTCATTCTCAGGGCAACACCGGATAAGCGAAACGTACAGGTACCAACGTAACCCAAGTTGCCAAGGGATGGTCCCGCACGGTGCTCTAGTTTGGACCAACACTTAGACAAGCATTGGCCCGGGGGGGCTAAAATAAAGACGACCCTCGAGAGAGCGACTCCCAAGGGAAAAGTAGGTGGTGGTGAGGCAAATGGTAAAACCAAGGTTGGGCCTTGCTGGAGGAGTTTTATTCAAAGCGAACTGTCAAGGGGGTCCCATAAATCACCCGACCGAGTAAGGAACGCAAAATCCGGGAATATAACACCGGTATGACGGAAACTAGGGCGGCAAGAGTGGAACAAAACACCAGGCATAAGGCCGAGCCTTCCACCCTTTACCAAGTATATAGATGCATTAATAGTATAAGAGATATTGTGATATCCCAACATAACCCTGTCCACGATGGAGCAATCTTCAACTTCACCTGCAACTAACAACGCTATAAGAGGGGCTGAGCAAGCGGTAACATAGCCAAACAACGGTTTTCTAGGAAGGGTGTCAAAGGTTAGAGGTTCATGGCAATTTGGGAGGCTTGAAGAGCAAATGATAGGTAACGCAGGATAGCGATAGAACGGAGCAACTAGCATAGCAACGATAGTAGTGAGATCCAGGGTAACGGTCATCTTGCCTGAAATCCCGCAAGGAATAAGAATGAGTCCATGAAGAAGATGAAGCCACGAAGACGAACCAAGCGTAGACGAACGAATCCTCACGATCACAACGAAACGGGAACTATCGAGAAGAAGCACACAACATGGTAAACACACCACACATAGACAAGACATGATGCTCAACCAAGCATGATGCATGAAAAAGCTACATGAAGCTACTCATGGCAAGAGATGATGCATACAAGAGCAACACATCAAGGCAAGTTTAAATGAGGCCGGAAACAACATATAACAATTCCGGTAAGTCCTCATATGCAAGTTTCAAAGTTGGTCTAGAACTGAATAAACCTTAAGTTCAAGTAGTTAAATAGCAAGTAAAATGCATCGAGATGATCTACATGAGATTCTAGTCAAGTTACATATAAAGTTCATTTAGTTCGGAGCTACGGCCTAGAAGATATGAGCAAAACAAGTTAAACATGGCAGCGATGCAAAATGCACCCAAACATCAAGCAAACACACCAAAACAAGGATGCAACATGGTAATATGAAACAACATGCAAAATCAAGCAAGTTTCATATAGATCACACCCAAAACGGAGCAACGGTTCAACACACACACACACACTATGCAAGACATAACAATCTGTCCAAAACAGCAACTAGGCATATTGCAAGCATCAAAACAATATGCTACAGCATCCCAACGAAATAACAAAAGGCATGGGCATGATGTACAGGTAAAGCATAACAAAACATGTACACTTAGCTAACTCCAGAAATCACTAGAACATGCTCCAAAACACATGGTAAGATGGCAAATAATAACAATTTCAGGCTTGGCAGAAATAACATCAGGTTACAATGTTTAGAGCTATGAAACAACATGTTACAGGAGCTTAACATGGCAAACAAAGGCATGGCATGAATCTACTAATTACATAGAACAAAAGTCCCTTACTGATCATGAGCCAAAAAGGCACAGAAAATATGATGGCACCCATGTAAACATGGCAAGTTATATGACAGATTCATACATGGTAGGAACAACAATAAGTAGGCATGTTGGTGAGCTTGAAACACTCACTACAGAGCAACACATGGCATGGCAAGGCAACCAACAGTAATAAGACACGTTTATGAATCTAAGCATGGCAAGAACAAATTCATAGGGTGCATGGATCACTAGCAACAATCATGGAAACATTGAACTTAATATTAACAGGCTGACAGCAACAATATTTAGCAACTTGAGAGCAAGATTACAACATGTTCCAGCAGGCTATAAATGCAACCAGGGGCATTAATGGATAGGGAAAGACATGTATAACAAAACATCCTTACTGAACAACTCCAGATAATGCACGAAATGACTTGTAGCAGCAGGTTTACATAGGAACAAAATATAACAGAATCTGTCAGGAAAACAGCAACAACAAGTACACTACTTAACAAGCTTGATGCACTCAGTACAAGATTCACAAAAATACATGGATGGCACCTCTGGAAAGATGGCATGGCATAGATCAAAACACATGTAGAGCTCAACCTCATAGGATGCACACATCAACCATGGCATAAATGACAAATGAGCAAGTTATAACAGTTTCAGCAGATTAACATCAACATGCACTCTTCCAACAGCATTTCGGGCATCAAGATGAACTCAAATGAACATGATGCAATGAAATGAAATGAAGCACTCGTCGAGACGAACAATTTGACATATTACACGCACGAAACGAAGCAGTAAGCAGCAAGTTATGATGCGATGAACATGGCATGATTATGCAAAATATCTCGGGACTTGGGATATTTCAGGGTCAACCTCAGGGTTTCAGAACTGGATCAGGGTGGCACGGATCCCGAGGATCACCTAAGAAGAGGAAGATGGCCAGGGACGGGGCGGATCCGGCTGGGGTCGACGCGAGGGCGCCGGATCCGGCAGGAGGAGGGGCCGGCGCCGAGGGCGGCGCTCGGCGAAGCTCGGTCAGCGCCGGCAGAGCGGTTCGGTGCGGGCGGCGAGCGCGACGCGGCGGCGTGAGGAGCCGGGTGGCGGAGGAGCTCGGGCCCCGAGGCGAAGAGGACGACCGCGAAGCGCGGCGAGGAAGCGTCTGGCGGCGGCGGCGGCGCAGCCGGCGCCGAGAGAGGCGCGCCAGCGACCTCGGCGCGGAGGCGGAGCATCGCCCCTGGGCTCGGCGCGAGCATCCAGCTGGCTGGCGGCGGCGGCGCCTCGGGCAGGCGGGCCTCGCTCGGGCCCGGCGGCGCGGTGGCGGTGAAGGCGGACGCAGGCGCGGGCGACGTGGCGACGTGCGGTTGGAGGACGTGGTGACGTGGTGACGTGGCAGCGTTCCATTGGTCGGCGCGACGTGTCGGGCAGACACGTCCGGCGCGGACGGACGTGTCCGGCGGCGCGAGGAGGAAGACGCTAGGGTTTAGGCCGAGAATTTCGGGGAGGCACACATATTTATACGTAGAGGGAGCTAGGAGACTCCAAATGGAGTGCGGTTTTTGGCCACGCGATCGTGATCGAACGGCCGAGAGCATGGAGGGGAGTTAGGATGGGTTTTGGGAAACTTTGGATGGGGTGTTGGGCTGCAAACAAAAGAGGCTTTTACGGTTACCCGGTTAACCGTTGGAGTATCAAACGACCTCCAAACGGCACGAAAGTTGACAGGCGGTCTACCGGTGCTATACCAAGGCCGCTTGGCAAACCTCGGTCCATTCCGAGAACGTTTAACACCCGCACAAAAAAAGTGGCAAAAGGGGGCGCCGGGGGACATAGGAGTGTCGGATTGCAAAACGGACAACGGGGAAAAAGCTCGGATGCAAGAAACAAACATGTATGCAAGATGAGATGCACATGATGACGTGATGAAATGCAACACGCAAACAAATGACATGGCAACAACGGCGAATAACTGGCAGACACCTGGCGCATCAAATCCGCGGCGTTACAAGGAGGACCATGGGTTGAACTTCGGGGCGACTGGCTCCATTGCGTATACATCCCTGAGTGCATGCTTCCGCTCCCTCTTGGGTTTGTGGGTTGCATATATCATGTTCACCGTCCGCACTTGTGAGGGGAAACCCTTCTATCCTCTATTGTTCGGCGGTCGGGTCTCTTCCTCATCATCGCTATGCAGCCCCTTGTCATTGTTTTCGGCAATTAGCTTGCCTTCCTGCTTGAATACCCAACAGTCCATGTTGGTGTGATTAGCTGGCTTTTCGGGGGTGCCGTGTATCTGGCACGAGCGGTCGAGTATTCGGTCCAAATTGGACGGACCCGGAATAGTTCTTTTGAATGGCTTTTTCCGCTGATCGGGCTTTGAGCCTCCGAATCCGGCATTGACTGCCGTAACTTCAGTATTGTCACCGTTAATGTGGCGTTTGTGCTTGTTACGACGCAACCTGCCGTTGCGGTCCTTCGTATCTGGACTGCCAGAAATTTTGCTGAGGTTGTTGCTGCGAGCTAGCCAGCTGTTCTCTCCCGCGCAGAAGCGGGTCATGAGAGATGTGAGGGCTGCCATGGATTTCGGCTTTTCTTGTCCTAGGTGCCGGGCAAGCCACTCGTCGCGGATGTTATGTTTGAAGGCCGCGAGGGCCTCCGCATCCGGACAGTCGACGATTTGATTTTTCTTAGTTAACAACCGTGTCGAAATTATCCGCCGATTCGTCAGCTGCTGAATTATATGGCTTAGGTCGTCGGCGTCGGTGGTCGCATACGTGCCACAGGAAGTTATCAAGGAATCGACTTCGGGTCCTCCCAACACCAATTGATTCTGGCGGCAAGCTGTTAAGCCAATGCCGAGCTGGTCCTTTAAGCTTGAGTGGGAGGTATTTGATGGCGTGGAGATCATCACCGCGGGCCATGTAGATGTGAAGGAGATAGTCTTCGATCCAAACCGCGGGGTCTGTTGTGCCATCGTAGGATTCAATATTCACGGGTTTAAACCCTTCGGGGATTTGATGATCCATTACTTCATCTGTGAAGCACAGTGGGTGTGTGGCGCCTCTGTATTGGGCTATATCACGACGTAGCTCAAACGAGCTTTGTCTACTGTGTTCGGCCCGACCGGACTTGCTATGTCTGGCGCGACGGATGTCGTCGCGTATCACGGGGCGCCCACGCGATCCGTAGATCGATCTTGATTGTCTTGCCTTATCCTCCAATATATCTCACAAGTCCGGAGTGTTCCCCTGTGGCTTTGTGCTTTTCGAGCGGTGCCGGGGTACGGTTCTATTGCAGGGCCTAGAGGCCTCTCTGTCGCGGCCATGAGGTGGTCGGTCAGCCGTATTGTGCGCTGGTGATGCAAGTTTATATGCCTCCTCCTGTAATCGGGGGAGCAGCTTGCGTTTGGGGTAGCTTTTGGAGGGGCGTTCGAGTTCATGTTCTTCGGCCGCAAGGACTTCAGTCCATCTGTCGGCTAGCAGATCTTGATCAGCTCTAAGTTGTTGCTGCTTTTTCTTGAGGCTGTTCGCCGTGGCCATAAGCCTGCGTTTAAAACGCTCTTGTTCGACGGGATCCTCGAGCACGACGAATTAAATCGTCGTCGAGGCTTGCCTCGTCTCCGGAGGGAGGCATGTAATTATCATCCTCTACCTCTTCGTCTGCCGTTCTCTCGTGAGGGCTGGCTTCTCCGTCCTCCTGTGCTGAATCTTGCTAGAGGGGGTTGTCTTCGGCATTGTCTGGGGTATTATTATCTCCGGTGTCGGAATCTCCATTCTTGCTGTGGTGGGATTTAGAGCGGCGCCGCTGACGCCAGCGCTTAGGCTGTTTCTTGGAGGGGTCTTCCTCCGCTGTTCCCTCGCCATTCCCATTCTTTGGGATATCCACCATGTATATGTCATATGACGAGGTGGCTTTCCAGTGCCCAGTAGGCACTGGTTCTTTGTCGTCTCCGGCATCGTTGTCCATACCGTCGATGTCTTCGGAGTCGAAGTCTAGCATGTCGGTTAAATCATCGACAGTGGCTACTAAGTGGGTGGTGGGTTGGTTTTGAATTTCTTCGTTGTCCGCATCCCAACCGTCCTGACCGCAGTCCGGCCAGGGCTCTCCTTATAACGAGAGATATTTTAGCGAATTCAGGATGTCGCGGAAAGGTGAGTGTTGAAAGATGTCCGCGGCGGTGAACTCCATGATCGGCGCCCAATCGGATTTGGTTGGAGGGGGCGCGGGAGGTTCGGACTCCAGCGAGGAGTCCCGCACCTCGGAGTCACGAGCTTCACAAGGGACAAGGTCAGTATTCGGCTCCATCACTGTAGAGGTTGCAGCCCCCGAGGTGGTGTCTAGCCACCCGTCCTCGATCCGCGCAGCCGGCACCGAGTTAAGGGTCGGAGCGGACTCGTGTGTGGCCTCCAGGGCACTGTCCGATAGCAGAGCTAAATCATGCCCATCGTGACAGTGCGGCGCGCTTGGCTGTGGCTCGAATCCATCGAAGATCAAGTCTCCGCGGGTGTCAGCCGTGAAATTCAGAATTCAAAATCTGACCTAACGGCTAGGGGCGTAGCTTTCGATCTGCTTCAGATGGCCAAGCGAATTGGCCCGTAGTGCAAAGCCGCCGAATACGAAGATCTGTCCGGGGAGAAAAGTCTCACCCTGGACTGCGTCGTTGTTGTTGATGATCGAAGGACCCATCGAGCCTATTGGTGATGACACAGAGGAACTCTCAATGAAAGCACCAATGTCGGTGTCAAAACCGGCGGATCTCGGGTAGGGTGTCCCGAACTGTGCGTCTAGGCGGATGGTAACAAGAGACAAGGGACACGATGTTTTTACCCAGGTTCGGCCCTCTCGTTGGAGGTAAAACCCTACTCCTGCTTGATTGATATTGATGATATGGGTAGTACAAGAGTGGATCTACCACGAGATCAAGGCGGCTAAACCCTAGAAGCTAGCCTATGGTATGATTCTTGTTCTGTCCTATGGACTAATACCCTCCGGTTTATATAGACACCGGAGGGGGCTAGGGTTACACAGAGTCAGTTACAATGGTAGGAGATCCACATATCCGTATCGCCAAGCTTGCCTTTCACGCCAAGGAAAGTCCCATCCAGACACGGGACGAAGTCTTCAATCTTGTATCTTCATAGTCTTAGAGTCTGGCCGATGATGATAGTTCGGCTATCCGGACACCCCCTAGTCCAGGACTCCCTCAGGAGTGTTCGGCGTCGCGAGTTTGGCCTTATATGCATCAACTCTGAATCATGTCTGTGGTCAATAGTTGGGTTTGCCCGGCTCCCGTGTTTTGCTACCTTACGTTCCGCTCTATCAGCTAAGGTGGCACCGGGAGAACTACTGCGATTGTGCCCTGGTTCATCTGGATGAGCACCTCAGTAGAGAAAGCCGAAAACTGACTGTCATGATATAGTGTGAGACAGGTCAACCACTCGATGACTCAGCGGGATTTTCGTGATTCCTCCGCATTAACGAAGGACCGGTTTCCCGTTCATGTACGTACACGCACCGTATTCGGATAAACGCGGAAGTACTAGAGGCTATATAGTAGCCCCACCGTCAAACTCCTATGGCTAAGTGAAAGTGTTAAAGCTATATAGTCCGATTGCCTGGTTCACCGTGCTATCACCTCCTTAACGGACCAAGACGTTGGATCAAGTGTCATTACGCGCTTTTTCGAACACCCCCGCATTATATGCGTGGGGGCTGAAGCCGACGACTGCAAACTTTCAAGTTATATACATACATAAACCGCTGCACAAGAGGCATTATAATACTTTCGGGCAAAAGTATAAACATAGCCTTTATAATCAAAATAGCATTGTTTTTACAATTGAGATACATGTCACTCGAACATTGCACTCTTCGAGCACTGAGCCTCAATTAAACGGCGCCTTCTAGGACTTCTTCAAAATAGTGCTCAACCGGGTCCTGGCCTCCCGCCGGATCGTGGGTTGCAATAGCGGTGGTCTCCATCCCTGCCCAGTACGTTTTAACATGGGCAAGAGCCATCCGCGCACCCTCTATGCACGCCGACCTCTTCACAGCGTCGATATGCGACACAGCACCAAGGAATCGTTGCACTAAACCAAAATAACTATCCGACCTTGGTCTCTTCGGCCAAAGATGATCCACGACAGACCTCATAGCAAGCCCTGACAACCTATGGAGCTCGGCCCATGCGGCCATCTTTTCATTCTACGGCAGCAGACGCGTTGGGGCACTGAACTGCGACCAAAACAACCTTTCCACCTCATGATCTTTCCGATCTTTGAAAAACTCCGTCGCATCAGCAGCACTCTTTGCTAGGTCCGCATACACGTCTGCAACACTCCATAACTGATCCAGAGGGGCATACTTCGGATCTCCAAACTTAATCCGCAACAAAAAGGGCCTCCCAGCCGTGATATCTCCGGCTTCACGAAGCTCCTCCCTTATCCCTCTAATTTCAGAGCGAGTCTCCTTGGCCGCTTCCAAGGCCTTCTTTAGGTCGGCCGCTTTCGCTTGGCATTCCTTTTCAAGGACCTCATATCGGCTGGCAACATCTTTCAGCTCAACAGCCATCTTGGCTATCTTATCTTTGCTCTGGCGATGAGCAGCCTGTTCGGCTTTTAACTCTTCGGCCGCCTTTAGGGCAGCCGCATTGCTTCTCCTGGTTTGTTCCTTGGCTCAGGCAAGTTCCGCCCGAAGGGTCTCCACGGCAACAACTCCATCTACAGTCACAGCATATTATAGATACTAGCATTCTGCTCCTCTTAATATCTGCCGACAAGCCGAAAATACATAACCTGTGCCTCGTCAACCCGCTTGTTCACAAGCGTGATGTCTGCATCCGCCACGTCAAGCTGCCGCCTCAGTTTGGCAAAATCAGCAGTGTGGTCAGCCGCCGGACCCTCAGCCGCCTGCACATAATGCAGCGATCATTACCTGGGACTATGATCCTCTATTTGACGCCTCAGGACGGCAACCAGAGTCTTAGGGGCTACTACCTATACAAAGCACACATAGCGTGCGCGGTACCGTCAAATATACATGTATATTACTTTGCGTACCTCAAAGCCTCTTAGCAGGCTCGTAAAAGCTTCATTCAAACTGCTTTTGGTGGATGAAATCCTCTCAACCACCGTACCCATTCAGGTGCGATGCGCCTCTAAGATAGCCGCTTGCTCCAAAAGACCCATCAGTGTGTCCGGTTGTGTGTCGGACAATCCCGGACTCTTTCTGTGGCTCTCCTTGGGAGCCAAATACTCCGGACTTCGGGCAGCCGAAGTGTTGACTTCTGGCCTTGGCGGATCAGGAGAAATCCTCCATGACGACACCTCGGGGTCGTCTGCCCCATGTGGCGGGGAGGCAGGAGGAGGCATTTCGCTCTCCATCATCTCCAGAAGAAGATCCCCCGAAGACGAACTCTGTGGAGAAGGGCTACGAGCCGAACTACAAGATATATGTCCCGGTTATTATTCTCAGAGATAAAACAGGATATATTTACCACTTTTTTACTTACAGCTTGGTTGAGGGCTGGCCCCCTTGCGGGCGCTGTGTGGTAAGGACGCCTTCTGGGGCAGGGCCCCCTGGCGAGGGTTTCTTCCCGCGTTTGGAAACCTCCGTTTCCAAGTCTTCAGAGGCGGCCCTTTTCTTCCCGTGAGGCGAGGGGATTTTTGATTCACCTCCCCGATTATCCTCCTTCGTGGAGGCACTTACTCCCCCAGTTTGGATGTGTAAGGTATGAAGCCCGCCTGTGGCTTCTCTATTCCTCCCCTCATATTCTCCTGATGGCACCTGATGTGGTGCGCGCTCAATCATCCTGGTTAATAAAAGGATCCGGCGAGCCTTCGGGAAGGGGGGCCGAACACCTGATTCTCTCCGCCTTCCTTATCCAGCCCTGGCCGAGAGCAATGTTTCAGAATGATGTTGTAACAAATATAAAGGACGGCATGTTCGGTCGCGGAATTACTTACTTGGGTATCTGGACGGTTGCAGTTAAGACCCGCATCCTCAGTTGTGTCCGGACACTTTATTCGTGATCCGAAGAACAATCCATACATCCCTTCGAGCGTCACACCGAAGAATTGTTGAATAGTTTGCGGTCCTTCTAGGTTGAAATCCCACATACAGAGAAATCGATGTTGGCATGGCAGGACTCGACGAACTAGCATTACTTGCATTACCTTGACGAGACTGACATCCCTCTCGAGGAGATCTCGGATGCGGCTTTGCAAAATCAGCACGTCATCAACTGTTCCCCAGTCCAGCCCCTTGTTGACCCATGACGCCAGTGGTGGCGGAGGGCCCGGGCGAAAGACAAGGGGCCGTCCGCTTTGTACCTCGGAGAGGTGTGATGTAAAACCACTCCCGTTGCCATAAGTTGGACACCTCCGGGAAGGAACCCTTTGGCCACAGGGCGTCGGCACCTTTGCTTATTACAACACCTCCGCACTCCGTGTGTCGCCCGTCGATCATCTTCAACTTCACACTGAAGGTCCGGAGCCATAAGCCGAAGTGTGGGGTGATGCGGAGGAAGGCCTCACACGACGATAAACAACGAGATGTGAAGGATGGAATCTGGAGCTAGATCATGGAAATCTAGTCCGTAATTGAACATGAGTCCTCTCACAAAGGGATCAAGACTAAAACCTATCCCTCGAAGGAAGTGGGAAACAAATACGACACTCTCGTTGGGTTTGGTAGTGGGGATGACCTACCATTGAGCAGGCAGCCTGTGCGGGATTTCGGCGGTGAGATACCTAGCCTCCCTAAGCTTCTTGATGTCCTCCTCTGTGACAGAGGAGGCCATCCACCGGCCTTGCAGGTTGGATCCGGACATGGTTGAATGTCCGAAGCGCTTAGCCTGAGCCTTGGGTGTTGGAACTCGAGGTGGAGGAAGGGAAGGATCGAGAGTAGGGAGAAAAGGACAGGTCTTGGCCTCTTTATAAAGAGGGTGAATATCAAGCATCCTTCGTGTGACCGTTTGGAACTTGCCTAAAATCAAGGAGTCTTACTAACAAGCGCGGTTGGGTTACCCACACCCGTATTGACGAGAATCCCGTGATAAGGGGAACACGATCTTTGCTTCGACAAGACGTGCCAATGAAACCGCCTCGAAACACGTGTAGTGGCAGGCTGGGAAAAACGGTTCGTAATAACTGGGTCGTGGCGTGACATCATGCTATTAAAAGTTGTCAGCGGATTAGATTTGTGGAATATTGTGCTCTCTACGGTGGTATGTGGTATTTGTTTTGCAGAGCCGGACACGATCCTTGTGTTCAAAATATTGTATGGAGTATTCGGAGAAGGAACCCGCCTTGCAATGGCGAAGACAATCTGCGCGCCGGACTCATCGTCATTGAAGCCTGGTTCAGGGGCTACTGGGGGAGTCCTGTATTAGGAGGTCCTCGGACAGCCGGACTATATACTTTGGCCGGACTGTTGGATTATGAAGATACAAGATTGAAGACTTCGTCCCATGTCCGGGTGGGACTCTCCTTTGCGTGGAAGGCAAGCCTGGGAATTCGGATATGTAGATCTCCTTCTTTGTAACCGACTTTGTGTAACCCTAGCCCCCTCCGTTGTCTATATAAACCGGAGGGTTTAGTCCGTAGGACAAGAAGAACAATCATAATCATAGGCTAGCTTCTAGCGTTTAGCCTCTACGATCTCGTGGTAGATCAACTCTTGTAATACTCATATCATCAACATCAATCAAGCAGGAACTAGGGTATTACCTCCATCGAGAGGGCCCGAACCTGGGTAAACATTATGTCCCCCGCCTCCTGTTACCATTAGGCTTAGGCGCACAGTTCGGGACCCCCTACCCGAGATCCGCCGGTTTTGACACTGACAGTAAGTATTAGATTTGCCATCATGGATTTATGTTTCATTTTAGGGAGTTACAATAGTAGCATGCAATTGTAGGCTACCAACTAGAACAATCATGAAAATACTAGGAAAGAGTAGTAGGGACTGCAGGAGTAAATTTTATATTTAGAAAAGGGAAGATTTGATTTTGCAATAGTAGTGTGCAAACATATTTTGTGGAACGGGAATGGTAGCGTTTTTTGGAAAGATACTAATTCAATATTCTTTTAACTTGAAGATCAAGTGGGTTATTGTCACAAAGTTGTTATTCTTTATCGCGGTCGCATTACACCAGGTGCATCCTTCATTATTTATAAATAAAAATGTAATACACCGTCAGCTCTCACAATAGGTGAGAACTATTTCATTTCTAGATTGAACATATAATGCAAGATCATCTCTTGAGTTAGATCAGTGTCATTACCATAAATTCGCTAAAGTAATAGAAAGGTGCCCATCAAGAGGTAAATGCAACATGATGGACTTTTGAACTTACGATAATTCAAGAGCAAGCATGGATGAGAAGAAAATTACTATAAAATAAATTAAAGTTTGAACAATTAAATTACTAGTGAAAATCCAATTGACTGGTGCCAAAAAATGGATCAAAATAATCTATTCAATCGATAAATATTATATAATATTGTAAATGTGTAATATTATGGAAAGTGGGCTCAAACACATATATGAGAAGGAAGGTGGCATGGGGGAGTAGGAGGGGGGAGAAAATCCTCTCCTTGTCTTCTTGCAAGGAGAGGGTGGGTAAGGACACACCACGACCGTCGGGGATGAGTGTAGCATGAAAGAGAATTAATTTTAGCGATATGAATGAAACCACATGTTGTCATTTTGAAACACATTTTTTAAGACCAACAATTGTCTGAGTGCTATGTTTTTTTATTCTATGACAACACACATGCATTCTACTAGTAATTCCTAATCACATACTTGCCTACCTTAACTATCTTGTTAGATTGCCTTACCATTCTATTGCTCTTCTGAATATGTTATATCATAACATTAATATATACATCCTTTTATTGCCTAGATACACAATGGTACCCGGCACAAAAAGAACAAGTTGAATGTTGTGATCTGTCACTTTCTTGGATTGTGGGAGCAATGCATTGGACACACAAAAGAACAAGTTGAACGTTATTATTTGTCAGATTCATAGGTGGGAGGGCCTATAGGAAGCGCTTGTTCACCGTTACATGTGACTATTGGATATAAGTCTAACAATATTCACACACCACTTTCGGATGACTACTTAATGGGAAATGACACAAATTGTCTATTTGTGGCTTCGGATCCTTATCATACGAATTCGACATAGTAAACTTTTAACATTCATTCTATTTTACTACAATATCAACCATATCGTAGCCATAAACAAGAACCTTTCATGGATAGAAATCATCAACATACATACTTGTGTTCTATTATGTAAGAAATGTGAACATCTCATGGATAAACACCATCAACAATGTATGTGCTTCTTCACTTATGGATATTTCTAAATCCTCTAAAAATATATAAATAAAGTCCACCTTAATATCTCAAGCCCTGCATGGGGAGACAACCCCTAGACATATAGGGCGGAGGTTTGTTTCTCTCTGTGGTGATTTCATGCTTGGCGTGAGGTGTTTTTTTAAGATGGAATCAAAGATTTCAAAACACAATTCAACAGAATCTCAATTTGTTTTGAAATACAAATAAGTGTTTTAAAGTGACTAAAATTATCTATATGTGTGTGAAATATTTGTTTTAACTTTAGAATATGTTTTTATTCACACTAGACCTGCCTATTTCGAATGTTGCAACCAATTTTCTTTCCATTGTCTTTTTCTTTCAATATTTTGATCTGTTTTCGCAAAACACCGTATGCATGATTTTGAACTTTAAAATGTGTTAATTGCACAACTACAAAATGTTCATGAACTTTATAAAGTATCCATAATTTTTTTAAATGTTAATTAACTTAATAACATATTCCTTTTGAAAAGTTCACGATAATAAAAATATTAGTATTTTTAAATCCAAATTAAAATGTTCACTGGTTTTTAAAGGTTGTATCTCCATAATTTTTCACGTTTTCTATTAATTCTTAAAGTATTTTAACATTTTTGTAGAAAAATTTCATGTATTTATAATAATTATATAAAAGGGAAAAATGGAAAAATGTAGAAGAAAGGGATAAACCCAAAGGAAAAAGTAAACCAGAGGTAATTAGTAGAATACAACAAGAGAACCTTCCAAACAAACAACAAGAGAACCAAAAGAAAAGGAATAAAAACTAAGGGGGAAAAATGTGCCTAAGATTGGTGGAAGGAAAATCAGGTACACTTATAAACACAGAAAAAACAGAAAGGATCCTTCCCAAATGAAGCATCACTGAATCCAACCTAATATTTGGCCCGGACAATCACCTTTTTCTTCGCCCCATCAGGCCAGCCCATAAAAAACCTTTTCTTTGTAGATCGGCTCATATTACTACAGCAGACTGCAGACGGACTCACATTTGCATGTATCCATAGTTCTTCCCCTACAAAAATGCATGCATACTTCTGGAAAGAAAACTGACGGGACATGCGGTGCATGCATGCATTCGGCCTATTTTCCGACACGTAAGAGCATCTCTAACAGGTGCACAAAAGTTTCGCGGCCTAAAATAGTTTTAGCGCGTCACTGTAGTACTTTTAGGGCGCCGGACGTAACACTGTTTTAGCAAATGCCCAAAAACGCGCGCCCAAAAGAACATGTAGTGCAAATTGTGAAGCGCGCGTAATCCAGCGCCTCAAATTTGCAGTTTTTGGGCGGCTGTTGGAGATGCTCTAATGCATGCAGGCATTTAGCCTGAACCGAGGGTTGTGTGGCGCCCGAAGAAAGACAAAAGGAAGCTTCCTTCGGGCAGCTCGAATGGTTTGCTTGATGACATTTAAGGGCATGTATAATGGTTCTGTCTCTTAGCAGTGCCACGTAAAATAAATGTTGAGCTGGAGGAAAGAGAAATTGGAAAAGGAGGCTTTGCCTTATCTTATCCTATATACCTAAGAGATTGATCCCCATTATATGTAATTATCTAAGAATGTAAGCTATCCACCTCAGCAAAGTTTCCAACTCAGCAAAAGGAGAGCTATCCGTAGGCCATGTCATCCTTTTTCCTGGTGCCACACGCACGGTAGAATTTCCCTCAACGCATGGACTGTACAAATTCTGGCATATTAACTCCCCATCAATTGATTTCTTTCACTAGATCCTACCAATTCAACTTCTCCAACGCATAATGTAACCTTTTACCATTCTTATTCCACAAACTCTGTGCTTTCTCTTCCATACGCATTGATTCCTGACCTGTTCGTCTTCTGTAAGGTTACTCATAGGGTGTGTTTGGTAGCTGTTCCCACCCTAGCATAGTTGTTTCCATATGAGACATGCTTAGTCTAGACATGCTCAGTACATGCAACTGCAGTTGTTTGGTAGCAATGTATGTACTCGTGCATGCCGAGCTGAGACTGTGTTTGGTAGGCTGCATCAGACAAGACATGTTGCACTGAGACTGTGTTTGGTAGCCTGTATCTGAGATATGCTGCATGAACGATTTTTTTGCCGCCAAGACAAATATTGAAACAACATTTCGACAATTCATGAAACAATTCGAGCAATAAAATGTTACCATGCCAACATAATTCGAGCAATAAATTATCATATTCCAATTAAGCATATTCTGCTCTGTCTTCTCTGTACAACAACAAGGGCTGTTCCCTGTTCAAGATCCCGATCTGAGGCAGGAAGGACAGGGCTAGGGGAAGGAAGAGAAGAGGAGGGCGGAGGAAGGGAAGGAGGGGCGGATCTGCTACCTCTCCCGTGTCAGGGTCTACTCTGGCGGCGGCGGCGAGTTGAGGCCGCCCAGGAGTAGGGGCGGGTCGGCGGCGAGTGGAGGCCCGGCCAGGCGCAGGGGCGGATCGGCGGCGAGGTAGACACCTTCAGCAGGGCGGCGGAGAGGTTGAAGAAGGAAGGGGACCGGCGGCGGGGTAGCTAGCAGGCGGTCGCCGGCGGCTAGGTCAGGAGGGCTCGCGCGAGGGGAGGGGGGAGGGGGTCGCGCGAGGGCAGGGCGAGGGGTGGTCGTTCGGGGAAAGTGGGTCGGGGGGAGAATTTTTGCCCGTGCGCTCTCAGCCTCGCTCGACCCGGTAGGCCTCTGTGGGGTGCTTCGACTCAGCTATGCTGAGGGCCTTTTTTGCATCGGTTCGACTATGCTCAAGGGAGCCCATACACTCTACCAAACAAAGAAAAGTGGGTCGGATAGGGAACTTTTGGGCCTGTACACTCTCCATGCATGCTACCAAACACACCCATAGTGGGGAGTATCATACACTAGTATCATGCATATGATACTAGTGTATGATACTACCTCCATAGTGCATAGTGTCATAAAGTAGTATCATAGATTATCATATTTATTGCCATGCATGACACAAAGTAGCATAGCATTTAACATGATACGGTATCTATCTATGTTACTCTAACCCTCTCTCTCTTCTTTAATTGTGTGCCACATAAAATATGTTTGGTAGTCTCAAGTGCATGTTACCAGTTATGTTACTCCCACTATGGCCAGCCTATCTCGAGTCGTTCATCAATCATAAATAGACATCAAGCTGCTGGGGACAAACGAACGATGGAGTCCCATCTTTTTTTGGAAGATCCGGGGCAACCGGCTTTATTGATTTAGAAGAAAGCAGCGGGAAAACAATGAAGATCAAGTGATCATGGTTACATGAGAGAGCAAAGTAAAAGCAAAAGAGGAGAAAAAACTTCCAGGAGGGCTAATCTCTCACAATATTATCCCCAAAAGGGGGCTCTAGGCATCGCGCTCCTGCTAATCTCCACAGCTCGAGCATACCCTTGATGGCATGCAGCACCTCGCCAGCATGAGGTAGCTTGCTTTTGAGGATGCACGCATTTATCTCCTTCCAAATTTCCCAAGCGATCATCAACGTCATCGATTTCAGCCCCTTTCTGAAGTTTGGCGATGTGAGCTCAGTTAGTCTTTTCCAGTGACTAAGGGAGTTGTGGTTCGCCGCCTTCTTCATCTTCAAAGCTACACAACCCCTCTAAGTTGAGGTCGTCTCCCAGATTGAGTAGAGAATGGGCAATCCCAGAAGAGGTGCGTAGAGCTCTCGAGATTTCTGACACTGAGGGTGCAGAAGTATCCGTTCGGCCATCCACGCCGCAGCAGGCGATCGTTGCACCAGAGCCTATCGTGGTGCAGCAGCCAGGCAAAGATTTTTATAGTTCCAGGGGCCCAGGCCTTCCAAATTGCCTCTTTGATTCCTGACATTGGGGCTCCCTTGGTTTGAAACTTGTATGCGGCACTCGCTGAGTAAGAGATGCCACCGCCGGTCACCCAGGTGATAGTGTCCTCGTCCGAGGAGAGAGTAATGTCAGTCCTCTGAATTTTGCGCCACAGTTGCAAGAACTCGGCCACAAGTTTTTGGTGTTTCCCTGTAGCAAGTCATGGATCCATCTATCATTTGCGAGGGCTTCCTCTACTGTCCTGTTCTTTCCTCTTGCATGTTGAAAGAGGTTTGGGAATTCTCTACATAATGTCATAGACCCGAGCCGGGAGCTTGTCCAGAAACTGGCAGTTTTCCCATTGCCCAGCTGCATCGAGGTGGCTACTGCGAAAAGCGCCCGGTCCTCATGATCGCACGAGACAGGGAAGTTCATCCATGGCCTTCGCGGTTGATGCTAGGAGAGCCAGAGCCATCTCATCTGCAGGTCAGCGCTGAAACGAGGGAGGTCCGGGATGCCAAGCCCACCCTTGTCCACCGGCCAGCAAACTCTTTCCCAAGCCACTTTGCATTTGGCGCCAGTGATTTTTTCATCTTGAGCCCAAAGGAACTGCCTGCGAGCTTTGTCCACCTCCTTGACTATCTTCTTAGGCACTTTGAGGACGGTCATTGCGAAAACTGCGAGGGCGGTTAACACCGCGCGCACAAGCACACGCCTGCCAGCCATGCTCATCAATCTTCCTTTCCATCCCGATAGCCTTGCCCGGACCCGATCAGTTATGGATTGGAAGTGCACCAGCCGTAGTTTTCTCGTGGAGATCGGGAGGCCGAGGTATGTGGTCGGGAAAGAAGATTGCTACCCTCCAAATTTTGCCAGCACCTCGGACAACTAAATCTCACCGCAGTTGATTGGGATAACCGATGACTTTGCCTGGTTCATTCTGAGGACTGTGGAGTCGCCAAATTTGATTAGCAAGTAGAGCAGTGTGTCCACCTCTTCTTTCTCATGGTTTGCAAAAATGACCGCGTCTTCTGCATATAAACTAATTCTCATGCTGATGTCATGACCAGGCAGTGGTGCTATCGCTTCTTCCTCTGTAGTGGTCTCCAACAGGTGGTGTAAAGGGTCGATCGCCATGATGAAAAGCAGCGGCAAGGGAGGGTCGCCCTGCCTGAACCCGCAACCATGGATGATTGGAGGCCCTGGCACACCATTGTGCATGCAAGAGGAGGAGGCCGTTGACAGCAGCATTGCGATCCAGTCTCTCCATCTTGGAGGGAAGCCCATTCTCTCCATTAGCTCAAGCAAGTATTCCCATGAAAATGAATCAAAAGCTTTCGCGATATACAACTTGAAAAACAGAGCTTTCTTCTTTGTGCGGTGCAACATCTTAACTAAACTTTGCACATATTGAAAACTGTCATGGATGCATTTGCCCTTTTGAAATGCCGTATGCACTGAGGAGATGACCGCGTTGAGTGCCCCTGCAAGTCTTGTGGAGAGGACCTTTGATATGAGCTTGGCAACTGAGTGAATCAACCTGATCGGACGGAAGTGTCCCACTTTAGAGGCTCCGTTTTTCTTTGGCAGCAGCGCGATCAGGGTGGTGTTTAGGTCAGCAAAGTTTTGCCCTGCAAGCTGATAGAATTTCCAAAATACAGCCATGATATACTCCCTGATTATGTGCCAGCATGATATGAAAAACTGCCCTGTGAAACCATCCGGCCCCGGGGCTTTGCCAGCCGGGGAATCTGTGACGGAGGCCCAAACCTCTGCATGAGAGAAGGGAGCGTCCAAGCCATAGGGGTCGATCTGCGGGATGTTTAGCCTGTCCCAGTTCAGAGTGGTTTGGCGAGCATCTTGCTTTCAAAACATGAAATGATCATGAATGATCTTTTCTTTGCTAACAAGATCATACACCTCAGTGTTGCCATTTGTGAGGGGAGGATGTGGTTTTTTCTGCTTCTTGCTCTCATTCTTGCATGGAAAATTTTGGTGCTCGCATCTCCAGCGCGCAGCCAGGTGATCCTGGATGCATGGCCAGACCCAGAACCTTAAGCTTTAGCTGCTTTCTAAGATTGAATTCAGCTGTCGTAAGTCTTCTGTTTTCTTGAGCCAAGTCAAGCAAACATATGACTTCATTTGCAATGTGGAGTTGCATCTTCTCCTTTACAAATGTGGCCTTGCACCAGATCTTCAAGTCAGCCGCCGTTCGCTCTAGTTTCTTCTTGATTCTGACAAAAGGGCAGTTGTGCGGCACTGGTCTTTGCCACGCTTGAAGAACGGTTTCAGTGAAGTGGGGAAATTTGGGCCAAAATTTTTCAAATCTGAAGCGCGCCTTTCGGCTGGGCTTGTTTGCTGCAGTCAGGAAGAGCGGGCTGTGGTCTGAGAAGGAGGTTCAGGCAGCCACAAGCAGATGATCAGGGTGCAGTTCTTCCCATTGCTTGTTGCAGAAAATTTTGTCAATGTTGCAAAGGGTTGGATTTTCTCTTCCATTGCTCCATGTGAAGCGGCGATTTTTGCACTTGATTTCTTTCAGCCTAGCCAGATCAATGGCCCTACGAAACTTTCCAATCATTCTTCTGTTGATGTTTGAATTGCTCTTGTCTCTGGCCTGGTAGATGATGTTGAAATTACCATTGATCATCCGCGGTTCAGACGCAGTAGGAGCCGCTGCAGCAATTTCAGCTAAAAACTATCTTTTTGGTTGGCTCGTCAGTCGGTCCATAGACCGTGGTAATCTAGAAATGCAGCCCCGAATGCAGCTCGAGCACCCTAGCGGTGATGGAGAAACTACCTATGTGATGGGAAACTATGTCGACTACCGTTTGTCCCAGAAGATCGTTGCACCTCCCCTAGTCCCTATAACCGGCAATTTCTGTAGCGATCGCCGTCGACCACACCTCGATCTTGGTTTCCTGCAAACAGAGAACAACTAACCTATGCGCGGAGGCTACCTCGCTGATCACCGTATGTTTTCCCGGGCAGTTTAGGCCTCTAACATTCCAGGACATGAAGTTCAGGTTTGTGATGCCCCGAGACCGATGCTCTAGTCGCCCTCCTTTTATTTATTTTAGTTGTTGCCGTGTGTTTTTCTATGTTTGCTGCATTATCATAATTGTTTTGCATATTCCATTCCTATATGTTTATGCCATGATCATGATGAATGCCATTGCCATATTTTGCTTCTTGCATCATGTTCATCTTTAATTATTTTGCATTATGCCATCCTTTGTCTGATGCATCATAGTATAGCATCGTGTCATTCATGTTGTTTTCCAAGTCCATCATGTGCATTGCCCCTACATTATGTTTGTTGATTGCTCCATGTATGATCATGCATCATCACCTCTCCCTTCCTTCTTCTTCTTCCTCTCCTTTTATTTCTTTATGCAAGTGAGTTCTTCCCTGCCCTCATTTATGTTCATTCTTTCCCTAAAAATCTTGTACATTGCCTACACCCTCTCTGCCAATTTTCAGCTCATTTGAAAATGTTTTGGTTGGGTTCAAAAAATGCTCAAGTTTGAATTTAATTCAAACTTGAATTATTTTTATATCTCTAAAAAAATATCCAAATCATTTTATTCAAATTGTTCATAAATCCAGGATCTCAGATCTATTTCTGTATCAGTCTACTTCCTTCCAGATCTTCCTGTGCATTTCTGCTCTTGTTATTCTGTCTGAAGAATTAAAGAAAGGAAATGAGGGAGAAAGGAAGAGCAGCCCAGCGAAGCCCACCTATCTTACCTGTTCACCGCAGTCCACCTGGAACTCTTCCAGCCGGCCCAGCCCCTCTCGCTCACGCCTATCTGCTCCGTTGCTCGCCGTCTCCCCTCGCTGCCTACAGGAGCGCCCGGTGTCGTGAGCCTGAGCTCTCGAACGTCGAGGCCAGCACGTCCCGCGCCCCTATAAAGCCAACGCCTCGCCCCTAGGGTTTACCTCTTCCCCCCTCAGCCGCCGCCACCTCTATCTTCTCCGTTCGTCTCCTCCTTCGATCCAAGTGAGGAAGCAGAGAGAGTTGAGAGAAGAACCACCGAGCACGTTCCTCCGTCCTTTGTGAGGCCTCCTCGTCATCTTCTTCAACTTCAAGCAAGGCCAGGAGCAAGAAGGGCCCAAGGATGCCGCAATTTTCTTCCTCGACTTCGTCTGCTTCCTCTGCATCGCCAAGTCACGCGCCTGGCGTCCTCCCCTGCTTCCTTCTTCCTCGGACAGGAACCGCGTCAGGTTCAGAGCTCGTCCGCGTCGCCGCTGGTTCGCCTCCGTGGCCGTCTGCGTGCCCTAGGGTGAGCTAGGTATACCTGATTCCCTCCTTCTTTCTGTCATGTTTAGGTCACTGGAGTCACTACTAGGTACATGCCATCGTCGTGCTCTCGATGCTCTGCCTATATCTGAAACTTTCAGTGTAGTTGTTGTTCCTCTGCATCACCCGCAGGTCAAGTCCCGCGCTCGCGCAGCATGCCCGCCTCTTCACATCTCCCAGCACAGTCATCGCCCCGCCATGCCTCGCTGCCGCGGCCGAGACGAGCTCCTGCTCGAGCTCGTTCTCGAAGCCCTTGTTCTACCGCTCGCGCACACGCATCTGCACACCCGCACACCGCAGCTCGCCCGTAAGCCTCCCCATGCCCACCTAGCGCCTGTCGCTGCCATCTCGCCATGAGTGCACCCGAGTCGAGCGCGAGTTCGAGATCGAGTCGCTGCACGCACGCGTTCTTTAGTTAACCCTCACCAGTTTCCGCATGCCTGCCGTTGTCTTATAGCCGCAGTCGCTGCCGCGTTTGCTCGCCGACGCCACCTCCGAGTACCCTGTGTGTTCGCTGGAGTCATGGCCCTTTTCCTCCACTAACAAGCAGCTAGTGCAGTGGCTAGTAGCGATGCATCAATCCGTGAGGACCTGGGTTCAAGCCCAGCTCTCCCTCCCTTTTGTTGTTGTTTCAGTTATTCCACATGCACACTCATCCTTGCTGCATCAGCAAGTTTCGCTGCTCGTTTGCGTCCATCCATGGCCACAGAGCAAGCCATCTCTGTTAACGTTTTCAGTTTCGTCATATCTACGCCAGAACATAGTTCATATTGAGCGTAAGGCATTCCTTAGCCAAGTTCTATCTTAGCCCATCTGGTTAACAGCGCATGCATGTACCCGAGGGGTCGCGGGATCAAATCCCAGGCGCCCCTTGTTCTTTTTCATCAACTTTTGCACCAATTTTTGGCTCACTCAGATCAAGCCCTTGTTCTTCTTCATGTCGGGCCTAGCCCCTCTTTTATCACCATAACACTTTTATCCCAGTGGTCTTCAGAGTGTGCATCGATCCAGCATGTCTGGGGTTCAAATCCCAGGAGACCCTTTTCCTGCACTGTCTCCTTTTATGTTTTTCCTAACACACACTCTTCCATTTCGGGCCAGGTCCATCTTGGTCTTTGCACAGTGCGTTGCATTCGGCCCATAGACGTTTTTTCCATTCTGTGATTTTGTCACATATCCAGTGCATACATATTTTCGGAAATGCCATTAAATTGCTTTGCTCATATCTAAATATCCAAGCATCCAAATGAAACATGTCATGTATGTAAAATGCTTAGAACTTCATGTACTTTCACAATATCCAACTTTCATCCATGTTAAAATATTTAAAACTGCTGTTTGCATTAATTTGCCTAAATGCCATGTTAAAATGGTTTAATTCATAACTAAATAACCGTAGCTCCAATCTTAATAAACATTATATGTAAATGGGCTAGAAAAATGCATAGATTAACATGGTGCACTTTGTTTTACTGCTTAACAACATTAAAATATGGTTTAGGGCAGAACAGTACCAAATTCGAAATATGGACATGGGGATTATCCAGAATTGTTGTTTGTTGTTCCGAACTCATTTAGACTTGCCTAGATAGGTAGTTTCCATACGCTTCACCTCTTGCCATGTTTTACAACATTTAATATTGTTGGGTAGCTTAAACGAGAGAGAACTAAATATTTGAAAGTGGTGTTTCGTCAATATGCAACTCGTTGCATATTGAGCTCCACTTAATTTGTAGTATTGTTTGTTGCACTTTGCCATGACATGCCTCTTTAAACCGGACATGAATCATACTTGGTTGTGCATCGTGCCATGTCTATGTGATGGTTGTTTACCATGTTGTTTGCTTCTTTCCGGTATTGCTTCTTCTTGATAGTTCCGGTAACGTTGCGATTGTGAGGATTCGTTCGACTACGCCCGTTCGTCTTCTTCATGGACTCGTTCTTCTTCCTAGCAGCGGGATTTCAGGCAAGATGACCGTCACCTTGGATATCATTACTATCATTGCTATGCTAGTTGCTTCGTTCTATCGCTATGCTGCGCTACCTACCACTTGCTCTTCAAGCCTCCGAATTTGCCATGTCAGACTCTAACATTTTTCAACCTTCCAAGCAAACCGTTGCTTGGCTATGTTACCGCTTTTGCTCAGCCCCTCCTATAGCGTTGCTAGTTACAGGTGAAGTTGAAGATTGCTCCATGGCAGACAGAATTATGTTGGGATATCGTAATATCTCTTATTTAATTAATGCATCTATATACTTGGTAAAGGGTGGAAGGCTTGGCCTTATGCCTGGTGTTTTGTTCCACCCTTACCGCCCTAGTTTCTGTCATACCGGTGTTATGGTCTCGGATTTTGCGTTCCTTACACGGTTGGGTGATTTATGGGACCCCCTTGACAGTTCGCTTTGAATAAAACTCCTCCAGCAAGGCCCAACCTTGGTTTTACCATTTGCTTCACCACCACCTATACCTTTCCCTTGGGTCGGCCAACCCGAGGGTCATCTTTATTTTAGCCCCCCCGGGGCAGTGCTTCTCTAAGTGCTGGTCCGAACCGAGCGATGTCCGACGCCCCCTGGGCAACCAGGGTTTATGCCAACCCGAAGTCTGGCTCATCTGGTGTGCCCTGAGAACGGGATATGTGCAGCTCCTATCGGGATTTGTCGGCATATCCGTGCGGCTTTGCTGGTCTTGTTTTACCATTGTCGAATGTCTTGTAAATCGGGATTCCGAGACTGATCGGGTCTTCCTGGGAGAAGGAATATCCTTCGTTGATCGTGAGAGCTTGTGATGGGCTAAGTTGGGACACCCCTGCAGGGTATTATCTTTCGAAAGCTGTGCCCGCGGTTATGTGGCAGATGGGAATTTGTTAATGTCCAGTTGTAGATAACTTGACACCAGATTCAAATTAAAACGCATCAACCGCGTGTGTAGCCGTGATGGTCTCTTCTCGGTGGAGTCCGGGAAGTGAACACGGTTTTGGGTTATGTTTGACGTAAGTAGGAGTTCAGGATCACCTCTTGATCATTCCTAGTTTCATGATCGTTCTGTTTGCTTCTCTTCTTGCTCTTATTTGCGTATGTTAGCCACCATACTTACTTAGCCGCTGCTGCAACCTCACCACTTTACACCTTCCTTACCCCTTTAAGCTTTGCTAGTCTTGATACCCATGGTAATGGGATTGCTGAGTCCTCGTGGCTCACAGATTACTACAACAACAGTTGCAGGTGCAGGTTATGCGATGATCATGACGCGAGAGCGATGTTACTTGTTTTGGAGTTCTTCTATTGCTTCTTCGATAATGGGATAGGTTCCAGGTCGGCAGCTTGGGCTAGCAGGGTGGATATTGTTTGAGTTTCTGTTTGTGTTCCATCCGTAGTCGGATGTTGATCTCTTACATGATGTTGATGTATTCTTGGGCGTTCGTGCCTTATGTATGTATCCCCAACTATTATGTAATGGTTTGATGTAATGTTATCCACCTTGCAAAAGCATCTTTAAGATGCGCTTCTATCCTTGGTGGGACCTTCGAGTTCCTTTAGGATAGGGTCGCAGCTTGGGCATGACAAGTTGGTATCAGAGCCTTGACCGACCATAGGAGCCCCTTGATTGATCGTGTAGTTTGGCCGTTGTCGAGTCTAGAAGAAAACTGTTTTCGGAGTCTAGTTATAATAGATTGTAGGAATTTCTTTTTACTCATTGGCCCCCTTCGTCGCTCTGGTGAGGAATCTTGACATAGGTGTTTTGAATTACTCCTCTTCCCCTTCAAAGTTTTTCTTTAGGATCACGCAGTTGTTTTTCCGATTGTTGGTTCTCAGCTCTTTTCGTCTGGTGCATTTTCTCGTCGAGTCGTTTCGACCTCCTTGTTCTCGCAAGTTCAATCCTCAGTTGTCTTCTTTTCCCACCCACCCACCCTTTTTCTTATCGGAGCCGGAGTCCGTAATCGACTATCCATTCTACTCGTGCGAAGCCGTTGCATTCTCTCCTCAATCATTTCACCCTGTGTTTTCTCTTCAATATATTCGTTGGTTCTCCCTTCCAAGTTGCCTTTGTTTTTCCCGCCCTCCCACCCTTTTTGTTCCCGGAGTCTGACTCTCTCGACCATCAATTTCATTCCTATGGAGCCTCTTCAGTCTTCCCTCAATTATTTCAACCGGTGAATTCTTGTCTTGTTCGTCATTCCTCATCCCTTTCTTTTTCCGGTGCACTCAATTCAAGTTTTTCGGGTTGTTCACATTCTTTTCCTTGGATCAAGTGTTCTCCCTGCTCATTCAACTCTCGCCAGTTTATCCTTCCGGAGTGCTCAAGACATCTTAGGAGATTCGTCTGTGTTTGAATTAATTCGAGGTTGTCACCTCATTCAAATATTTTAATTGTTTTGGTGCATCATCTATCTCTTCAACAATCCTTTCCAATGGTGTTTTCTTTTAGTGGGCCCTAACCAACAGGTCTTTTCCCAGGATCTTACATGACTCTTCTAATTCCCCGGAGTTATTCTCAATTCTTTTCAAGTGTGACGTAAGAATGGATCCCATCAGTCAGATGCCTTTCCTAGATCGATTTCAAATCATTTTCATTGTTGCCTCAACATCATCGCTTTTCGTTCTCCCGGTGTATCTCTATAATTTTGATGGTGTTTTCCGTCGTCATTTGAAGACCGAGGAAGAGTTTTTTCCTCTAAATCTTGCTCCATTCTCTTCAAGATCCATGGTTCTAGCTTGATGCCATCCTCTCATAATTGTTTTCGATTGTGAGAATTCTTTTCACCCATCCGACGCATTTCAGGAGTCTTTCCTTTCTCGATCATCTGAAGGCCATCATTTATGAATATTACTCAGTCTCAGCTTTCAGTTCTCGTTTCTCCAAATCTTACCGGTGCATCATTCAGGTTTACTCCAGTCAGCTCATGATCTCTTTGTTCTCTTGCATCTAAATTCCGTCAAGTATATTCATTCATTTTCCAATTCTTCCTGGTGAATTGTGCCTTTGCAACGTTCATTTTCAATTCTTACGGTGGTTCCTTCAAGTTTTCACTTCCTTCATTATCATATCAATTCATTCGTTGTTTTCAAATCCTACCGGTGGATCATTGAAGACCTTCCTCAAGTTTTGCGCTATATCTCTATCTATAATCATTTTTTCAATGAGAATAAGTAGTATGCCAAATCCATTCCTTGTCATCAATTTAATTTGAGGAAGGATAAGCATACAATAAATCTTATTCTTATTTCCTCGAGGTGATTCAATTCTTTTCTTCCGGAGATTGTTCATGATGAAGTAATTCTCGGTTCTAGTGTTTCATCTTTTCTTTTTTCGGAGTTCCAAGTTTTCTCGGTTATATCGTCGCGAAGTGCCATCTAAATCATTGTAGGGCTTCACCTTGTGTTTTCAACCTCTCTTTCTTTCTGTCATACTTGTGGTTCATCAAGGATTCCTTTCATTCTTCAATTGTTCTTCAAGTTTTCTCTCGAAGTTATGACCTGCCAAGCTATACTCTAAATAAACATGGCGCTCAACACACGTTTTGTTTTGGGGAGTTCAAGTATTCTCCATCTTGCATTTTGAAGTGCAATTCTTTCTACCTTAGCTTTTGAGGTGGTGTTATACCATTCTTGGCAATTTCCATTCAGGTTTCGCGATTCACATGTTGTCAAGAATGAGGTATTTTAAATCCATCAATCTCTTCTTTGGAGTTATCTTGGTATAGGTTTCTGAAAGCACATTTGCTCCCTGGGTGGTTTTGGTAATTAATGACAACATACTTTGTGGTTGGACTAATGCTGTTATCAAGTATGTTTCAGGAAAGTCAATCACTCTTGGCATGGCAAAAGGACTGGAGAGGTGAACCCCTAGGATGCTAAGGAAGGCATTGGCAAAAGCTCAAGACTCCATTTTTGGTTTAGTGATCCAAGATCACATTGAGTCCATAGGAAAGCCAATACTATTAAAAGGGGATGAGGTTATGATGATGATCTGGTTGCTCAAAAGTGCTTAGTGATTTATCTCCTAAACTATCAGCAATCTTTCATTCCAACATATACTCATAAGTAATCTCGGTCCCACCGATTCCATAAACTCAGTCACACCGAGATGAACCACCTCAGCCATATAGCCAAACCCTAGAAATTTCGGATTTTCCGATTCCAAACTCGGTCTTACGAAACTAGTGTTGCCAACCTTCAGAACCTTCAGACTCAAATCGGTGTCACCGAGATGAGAAAGTCGGTCCCACCGAGATTGTCAAACCCTAGTCTTTGGAAGAATCGGACTAACCGAGATTGTATTTTGGTCCCACTGAAAATCCCAACGTTCACAAGATTTGAACTTTCGGTCTCACCGAGTTGTCAACTTCGGTCCGACCGAGATTGGTCAAATGTGTGTAACAGTTGGATTTTGTGTGGAGGCTATAAATACCCTCCACCTCCTCTTCATTCGTGGAGAGAGCCATCGAAAGAACTACCACTCCGACCTTACATTTACGAGAAGAGAACTACCTACCCTTGTGTTGAGATCAAGTTGCTCCACTCCCACCATATGAAACTTGATTTCTAGCCTTCCCAAGTTGCTTTCCACTCAATCCTTTCTTCCACCACAGCCAAATCGGTGAGGAGAGTTGAGTGTTGGGGAGATTATCATTTGAAGCACAAGAGCAAGGAGTTCATCATCACCAACACCATCTATTACCTTTTGGAGGTGGTGCCTCCTAGATTGGTTAGGTGTCGCTTGGGAGCCTCCGTCAAGATGTGGAGTTGAACCAAGAAGTTTGTAAGGGCAAGGAGATCGCCTACTTCGTGAAGATCTACCCCGAGTAAGGCTAGTCCTCCGTGGACGTAGGCCATGATGGCATAGACAAGGTTGCTTCTTCGTGGACCCTTCGTGGGTGGAGCCCTCCGTCGACTCTCGCAGCCGTTACCCTCCGTGGGTTGAAGTCTCCATCAACGTGGATTGATGATAGCACCACCTATCGGAACCACGAGAAAAATCTCCGTGTCTCCAAATTGCGTTTGCTCTTCTCCACCTCTCCTTTACTACTTGTGCAATTTACTTTCCGCTGCCCATACTCTAGAATTGCATGTGTAGTATGTTACTTGACTTGTATGCATGATGCTTGACTTGATCTCCATTGTGAACTTGCTAAAAACTTGTCCTAATCACAAGGCATAAACTTTTATCTTGTCGAGTAGTCTAATCACCCCCCCCCTCTAGACACTCTTGCCTTCAACGATCCTACAATTGGTATCAGAGCATTGGTCTCCATTGCTTTGGTTTGCACACCATTGGAGGAAGATGGACGTGTCTACGTTTGGGAGTGTTAGCCATAGAGTGCCTATTCTTGATGGAGTGTCCTATAACTCGTGGAGGATTGAAATGCTTGCTATCTTTAAGATGTACAACTTGCACAAATATGTTGAAAACCCATATGTACCTCCATTTGACCCCTTGCACCCTACTATGGATGAAGAGCTTGATTTGCTTCGTAACCTTAGAACTGTCAATCTCATCATTAGAGGTTTGCCCGATAACTTGCTTGAGCTTGTCACTAACTTTGAGTGCGCCCATGCTATATGGAAGTTCTTCGAAGAACTTTATCCGGACTACTCTTTGAGAGGTCTTGATGAAATTCTATACAAGACGGTTGAATTTGATATGTTGCGCCCCAATGATCCTAACTTTGATAAATGCTTCTTTGAGCTTCGTGATCTTATGAAAAGGAAGGGTGATTCCGGACTTATCAATGTTCTAGTTAGAAATGCTCTTGTATTGCATTCCGATGATTATTATCACATTGACAAAACTGATGCAAGTCATTGTCAAATTGACCTAGGTGTTGATGATGAACTATCTATGGGTCAATATGATGATGAGCATGAGCATGATGACGATTACTCCGATTCGGACACCGAGCTAGACAAGATCATGAAGAGTCTCAGTCTTATGGCAAATTTGAGAGACTACATATCCGGTGGAAAAGAGTGGATTCTTGATAGTGGATGCACCGATCACATGACCGGAGATGAAGACATGTTTCGAGAGCTTGCAAAGAACGATGGTCCACGCAAGTATGTGACTTTTGGAGACAACTCCAAGGGTAAGGTACTTGGCCTTGGTAAGGTGGCCATATCTCATGATAGCTCCATTCAAAATGTCATGCTTGTTGAATCACTTGGATACAACTTACTTTCCGTGTCTAGATTAGCTGACTTTGGATTCAATGTGCTATTCACTGAACTAGATTGCCAAGTTTTTTGTCGTGACAATCATAACATGGTTTTTACCGGTATCCGTAGAGGTGACCTATACATCGTTGATTTCACTAAGAAAGCTCAACCTAGAACTTGCTTCATTGCTAAATCCGCTAAAGGTTGGCTTTGGCATAGAAGGCTTGGACATGTTGGTATGCGTAATCTAGATAAGCTAATCAAAGGTGATCATATTCTTGGTGTTAAGGATGTTTTCTTTGACAAAGATAGACTCTGCGAGTGCTGTCAAGCAGAAAACAAGTAGGTGGAAGTCATCCGTGAAGAACATCATGACTACAAGGAGACCGCTTGAGCTTCTTCATATGGATCTCTTGGTCCCAATGCTTACAAAAGCCTTGGTGGTAACTCCTTTGGTCTAGTTATAGTTGATGATTATTCCAGATTCGTGGGTATTTTTCCTTGATGACAAATCGCAGGTTCGAGAATCTTCAAAACTTTTGCTAGAAAGGCCCAAAATCAATTTGAGGTGAAGATCAAGAAAGTTCGGAGCGACAATGGAGCGGAGTTCAAGAACGCCCATGTGGACTCTTTTCTCGATGAGGAAGGGATTCTACATGAGTTCTCGGCTACATATACTCCTCAACAAAATGGAGTTGTTGAGAGGAAGAACCGAACGCTCATTGAGATGGCGAGAACGATGCTTGATGAATACAAGACACCGAAACACTTCTGGGGTGAAGCCGTCGAGACAGCTTGTCATGCTATCAACAGGCTTTATCTTCACAAGCTCCTCGGCAAGACTTCATATGAGCTCCTTACCGGTAACAAACCCCAAGTGGGATACTTTCGTGTCTTTGGTTCAAAATGCTATATCCTTGATAAGCATCGTCGGTCTAAATTTGCTCCTAAAACTCATGAAGGCTTTTTCCTCGGTTATGGATCAAACTCTCACACCTACCGTGTCTACAATAATTTCACCCAAAAGGTTGAAGAGACGGTAGATGTGAAGTTTGATGAATCTAATGGCTCGCAAGTAGAGCAAATGCCTATTGATGTAGGAGACAAGGACCCATCGGAAGCCATTCAAGACTTATCCATTGGAAAGATCCGACCCATGGAAGTGAAGGAGAGTACCTCATCTACATATGTGGAGCCCCCTACCTCACGGCAAGATGAACCTCAAGGCAACACGGAGGCTTCCACAAGTGGAACTCACCAAGATGAGGAAGTGCGACAAGAAGATCCACCACAACCTCCTTCTCCACCGCCTCAAGACAACACCAACAACAATGATGAAGAAGAAGATGAGGATGATGAGGAAGCTCAGCCGCGACCACAACAAAAGCTATCTCGAGTTCGAGCAAGAGTCAAGAAGAATCATCCGTGGAACAAATGATGAATGACATCGACTCGGGAGAATTACTCGCTCTAAAACTCGTTTAGCTAACTTTTGTGAGCATTACTCATTTATCTCTAGTCTTGAACCTATGAAGGTAGAAGAAGCGCTTGAAGACCCGGATTGGGTGAGCGCTATGCACGAAGAGCTACACAACCGAGAGGAACAACGTTTGGACTTTGGTAGAAAGCCCAATGATGACCAAAACGTCATTGGAACCAAATGGGTGTTTGAACAAGCAAGATGAAGATGGACAAGTCATCCGCAACAAGGCTCGTCTCGTAGCACAAGGTTACACACAAGTCGAAGGTATGGACTATGGTGAGACCTATGCCCCGTTGCTAGACTTGAGTCCATTCGATTCTTCTTGCTTATGCCAACCACCATGATATTACTCTCTATCAAATGGACATTAAAAGTGCTTTCCTTAATGGTGAAATTGAGGAGGAAGTATTTGTGAAACAACCTCCGGTTTGTGAATCCTAAAAGCCTAATCATGTTTACAAGTTGCACAAAGCTCTTTATGGTCTTAAACAAGCTCCTAGAGCTTGGTACAAATCTTGACTAGCTTTCTTCTTGAAAAAGGATTTGAGATTGGTAAAATAGACTCAACGCTTTTCACGAAAAGGGTTGATGGTGAACTATTTGTGTGCCAAATATATGTTGATGATATTATCTTTGGTTCAACTAACCCTCATTTTAGTGAGAAGTTTGGAAAGCTTATGTCGGAGAAGTATGCGATGTCCATGATGAGTGAACTCAAATTCTTCCTTGGGTTGCAAATCAAGCAATCTAAGGAGGGTACCTTTGTCTCACAAACAAAGTACACCAAGGATCTCTTCAAGAAGTTCAACATGCAAGAAAGCAAAGGTATGAAAACCCCCATGCCTACTAGTGGACATAATGACTTGACTAAAGATGGAGAACCTGTTGATCAAAAGGTTTATCGATCCATGATTGGTTCTCTACTATATCTTTGTGCTTCTCGTCCTGACATAATGTTGAGTGTATGCATGTGTGCTCGATATCAAGCAGCCCCTAAAGAATGTCATCTTAAAGCTGTTAAAAGAATTGTGAGATATTTGATACACACACCTAACTTTGGCATTTGGTATCCTAAGAGGGCCTCTTTCGATCTCGTTGGCTATTCCGACTCGGACTATGCCGGAGACAGGATTGATAGAAAGTCAACTTCGGGTACATGTCAATTCCTCGGTCGATCCCTTGTATCTTGGTCATCCAAGAAACAAAATTCGGTATCATTATCTACTGCCGAAGCAGAATATATTGCTGCTGGTTCGTGTTGTGCTTTCGATTGCTATGGATGACACAAACGCTTAAAGATTATGGGATACATGCGAGACATGTTCCTTTGCTTTGTGACAATGAGAGTGCGATTAAGATTGGACACAATCCCGTGCAACACTCTCGCACGAAACACATTGAAGTTCGTCACCATTTTATTCGTGATCACATTGCCAAGGGTGACATCGATCTTAAGCATGTTCGTACTGACAAACAGCTTGCGAGATATCTTTACAAAACCACTTGATGAGAAAGTGTTTTGTCGCTTAAGGAGTGAGTTGAACATCATTGATGCTTCAAACCTGGAGTGAAAACTCCATTGATGCATGCAAGGCATGAGCCTAATTGACTAATCCTTGATATTTCTCTTATGATGATGATCATATGTCTTGGACACATTTGCCCCTTGTATTGCATCTAACTCCTTGCGGTACTTGGATGGTCTACATTCTACAAGATTACCACACACTCGAATCATGAGTAATCTTGTCATTGACCAAGTATCTAGCTCTTTGGGTTGTTGAGTTCAAGGAACAAAATTCCACATATCCTTTTTGACACCATATACATCTAGTACTTCACTCTTGTCATCTTGGATATTCTTGAGTATTTCCTTGCTTGCCTAACCCATGTAGGAAGATGAACTATTCAATTGGAAATGGTGCTCCAACTTCACATTCTATGAGCATCTACATCAAGTTCACCTACCTGAGTACAAGCAACAACAAGCCCATGGTATGTTTTTCACATCTTGAAGGAGCTTTGCTCAAAGTCATGAGTACAAGCAGCTTCAAAAGATGTGATTACATCAAATGCTTAATCGAAAAATGGCAACCCCATTTTGAGCTTAAACGATGAGTATGACCTATGATCAAATGCTCTCATTTGACTCCTAAGTCAATATACTCAAACATAGGTGACTTTGTCGCCGACCCCTGTCTAGATGAAGTACATATGTTTTGGAGTTTTTCTGTCTTTCTCTTATGCTCTCTCATTGAGATTTCTTGCTTATTTAAAAAAATCTAGCAATCTTTTATCTATTTCTTACATTTACGTGAATACCCTTTTTGCTCTGATCAATTCATTGAAAATCCTTCTACAAATTCATTGCAAATCTGTTGAAACATTCCTTGCAAAGTGAGCTGAATTATTTCTATATTTTCCTTGGAATTAAACTCGGCGTCACCGATTTAAATACTTCGGTCTGACCGAAAAGGATCTGCCCTAAGTCTCTGACTTTCGGACTCACCGATCCATATTACTTCGGTGTCACCGATTTACATTCACCAGGATAACATCTTCTGCAGCTCAACTAAATGATTTATTTTGCATACTTAATTTGCTCAGTTGTGATTCTTAAGGATCCCACCTCTTTCCTTCCATCTTTCCTGACCTTCCTAGTTTACTGTCCTTTTCGGCACTTGATGTCAAAGGGGGAGAAGATTTAGGGGGAGCTTAGGGGGAGATTGGAAGATAAGGGAAGAAGAGAAGATTTAAAGGGAGAAGAAGAACAATCTTACCTTAAGGGGGAGAGGATCACATCAAAGCTTTTCCGTATTTCACATTGG
Organism: Aegilops speltoides; assembly: GCA_021437245.1. Taxonomy (NCBI): domain Eukaryota; kingdom Viridiplantae; phylum Streptophyta; class Magnoliopsida; order Poales; family Poaceae; genus Aegilops; species Aegilops speltoides. The sequence continues at coordinate 445,813,344 of CM038143.1, forward strand.
ATATTACATTTGGCATCATTCTTTTGATTTTGCTTTCTTCACTCTCACAATTGGTATCTTATGAAAAGCACCATTGGTATCTTATGAAAAGCAAAATCTCTCAGAGCTCATTGAAAATCTTTTAGTCTTGGGAGCCATGTTTGCTGACTCAAGCTAGTGCTCAACATGAGACACTGTTTATACATGTCATCCCTGGCTTGGTACTCTTGAAGAAATACTCTTGTGTTATCTAACCTTGTTTTCCCAAGCTTATTTCTTCAGGTACAATGCCAAGGAACTTCAAGGTAAGTATATGCATCTTGCAGAATGTGCATGATGGTGACTTGCTTGTGAATATTTGTTTGCAAGAAATCACCATGCACATATGCATCATCTCTCACTTATCCTCATCTGCTCTGATGCATATAGCCAAGCTGCATGTAGCACATCTTGCTTTTCTCTCATGTGTGCTTGTGGTAGTCCAAAACCATAATCTATGAAAATCCTGCACACTTGTAGGGGAGCCATGTACTACATGTTTGTCAAAGCTTTAGTGATAATTACATCTTTATTTGATAAGCTTTGATATCTTCTTTTGTGTGTGCCATCAATTACCAAAAGGGGAGATTGAAAGCACATTTGCTCCTGGGTGGTTTTGGTAATTAATGACAACATACTTTGTGGTTGGACTAATGCTGTTATCAAGTATGTTTCAGAAAGTCAATCACTCTTGGCATGGCAAAAGGACTGGAGAGGTGAACCCCTAGGATGCTAAGGAAGGCATTGGCAAAAGCTCAAGACTCCATTTTTGGTTTAGTGATCCAAGATCACATTGAGTCCATAGGAAAGCCAATACTATTAAAAGGGGATGAGGTTATGATGATGATCTGGTTGCTCAAAAGTGCTTAGTGATTTATCTCCTAAACTATCAGCAATCTTTCATTCCAACATATACTCATAAGTAATCTCGGTCCCACCGATTCCATAAACTCAGTCACACCGAGATGAACCACCTCAGCCATATAGCCAAACCCTAGAAATTTCGGATTTTCCGATTCCAAACTCGGTCTTACCGAAACTAGTGTTGCCAACCTTCTGTAACCTTCTGTACTCAAATCGGTGTCACCGAGATGAGAAAGTCGGTCCCACCGAGATTGGCAAACCCTAGTCTTTGGAAGAATCGGACTAACCGAGATTGTATTTTCGGTCCCACCGAAAATCCCAACGTTCACAAGATTTGAACTTTCGGTCTCACCGAGTTGTCAACTTCGGTCTAACCGAGATTGGTCAAATGTGTGTAACGGTTGGATTTTGTGTGGAGGCTATAAATACCCCTCCACCTCCTCTTCATTCGTGGAGAGAGCCATCAGAAAGAACTACCACTCCGACCTTACATTTCTGAGAAGAGAACTACCTACCCTTGTGTTGAGATCAAGTTGCTCCACTCCCACCATATGAAACTTGATTTCTAGCCTTCCCAAGTTGCTTTCCACTCAATCCTTTCTTCCACCACAGCCAAATCAGTGAGGAGAGTTGAGTGTTGGGGAGATTATCATTTGAAGCACAAGAGCAAGGAGTTCATCATCACCAACACCATCTATTACCTTTTGGAGGTGGTGCCTCCTAGATTGGTTAGGTGTCGCTTGGGAGCCTCCGTCAAGATGTGGAGTTGAACCAAGAAGTTTGTAAGGGCAAGGAGATCGCCTACTTCATGAAGATCTACCCCGAGTAAGGCTAGTCCTCCGTGGACGTAGGCCATGATGGCATACACAAGGTTGCTTCTTCGTGGACCCTTCGTGGGTGGAGCCCTCCGTGGACTCTCGCAGCCGTTACCCTCCATGGGTTGAAGTCTCCATCAACGTGGATTGACGATAGCACCACCTATCGGAACCACGAGAAAAATCTCCGTGTCTTCAAATTGCGTTTGCTCTTCTCCACCTCTCCTTTACTACTTGTGCAATTTACTTTCCGCTGCCCATACTCTAGAATTGCATGTGTAGTATGTTACTTGACTTGTATGCATGATGCTTGACTTGATCTCCATTGTGAACTTGCTAAAAACTTGTCCTAATCACAAGGCATAAACTTTTATCTTGTCGAGTAGTCTAATCACCCCCCCTCTAGACACTCTTGCCTTCAACGATCCTACAGTTTCACCTAAAGCCTTCCCTAATGAATGTTGCTATTTCTGGTGCTTATCAATGATCTGAGTTTTCTCCTATCCTCTCAGTGAAAGAAGTTGTTATCTCTTCTTTGATCTCAAGCAAGCAATTGTTTTTGTTAGTGGTAGAATTTCACCTCAAGTGTTGAGATGTTTCCATAAGCCCACTACAAGCTTATTATTTTCGTTGTTGGTTTCCCAACAACTCCGTTATAACCTTCTTGGAAGGGTGCTTTCCAAGCTCATTTGTGACAGAAGTTGGCATTTTCTACTCCATTCTGTTATTCCAATGATCTATCTTCTATTCTTTCTTCCGGAGACATTGTGATGTGGCTCTTTTCACTCATCATCTCGAATTGTGAGGATCGCGTTCTTTTCGTGCTTATCCATTTAACCTGAGTGTTGTGTCATCTCTTCAAGTTCTTTTCATCTTATCAAGTCTTGCATCTCTTTTCAACCGGAGTGTTGTCCGAATTTGTTCTTCCTTGTTCCTTGTTTATCTCGTTTCAACCAGAGTTGTTCCAATTCCTTCTTGTCCTTTGTACTTGTCATTCATAGCTTTGCAACCTCCAAGGTTCACACAGTGTTCCTTGTTTCTATTTTCTACTGCAGTGCTCTCAATTGTGTTCAACTCCATTGTTTTCTTTCTTTCAACTTTTCAACCTCTCAAAGTTCTTTGGTTTCACTCGTTTGTCGAAGAAGAAACTTTGTTTTACCTCTTCCTCTTTTGTTTCACTCCGGTGCCATCCCTAGATCTCGAGACGAGATCTTTTGTTAGTGGAGGAGTGTTGTGACGCCCCGAGACCGATGCTCTAGTCGCCCTCCTTTTATTTATTTTAGTTGTTGCCATGCGTTTTTTATGTTTGTTGCATTATCATAATTGTTTTGCATATTCCATTCCTATATGTTTATGCCATGATCATGATGAATGCCATTGCCATATTTTGCTTCTTACATCATGTTCATCTTTAATTATTTTGCATTATGCCATCCTTTGCCTGATGCATCATAGTTTAGCATCGTGTCATTCATTTTGTTTTCCAACTCCATCATGTGCATTGCCCCTACATTATGTTTGTTGATTGCTCCATGTATGATCATGCATCATCACCTCTCCCTTCCTTCTTCTTCTTCCTCTCCTTTTATTTCTTTATGCAAGTGAGTTTTCCCTGCCCTCATTTATGTTCATTCTTTCCCTAAAAATCATGTACATTGCCTACACCCTCTGCCCATTTTCAGCTCATTTGAAAATGTTTTGGATGGGTTCAAAAATTGCTCAAGTTTGAATTTAATTCAAACTTGAATTATTTTTATATCTCTAAAAAAATGTCCAAATCATTTTATTCAAATTGTTCATAAATACAGGATATCAGATCTATTTCTGTATCAGTCTACTTCCTTCCAGACCTTCCTGTGCATCTCTGCTCTTGTTATTCTGTCTAAAGAATTAAAGAAAGGAAATGAGGGAGAAAGGAAGAGCAGCCCAGCGAAGCCCACCTATCTTACCTTTTCACCGCAGCCCACCTGGAACTCTTCCAGCCGGCCCAGCCCCTCTTGCTCACGCCTACCTGCTCCGTTGCTCGCCATCTCCCCTCGCTGCCTACAGGAGCGCCCGGTGCCGTGAGCCTGAGCTCACGGACGTTGAGGCCAGCACGTCCCGCGCCCCTATAAAGCCAACGCCTCGCCCCTAGGGTTTACCTCTTCCCCCCTCAGCCGCCGCCACCTCTATCTTTTCCGTTCGTCTCCTCCTTCGATCCAAGTGAGGAAGCAGAGAGAGTTCAGAGGAGAACCACCGAGCGCGTTCCTCCGTTGTTTGTGAGGCCTCCTTGTCGTCATCTCCAACTTCAAGCAAGGCCAAGAGCAAGAAGGGTCCAAGGATGCCGCGATTTTCTTCCTCGACTTTGTCTGCTTCCTCTGCGTCGCCAAGTCATGCGCCTGGCGTCCTCCCCTGCTTCCTTCTTCCTCGGACAGGAACCGCGTCGGGTTCAGAGGTCGTCCGCGTCGCCGCTGGTTCGCCTCCGTGGCCGTCTGCGTGTCCTAGGGTGACTTAGGTATACCTGCTTCCCTACTTCTTCTTTCTGTCGCGTTTAGGTCACTGGAGTCACTACTAGGTCCATGCCATCGTCGTGCTCTCGATGCTCCGGCTATATTTGAAACTTTCAGTGTAGTTGCTGTTCCTCTGCATCACCCGCAGTTCAAGTCCCGCGCTCACACAGCATGCCCGCGTCTTCGCATCTCCCAGCACAGTCATCGCCCCGCCGTGCCTCGGTGCCGCGGCCGAGAAGAGCTCCTGCTCGAGCTCGTTCTCGTAGCCCTTGTTCTGCCGCTCGCGCACACGCATCTGCACACCCGCACACCGCAGCTCGCCCGTAAGCCTCCCCATACCCACCTAGCGCCTATCGCCGCCATCTCGCCACGACTGCGCCCGAGTCGAGCGTGAGTTTGAGCTCGAGTCGCTGCACGCACGCGTTCTGTAGTTAACCATCACCAGTTTCCGCATGCCCGCCGTTGTCTTATAGCTGCAGTCGCTGTCGCGTTTGCTCGCTGACGCCACCTCCGAGTACCCTGTGTGTTCGCTGGAGTCATGGCCCTTTTCCTCCACTAACAAGCAGCTAGCGCAGTGGCTAGTAGCAATGCATCCATCCGTGAGGTCCTGGGTTCAAGCCCAGCTCTCCCTCCCTTTTGTTGTTGTTTCAGTTATTCCACATGCACACTCATCCTTGCTGCATCAGCAAGTTTTGCTGCTCGTTTGCATCCAGCCACGGCCACAGAGCAAGCCATCTCTGTTAACGTTTTCAGTTTCGTCATATCAACGCCAGAACATAGTTCATATTGAGCGTAAGGCATTCCTTAACCAAGTTCTATCTTAGCCCATCTGGTTAACAGCGCATGCATGTACCCGAGGGGTCTCGGGATCAAATCCCAGGCGCCCCTTGTTCTTTTTCATCAACTTTTGCACCAATTTTTGGCTCACTCAGATCAAGCCCTTGTTCTTCTTCATGTCGGGCCTAGCCCCTCTTTTATCACCATAACACTTTTATCCTAGTGGTCTTCAGAGTGTGCATCGATCCAGCAGGTGTGGGGTTCGAATCCCAGGATACCCTTTTCCTGCACTGTCTCCTTTTATTTTTTTCCTCACACACACTTTTCCATTTCGGGCCAGGTCCATCTTGGTCTTTGCACAGTGCGTTGCATTCGGCCCGTAGACGTTTTTTTCTATTCTATGATTTTGTCACCTATCCAGTGCATGCATATTTTCAGAAATGCCATTAAAATTGCTTTGCTCATATCTAAATATCCAAGCATCCAAATGAAACATGTCATGTATGTAAAATGCTTAGAATTTCATGTACTTTCACAATATCCAACTTTCATCCATGTTAAAATATTTAAAACTGTTGTTTGCATTAATTTGCCTAAATGCCATGTTAAAATGGTTTAATTCATAACTAAATAACCGTAGCTCCAATCTTAATAAATATTATATGTAAATGGGCTAGAAAAATGCATAGATTAACATGATGCACTTTGTTTTACTGCTTAACAACATTAAAATATGGTTTAGGGCAGAACAGTACCAAATTCGAAATATGGACATGGGTTTTTCCAGAATTGTTGTTTGTTGTTCCGGCCTCATTTAAACTTTCCTAGATAGGTAGTTTCCATATGCTTCACCTCTTGCCATGTTTAACAACATTTAATATTGTTGGGTAGCTTAAACGAGAGATAACTAAATAATTGAAAGTGGTATTTCGTCAATATGCAACTCGTTGCATATTGAGCTCCTCTTAATTTGTAGTATTGTTTGTTGCACTTTGCCATGACATGCCTCTTTAAACCGGACATGAATCATACTTGGTTGTGCATCGTGCCATGTCTATGTGATGGTTGTTTACCATGTTGTTTGCTTCTTTCCGGTATTGCTTCTTCTTGATAGTTCCGGTAACGTTGCGATTGTGAGGATTCGTTCGACTACGTCCGTTCGTCTTCTTCATGGACCTGTTCTTCTTCCTAGCGGGATTTCAGGCAAGATGACCATCACCTTGGATCTCATTACTATCATTGCTATGCTAGTTGCTTTGTTCTATCGCTATGCTGCGCTACCCATCACTTGCTTTTCAAGCCTCCCAATTTGCCATGTCAGACTCTAACCATTTTCACCCTTCCTAGCAAACCGTTGCTTGGCTATGTTACCGCTTTTGCTCAGCCCCTCTTATAGCGTTGCTAGTTGCAGGTGAAGTTGAAGATTGCTCCATGGTGGACAAGATTATGTTGGAATATCACAATATCTCTTATTTAATTAATGCATCTATATACTTGGTAAAGGGTGGAAGGCTTGGCCTTATGCCTGGTGTTTTGTTCCACCCTTGCCGCCCTAGTTTCTGTCATACCGGTGTTATGTTCTCGGATTTTGCGTTCCTTACACGGTTGGGTGATTTATGGGACCCCCTTGACAGTTCGCTTTGAATAAAACTCCTCCAGCAAGGCCCAACCTTGGTTTTACCATTTGCTTCACCACCACCTATACCTTTCCCTTGGGTCGGCCAACCCAAGGGTCATCTTTATTTTAGCCCCCCCCGGGCCAGTGCTTCTCTAAGTGCTGGTCTGAACCGAGTGATGTCCGGCGCCCCCTGGGCAACCAGGGTCTATGCCAACCCGAGCACTGGCTCATTCGGTGTGCCCTGAGAACGAGATATGTGCAGCTCCTATCGGGATTTGTCGGCATATCCGGGCGGCTTTGCTGGTCTTGTTTTACCATTGTCGAAATGTCTTGTAGACCGGGATTCCGAGACTGATCGGGTCTTCCTGGGAGAAGGAATATCCTTCGTTAACCGTGAGAGTTTGTGATGGTCTAAGTTGGGACACCCCTGCAGGGTATTATCTTTTGAAAGCCGTGCCCGCGGTTATGTGGCTGATGGGAATTTGTTAATGTCCGGTTGTAGATAACTTGACACCATATTCGAATTAAAACGCATCAACCGCGTGTGTAGCCGTGATGGTCTCTTCTCGGCGGAGTCCGGGAAGTGAACATGGTTTTGGGTTATGTTTGACGTAAGTAGGAGGCCACGATCACCTCTTGATCGTTGCTAGTTTCACGACCGTTCCGTTTGCTTCTCTTCTCGCTCTTATTTGCATATGTTAGCCACTATACTTGCTTAGCCGCTGCTGCAACCTCACCACTTTACCCCTTCCTTACCCCTTTAAGCTTTGCTAGTCTTGATATCCATGGTAATGGGATTGCTGAGTCCTCGTGGCTCACAGATTACTACAACAACAGTTGCAGGTGCAGGTTATGCGATGATCATGACGCGAGAGCGATGTTACTTGTTTTGGAGTTCTTCTGCTTCTTCTTCGATCAGGGGATAGGTTCCAGGTCGGCAGCCTGGGCTAGCAGGGTGGATATTGTTTGAGTTTCTGTTTGTGTTCCATCCGTAGTCGGATGTTGATCCCTTACATGATGTTGATGTATTCTTGGGCGTTTGTGCCTTATGTATGTATCCCCAACTATTATGTAATGGTTTGATGTAATGATATCCACTTTGCAAACGTGTCTTTAAGATGCGCTTCTATCCTTGGTGGGACCTTCGAGTTCCTTTAGGATAGGGTCGCATCTTGGGCATGACAAGGTTGCTGTCATCCATCGAAGAACAATTTGTTGCTCCGCCAACTAAAGAAACTACTAAAGAGGAATATATACAACAACACATACATCCGGGGGCGACGACGGCCACCAGTAGGCCTAAAACCCTGTCGTGGCAGATCGAGCCGCAGCATGAATGGACAAAACATGAACATAGAACCTAACTCGAGCCGGTGGAAGACCGGCCGCTGGCGGAGCCTAACTACATCAGTTGCTGCTAACATGACTAAACCTGCATGGCCTCCTCTACTTCAGCAAGCCCGGCCATGCCCGCCGTGATCTTGAGGGCGCCTTGGTCGAGACATGTGAGCTTTGCTATGGCAGCAATGTCGCTTTCTGACAGAGGTTCTTGGAAGTGCTTCATGATTTGCGCTGCCGCCTTGGGAGTCATCTTGTCCTTAGGGCCGAGCTCACCCAGCTCTTGGACAAGGCGCAGCACCACCCTCTGCGCCACCGGGGTGGTGATGCCCGCCGCTGCCTGACGAGCGCTGCAGCGAGAGGGGGCAGAAGTGGCCCTGGACTTGGGGGGAGCGGAGTGGCGAGGACGAGGCAGCTGGCTTGGGAGGACCGGGGGAGGCACCGCGGTGAACAGCTGAGCCGCCTGCTCGTTGCTACTTTTGATCTGCATTTCGCCCACCCGCTGAGTGACCGCCTCCATCTGGAAACCCACCGTGGCTGCTGCAGGGGAGCTGATGCAGGGCAGCAGGCACAGCAACATCTCCGGGCTCTCGAGCTCGGCAGGCACGTCGCACGGGCGAGGGAGAGAGTGGCCTCCGTTTTCTAAAGCGAGGGGGGCTTCCAGGGTTTCGAGCATGGCATTTTCCATTTCCAACAGCATGCAATCCGTGCGGGGAGGGAGGCGCCCGATTCGGAGAAGGAGAAGAATGCGCCATCGGGTCCGTCTCCACCGTTGCAGCCTGCACTGGGCGGAGAGGGGGTGGCACGCAGAATCAGGGCACCAGTGCTCTTCTCAACTTCATGGCGGCCCCGACGACCGGAGGTGCGATGCCGGCTCACCGGAGTGCGGCTGCGATGGCGATGCGCGTCGCCGACGACATCCGTGCCACTGTCCTTGGCGTGGCAGCCGCGGCCGAACAGACAATCCCTCCAGGACTGGCTCGAGCCACCACTCCCACTATCGTCTTCGCAGTCGCATCCAGCACCGCCCTGAATCGGGCAACAGCCCGTCAACCCGACGCGCGGCGCGACGCAGCGCTGCGGGCCCTGCCCTACCCGTCTTCCACATGGGCGACCCATGTGCCTGACTCAATGCGCGGGAGAGGGCGGTCGTGCTCTCGTCCGAGGATGGCAGCCCGCTCTGCCCCGAGTTGGAGGAGCGTGGCGAGAGGGGGGTCCAGTCTTCGAGCAGGTCGACGTGGATCAGCAGGTTGTAGCGACGGGCACCGGGCGGGGGAGGGATGCGGCGGTCCTCGGGGGCAATGTCATTGATCTCATCAGCGCGGCCAGCACCCCGCTTCATCACCCAAAGAGCGTGCCTGGTCGGGATGTGGGCAACATCCTAGACCCAGAGCCAGCAGGCAAAGGTCTTGGTGTGATCTCTCTCCAAAGTGCGTGTGTCCAGCCGGTCGACCAGGCCGATGTCTCTGAGGGCATCCTCGGCGCCCCGCAGAGACCAGAACTGCATGGGCAGGTCTTCGACCACAACGCGCACATGGTGACTGAATTTGACGATCGCGGCGTGGTCGTCTTCATTCCAGGCCTTGATGAAGTACTTGCAGCCCTCGACCTTGATGATGCCCCGGCGCACGGCATTGTCCCGGTACGCGGGGAGGTCGAAGTGGACGAGGAAGGCTTCGGGCTGATGGGCGGTGATACGTAGCTGGTGCGGGCCGGTGGACAGCTGCTCGAAGATGACCCTACCGACGGCCGCTGGGGTGGTGGAGTGCGAGCGGTCCGCGGCGGTGAGGGTGACGCCGTGCTGACGCAGAAGGTGCTCCTCGATCTCCAGCGCCGGGGTGGCCACGATCACCTTGTGGCTCTCGCGCGGCCGCCTGACCGGATCGCAGAGGCGGAGACGGTCTATGGGCGCGGGAGCTGGCGCAGCCGGGAAGATGAGGCGATCCCGGACCGGGGCGCGCGCAGTAGCAGGCATCTTCAGACGGTCACGGGCAGCCCCTCCAGGATCCCCGTTTCGTGGATTCTACAAGCACTCTTTGCCGTAGTGCCCAGCTCGCTTGCAAATGATGGAGCGGAGGGGATCACGGCAGTCCTTGCGGCGGTGGAGCTTACCGAGGAAGCGGAAACATTTCCCCTTGAATTTGCTTAAGAAGGCGTCCTGCCCCGTGGCCGCATTGAATGAGTTGCGGCGGTCCGAACGCAGGAACGGGGCACGCCCCCCTTGGTCCGTCGAGCCAGAGCAGGCCCTCCCTCTCTTCCGGGAGTGGACCTCCGTCCATCCATCGCCCGCCTCTCTGGCCTGGCCCGAAAAGGAAATCGGGGCTGGAGAGGGAGGGCGAACTACCAGGGATTTAAGCCGCACCAGCCCCCCACAAGGCGACTGGCAAGGATCTGGCGGTCCGAGGGACACGCCTACCTTGAAGAAGCCACCACGCTGCAAGATTCGCGGCGTCGAGGCTGGATCCGATGCGGCGGTCGTTGAAGCATCAGACCGCGGGGAGGAGGGCGACGAGGGGCCAGCGGATCGAGGAGGGCCTCCAGCGGGAGGCAGGGGGCACCGGCCAGAGGGGGCGCGGCGGTTGGTGGAGGAGCTAGCGGCCATAATGGCCGGATCTGGTGGCCGTCACTGCCGGAGCGGCCTGCGGCGCGAGGGGGAGGAGGGAGGGGAGCTGAGATTTTAACCAGTCCCATCTCTTTCAAGTACGTGCTCAAGCATCATCCCAGTTACAGCCAAGCAACGCCATGGTTTATCTAGTGAGCCGCTGACCATAGGGTCAAACTTTACTTTTTCTGTTTGGCACTCCCTGTTGTCTTCCTGCCAAGGTCTGACCAACGGAGGCACGCGCACGCTCATGTCTAAGTAGAGGAAGAACCAGCCGCAATGCAGCGGTGAGGAAAAACACGGGTACGTCTCTGTTCTCCCAGAGTATGTGCCACCCGCCGGACAGTTGGTTGCAGCCTCTGTACCGCCGCAGAAACGCACGACGAGGACGCCACGGTGTGACGCAAGCGGTATGACGTGGTCGTCGAAGAGGCCGGCGGCGCCCGAGACGAAGGAGCCGAACAGGGGACGGCCGGGGCGGAGGACCTACTATGGCACATGGATGAAGCCTAGACTGGCTGACCTTCTCCGTCGTGGCACCGCTCCTCGGCGAGGAAGCCGACGAGGGAGGAGCAGTAACAGGCGTCCTCTAGCGAGCGGCGGCGAAGGAAGGACTGCACAGTGAGACACAGTGATCAAGGCGCAGCAGTGCTTTGGCGCGGGGGGCACACCGCAAGAGGTCGGGGGACGCCCAGCACGCGCGCCAGGATCGGCAACCTCACGAGCTAGAGCTGCGCGCGTGAATGCTACTGTTGTTGCATGTGTGCACGTCGTTCGCTGGTACTAGCATGCACGCAAGTTGCCAATGGTACCTAGATAAGTGATACATGCATAACTGATCAGATTAGCTACAATCCTAATTGCTCTACATAGGAACAGTACATGAAATTCATGCCTCCTCTAACGAGAGATGTAAGTATTTATTTTTATCCTCAATTTGTTTGTTGTTTATTGCCATTTGCTTATACTGAACTGTCTTTCTTACTTACAGAACAAACTACTTTTCTTCTATATCTTTTTAGGCTATTACTACCATTGAATATTTATTTTTCTAGAAAGGACTATTTGAACAACATAATTTTGTTGAATTTAACTTTTTATTTCCCGCAACAACGTGCGGGGTATCATCTAGTTTAAGAGATGATCTCTTAGCAACAAATCTATCACCACATTTTTAGGAATAACTAATTACCAAAGATAAAATTAAGAGAGAACCCATTGTATAACATATTTTTCTGTCATTTCTAGATTATGTGGCTAGATTAAGATAATACTGTCTTATCAACCACTGTACATGCCTTAACTATTTAAGATTAGTTGTATGAATCATAAAGGCCGCGCATGTCTCTGCCTGCTTTTTGTCAGATTCCAATGCGACGTTTCGCCTTTTTAGTTATTCCTTTATGTGGCCAACAACTCGCCCTTTGCGCGCCTTGCGTTTCCTCGTCTCACTCATGCCACGTGCTTCACTCCCGTCACACATGCTTTACACAACCACGTCATCACGGTGCCTAGCCATCACCCATAGAGTTTTACTCCCTCCTGTCATTTTTACTCCGCATATAAGATTTGTTTGAAGTTAAACTTTACAAAGTTTTACCATATCTATATGAAAGAACATCAATATCTACAATACTAAAGTTATATAACATAAAATTAAATTCATGACGCATCCAATGATATTTTTTATTATAACTCTTGATATTTTTTTCTATAAAGTTGATCAAATTTTATGAAGTTTGACTTTAGAAAAAAAATTATATGCAAAGTATAAAGGACAAGGAGTACCGTCCAGTCTGGTTATGCAGGCACAGTTACAATTGAGATGGGCATACATGTTTGGACAGGATTAATTGACCAAAAAAATTATAATAAAGAAAAGTAGTTATTTAGTCAAAGAATTAATTATTTACTCCAAACATTAATTTGCCAACATCACTCCTGTCCTTCCTCACTTCCTGCACAGCAACACGGCAAGAAGAGCTCCAATGCTACAAATATGATACCAAACTTCAAACATGTAGGGAAAAAGAAGGATTCGTCTATGGCAGTGTAAAGAGACACACACAAAAAATGGACGCCATTTTTAGTTAGGTTTCTCTCTTTCCTGAATTTGAATATGAAGTTATTTGGGAGCATAGACATCTTTTGTCAACCTGCTAAATTTTACAAAAATATGGGATCAAGCATTGGTAGCCCTGACATTGACCGAGACTACGGTTGAATTGAGGAGGATGGGCCCAGCCTTTATAATTTCCGCATACCATTAAACATATATCAAATTACAACATGAACTCTAATGTCTACTACGCAACTTTATTCTTGTAGATTCGTGTTGGGCCTCCAAGCGCAGAGTTTTGTAGGACAGTAGCAATTTTCCCTCAAGTTGATGACCTAAGGTTTATCAGTCCGTGGAAGGTGTAGGTTGAAGATAGTCTCTCTCAAGCAACCCTGCAATCAAATAGAAGAAATCTCTTGTGTCCCCAACACACCCAATACAGTGGCAAATTGTATAGGTGCACTAGTTCGGCGAAGAGATGGTGATAAAAGTGTAGTATGGATAGTAGATATGAGTTTTTGTAGTGCGAACAATAAAAAACAGCAAGGTAGTAAATAGTAAAACGAAGCACAAATGGTATTGCAATGATGGAAAATGAGGCCTAGGGTGCATACTTTCACTAGTGCAATCTCTCAACAATGCTAACATAGTTGGATCATATGATTATCCCTCTCGCTTTATCTGTGACGGGGGCGGGGCCTGACCCGTCCGACGCCGCTCCTCCTCGCTTTGACACGCGCTCTGTCCAGCGATGCGTGCGGCGCCATGTAGGCAGGCAAGCAGCTGAGGTGGCAGGGTGGTGGAGCCTCCACGAAGATCTGCATGCCGCCATGGAGGTGTGTGTTGAGTTGGCCTGGGAGCTGCATGTTGCCACGCAGGTGCCTGCCCATCTGGTTGGGTTGGCAGCTGCATGCGAACGGCGGTGGAGACTTGCACTAGTAGAAAAGGGGGCAATGGTCCAGACTGGGCCACCCCATTAGTCCCGGTTCAGTACAGAACCGGGACCCATGGGGGCATTGGACCCGGTTCGTGAGCCCCGGGGGCCGGCCGGGCCACGTGGGCCATTGGTCCCGGTTCGTCTGGACCTTTTGGTCCCGGTTGGTGGGACGAACCGGGACCAATGGGCCTCGCTCCTGGCCCACCACCATCGGTCCCGGTTGGTGGCATGAACCGGGACCAAAGGCTGCCCTTTAGTTCCGGTTCATGCCACCAACCGGGACTAAAGGGTTGGTCCTCGTTGCGGTCAGAGTTTAGTCCCACCTCGCCAACCGAAGGGCGCTCACACCGGTTTATAAGCCCCTCCCTCTCTACCTTGTTGAGCTCCTCTCAAAGTGAAAATACATGCCCTTATACAGGGAATTTGACCTAAATTCATACTGAATTTCTCTGAAATTAGTAGAAATTTATTATGAATTTAGGTTGAATTCTCTCTATAAGCACATCTATGCTCATTTTTTTAGTAAAGTTAATCACAACTATTTTTTCTTCTATTTATTTCTGAGTAGTTTTTTATATAGTTTTTTTCTTTTCTGCTATATTTATTTTTTTCTATTTATTTCTGAGTTGTAATAAGTCATTAAAAATAGAAAAGAGGCGCAATGCTCGTTAATTAGCTTCAAGCCTTTCCGAATAGTGTAAATTGCACTGCACATAGCTCCGTACAGTCTACCCTATTCCTTAAGGCTTGACGTTAAGCAACGTGCAGGTGAGCATTGAGCCTCTTCTTCATCGTCTTTGCACTCAGGGCTTATAAACCGCTGCGAGTGCCTCTCGCTTGGCGAGGTGGGACTGAAAAACAGCTGCAGAAAGAATCAACTAAAAAACTCTTTTACCGGTTCATGCCACGAACCGGTACTAAAAGGTGCTCGTGGGGCACCAGCCTTAAAACCTGTACCAAATAAAATGCTTTTGTAAGAGCCTTAGAACTGGTACTGAAGGAATCAACTAAAAAGCTTTTATAAACCTCTAGAATTTTGTTACAAACTTTAATAGCAAAAAGAATTATCATAAAAGAAAGTAAGTAATTAGAATTTTGTTCAAAATATTAAAAGCAAAAAGAATTATCATAAAATAAAATGAATAAGTAATTAGAATTTCGTTACAAACATTAATAGCAAAAAGAATTATCATAAAGAAAATAAATAAGTAATTAGAATTCTGTTCAAAACATTAAAAGCAAAAAAGAATTATCATAAAAGAAAATAAATAAGTAATTAGAATTTTGTTACAATTTAATAGCAAAAAGAATTATCATAAAAGAAAATAAATAAGTAATTAGAATTTTGTTACACACATTAATAGCAAAAAGAATTATCATAAAAGAAAATAAATAAGTAATTAGAATTCTGTTCAAAACATTAAAAGCAAAAAAGAATTATCATAAAGGAAAATAAATAAGTAATTAGAATTTTGTTACAAACTTTAATAGCAAAAAGAATTATCATAAAAGAAAATAAATAAGTAATTAGAATTATGTTCAAAACATTAAAAGCAAAAATAATTATCATAAAAGAAAATAAAAAAGTAATTAGAATTTTGTTACAAACTTTAATAGCAAAAAATTATCATAAAAGAAAATAAATAACTAATTAGAACTTTGTCACAAACTTTAATAGCAAAAAGAATTATCATAAAAGAAAATAAATAATTAGTTAGAATTATGTTCTAACATTCAAAGCAAAAGGAATTATCATAAAAGAAAATAAATAAGTAATTAGAATTTTTTACAAACTTTAATAGCAAAAATAATTATCAAAAAATAAAATAAATAAGTAATTAGAATTCTGTTCAAAACATTAAAAGCAAAAAGAATTATCATAAAAGAAAATAAATAAGTAATTAGAATTTTGTTACAAACTTTAATAGCAAAAAGAATTATCATAAAAGAAGATAAATAAGTAATTAAAATTCTGTTCAAAACATTAAAAGCGAAAAGAATTATCATAAACGAAAATAAATAAGTAATTAGAATTTTGTTACAAACTTTAGTAGCAAAAAGAATTATCATAAAAGAAAATAAATAAGTAATTAGACGGGTGCATTGGTACCGGTTGGTGGCACCAACTGAGACCAATGACCCACCTTTAGTCACGGTTGGTGCCACCAACCGGGGCCAAAGGTCTCTGTTTCCCGCCCTTTGGGCTGCTGAAAAGTGGCCTTTGGTCCCGGTTGGTGGCGCCAACTCGGACTAAAGGGGGGCATTAGTCCCGGTTTGCGCCACGAACCGGGACCAATGCCTTTGCTATATAAGTAGCACTTAGGAAAATTTCAGAACCATCCATCCCCACTTCGATCTCTCCTCCTGCTCTCCCCCGACGGCGGAGAATCCATCCACGACGCCGCAGTCGCCTGAGCCAGCCTCGCCCGCGCCGCCCTATCCGCGCGCCCGCCCGTCGCGCGCCGCCTCAACGCCGCCGCCCCGCCGCACCTCGTCGTCGTCGTCGCCGTGAGCAACTAATTTAATTTGACGTTAGTAGTAGTTAATTTAGATGTGTAGTTAATTTTGTTAGATTTTTTTAGATTTTTTTGTAGTTCATAGATTTTTTTTGTTAGATGTTTAGTAATTTAGATGTGTAGTTCATAGATTTTTCTGTTAGAACTTTTTTCATATTGTGTAAATAATTTGTTCATATTGTGTTAGATGTTTTTCTGTTAATAGATTTTTTGGTGATATTATTGTTGAATATGCATGTTTGTATGTTCATATATATGCAAAGATCGAATATGTCAAATTTTTATGATTTTTTTCTGTTCATAGAATTTTTATGATTTTTTTCTATTGTAATTTTGTTCATAGAATTTTAATGATTTTTTTGTTCGTAGTATTTTCTTTGTCAGTTTATTGTGTATGTATAGGAAAATTGTGAATGATATAAGTCATTTATGAATATGTTCATATTTAGAATAGAGGAAAAAGGAAAAAAATAAGAAGAGAAAGTGTTTAATATAATTAGTTAGAAAAATAATAGAACTATAGTTAAACTAGTTTATTTTTAGTAAGTACTACTTCATTTTATTTATAGTAAGTGCTTCATATATAGTTGAACTAGCTAGTTGATTTAAAAAACTACTTTATTTTATTATATATAGAAGTAGTTTGTTTTTAGTAAGTACTACTTTATTTATTTATAGAAAGTGCTTAGTAGTTGAACTAGTTGATTTAATTAATGAAACTACTTTATTTGACTATATATAGAAGTAGTTCCCGCATTGACGTCGGCGATGCCTATCCCGCATCCTCGTCGTCGTTGAGTCGGCGGTGGAGGCCTGCTTGATCAGGGCCATGTTCGGGACTGGGCTCCGCTGGGCTGGTATTGGGAGGTGCTACCTTCCGGGGGACGTAGGTTGGTGAGGAGGTAGCGCGTTGTTGACCCGATCCTTGTTTGGTGGCGGTCGCGTGGGCCAGTGACGGTGCCGAGGCTTCCGGATACCGCGGAGGTGGTACATCACCGTGTCAGCGAGGAGGACGAGCACATCCGTCACTACATGGTTGCATTGGAGGGCAGGTTCGACAATACCTGGCAGATTCTTCAGGGATATCACTGGAGCTATGATCCTGTGATGGTTCCTTATCTTTGGGTGTCCACCGCCCGCGACGATACCCGTCGAGCGCTACGGTTCTAGTTGTATTAGTGATGCTATATTAGTGATAATATTCGACGATGTATGGACACCAAGAGATGATGTACTTTTGCTTCTAATTGAATGCATGCTAATTTGAATACTACTTTATTTTATGATTTGGTTTTGCTTATTTTATGATTTGGTTTTGCTTATTGAATGCTCATATTGGAAAAGTTCTCCTTCATTCCCGTGTGCTAGACAATTTGGTGTAATAATGCACTCGGGAATGAAAGGAGGAGCTACGTACCATCACCGATAGTCAACCCGTGATTAATAATAATGATCTAGTTTAATATTTGAATTATGAACATAGGCCGGAAATGTCGTACTCGGACGATGAAAACCGCCCGGGGGAGTGCGACTGGTGCCACGACGACCGAGGTATGTGCGACAAGTTCATTGAGCTGGACGAAGATCGGCGCTTCAGCATTAAGCTCGAGGAGACCTTCGATGTTCATACGGTTTGCAACGATGACAATAGTTTTTTTTCGTAATTAAGCACAACTTCAACTATTTTAACGTGTATTTTTCATCTTTTCCAATTCGACTAGCTTATCCCATGCTATGCAAGACGCTATGTCTTGGAAAGGATGGGTTTTGAAGACCATGAAAGTATGGAAACCAAAAAAAAGTCTCCTAAGGACCCATCATGGTGTGGATTTTCAAGTAAAGATGTACAATGCTGAGAGTGTAACCCATTTTGGTTGCAAAAATTGGGAAGCACTTTGCAAGATGTATGGTTTTGATCAGGGTATGCTTGTCACCATGGATCTTGGTGATCCTACAATCGAGCAAGACAGACCTTCGATTTGGGTCCTTGTGGATACACCTCCAATTCTTCCCCCATGTGAGCTTAACATAGTTATTAAGTAAGTTATATTGTTTATTTCAAAATAGTTGACATCTTATTTCCATTGAAAGCTTATTTTCATTCTTCAAAGAATGTGCGGAAGATGGTAGACAAAACCCACTACACCGATGGCTCCGAATTAACTTATAGGGAGAAAAATCATCTGATCGCATTTTGTACTGATCTTGAGAATTACAATGTCTACAATCAAACTCCTCAACATTATGATCAATACGTGCCACTAGCACTAGTAGAAAAAGGACCTTATATGAGACACATTAGTCCCGGTTCGATTTTGGCCCAATACTAATGGTACCATTAGTACGGGTTCGAACGGCTATGCATTAGTGCCGGTTCGTGTTGAACCTTTAGTACCGGTTCGTGCCACGAGCACCTTTAGTCCCGGTTTGTGGCACAAACCGGTACTAAAGGGCTGGCGTCAGGCCGGGGCCCCACGAGCACCTTTAGTCTCGGTTTGTGGCACAAACCGGTACTAAAGCGCCAACCTTTAGTACCGGTTCGTGCCACGAACCGGCACTAAAGGGGTCTAACCTATAGTCCCGGTTGGAGACACAAACCGGGACTATATGGCAATGTTCAAACTTGGAAAAATCATAACTAAACCATCCTAATTCAGAAAAATACATATAATATATCAAAATTTGCAGAACAAGTTTTCCGTTTCGACAATTTTTTAAAATCTCAAAATTTCAAAGGGAAAATAGAGTTTTTGGACGTTTTTTAGACGTTTTGTGCCTTTAGTGCTAGGGTTTAGATTTCAGAGTTTAGGGTTAGGTTTTATGGTTTAAACCCTTAGTTTTTACTGTTTAGCATAGAGTTTCCGACGTTTTAAGTCCCGGGTTTAGGGTTTAGGACAATTTTTGAAATGACAAAATTGTACAAGGAAAAAAAGATATGCTCTAATTTATGTTTTTTTAATTTTGGTGAAATCTGGTCAAACTATGGTCAAAGTACTTATTCAAGAAGTATTAATGTTGCTACATAGTTATTAAAGAATATTAGTGTTACTAAATAATTATTTCAATTTTTTTAATTTTGGTCAAATCTGGTCAAACTATGGTCAAACTATGGTCAAAAAGTGGTCAAACTATGGTCAAACAGTGGTCAAACTTATTCAAGAAATACTAGTGTTACTATATGTTTTTTAGAATAATAGTTCCAAACTCAAACGGTGAAAAGTGTGACCTAATGCTCAAGCTAAACTGCTGAGGGTTAATAGGATTGACAACTTACATTTGTCAGGAAAACAATAAGTGCAGACTTGGAAACGAGGGAGAATAGAACTTGAAAGTTAAGCGTGCTCGGGCTAGAGTAGTGAGAGGATGGGTGACCGTCCGGGAAGTTAGATGATTTGGAATGATGAGGGGTGATTAGAGATTAGATATTAAATTGAGCAGTGGTGAGGGGTGATTAGAGATTAGATATTAAATTGAGCAGTGGTGAGGGGTGATTAGAGATTAGAGGTTAATATAATTCAAAAAATTGAAAATCGAAAAAAATAAAAAAAATAATAAAAAAAATACCTTTAGTACCGGTTGGTGTTACCAACCGGTACTAAAGGTCCCCCATACCACGACGCAAGCTCACGCCACGTGGTGGGCCTTTAGTGGCGGTTCGTGCCGAACCGGTACTAAAGCGGGGCCCTTTAGTCTCCACCCTTTAGTGTCGGTTGCAGAACCGGCACTAAAGGCCCTTACGAACCGGTTTTAAAGTTCCAGTTTCTACTAGTGTAGTGCATGTGTTGAACTACGGTAACTACCATGGAGATACCCTGGTAAGATTTTTTACTATTACGACATCCGTGCATCTTTTTGCACACTTCTAAAACTAGTACATCATTGCTAACTACGAAGTTATTACTATGTTTTTCAATAGATAATCCCGAATGATTGTGTGCCTCATCTGATGTATACGCACGGTAGCCTTCATGTTTTGAGCATACAACCAGTTCTTCCTACGAATCTGAACTGTCCATACCGGGTTTCCAAAAGAAGTGGAGACATGACAATCAAAGAATGGAAAGAATGTATGGACAGTCGTAAGGAGCTTCTTGGAAGCAAAAGGCAGCAAAGCGCAAGAATTGGAGACAGGATGATCTCCATTCTTCATAATGGAGAGTCAGGGTCTATATTATTTTATGCTATTTTACCTTAAGGGTGTTTAGGTCCTACCTGATACTGATGATCATGTGCTAAGAACAATTATATAGGGTTGGGTTCGATGACTATGAGGATGATGATCTTATGACTTATTATTAATAACGAGTAGAAGTTGTATGATGATGAATGATTAGTAGGACTTGTTATTATATATGATGATGTATGATGCGAGCATGCATGAGTTATTATATCAGCGGGTGAAATGAACATAGCAGCAGCGTTGGTAAACCAAGGACGAAGATATAAGAGAGGACACTTCTCTCTATTAGCTAGCTAATAACAACCTAAAAATAACCCCCAAAACCCTAAAGCAGCCACTTTTTTTAAAAAAAGAAAAACATCGCCTTTTGGTCCCGGTTGGTGCCACCAACCGGGACCAAAGGCCCCCCTGCCTGGGCTCGGCGCATCGGCCACGTGGAGGCCCATCTGTCCCGGTTCGTGTTTGAACTGGGACTAAAGGGGGGAGGTATTAGTAACGACCCATTAGTCCCGGTTCATGAACCGGGACTAAAGGCCCTTACGAATCGGGACAAATGCCCCCTTTTCTACTAGTGTTGGTTGGTGCGGGCCTGGCTGTGGCCCCGCTGGCGCCTTTTGGCAAGGGTCTTGCCGGGTGCCCTGACAAGGGTCTCACCGGGTGGCTCGGCAAGGGTATTGCCATGGCGCGCTGTTGTCCTCGGCAAGGATCTTGCCGGGGGTGTTGTGGGTTTCTTTGGCAAGAATCTTGATGAGGATTGTTGCCTTCCAATCGTCATCTGATCTTGAATATTCTTTGTCTTCTCAAAGATCTGCATGCCACCATGGAGGTGCCTCCCGAGACCTGGCCCAACGTAGTTGATGGTGTCAAAAACCATGGGTTCGAGGGTGGCTCCCTCCGCTAGTGTGAGCGAGCTGCCCCGGCAAGGGCCTTGCCGGGGCTGCTGAGGCTGCCTCGGCAAGGGTCTTGCCAGGAAAACCCGCTTCGTCCATCTGCACTTTGTGGCCTTGGTCCTTGATGTTGCCTTGTTTGTCTTGTGCCCTCAGCTTCTCTCCAGCTCCCCTCCTTTGCCCTGCTATGTGCGGCCATGGCGCGTGGCTCCGACTGCCCGTGCACAAGTAAAGGGGTCAAAAGGGGAGCCCCTACTTTTGTACACCGACAGCTTGTGCTCCACATGATAATCAAATTGAGGTCCAGGAGCAGGCGGAGGAACTAGAATAAGCCATCGAAGAGTGACAAGCTCGCCTTGATAAAATTCTTGCTCAATGGTCTGAGGCCTTGGAGGCGGTACAGGAGCTGTGGCATTGACACGAGCTTCAGACTGCACATTGGCTACTGGTGCATCATTAGCTTCAGACACTGTATTCACTGAAGGCGCCACATTAGCTTCAGCCATGACAATGTCATTGGCTTTATTAGTGTTGTTGGCGGTCGCCTTAGTATTTGCAACCTCCACTTGAGGAGCTGGAGGGTCGGGCACATACACATTCTCCTCGAGAACAGCTTCTTGATTGATGGGGGTGTGACAACACGCTCTGATTCTTCACGGGGTTCTTGATGTTCTTCGGTTGATGCAGCCGGTATGTCTTCAGCAACCTTGGCTTCAGACTCAGAGACGTTCACAGTAGGAGTGGCTTCAGGAAACACTTGTCATGCTACTGAGTTGGGTTGCACTTCTCCTGCTGGAATGCTCGGCATAGCGACTTGTGGCCTTGGTCCTTTGCGAAGCCTACGGAATGCGAGCGACGCTTTTGGAGTGGGAGTTGGATTGACCACATAGTCATCATCATCAAGCAACATAGTGGTGACTTGAGGTGGGGGACTACTGGGTGAACTTTGACTTGGAGATTCTGGTTGGGGGCAATCACCCCACGATGCATCCTGAGCGATTGGCATCAAGGAAGACCAATGCTGATGATTTCGCTCTTCGTGAGAACATGCAATGATACCGTTTGGTGCTTGATCTGAGGAAGAACTACATCATCTTCAACATTGTCTTGGGGACCAATGTCTTCAGCTGAGGTGGGGTCAATAGCTGGAACTTCTTCAGATTCAGGAGCCTCTGTGGAAGCAGGCTCGTGAAGTACTAGCTGACACTCTTGGTGGGGGGATGCAGGACGAGCAACTGAGAGGGGCTCGACAAGAAGGGGCTCTGAAGGAGCAGCCCGATTCTTCTTCGAAGACTTTGTCTTCTGCTTCTTGGTCAGCGGTGCATCATCAGAGACATTTTTGTTCTTGTGTTTCCCGGCTTCAGCCTCGGCTGCCCTTGTCTTTTTCAGTTCTGAAGCAACTGTGGGGACCTTAGGCTTCGAGCCTATCATGCTGGCAGGGAAAACAATGCGAGGTGCTTCCTGTCCTAACGCCTCAGCTTAGGTCACAGTCGGCTTCTTCTTTTTGGCAGTCATCTTGGGGTCGATGCCTGGAGGCCCAAGGGCCTTGCGCTTTTCAGCTTCATTGTGAGCCTGAACACATTTTGCATCGAGGTTTTTCATCCGTTCTCTTGAACCTTTTGCTTCTTCATGTTTCTTGTGAAACGCTTCCTTGAGGTCATGCAACAGCTCCTTGAAATTCTGAACATCAGTGACACTGAGCTTGGCCATATGCTTCTTGAATTGAGCTTTTTCATAGTCAATTTTGTTCTTCAGCTCAACTATCTTCTGAGCCAGAGCTAGCTCATTCGCAATGGCACTGTGGAAAGAGACACTGATGCCAATGGGAAGTTGAAGATCATCAATACTAAGGTCCGGATTGGCAAACCACTCATCAATGAAGTTATTTAGGATGTCCACGTCAAAGAGGGGCAGTTCGTTGAAGATTTCCGCCTCTTGTTTGCTCTTTATCAGCAGCTCAAGAGCATCCTCACCAAGATCATAGTCACTGGACAGATCAATGACTTCATTCTCGTTCCTCAGAACGGCAACTGGGGTCAGTGCTTGACCAGAACTCAGGATGGGCTTCTTCTTCTGTATAGACTTCTCCATCTTCTAGGAGATGCGAGAGAGATCTTCAGATTGCATACTTGATGCAGGAGGAGTCGTTGCCAATGGCTTCACACGTGAAGCTTTTTGTGCGACAGAGGATTTTGAAGCCTTAGTTTCCTTCTACTTCTGTGGCTTAGGTGGAGCAGGCGCTTCATCAGAATCTGCGTCATCAGCTGAGTGATCCACGACGGCCCCTTGAACTGCAATGTGAGTGATGAGGCCTTCGAGGTTATAGAATGGGCCGATGACATTGGGATTGGCATCATGAGTGCCATCAGCCCGAGGAGCAGACGGACCGGGGTTGAAGTCCAGTCCAAATGCTTTCTTGTTCTTCACAGTAGAATCCTTGGCAAACTTGAAGTTGCGCTTGAACAGATTGTATTCACAACACCCTAGCAGAGAAGATGGGTAAGCATTCTCTAGCTGTGGTCCGTGAACCATGCAAGGGTAGAAGCCTTGATCAATAGCTTCAGACTGGGACTTGGGTTGAAGATTTTTGTATAAGATATCTCCCCAAGGTTGCTTGATGGCATTCTTCTCAGCATACTCAGCAGTGACGAATTTGTACTTAAACCATTCTTCTGCCCAATATCTTCGAATCCATTGGATTCGAGTTTTGTGTTCACCATAGGTTTCTTCTGGGTCTGTCTTGTACATTTCATACAGATCTGGTGGCAAATATTTGGATGTATTCTCATGGCGCTGTCTGCCGGCCTTTCTAGCTGACTTTTCTGTGGCCATGAAGTTTAACATGAAAGGCTTCAGAACTTGCAACGGCTTCCGACGGTTGGTCAGACAGGAACTAGCTTCAGGATAATTAATGTGACACTGTAAGAATTCTGCAAATGAATGCCGACTATGAGAACCAAGGGATTCTCCCATGGACATGTACCTGTGAC
Source organism: Aegilops speltoides (assembly GCA_021437245.1). Taxonomy (NCBI): domain Eukaryota; kingdom Viridiplantae; phylum Streptophyta; class Magnoliopsida; order Poales; family Poaceae; genus Aegilops; species Aegilops speltoides. The sequence goes on from CM038143.1 coordinate 445,837,434, forward strand.
AGCATTAGAGGTGCGAGGGAAGGGGAAGAGATCATATGCATTCTCAGAAGATTTTGAAGATAAATTAGTTTGAAGATATTGACTGAGGTAGTCCTGGATTAAGGGGTCCTCGGACAGCCGGACTATATGCGAAGGCCGGACTGTTAGACTCTGAAGATACATGATAGAAGACTTCGTCCCGTGTCCGGATGGGACTCTCCTTTGCGTGGAAGACAAGCTTGGAGATTCGGATGTGAAGATTGCTTTCTCTGTAACCGACTCTATGTAACCCTAGCCCCCTCCGGTGTCTATATAAACCGGAGGGTTTAGTCTGTAGGACAAGAACAATCACAACCATAGGCTAGCTTCTAGGGTTTAGCCTCTACGATCTCGTGGTAGATCTACTCTTGTAATACTCATATCATCATGATCAATCAAGCAGGAAGTAGGGTATTACCTCCATCGAGAGAGCCCGAACCTGGGTAAACATCGTGTCCCCCGCCTCCTGTTACCATTAGCCTTAGACGCACAGTTCGGGACCCCCTACCCGAGATCCACCGGTTTTGACACCGACATTGGTGCTTTCATTGAGAGTTCCACTATGTCGTCACCATAAGGCTTGATGGCTCCTTCAATCATCAACGACGCCGTCCAGGGTGAAGTTTTTCTCCCCGGATAGATCTTCGTATTCGACGGCTTCGCACTGCGGTCCAACTCGCTTGGCCATCTGGAGCAGATCCACCGCTACCCCCTGGCCATCAGGTCAGGTTTGGAAGCTTGAAATACATCGCCGACATCCGCGGAGACTTGATCTTCAACGGATGCGAGCCTACGACAGCCGCGCCCCGCCGCCATGATGAACATGACCTAAATCGGTCATCAGATGGTATGCGGGAGATTGCACCTGTAGCCGCACTGGCCCTAGATCCAGAGCAGAGCGCGCCTTCCGAGGAAGGGAGGCTCAACCGCCCCACGGAAGCCGCGGACTCGACGACGCTAGAGCCGAACATAGATTTGACCTCCAACGAGGCCTGTGTCATCGGAGCCTCGGACTCGTCTCCGTTAACAGGCTTCAAACCGCGTGAATCCGCACCCATCGAGTCTGACTGGGCGCCGATCTTAGAGTTCAGCTCCGCGGACATATTCCAACACTCGCCCCTAGGCGACATGTTAAACTCATTAAAGTCTCCCTCCTTGTCAGGAGATTCCTGGCCGAACTATGTCCGGCTTGAGTGGGAAGCGGATGACGAAGAACTTCGTTGCCCACCGACCACCCACTTGATAGCCACTATCGATGATTTGACCGACATGCTTGATTTCAACTCCAAAGACATCGACGGTATGGACGACGATGCCGGAGAAGAACAGGAACTACCGCCCATAGGGCGCTGGGCAGCCACCTCCTCATACGATATATACATGGTGGATACACCCAAAGAAGACAATGGCGACGACATACAAGGTGCAACTGATGACAAACTTCCTGAGAAGCAGTCTAAGCGCTAACGTCAGCGGCGTTGCTCTAAATCATGCCATGGTAAAAATAGAGATACCGGCACAAGAGAGAACAACACTCCGGACGATGCTAAAGACAATGAAGACCCCGCCAAACCAAGTTTCGAACAGGCCGAACTGGAAGATGGGAAAGCCAGCCCTGATGAACAGGCCGTGAACGACGACTCGGAGGACAGCAACTACATGCCTCTCTCCGAGGACGAGGTGAGCCTCGGTGACAAAGAATTTATCGTGCCAGAGGATGCCGTCGAGCAGGAGCACTTTAAGCGCTGCCTTATAGCCACGACAAGGAGCCAGAAGAAGAAGCAGTAGCAGCAGCTTCAAGCTGATCAAGATATGCTCACGGATAGATGGACTGAGGTCCTGGCAGCCGAGGAATACGGACTCAAGCGCCAAATCAAAAGTTACCTGAAGCGCAAATTTCTACCTCAATTCGATGACGAGGCGCTAGAGCCATCACTGCCAGCATATAATGCGGCCGACCGACCACCGCATGGTCGAGACAAAGCGGCATTTTAGCCTGAACACCAGTCGGCACCATGTCGCCGAGCAAATAGAAACACAACAACTCGGGGATACACACATGACCTGCAGTACGACTTGGAGAATAAAGCAGTCCAGACCAGATCGATCTACGGATCATGGGGGTGCGCCCCAACATGCAACGATGGCCACCACACCAGATACAACAAATACACACCTGTCCGGGCTGAATACCGCAGACTGGCTCCATTCGAGCTACGTCGCGATGTAGCCTGACACAGAGGTGCCGCACATCCCCTATGCTTCTCTGATGAAGTAATGGAACATGAGTTCCCAGAAGGGTTCAAACTCGTAAACATCGAATCATATGATGGAACAACAGACCCCGTGGTATGGATCGAGGACTTCCTTCTCCATATACATATGGCCCACGGCGATGATCTCCATGCCATCAAGTACCTCCTGCTAAAACTTATGGGACCAGCTCAGCACTGGTTGAACAGCCTGCCCGAAAACTCTATTGGCAGTTGGGAGAACCTGGAAGACGCATTCCTTGACAACTACCAAGGCACCTATGTCCGACCTCTGGATGCCAATGACTTAAGTCACATAATCCAATAGCCCGGAGAGTCAACCAGGAAATTCTGGACTCGGTTCTTAACTAAAAAGAACCAAATCATTGACTGTCCGGATGCCGAAGCCCTAGTGGCCTTTAAGCATAACATCTGCGATGAGTGGCTCGCCCGACACCTTGGTCAAGAGAAGCCAAAGTCCATGGAAGCCCTTACAATGCTTATGACCCACTTTTGCGCGGGCGAGGATAGCTGGTTAGCTCGTAGCAACAACACCTCAAGTAAGCCTGGCACTTCCAAAGCCAGAGATAGCAACGGCAAGCCCCAACGCAACAGACACAAGCGTCGAAACAATAGCGATAACGTCGAAGACAAGGCTGTCAATGCCGGATTCAGTGGCTCCAAGTCCGGTCAACTGAAAAGCCATTAAAACGAAACAATCCGGGCCCGTCCAGTCTGGATCGCATACCCGATCATCCATGTCAAATCCACGGCACCCCCGATAAACTAGCCAATCACACCAACAGAGAATGTTGAGTCTTTAAACAGGCCGGCATGTTAAATGCTGAAAACAAGGAAAAGGGATTGCCAAGTGACAATGACGACGAACCCCGGCCGCTGAATACAGGGGGTCAGAAGAAGTTTCCTTCCCAAGTGAAAACGGTGAATATGATATATGCTACCCATATCCCCAAAAGGGAGCGGAAACATGCACTAAGGGATGTCTACGCCATGGAGCCAGTAACCCCAAAATACAAACCATGGTCCTCCTGTTTCAACACCTTCGATCGAAAGGACCATCCGACCAGTAACCGTCATGGCGGTTCAGCCGTACTGGTGCTTGACCCTATCATCGACGGATTCCACCTCACACGCATCCTCATGGACGGTGGTAGCAGCCTGAACCTGCTTTATCAGGATGTGGTGTGCAAAATGGGTATTGATCCCTCAAGGATCAAACCCACAAAAACCACCTTTAAAGGTGTCATACTAGGTGTAGAGGCCCGCTGCACAGGCTCAATCACACTGGAAGGGGTCTTTAGATCCCCGGATAATTTCCTAAGCGAAGAGATACTCTTCGATATCGTCTCCTTCCGCAGTGGTTATCACGCACTGCTCCGACGAACCGCATTTGCCCGTTTTAAAGTGGTGCCGCACTATGCCTACCTTAATCTCAAGATGCCCGGACCTCACGGTGTTATAACAGTAAATGGAAATATGGAGCGCTCTCTCCGTACTGAGGAGCACACCGTGGCCCTGGCAGTAGAAGTACAGAATAGCCTCCTTAGGCAAAACCTCAATTCGGCAATAAAGCCCCCGGACACCATTAAGCGGGTCCATGCTACTATGTAACAGGACCGTCCGGCTCATCCAGAGCTCAGCTAGCAATACGGCCTTCGTCCTAGCCCCAATATCACAACGAAATTCATGTTGCGCATACACAGCTACGCACTTTAAATACTATGGGCATGGATGGAGGCACAACTAGACCGTGGCCCACAATGCGGCTCAACCGCTCTAGATCCGCATACCTTCACTTTTTCTCTTTATTTCAGGTTTTCTCACCTTTCAAGGTCTTTTCTAATAAACCTGCTCATCGGACCCGTAGTGCGACGGATACGCCAAGAAAGATAGAGGCTCGAACATACAAGGGAATACCTAGGTGGTCTTTGCTAACAATCGTCATACCTGTTTTAAATACCCGCACGCAGCTCGCGCTTGGTGGTGGCATGTTAATAGCCTTACTTGCTTATTGCACTACTTATTACAGATATGCCTTGACGTATCAAACAACTTAGAATGAAAAATAATCTGCAATGTTTGCCCATTATTTAAATTTTTCCTTGTACATTTATTTTTAATTGCACCCATACATTCTGGTACGACTTAATTCGCCACGGGCTTCATTGTACCCCATACCACGGCAAGAAAGTCCGAACACTTTTACAATATAGTTCGGCACCCCGAACTTATAGCATTATATGCATTGACTCCGAATCATGCCTTTGCTCAATAGTTGGGTTGCCCGGCTCCTGTGCTTGCTACCCTACGTTCTGCTATATCGTCTAGGGTACTAACGGGAGAACTACTGCGATTGTGTTCCGGTTCTTCCGGACGAGCACCTCAGTAGAGAAAGCCGAAAACTAACTGTCATGATGCGGCGATAGTTGGTCAGCTGTTCGACAGGTCTTCAAATCGTTAAAGATTTTCTCCGCTTTATGCGAGGAATCGGTTTTTGTCCAATTAGGCATGTATAGCGCCCCAACTTAGGCCTTCCAAACACCAGGGGCTACGCCAAAATTTAAAATTATAGAACTCCTATGGCTAAGTGAGGGTGATAAAGCCGTATAGTCTGATTGCCTTGTTCGTTGCGCTAAACACCTCCTTAAAGGAACAAACATTTGGATAAAGAGTGTTTAGATTTATCCCGAACACCCCTGTACTAGCTACGTGGGGGTAGAAGCTAACGACTGGCTAACTTTCAGAATTTATAAACGACCGCACAAGAGGTAAAATTTTAAATAACAAGCATTACATTCCACAAAGACCTTGTTGAATATTACAGGACGGGATAAAATAATGCTTTCAAGCGAAAATGATATCCTTAGAAAATTTCTCCGCCACAAGGCGGGATCCCTTCATGACACTGTCATACTACATCCCGGGCCTGCGATGCTCCTTGCCCTCGGGCGGACCCTCGGTCATCAACTTTGTGGCCTCCATCTTCGCCAATGCGTCTTGGCGCGGGCAAAAGCCATCCGCGCACCTTCAATGCAGACTGACCGCTTGATAGCATCAAGCCGAGGGCAGGCAGCTACCAGCCGCTTCATGAGTCCGAAGTAGCTACTAGGCACGGGCTCGGCAGGCCATAGCCGGACTATTAGGTCCTTTATGGCCAGTTCGGCCGCCTTGTGCAGCTCGACCAACTACTTTAGCTAGTCGCTAAGGGGCGACGGATGTTCTGATCCAAGGTATTTAGACCAGAACAGCTTCTCCGTAGAGCTCCCTTCTTTGGCTTGAAAGAACTCTGCAGCATCTGATATACTACGCGGCAGATCCGCAAATGCTCCTGGAAAAATCCAAATTCGGGTAAGTAAAAGGATCGCTTCTTTCATAAACTTGCTTTTGCATAATAAAAGCCTTACCCACCGTGATACCCTGGGCCACCTGGATTTCCTGGAGGGCGCTCTGGGCTTCGGCCTGGGCATCTTGCACGCTCTAGTGGGCCTTGGCAAGTTCGGACTCTTGAGTCTTCGAATCACACTCCAAGGAGTCGTACTTTTTGAGGGCGTCCTGGAGCTCTCGCTGGACCTCGCTGACCCGGGCCTCCCGCTTCTCGCGCGTGGCATGTTCCTTAGCCTCTTTGTCCTCGGCCTCCACCAACGCCTTCTTGAGAGCCGCTACTTCGGTTGTGGTCCCTAATAAAGTTCATGATACTTCAGTAAGTACGAACTTTTAATCTTTCCTAAATATAAAGCATAATTTAGTGCATACCTTGGTTGTCCTCCAGTTGCTTCTTCATGAGGCCGAGTTCTTCCTCGGCCTGCTCCAAGTTCTGTGTCAAGCCGGAGACCTCCCAGTATGAGCAGCAGTGGCTAGCAGCGACGCCTTCTTATTCACACAGACATTTTATGTTAGACTCCTGCAAAAAACATTTTGATCCTCAGTTTGGTTCTTCTTTCCGAATGCCGAACAAAGCATCAGGGGCTACTATCTACAAGCTGATATTCTTTTACAAGTATATTACTCACCTCAAAGCCTGTTAGAAGGCTAATGTAGACTTTGGCGGATTGGACTTTCTCAACCACCGTACTCATAAGAGTACAGTGTTCTTCCATAATGGAAGTGCCTTGTAGTGCTTCTAGCAATTTGTCTGATGCCTCTGGATGGACAGAGGTCACCAGCGGAGGTGGCTTGCCGCCCTCATTCGGGAGAGGCTGCCTGCCTGAATCCGGAGCCTCTTGGGTGTCCGGAGCTGTGTCCGGCTGAGGGCCGAACTGGACTCGACCCTCATCGATGGGGTCTGTAGGGGTCTTGCCCCCCATGTGCCCGGCATCCGGACTTCTTTCCTCCGGCATCACCGGAACGGCCTGCCCTTGGCCCGGCATCCTTCGGGACAACACCTCGGTGTTGTCCGCGGCCTTATGGGAGGTGGCCATTGGAAGGGAATTGTTGTTCATCACCGACGGATCCAGCGACCCCTTCGAAGAGGAGGAGAGATCGATGTCGGACTGGGCCGGACTACAGATACATGGTTTAGCACATTAATAAATGATAAAGTGAAAAAACCGGAAATATTATCATGTCCGGATACTTCCCGCTACTGTTGGTGGTTGCGGCGGAGTAGTCTGGAAGGGAGATTTCCCCCTTCTTGGGCGCCTCGGCCTCCCCATGTGTGAAGGCCTTCCTCTTCTTCTTCTCCCCAGTGGGAGGGGAACGGGTCTCCTGTTTCTCCTACTCCTCCTCGCCGTCGTATTCGGCGGAGGAGTGTATCCTGGCGTCTTCGGACGTCACGTCCGAAGCGCCCTTACGGCGGAGACCACCTCTGGTCCCCTTGGCCGCCTTCTTGGTTTTCTTCTTCGGCACTTGATATGTCTCCAACATATCTGTAATTTTTTATTGTTCCAAGCTATTATATTACCCGTTTTGGATGTTTATGGGCTTTACTTTACACATTTATATCATTTTGGGACTAACCTACTAACCGGAGGCCCAGCCCGTATTGCTGTTTTTTTGCCTATTTTAGTGTTTCGAAGAAAAGGAATATCAAACGGAGTCCAAACAGAATGAAACATTCGGGAGCGTGATTTTTGGAACAAACGTAATCCAGAGGACTTGGAGTGGAAGTCAAGAAACAAAGGAGGCGGCCACAAGGGTGCCCGGCGTGCCCCCTAGGGCTGGGCATGCCCCCCACCCTCGTGGGCCCCTCGAGCATCCACCGACCTACTTCTTCCTCCTATATATACCCATGTACCCCAAAAATATCAGAAGCGACCACGAAAAACTATTTCCACCGCCGTAACCTTATGTATCCGCGAGATCCCATCTTGGAGCCTTCGCCGGCGCTCCGCCAGATGGGGAATCGATCATGGAGGGCCTCTACATCATCTCCAAGGCCTCTCTGATGAGTTGTGAGTAGTTTACCACAGACCTTCGGGTCCATAGTTATTAGCTAGATGGCTTCTTCTCTCTCTTTGAATCTCAATACAAAGTTCTCCTTGATCTTCTTGGAGATCTATTTGATGTAACTCTTTCTGCGGTGTGTTTGTCGAGATCCGATAAATTGTGGGTTTATGATCAAGTTTATCCATGAGAAATTTTTGAAACTCCTCTGAATTCTTTTTGTGTGACTAAGTTATCTTTGCAAGTCTCTTCGAATTATCAGTTTGGTTTGGCCTACTAGATTGATCTTTCTTGCAATGGGAGAAGTTCTTAGCTTTGGGTTCAATCTTGCGGTGTCCTTTCCCAGTGACCGCAGGGGCAGCAAGGCAGGAATTGTATTGTTGCCATCGAGGAAAAAAAGATGCGGTTTATATCATATTGCATGAGTTTATCCCTCTACATCATGTCATCTTTCTTAATGCGTTACTCTGTTCTTTATGAACTTAATACTCTAGATGCATGCTGGATAGCGGTCCATGTGTGGAGTAATAGTAGTAGATGCAGGCAGGAGTCGGTCTACTTGTCACGGACGTGATGCCTATATACATGATCATGCCTAGATAATCTCATAATTATTCACTTTTCTATCAATTGCTCGATAGTAATTTGTTCACCCACCGTAATACTTATGCTATCTTGAGAGAAGCCACTAGTGAAACCTACGGCCCCCGGGTCTATCTCTTATCATATAAGCTTTCAATCTACTTTTATTTGCATATTTACTTTTCCAATCTATATCATAAAAATACCAAAAATATTTATCTTATCATATTATGTCTATCAGATGTCACTTTCGCAAGTGGCCTTGAAGGGATTGACAACCCCTTTATTGCGTTGGTTGCGAGTTCTTGTTTGTTTGTGTAGGTGTGTGGGACTTTTGAGGAGCCTCCTACTGGATTGATACCTTGGTTCTCAAAAACTGAGGGTACTTACGCTACTATTGCTGGATCACCCTTTCCTCTTCAAGTAAAACCAACACAATCTCAAGACGTAGCAAGAAGGATTTCTGGCGCCGTTGCAGGGGAGGTCTTCGCTCAAGTCAAGACATACCAAGTACCCATCACAAACTCATATCCCTCGCACTTTTCCATTTGCCTCTCGTTTTCCTCTCCCCCACTTCACCCTTGCCGCTTTATTCGCCCTCTCTTTCCCAATCTCCTCTCTCTTTTGCTTGCCTTTTTGTTTGCTTGTGCGTTGGATTACTTGTCGTGATGGCGAAAGATAATACCAAATTGTGTGATTTTCCCAATACCAATAATAATGATTTCCTTAGTACTCCGATTGCTCCTCTTAATGATGTTGAGTCTTGTGAAATCAATGCTGCTTTGCTGAATCTTGTTATGAAAGATCAATTCTTTGGCCTTCCTAGTGAAGATGCCGCTACCCATCTAAACAACTTCGTTGATTTGTGTGAGATGCAAAAGAAGAAAGATACGGATAATGATATTGTTAAATTGAAATTATTTCTGTCTTCACTTAGAGATCATGCTAAAGTTTGGTTTTCGTCTTTGCCTAAGAATAGTATTGATTCATGGAATAAGTGCAAAGATGCTTTTATCTCTAAGTATTTTCCTCCCGCTAAGATCATCTCTCTTAGGAACGATATTGTGAATTTTAAACAACTTGATCATGAGCATGTTGCCCAATCTTGGGAAAGATTGAAATTGATGATTCGCAATTGCCGTACTCACGGTTTGAATTTATGGATGATCATACAAAAAATTTATGCCGGATTGAATTTTGCTTCTAGAAATCTTTTAGATTTGGCCGCGGGAGGCACGTTTACGGAAATCACCTTAGGATAAGCTACTAAACTCTTTGACAATATTATGGCTAATTATTCTCAATGGCACACCAAAAGATCTACTAGTAAAAAAATGCATGCTATAGAAGAAATTAATGTTTTGAGTGGAAGATGGATGAACTTATGAAATTGTTTGCTACTAAGAGTGCTTCTATTGATTCCAATGATATGCCTTTGTCTACTTTGATTTAGAATAATAATGAATTTATGGATGTGAATTTTGTTGGTAGGAATAATTTTGGTAACAATGCTTATAGAGGAAACTTTAATCCTAGACCATTCCCTAGTAATTCCTCTAATAATTATGGAAATTCCTACAATAATTCTTATGGTAATTTTAATAAGATGCCCGTGAAAGAATTTATGATCTCTCAAAAGAATTTTAATACCTTGCTTGAATAAAAATTGCTTAAAGTTGATGATTTGGCTAGGAACATTGATAGACTTTCGCTTGATGTTGATTCGGTGAAACTTAGATCTACTCCTCCTAAGCATGATATCAATGAGTCTGTCAAAGCTATGAGAATTTCCATTGATGAGTGCAAATAAAAAACCGCTAGATTGCGTGCTAAGAAAGATTGCTTTGTAAAGGCGTGTTCTTCTAGTTTCCATGAAAATAATGATGAAGATCTAAAAGTTATTGATGTGTCCCCTATTAAATCTTTGTTTTGCAATATGAATCTTAATAGTGATGGGACTGGAGATGAGTAAATTTTAGTTAAAAGGCGTCCCAATGATTCAGAGTTCTTAGATCTTGATGCTAAATTTGGTAAAAGTGGGATTGGAGAGGTCAAGACTTTAAATAGCATTGAACCCACTATGTTGGATTTCAAGGAATTTAATTATGATTATTGTTCTTTAGAAGGTTGTATTTCCTTGTTGCAATCCGTGTTGAATTCTCCTCATGCTTATAGTCAAAATAAAGCTTTTACCAAACATATTGTTGATGCCTTGGAGAAATTGATGCAATTTTGTGATGAAAAACTTAATTTGGAAGTTTCTATACCTAGAAAACTTAACGATGAGTGGGAACCTACTATAAAGATTAAAATTAAAGATCATGAGTGTTATGCTTTATGTGATTTGGGTGCTAGTGTTTCCACAATTCCGAAAACTTTAAATGATATTCTAGGTTTCCATGATCTTGATGATTGCTCTCTAAATTTGCACCTTGCGGATTCCACCATTAAAAAGGCAATGGGAAGGATCAATGATGTTCTCATTATTGCAAATAGGAATTTGGTGCCCGTAGATTTTATCGTTCTTGATATAGATTGCAATCTTTCATATCCTATTATTCTTGGTAGACCTTTCCTTAGAACGATTGGTGCGATTATTGATATGAAGGAAGGGAATATTAGATTCCAATTTCCATTAAGGAAAGGCATGGAGCATTTTCCAAGAAAGAAAGTCAAATTACCTTATGAATCTATCCTGCGAGCTACTTATGAATTGAGTGCCAAAGATGACACTACTTAGATCTATCCTCGCTTTTATGCCTAGCTAGGGGCGTTAAACGATAGCGCTAGTTGGGAGGCAACCCAATTTTATTTTAGTTTTTTTGTTTTTGCTTCTATTTAGTAATAAATTTTTCATCTACCTTCTTTTTAGATATGTTTTCATGTTTTAATTAGTGTTTGTGCCAAGTAGAACTTATAGGATAACCTATGGTGATAGATAATTTGATTCTGCTGAAAACAGAAACTTTGCACGCACGAAAATAATTTTAGTAATTCACAGAAACGTGATTTTGTGTTGATTATTTTTTATGTAGATCAATAGAAAAATTTACCAGGACTTCCAATTTTGGTAGGATTTTTAGAGTTCAAGAAGTATTCGAGAGTTACAGATTGCTACAGACTATTCTATTTTTGACAGATTCTGCTTTTCGTGTGTTGTTTGCTTATTTTGATGCATCTATGGCTAGTATGTAGGGGGTATCAACCATAGAGAAGTTGGAATACAATAGGTTTAACACCAATATAAATAAAGAATGAGTTCATTACAGTACCTTATGTGGTAGTTTTTCTTTCTTTCACTAACGGAGCTTATGAGATTTCCTGTTGAGTTTTGTGTTGTGAAGTTTTCAAGTTTTGGGTAAAGATTTGATGGACTATGGAATAAGGAGTGGCAAGAGCCTAAGATTGGGGATGACCAAGGCATCCCAATACATTCAATAATATCCAAAACCCTAAGCTTGGGGATGCCCGAGAAGGCATCCCCTCTTTCGTCTTCGTTTATCGGTAACTTTACTTGGAGCTATATTTTTATTCACCACATGATATGTGTTTTTCTTGGAGCGTCTTGTATGATATTAGTATTTTCTTTTTAGTTTACCACAATCATCCTTGCTGTACACACCTTTTGGGATAAACCCACTTGATTGGAATTTATTAGAATACTCTATGTGCTTCACTTATATCTTTTGAGCTAGATAGTTTTTGCTCTAGTGCTTCACTTATGTTATTTTTGATGCTGTTCAATAGACAAAATTTCCAGGACTTCCTATTTTGGTAGGATTTTTAGAGTTCCAGAAGTTTGCATTAGTTATAGATTGCTACAGACTATTCTGTTTTTGACAGATTCTGTTTTTCGTGTGTTGTTTGCTTATTTCAATGCATCTATGACTAGTAAATTAGTTTATAAACCATAAATAAGTTGGAATACAGTAGGTTTAACACCAATATAAATAAATAATGAGTTCATTGCAGTACCTTATGTGGTGGTTTTCTTTTCTTTCACTAACGGAGCTTATAAGATTTCCTGTTGAGTTTTGTGTTGTGAAGTTTTCATGTTTTGGGTAAAGCTTTTATGGACTATGGAATAAAGGGTGGCAAGAGTCTAAGCTTGGGGATGACCATGACACCCCAAGATATTCAAGAATAGCCAAAAGCCTATGCTTGGGGATGCCCCGGGAAGGCATCCCCTCTTTTGTCTTCGTTCATTGGTAACTTTACTTGGAGCTATATTTTTATTTGCCACATGATATGTGTTTTGCTTGGAGCGTCGTGTATTATATTAGTCTTTGCTTTGTAGTTTACCACGATCATCCTTGCCGTACACACCTTTTGGGAGAAGCCTATTTGATTATAATTTGCTAGAATACTCTATGTGCTTCACTTATATCTTTTGAGCCTGATAGTTTTGGCTCTAGTGCTTCACTTATATCTTTTAGAGAACGGTGGTGTCTTAATTTTGAAGAAATTGCTAGTCTCTCATGCTTCACTTATATCATTTTGAGAGTCTCTTAGAACAGCATGGTATTTGCTATGGTTATAAAATTGGTCCTAGAATGATGGGCATCCAAGTTGGGTATAATAAAAACTATCATAGGAAGTGAATTGGATGCTATGATGAATTTGATACTTGATAATTGTTTTGAGATATGGGGGTAGTGATATTAGAGTCATGCTAGTTGGGTGATTATGAATTTAAATAATGCTTGTGTTGAAGTTATCAAGTCCCGTAGCATGCACGTATGGTGAAAGTTGTGTAACAAATTTGAAACATGAGGTGTTCTTAGATTGTGCATCCTTATGAGTGGCGGTCGGGGAGGAGCGATGGTCTTTTCCTACCAATCTATCCCCCTAGGAGCATGCACGTAGTGCTTGGTTTTTGATGACTTGTGTATTTTTGCAATAAGTATATGAGCTCTTTATGACTAATGTTGAGTCCATGGATTATATTCACTCTCACCCTTCCATCATCCGTAGCCTCTTCGGTACCGTGCATTGCCCTTTCTCACCTTGAGAGTTGGTGCAAACTTCGCCAGTGCATCCAAACCCTATGATATGATTCGCTCTGTCACACATAAACCTCCTTATATCTTCCTCAAAACAGCCACCATACCTACCTATTATGGCATTTCGATAGCCATTCCAAGATATATTACCATGCGACTTTCCACCGTTCCGCTCATCATCATGACACACATTATCATTATCATATTGCCTTGCATGATCATGTAGTTGACATCGCATTTGTGGCAAAGCCACCATGCATAATTTTTCATACATGTCACTCTTGATTCATTGCCCATCCCGGTACACCGCCGGAGGCATTCATATAGAGTCATATCTTGTTCTAGTTTAGGATTGTAATTCATGAGTTGTAAATAAATATAAGTGTGATGATCATCATTATTAGAGCATTGCCCCAAAAAGAAAAGAGAAAAGAAAAAAGAAAGGCCAAAGAAAAAAACAAAGGCCAAAAGAAAAAAAGAAAAAAAACGAAAATAAAAAAAGAAAAAGAAAATAAAAAAGGGAGGCAATGTTACTATCTTTTTCCACACTTGTGCTCCAAAGTAGCACCATGTTCTTCATATAGAGAGTCTCATATGTTGTCACTTTCATATACTAGTGGGAATTTTTCATTATAGAACTCGACTTGTATATTCCTATGATGGGCTTCCTCAAATGCCCTAGGTCTTCGTGAGCAAGCAAGTTGGATGCACACCCACTTAGTTTCTTTTGTTGAGCTTTCATACAGTTATAGCTCTAGTGCATCCGTTGCATGGCAATCCCTTCTCCTCATGTTGACATCAATTGATGGGCATCTTCATAGCCCATTGATTATCCTCATCAATGTGAGACTTTCTCCTTTTTTGTCTTCTCCACACAACCTCCATCATCATATTCAATTCCACCCATAGTGCTATATCCATGGCTCACACTCATGTATTGCGTGAAAGTTGAAAAAGTTTAAGATTATTTAAGTACGAAACAATTGCTTGGCTTGTCACCGGGGGTGTGCAAGATGGGAGCATTTCTGTGTGACGAAATGAAGCGCAGCCTAACTATATGATTTTGTAGGGATGAACTTTCTATAGCCATGTTATTTTGAGAAGACATGATTGCTTTGATTAGTATTATTGAAGTATTACTATTTCTTATGTCAATATGAACTTTTATTTTGAATCATTTGGATCTGAACATTCATGCCACAATAAAGAAAATTACATTGAGAATTATGCTAGGTAGCATTCCACATCAAAAATTCTGTTTTTTATCATTTACCTACTCGAGGACGAGCAGGAATTAAGCTTGGGGATGCTTGATACGTCTCCAACGTATATATAATTTTTGATTGTTCCATGCTATTATATTACCCGTTTTGGATGTTTATCGGCTTTACTTTACAAAATTATATCATTTTTGGGACTAACCTACTAACCGGAGGCCCAGCCCGTATTGCTGTTTTTTGCCAATTTCGGATTTTCGAAGAAAAGGAATATCAAATGGAGTCTAAACAGAACAAAACCTTCGGGAACATGATTTTTGGATCAAACGTGATCTAGAGGACTTGGAGTGGAAGTCAAGAAACAAAGGAGGCAGCCACGAGGGTGCCCGGCATGCCCCCCACCCTCGTGGGCCCCTCGAGTGTCCACCGACCTACTTCAACCTCCTATATATACCCATGTACCCCGAAAACATCATAAGTGACCACAAAAAACTATTTCCACCGTCGTAACCTTCTGTATCCGCAAGATCCCATCTTGGAGCCTTCGTCGGCGCTCCGCCGGAGGGGGAATTGATCATGGAGGGCCTCTACATCATCTCCAAGGCCTCTCCGATGAGTTGTAAGTAGTTTACCACAGACCTTCGGGTCCATAGTTATTAGCTAAATGTCTTCTTTTCTCTCTTTGAATCTCAATACAAAGTTCTCCTTGATCGTCTTGGAGATCTCTATTCAATGTGATACGTCTCCAACGTATCTATAATTTATTATTGTTCCATGCTATTATATTACCCCTTTTGGATGTTTATGAGCTTTATTTTCCACATTTATATCATTTTTGGGACTAACCTACTAACCGGAGGCCCAGCCCATATTGCTGTTTTTTTGCCTATTTCAGTATTTCGAACAAAAGGAATATCAAACGGAGTCCAAACGGAATGAAACCTTCGGGAGCGTGATTTTTGGAACGAACGTGATCCTAAGAGCTTGGAGTGCAAGTCAAGAAGCTTCAAAGGGCCCCACGAGATAGCCCCCCCCCCTGTAGGGCACGCCCCCTATCTCATGGGCCCCCTCGGGCGGCCACCGACGTACTTCTTCCTCCTATATATATACCTACGTACCCCGAAAACATCCAGGAGCACCACGAAACACAATTTCCACCGCCGTAACCTTCAGTATCCGCGAGATCTCATCTTGGAGCCTTCGCCGGCACTCTGCCGGAGGGGGAATCGACCATGGAGGCCTTGTACATCAACATCCTTGCCTCTCCGATGAGTTGTGAGTAGTTTACCATAGACCTATGGGTCCAAAGTTGTTAGCTAGATGGCTTCTTCTCTCTTTTTTGGATCTCAATACAATGATATCCCCCTCTCTTGTGGAGATCTATTCGACGTAAACTCTTCTTGCGGTGTGTTTGTCGAGATCCTATGAATTGTGGGTTTATGATCAAGTTTTATCTATGAACAATATTTGAATCTTCTCTGAATTCTTTTATGTATGATTGAGTTATGTTTACAAGTCTCTTCGAATTATCAGTTTGGTTTGGCCTACTAGATTGGTCTTTCTTTCCATGGGAGAAGTTCTTAGCTTTGGGTTCAATCTTGCGGTGTCCTTACCCAGTGACAGAAAGGGTTGCAAGGCACGTATTGTATTGTTGCCATCGAGGATAACAAGATGGGGTTTATATCATATTTCATGAGTTTATCCCTCTACATCATGGCATCTTGCTTAATGTGTTACTATGTTCTTATGAAGTTAATACTCTAGATGTAGGCAGGAGTCGGTCGATGTGTGGAGTAATAGTAGTAGATGCAGGCAGGAGTCGGTCTACTTGTTATGGACGTGATGCCTATATACATGATAATGTCTAGATAATCTCATAACTATGCGCTTTTCTATCAATTGCTCGACAGTAATTTGTTCACCCACCGTAATACTTATGCTATCTTGAGAGAAGCCACTAGTGAAACCTATGGCCCCCGGGTCTATCTCTTATCATATTTGCTTTCAATCTACTTTTATTTGCATCTTTAGTTTCTGCATCTATATCATAAAATACCAAAAATATTTTTATCTTATCATACTATCTTTATTAGATCAAACTTTCGCAAGTGGCCGTGAAGGGATTGACAACCCCTTTATTGCGTTGGTTGCGAGTTCTCAGTTGTTTGTGTAGGTGCGTGGGACTTTTGAGGAGCCTCCTACTGGATTGATACCTTGGTTCTCAAAACTGAGGTAAATACTTACACTACACTTGCTGCATCACCCTCTCCTCTTCGACGAAAACCAATGCAAGCTCAAGACGTAGCACGATGTAACTCTTTTTGCGGTGTGTTTGTCGAGATCCGATGAATCGTGGGTTCATGATCAAATTTATCTATGAGAAATATTTGAATCTCCTCTGAATTCTTTTATGTGTGATTAAGTTATCTTTGCAAGTCTCTTCGAATTATCAGTTTGGTTTGGCCTACTAGATTGATCTTTCTTGCAATGGAGAAGTGCTTAGCTCTGGGTTCAATCTTGCGGAGTCCTTTCCCAGTGACAGCAGGGGCAGCAAGGCACGTATTGTATTGTTGCCATCGAGAATAGAAGGATGGGGTTTATATCATATTGCATGAGTTTATCGCTCTACATCATGTCATCTTTCTTAATGCGTTACTCTGTTCTTTATGAACTTAATACTCTAGATGCATGCTGGGTAGCGGTCGATGTGTGTAGTAATAGTAGTAGATGGAGGCAGGAGTCGGTCTACTTGTCACGGACGTGATGCCTATATACATGATCATGCCTAGGTAATCTCATAATTATTCGCTTTTCTATCAATTTCTCGACAGTACTTTGTTCGCCCACCGTAATACTTATGCTATCTTGAGAGAAGCCACTAGTGAAACCTATGGCCCCTGGGTCTATCTCTTATCATATAAGCTTTCAATCTACTTTTATTTGCATCTTTTCTTTTCCAATCTATATCATAGAAATACCAAAAATATTTATCTTATCATATTATCTCTATCAGATCTCACTTCCGCAAGTGGCCTTGAAGGAATTGACAACCCCTTTATTGCGTTCATTGCGAGTTCTTGTTTGTTTGTGTAGGTGCGTGGGACTTTTGAGGAGCCTCCAACTAGATTGATACCTTGGTTCTCAAAACTGAGGGAAATACTTACGCTACTATTGCTGCATCACCCTTTCCTCTTCAATGAAAACCAATGCAAGCTCAAGATGTAGCAGCACTTCATAGGGTGCCGAAAAAAGCATCTTCGTCAGAAGAGGCATTTCTGGATCTTCAAGTAGCGGAGCCGGACATTCAATCTCCTCCGCTATCGCTACCCAGGCCTAAAAGATTGGCATAGAGCCTTAGGTTCCTCCCGCAGATATGCCGGTGAAAGATGTGCCTTGCAAAACATAAAAGAACTTACCGGATTAGCCCGGCGTTTCACGCTAAGCCCGCGATCTTCGGACATGGGCGGTGGTACTTCCCCGGTCTTAAAAAGCACCTTCCAGATGCCTTTGTGTGTTGTATCGAAGAGCTCCAGCAGTGTCTGGTGCTTGGCCGGCTTGAACTCCCACAGGTTACAAGTCCGGATTTGGCACGGAAGAATCCGGTGGAAGAGCATGACCTGGACCACGTTAACAAGCTTGATTTTCTTGTCAATCATGTTCTGGACGCATGTTTGGAGCCCGGTCACTTCTTCCGCTGAGCCCCAGGCTAAACCCTTCTCTCCCCAGGAGGTGAGCCGCATGGGGACCCCGAATCGGAATTTAGGGGTCGCCGCCCAATTGGCACTGCGCGGCTCGGTGATGTAGAACCACCCCGACTGCCACCCCTTTATGGTCTCCACAAAGGAGCCTGCGGGGCAGGTGACATTGGGCGTTTTGCCACCATAGCGCCTCCGCACTCCGCTTGTTCGCCACTCACCACCTTGGGCTTCACATTGAATGTCTTCAGCCATAAGCCAAAGTGAGGTGGGATGCGGAGAAAGGCCTCACAGAAAACAATGAATGCCGAAATGTTGAGGATGGAGTTGGGCGCCAAGTCATGGAAGTCCAGCCCGTAGTAGAACATCAGTCCGCGGACAAACGGGTGGAGGGGGAACCCCAGCCCGCGGACAAAGTGGGAGATAAATACCACCCTTTCCTGGGGCTCCGAGGTGGGGATGATCTGCCCCTTGGCCGGAAGCCGATGAGCGATGTCTTTTGACAAGTACTCGGCCTCCCGGAGCTTCTTGATGTCCTCCTTCTTGACGGAGGAGGCCATCCACTTGCCTCTAGCTCCGGATTTGGGCATGATTGGAGTGCTTTTTTGGGCGAAAGAGATGGGAGCTTGAGGATGGATGAGCAGAGGAAGAAGAGGGCGTGGGTGAAAGAGGGGAATCCTTATCCCTTTACAAAGGCAGTAAAAATCGTGCGCCTCCCCGTTCGCCCTAAAACTCGCTTATTTCGCAAGCGCCGTACTGGTGGCACGGTTGGGTTACCCATGCCCGTATTGATGAGAATTCCGTGATAAGGGGACATGATCTCTGCTTTGACAAGACGTGCCAATGAAATCGCGCCTCAAAATACGGAAGGGCAGGATGAAAACGGTTCGAATAAAGACCAGGCCGTGGCGTGATGTCACGCTATGATATGTCAGCAGATTAGACCCGTGGGATGTTATACTCTCTACAGTGGTATGTGGGATTTGTTTTGCAGAGCCGGACACGATTCTTTAGTTGAAGATATGTTTTGAAGTATTCAAAGAAGGAACCCGCCTTGCAATGCCGAACACAATTTGTGCGCCGGACTCGTCGTCATTGAAGCCTGGTTCAGGGGCTACTGAGGGAGTCCTAGATTAAGGGGTCCTTGGACAGCCGGACTATATGCAAAGGCTGGACTGTTGGACTGTGAAGATACAGGATAGAAGACTTCGTCCCGTGTCCGAATGGGACTCTCCCTTGCGTGGAAGGCAAGCTTGGCGATTCGGATGTGAAGATTCCTTTCTCTGTAACCGACTCTGTGTAACCCTAGCCCCCTCCGGTGTCTATATAAACCGGAGGGTTTAGTCCATATGACAAGAATAATCACAACCATAGGCTAGCTTCTAGGGTTTAGCCTCTACGATCTTGTGGTAGATCTACTCTTGTAATACTCATATCATCAAGATCAATCAAGCAGGAAGTAGGGAATTACCTCCATCGAGAGGGCCCGAACCTGGGTAAACATCGTATCTCCCGCCTCCTGTTACCATTAGCCTTAGACGCACAGTTTGGGACCCCCCTACCCGAGATCCACTGGTTTTGACACCGACATTGACCTCATAACTCAAAGACATTCACTTATTTGTTCAAACTTGGTTCCAGATTTGTACGAATCCAAGAATAGGTACAAGTGAGGAATCTAAGTTGATGTGAAGCATAAGTGAATATACTAGGCATTGATATGAGATGCAGAACAGCATAGATTCAAAAGTGTAAGCATAGAAACCACTTTTGGTAGAGAAGGATGAATCTATCGGATCAAAAAGGCAGTAAAAAGTAAGTTTTAATTACCACATGAAGAACTGCTAGACGGAACGGAGTAGGAGGCCGAGCAGTTCACTCTCCCGTGCGCTAACTTGGCGACGGAAGACACCTACAGCGACACCTTCTGCACCTCGGCTACCACACAAGGTTGTCCTTCTATTTTTTTGCTGTTTGTTCATGTCCTACTTGTGTTTCAGTTCCATTGGCTCCTACTGCAAACAGGTCTATAGTAGATACTGCAAACACAATACTGTATAATCAGGAATAACAACATTTCCATCACTATTGTGTTTTCTTGAATTGCATGCATAAAATGGAATTTTTCGATTTTATTTTTTTAATTCCTAATTTGTTAGTAGTGGCGTGGGGACAAATTTGGACGCTACTGGTATTTAGGATACTTGTAGCGTTGGTATTATAGACGCGCTACTACTATTTTGTTAGTAGTAGCGCGGGTTCACAATAGTAGTAGCGTGGGTGGAAACGCGCTACTACTAACTTTGTTAGTAGTAGCGCAGGTTGAACCCACGCTACTACTAACTATTAGCTGTACGTGATACTAGTAGCGCGGGTACCCGCGCTGCTAGTAGCCTTTTCCCTAGTAGTGGAGGTCCGCGGCCGGCGTGAGGACGGCATCGACGAGGTCACGACAGCTAAGCGCTTCATCGCCGCGTCGTCAAGAGCTAGCGATGGCACTAGGTTTGAGCGAGGTGTGGAGGTGGGAGAGGGATTTTTGACCGTGATGAGATGTGTATTTATAAGGAAAGGGACAACACAGCGCAATTACTCAGGTGCCCCTAGTGGTTCACACCTGAGGGACACGTGGCGAACATGCAACACATTGGAAGTTGTTCCATGTTCCCACGCTCGCCTAGATTGTTGGGTGGTCATTCCAGCTTCTCCGGTTTTCAGGCAATAAGGATACAACGTTAAAAATAAATTAAATGTTTGTCAGATTGCCATCAGCTGACAAGGACTCGGAGAAGACAATCGACATGTTTCAATAGAATGCATATGATTTGGATAGACAGAGTTGAGGTAGAATCATAGAATAGGTTAGGGTCTGGTCACATTCACTTAGATCAAAAGATTCAAGAGTGAAGACATAGCTATAAGTGAATGTTGTAGAGGACAGAACACAAATATATAAGATTGCCATCAGCTGACAAGGAATCGGAGAAGACAATCAACAAGTTTCAATAGAATGCATATGATTTGGACAGATAGAGTTGAGGTAGAATCATAGAACAGGTTAGGGTCCGATGACATTCACTTAGATCAAAAGATTCAAGAGTGAAGACATAGCTATAAGTGAATGATGTAGAGGACAAAACACAATATATATATATATAGAGAGAGAGAGTAGCACTATTCTGATCCCAGGGTCATAATAACTATTCAGATCACGAATCGGGCCTATTAGGGGCCGTGGAGATGTTCCTGGATCTAAAAAATCCATCCCTCACGAACTTCTCGTAAAAGAAAAAATTCCCTCGATGCCCACCTTATCCACTCCCCCAGTGTGCTCCCACAATCCTCGCTGACCAACCTCCCGTCACCGCCTCCCTGGCTCTGGCGTGCCTCCCACCGCTAGCCCCACGGCCCTGGCGTGCCTCCCACCGCTAGCCCCACGGCCCCGGCGTGCTTCCCGCTGCTGCGCCTTCATCCGCCGCCCCCCGACGCGCCTCCCGCTGCAGCCCTTCCGGCCTCGACGACTACACCAACCACCTCCACCTTCTTCCACCGCTGTACCGGCCACCGCTACCTTCTTCCACCATGGCGCCGACCACCCCTTCCTTCTTCCACCATGGAGCCGGCCTCCCCCTCCTTCCACCACGCCGCCAGGCCCTCTGCTCTTGAGCTTCGCCACGGGAAACTTCTCACGCCCCGCCGCCGATGGCCTCTAGCACCGCCACCTAGCTGGCGACGCCGCCGCTGCCCGCCCCAAGCCAGCGACACCGCCGGAGCCCCGTCCCCAACCGACGATGTGCTGCACCACCTGCTAGAGCATCTCGAGGTCGCCGGATCTAACGAAGATCCTTCACCACCCTCCACTCTTCAAGACTCCGATGACCACCAAACCACGTGCTGATTGGGTGCTATGCTACAAATGGAGGAGACGTCGAACTTCAGATGGAGGAGGCCACGACCTGCGCCCGGCCCAGCGCAACTATCGTCCTATGCCATTTATCGAATAGCCGCCATCCCCAGTAGGTCCCCACTGCCACCCCGCAGCCATCCCCTCGGGTCTGCACTACATCCACCGACCCCCGCCACTCACCACCCGACGCGTCGCCACCCAGACGGATCCATGCCGCTCCTCCACCTCCTGGGTAATACCATCGCCAGCGCCACCTCGACACCCAGCATGGTGTGGCCATCGTTCCCAGCTCGATCATTGTCTCTGTTCGATATTTTTGCAATACCAGAGTTCAGAGTGACCGCTTGTTTAGTTTGCATGGAAGGTGCTCGTCTAAATGTCTATGAGCATACTTTTTATTCCTAAACAAAAAATTACTTGTTTTCCTGATAGTTGTTACTCTGAACGTGCATGGTTAACTGATGTGAAACTTTTCGTTTTGGGAATTCTGATCTTCTGTTTGTTTTTATTTGTGGTCAGTTCTTAGTTTTATGTTCTATACAAACTAGATGGCACCGTATTCACATATATAAATAGGAGAACTGTACAAAGATGCATATAAGTTAACACTATCGGATGTTCAAACATGAAAAAGAAAGGAAGAAAGTCAGAAACAAAACAATAGAAGTTCAACTAGAGAGACCTCGTTCGTCTGAAAACAGTACGTAGTTTAGGGTGAGTTCCAGAAGAGCAGCACCAACACTACTAATGATGCGATCTAGTGAAGAAGGAAAACTAAGCAGAATGTTTAGAGATCCCACTCCTAAAAGTTCAGAAAAAAAAGAGGGACAAAGTTCTTTATTTGGTGATGTGTGGTGAGTGGATAGGGAAAAGGAAATGAAGTTGTGGTAGAGAAAAAGGCCACCGCTTCTCACGTGGCACTCTGCTTCTCAATTATATAATTATTAATGTAACTTGTTAAGATGAATATTCTTCTATATAGAACAATGCAATGTTGTAAAAAGAAAAACGTGCACGCATTAGTGCATGTTGTTTATTTTGGACTCCAGTACAACCTTGCTCAAAAATGGAAAAAAAACCTCCTTTTATTTTGAAATGAAGCTTCTTTGGGTGATGATATACTACTAGAAAAAAGTAACATCTATAGTTTTGAAAATGGCATGCAAAAATGGGGGAAAATGCTAACATACCAATGAAAACTAATGCGACAAAACCAGGGGTTTAGCGTTCTAGTGTTTTTCAATCACTTTCTTTCCGTACTTCACTTGGGAAAACATGTGAGAACTTCGAATATAAAAAGCAGAAGTTCACGTAAAGTAAAAAGTTAAAGAAATTAAAAAAATTTAAAAATGTGGCAACTTTTATATTCTTAATTTTTTATATAAGTATGGATTTTAAAAAACCTAGAAGTTCAAAGTAAAGTAGGAGCGGTTCAATTTTCATTACAAAACTCAAAATTCCTCGTTACTAAAGAATAAAACCAAGAAGTTCAAATTAAAATAACAAAGAAGTTCAAATAACTTTAAAAACGGGTTTTTCTCATCTCGAAAAAAACCTAAAAGTTCAAATTTAAATAACAAAGAAGTTCGATGTTTATTACAAATGAAAATGTTCAAATTTCAAAAACAGAGTAGTTCAAAAAAGTTTATATAAAATGGATATTCCCCGTTTCTAAAAACCGAAGTTGAAATTAAAATTAAAAATAAACCCAAAAGTTTGTTTTTTTAAATAAATAAATCCTAGAAGTTCAATTTAGAATAACACAACATTTGATTTTCACAGTTAGAAAAAAATTCAAGAAGTTCAGATCTTAACAACTAGGAAATTCGATTTTAGAAACTCAAATTTTCCTTGCTACTAAACAAAATAAAATCAAGAAGTTCAAAATAAAATAACAGAGTAGTTTGATGTATACGAAAAAAACTCAAATTATTTATATTTCTATGAAAAATAAAAGTATGAAGTTCAATTTAAAAAAATAGTTTTATGCTTATTTAAATTCAAATTCAAATAACAAAGAAGTTCGAAGTATATAAAAACTCAAATTTTTGCTCGTTACTAAGGAATAAAATCGAACACAATTCTTTACTCAAAAAAATAACATAGAAGTTCAAAGTACATTAAAACCTAGGATTAGAAGCTTGGAAAAAAACAAAAAAAGCCATTTTGGACATTTTACCCAATACTAAAAGATTAAAAACAAGAAGTTCAGCTTTAAAAAGCAGAGCAGTTCAATGTATATATAAAACTCACGTTTTCTTGGTACTAATGAATAAAACCAAGAAGTTCAATTGGGAAAAATGTAGCAATTTTATATTTATTTGAAAAAAATCGGATTTTTCCAGTTACTAAAGAATAAAACCAATAACTTCAATTCAAAATAAATAAGAAGTTCGATGTTTCTACAAAATCCTCCAATTTTCACATTTCTAAAAATACACAATGAAATTCAAATAAAAAACGTCGAGCGGTTCAATGTCTATAAAAAAACTCTGATATTTTCACGTAACCGAGAGAAGTTCAGATTGATAATTGCTAGAAGTTCACGTACTACACTGTGTGTATTTGCATGAAAAAAAGAATGAAAAAGCAAAGGCTAAAATTTCTGTTGCTAGAAGTTCAAGTGCTCCGCCCGAGAAAGTTTAAAAATTCTTGTAAGAGAGGTTAAGCAAAAATACGTGACAGAAGTTCAAGGTGAAAACAGTGGGAAGTTACACTACTACAAGGAATGCATTTCAGATAAGAATATAAGAATAGAAAACTAAAAGATTAAAAGGTTTGTTGCAAGAAGTTTACGTGCTCCTCCTGGTGAAGTTCAAGGTCTCTAGTGAGAGACGTCCGACCTTCCATTACATGTAAAAAACACGCAAAAAATGACATTGCTTTGCCATTTTCAAAACTGCTCTCAAACGACAAAAAATTGTAACGCCTCTCTACATGAAAAAGATGCTCATATTCATAAGCTTTTCAACGGTATATTATATGCTATATACGATGAATGGTTTGAAAGTTTTATGTATATCGTTAAAAACCGTCGCGAGTATGAAAAACTGATCAACACGAAAAAAGTGTGTGTTTTCAACAGCTTTCCATCGGGATATCATTTGCTCAATTCTGGTAAGTGGTTTGGGAGTTACGGGCAAAAAACATCACGTCAAAAACAGAGTGAATGTCAAACAGACTTGCCCGAGAAGTTCAACTACTTCATGCAGTGCATTTCCATTCACGATGAAGGCAGAAATCATGATATCGTCGTTTTCTAATTTACTACAAAACAGAAGGAATATCATTTGTGTAAGTTCAAGTCCTCGGTCATAGAAAGTTAAAAAAATTACTGTGATAGAGATTTGTGCAAAAGGGATATATTTTGTGTAACACTAATGAATGGATGAGAAAAATACAAACGAAAATACATCACAGAAGTTCAACATGAAAACAGCAGGAAGTTCAACTACTACCCTGAATGAATTTCAGATGAAAAACTTTTAAAACCATCGTGAGTATGAAAAAATGATCAACACGGGAAAGTTGCGTGTTTACAGCAGCTTATTCATGTGCAGCAGAAGTTCAAGTCAAACTAACGGGGCGATTCAGCGCTTATTCTTGAAAAGGTGGAGAAAATTATACATGCTCTGTAGGTCAAAAGTTTGGCTTTAATTTATGTTTTGCGAAGGTCAAAATGTTGTGTTCGAGAAGGTCAAGTGTGTTATCTCAGCAAGTTCAAAATAAATTTGAACATGCAAGGTAAAACATGCAAGAAAACAAAAAGGGAGAAGTTCAATCTCTAAAGATGATGCGGTTCAACATGTAAACCAATGTTGAAAGAAAACAAAAAGAAATGAGAAGTTCAATTTCTAAAGATGAAGCGGTTCGACATGTAACCCAATGTTGAAAGAAAACAAAAAGAAAGGAGAAGTTCAGTTTATAAAGATGACGCGGTTTGACGTGCTAAACAATATTGAAAGAAAATAAAAAGAAAAGGAGAAGTTCAATTTCTAAAGATGATGCGGTTTCATGTGCAAACCAATGCAAAAACACACACAAAAATGTTGTTTTGGCACTACTAGGAAAAGGGCTATAGATAGGATTGATTCTAATGGCGCACCGTGGAAGTAGTGCGCCACTACTATATTCTAATGGCGCACCTGTTTCTGATACGCCATTAGTGTGGAAGATACTAATGGCGCACCATAAACAGGGTGCGCCACTAGTATGAAATATATATTTTTTCCATTTTCCCATACATACTAATGGCGCATCAGGTCCATAATGCGCCATTACTATATCTAACTACTAATGGCGCACTGCGAGCAAAGGCGCCATTATCAGTAAATTTTGTTTTATTCTTTTTTTTGCAAAACTACTAATGGCGCACCGTCTGATGCGCCATTAGTAATTGAGGTTACTAATGGCGCATCGGCAGACGGTGCGCCATTAGTAACCCGGGACCAACAAGATATTTTGGACAGCCCACACCTACCCACTCATTTTCCCCACTTCATTCCATCCACCTCCTTCTCCAAGCTTTGGCCATCTCCTCCTCCTCACCTCATTTCCACCATAGATTCAACAAAATTAAGTGGTGAAATTACCTTTTTTGATAGGTAAGTAAGGAAAGCTATCTTCATGATATAAATCTACTTTTTTTCTCCCTAGCTCGCTCCAACAACGTGCACATGCACTTTTGTGGCCTAGCTAGATCTATGTATGTTTGTGGTGTTGCAAGTGTTTGTGGTGTTGCATATATGTTTGTGTTTGAAGGTACGGTATTTGAAATATGCGATAGTTGCCAATATTTTGCGGAATGTTTTGATTCATTTCCGTTTCAAGCGAGAATTTTGGCACTATGCATTCTTTTTGGTCCTATTTTTAGGAAGGTCATGCCAAATTTTTTCTTGGTTCTAACATATCGTTTTGCTCTACCCTTGACGACCATGGTCCGCACGATGACCGAAGGCATCGTGAATAGGTTTTTGAGCTCCGCCAAGGCCGAGATGCTTCAAAAGAACAAGACAGGATAAGATGTCCATGTCAAAGATGCAAGTCAAGAGCCTTATTGCGGACCCGGATTCGGGCAGGTGGGGACCACCGCTCTTGCATGGTTTCATGGATGGCTATCGGTGGCAAGGTGATGAAGATGACTATCAAGTCGTCCATGGCGGGCCGGGCAAGAAATGAGGAAGGGCAACAAGACAAGTACCACCGCCGGCGAGGGCGGGCGAGAAGACGAAGAATCTCCGTGACATGATCACGACGGTGATGTTGTACACATCATCATGTAGAAGATGTCGTACATGATGATGAGGAAGATCAAGATGAAGGGCATGATCATGAAGATGAAGATGCCGGAGCGGACGACGATGGAGGCTGGGTGCAGGACCCTCATATTCAAGAGCTGCTTCTCAAGCGGACGGATAACGCAAGAGCTGCCGCCGAGAGAAAGCCAAGCTGGATCAACTGGAGATAGACGCGTTACTCCATTGTATGAAGGATGCAGGCCCAAGGATACTCGCCGAAAGTAACGCTCATGGCTCGAGATGAAGGTAAAACACAAAATGACCGACGATGCTTCGACGAGAACATGTCATTCAGCACGAACGTCTTCCCAAGGGGAACAAGTGCCCGACCAGTTTCGAGGAGGCGAAGAAAATCATGTGTCCTCTGGATTTACCGCACGTGAAATACCATGTGTGCATGAACAATTGCATCATTTATCGGGACGAGCACGCGGAGTCTACCATATGTCCGGTGTGCGGCGTCACTCGATACAAGAAGAGGAAGAAAGCTCCTCGAAAATCGGTGTGGTACTTTCCGATCACTCCTCGTCTACAACGGTATTTCGCGGACCCTAAGTAGCAAAGCTCCTGCGTTGGCACGCGGATAGGGAGGAGAAGAAGCAGGAAGATGACGGAAATGATCCGGAGATAGATAAAAAAGACAAGATGCTGAGTCACCCTAAGGATGCGAGCCAGTGGCAAGCGTTGAACTTCGAAGACCTGGAATTTGGGAAGGATCCAAGGAACATCGTGCTGGGCACGAGCACCGATGGAGTCAATCCGTTTGGCAGCCAGAGAAGCACACATAGCACCTGGCCTGTGTTTGTGTGGATGTACAACCTTCCCCCTGGTTGTGCATGAAGAGGAAGTACATTCACATGAGTATGCTAATTGAAGGGCGAAACAACCGAGAACGACATCAATCAGATATCCGGGGCTCTTTGAAGGAGGAGCTAGACACGCTGTGGAAACGCCAGCCAATACGTGGGATGCCGCAGAGAAAGAATATTTCCCTATGAGAGCCGCACTGCTCACGACGGTGCACGACTATCTCGGTTACGGATATCTCGCGGGGAGGTAGTCCACGGATTTTCTGGATGCGTAAGGTGCATGGATGACACAACGTATCGCCAGCTAGATAGAGATCCCGGGTATTCGAAAACCGTGTTCATGGGACATCGAAGGTGGCTTCGCGACGATGACCCGTGGAGGAAACGCAAGGATCTGTTCGATGGTGAAACCGAACCCCGAAAACGCCCGTGTATGAGGAGCGGCGAGGAAATAGACAAGCTGTTGAAAACTTGGAAAGACTGCCCACTGCCGGGAAAGATGCGAAAGGCGCCAGAGCCGCTGCTGAAGGTATGGAAAACGAGGTCTGTTTCTGGGACTTGCCGTACTAGAAGATCCACCGTGTGCCTCACAGCCTTGATGTCATGCATATCACGAAGAACGTGTGCGAGAGTCTGCCAGGGGCTTTCTGACCGAAGAGTGCATCTCCTACTGCACAAATTATCTAGGCATCGAGAACCCCGTTGGTCTGCCCGTCAACAGGCACCTCGGCAGGCTCGCTGGATGGGGTCACCATGAGGGTCGCTGCGAGATGCATGTCGACTTCGAGGGTCGACTCGCCGACTTTGAAAGAGCAAACCTAGTCGCGCTACAACACATAGACGTGGTCGATCCTTGGGTGGTAGAGCACAAAACCTTTATTAAGAAGACGTACAATGACCGAGGCCAACAGAGGACGGACGGAGATATACTCAAAGAGCACAACTCATGTTTCACGCGTTGGTTCAAGCAGAAGCTTATGTCGTACCCTTTACATGAGGATTCTTCCGCGGAAGAACAACTCATATTCGCCTTTGTCACAGGCGCCGAGCACAACCTCGATGACCTATGAGGCGCACGATATCAACGGCTACACATTCTACACCGAGCACAAGGACATGAAGAGCGATGGTTATCAGAACTCCGGGGTAACGATGGAATCCTACACCGGTAACGACAAGGACAGATACTATGGAAGGATCGAGGAGATCTGGGAGCTGAGCTATGCTGGAGAGAAGGTCCCGATGTTCCGTGTCAGATGGGCCAAAAACGTCATAAAAGAAGACCGGTATTTCACCACCATGGTTATACCTGAAGCCAAATCCAAGACCGCGGGCGCAAACATCACCGTGAAAAATGAGCCATGGGTACTGGCTTCCCAAGTGGACCAATGCTTCTTCATTACCGACCCGCCAAAGCCCAGTCGTGTTGTCGTGAGGAGAGGCAAAAGGAAGATCATTGGAATGGAGGGAGTAGCCAATGAGCAAGACTTCGACAAGTACGGTGACCCGAAGATCGAACATGACGACGACGATGAAGTAGCAGCACACACCACAAGAAGAAGCAGGACCAGCCTACCTAAAGGACGTCCGTTCCATAGAAGAACTCCGTTTGCGAAAAAGAAGGGCAAGAAGATTGTGAACAGATAGCTAGCTAAGACCGATTGTATTTAAATCGTAGTCTTCATTTCTCGATTGTATTTCAAGGGCACTTTTTGATATCATGAATATTTTTAAATTTCATGGGCACTTTTTGAATTCATGAGGACACTTGATCTCGATTCCCCTCCATCTCGATCTCGATCCCCTCCATCTCGATCGCACCAAGACCTCCCCTCTAGCTCCACCCATCGCAACCCTCCCCCACTCCGCCGAGCACCCGCCCCAAGACCAAGACTTTTTGAACATATTTTTAATTTTTTTTACTATTTTTATAAAAAATATTACTGTTATAATTTAAACAAGTTTGAACATATTTAAACACAAATAAATATAGAAAACACCATTTAAAATGCATAAAAAATATTACTGTTATGATTTAAACAAGTTTGAACATATTTAAACACAAATAAATATAAAAACACCATTTAAAATGCATAAAAATTATTGGGGATCCAGGAATTGAACCCAGGACCTCCCGTGTGTGTGTGTGTGTGTGACCAATGGGCTAGTGGGTGGGTTCTGTGTAGATAGGGTTGGGCTGTAGATATGGCTACTGGACTAGATTAAAACAACATTCTAATGGCGCACGAGGGTGGTGCGCCATTAGAACAATCGATTTATGGCGCGCCGGCGTGCAGTGCGCCATTAGAAAGCTTCCTCCACCTATTCCCTCTCGGCCTCTCTCCTCCCTCGCCAGATCCCCCAGACAGCTATCGGCCTCTCGCGCCCGTCGCCCAGCCTCAGCCCATGTCGCCCGCCCAGCCCGAGCCAGGAGAGGCGACGCCCCCCCTCCGCCCGCGCCCAGCCTCCTCCCCCCCCCCTCCGCCCCGCCCGCCACCCCTCGCCTCCCCCACACCCGCGCCCCCCCCGTCCCCCCCCCCTCCCCCGTCCCCCTCCCCCCGCGCCAGCATCCCTCCCGTCCCCCTCCGCCCGCGCCCTCGCCGTCCCCCCTCCGCCCGCGCCCTCCCGGCGTCCTCCGCCCAAGCCGAGACGCAGAGACAGGCAGTGGAGGAGCTTCAACGCCAGCGTCTTCCTCCATTCCTCCATCCCTCCCCTGGTGATCCTCCTTCTCCTCCACCCTCACCGCACACCCTAGGGCCATGGCGGCAGGCTTCTTGCTCCCTTGTAAGAACATCCTCTCTGTTGGCTGCATGTATTTCAGAGAACTGTTTTAGACAGTTTCAGCTTAACTGCTTAGCAAGTGATGTAGAGCAAAAATTCAGCAAATGATGTATAGTTTCAAAAATTCAAGGAAACTGAACCTACCCTATTGCTTCATGTAGCAAAGGCGGCAATGCAAGCAAGATCATGCTTGGCTTAGCCAAATTCATGTTACTGAATTTTTTTCAACATGATAAAATTGTCATGCTACTAAATGTTATAGAAATGCAAGGGAACATAGAAATACTAGGGCACACAACATTTAGAGTACTCAAATTCAGTTCTGAAATTTTTGTTAGATAGTGGCTACACTAATCTAGAGTAGTATCCCAATCTGATGGAGTACTCGATTTAAAACTCCTAATCTAGACTAATATCCTAAAACCATTCCTCGAATTGCTGGAGTATAAATCATTAATCATTGATCATTGATGTTTGAGTATAAATCATGAAGAGCAATATCTGCTTATTTGTTAGATAGTGGCCTATTAACTTGCTTGATTAAACACAACTCACTTTGGATTACTCCAATGACAAGTGCCTTTGAACAAGACCAAAGACCTAGCCAAATATCTCGCTTATTTTCTCCTTGATACGTAAGATGTGCCTTGCATGATTTTTGTGACAATACCCGATTATTACTTGATGGCCTCTTTCTATAGATGCTGCATATGTAGAGTGTAATGAGATCTTAGTGTCATTTATGACACATATTAGACAAGGTGCAGCTTTGTCATTTATGACACATATTAGACAATGTGCAGCTTACTGTATGTATTGAAAGAAATCATTTCTTTATTTTTGTTAAGTGGAGCGAACAAAATCATTTATCTGGTTTTATTATTTCGCATACCCACTTGGAACTGCAATTTCATTTATGTTGTTATAAGTTTGTTGTCACAAGATGAGTTAACTTGCTGTCATTTATCGAAATTCAGAATGTGCTGGACTATATGTTCATTGGTACTACTTGTGATGTTTCTCAGTACTATTTGGAAATTTTGTCAACTTGTGATGTCTGCTGATGTACCCGAGAGGCCCTTGAGTTTGCGGAATGTCGATTAACTTCCGTTCCGGCAAATTGGTACTCCATATGTCCTATTTTCAGCAAAGGTCATGCTGAAATTTTCCGTGAATTTTAGCATGACTTTGCTAAAAATAGGACATATGGGGTACTTATGACTAATGCATGGGCCGGACTATCTTAGTACTTAGTTAAGTAGGATCAACTGCCCGCCATTCTTGCTGCATTAAATCATAGGTGGCAATAGAGCCAAGTGATTAGGCCCAACTTAGAATTATCCTTAGCATCGATAAACCCTAGATGATAAACCCAACATAGGTGGCAATAGAGCCAAGTGATTAGGCCCAACCTAGGGTGCCTCGGCATCGATAAACCCTAAATGATGAAAACTTAACTTGGCTGCCCCGGATGCCTCGATGTCGATGAGAACCTAAATGATGAAAGCTTAGGCTTTTAGGGTGCCTCGGTGTCGACAAACCCTAAATCATGAGACCATGATCTTGTTCCTTGACAATAACCATCTTTTTGACCAAACTTTTTTCCTATTTAGAGAGAAACATGGCCCACAATGATCAGGCCGGTGGTTCGGGCGGCAAGCAATTCTGGGAGCTGTCCCAAGAGATGGAGGAACAACCTCACCGCTGTGATGACGCCGCGGAAGACACTGATCCTGATTACACAACCCCTAGTGGCGTCGGGGATGACACCACTGATGGTGCCGCCGAGGATGCCACCACTGATGATGGCGGCGCACACACGATGGTGGCGGCGCACACACGATGGCAGCCAACCGAAGAAGCAAAGGAAGGACCGGCGCTCAATGCGCCCCGCACCGTCAAGGAGGAATTCACTCAAGTGGACTCCGACGGAATCCAACGGAGCCCAAACATATAGTCAAGGGTACGCGGTTCAGCTCGGTGCATTCTCCGGAACACCGCCTCGATCAACACCGAGAACCTTAGGCATAAGGACCGAGGAATTTGCGCAGCCTCCTCTTCACGGTTGCACGAACGATACAAGTTCCCCGCCGAATTTGAAAACACACGCCTCTCAGGGAATAGAGTGAACAATGCCGCCCTCACGAAGATGAGCACGGCCCTATCTACTTGGAGAAGCGCGGTGAAGAGAATGATTGATAAAGGTGATAGTTATGACAAGATCAAGGCGAAATATCATTTCATGAGCGAGGATGAGTAAAAGGAGTTCAAGATGAAGTGCCAGAGCCCCGCAAGCTCCAAATCAAGTCAGTGGGGGAAAGAAATGCGGGAGTTGAACTTAGGGGAACACAAACTCGGTCCCGGTGCTTATAGAGTGGCGGAGCCTATATGGGACAAGGAGGACGCGGAGCGTGCCGAGCAAGGCCTACGGCCCCGCTTCGAGAAATACAGCGGTGACAAGCGCATCAGAACTATGTCGGGGCCGGTACAAGGAGGACCCGATAACAAAGGAGCTTACCACGGATCCGAAGACCAGGGCGCTTGAGCTTGTTCTGGTAAGGAATACACCCCCGCGTAATTAGCTCCATATGGTTGCACTCTAATTAATCCCCAATATTTCTAAATGGCTCATGTTCCTTTCGCAGGACAATGAAAGCAGAGCGCGGGGTCGCCTAAGAGCTCCCCTTTCGACACCCCTTTAAATAGGGCGTTGAACGTAATGAAAAAGAAGGATAAGCTCGATAAGCCGACGTCAGCTGGTCGTGTGGCCGGCAAAGGCTTGTCCACAAAATGGGGGTCATACTATACCGCTGGTGTGCGGAAGGAGAAAAAGGCCAGCTCGGAAAGCCAGACGCGCGAGGTTGAAGCACTCAAGGCACAAGTGTCGCGGATTCTGGAGCTTGTCCAAGAGCAAGTGGAACAACAGCTGGGAACGAAGCTCAACGCCATGGTGCCTACGTTGATTCATGGGCTGATGACGTGGATTGCGGGCGGCCAAAAGGGGCCTCCCCCGGTTCCCAGCTTCACGGCCAAGAATCAAGATAAGCAAGGGCGGCGACACCATTGGTGTCTCCGGCGGCGCGCCATTGGTGTCTCCGCGGCGGCGCCATTGGTGTCTCCGCGGAGGCGGTATTCGTGTCTCCGCACCGCACGGTATTGGAGCTTAATGCACCGGGTGTCGCCGACCGCACCTCGCCAACAAGCGCCCCCTCCGTCGGTTACAGCGCCTGCGTCGTTGGCGGTGCCTCGACATTAGCCGAGCTCGACGGCATCACGGTAACTAAGCCTCTCGGCCGATGACTTCATCTCCTTGTTTTGACGGGCATCCTCGACACCCTATACATGTTTTCGCAGGGCACCGCCGACGCCTTGCACTCTTCGCGCTTCGTGGGCGCCGAGTTGGTCGATGTCGCCAAGGGCGAATCGCTCAACCGGCAACCCCATGTTCCACGGTAATCCGATGCCAACCACAATGTATAGGGTTGAAGTGGTCCAGGTGCTGCCAGGCTGCGACGAGCTGTTACCTCCGATTCGACCAGCTAGGGCCGACGAAGAAGATGAGATGACCCTCGGCACTCGTGAATCGCCCCTGCTATGGCCGAGGAGCCAGATTCGTTTGGGGCGGGGACACCACCCCACGCATAAGACCGCCAGATCGTGCGGCGCCAAGCCATGGCAAGAACGCCGCAACGCCATCGACCTGCCGGACATCCCTATGGCACAGATCCGGACAGCCCTATGGCACAGATCCGGACGGCGGCGACAACGACGACGGTACATTTACCAAAGTTGACAAGTACTTTGCCGAACATGGGTACGCCGACGAAGTTCTGCGGGCCTCTTTCTCAAGAACCCAGCCAAGACCACCGCCATCTAGCTGGTACGGCGGAGAAATCCAATTGCAACAAGCGCCGTCGGCGTTCAGTTCTCGTGACACGCCCAGCTCCGTCTTCACCGAGCCTCGAGATAGCCGAGGCGCGAATATTATCAGCCCCAACACGCTGAATAAGGCGGTCTGTGAGCGTAACTCGGTCCCATTACAGAGATCAAGAAGAAGGGCCGAAACGAAGACTAACAAGGGTGCCGGTGCGAGCCAGCCGGCACCGAAGTTCGATCCGTGCTCGGGGCGGGCCACCTTCACCTAAGGATATCTCGAGGAGGGTGCATGTGGCGGGTAGGGCGATGCTACCGCCAAATATGCTGAATGCTGCAACCGGTGCTATGCGGAGTCTGCACGACAGTGTTATGATTTTGGAGAAGCGGCGTCTCAGAGAGAAGGATGTGGCATACCCGGTTTTCGTGGCCAAGGTGCCAGAGAGCAAGGGCTTTGTGGATGGCGACATCGGGGGTATGATCGTCCTGCGGTTTGATGACATCTTTTCTATGTTTAACCTTCATCCGTTGCACTACACCTTCGTTCGGTTGTTTTCGCTGAACATGCAGATGCGGATCATTAGAGACAATACCCCGGACATCGTGATAGTCGAACCCTTCTACATGAGTGCCAAGCACTTGAGCAGCGCTGGGGACCGCCAAGTTGCGAGTTCACACCTCGAAGGCGTCATTCTGGCAAACGCAGATAAGGATAACTTCCTTGTGCCTTACTTTCCCGAGTAAGTCATCCCTTAATCGCCCCGTAACATATGATTTCTTAGATTTCGATCGTTCTTTTTTTTTCTAACATTCCGTGTTCTATGCAGTGACACACATTGCACACTCATCCTCTTAAGCCCGAAATATTCCATGGCCACGTATTTCGACCCGAACCGTAACTCCATGATAGACTACACAAATGTGAAGAAAGTTCTTGATGATGTTCTCCCAGCTCACGCCTAACTGGAGGCACCTTCACCAGACAGTTCGTAAGTATGGCAAGCACATCTTCTCACACAATACGAAGTTCTGCTGCGTCAAGCAGCCGCCTGGCGGTCAGACGGATGCCTACTACGCCCTCCATCACATGCGGGCGATCGTAAGGGACCATCATCACCTTCTGCTACCAGATAATCTCAAAGATTGGGCCGCGAGCTTGTCGGCAGTCCAGGACACGGACCTCAGACAAGAATTCTTTCGCATCCAGTCGGACTTTGCGGACATCATCCATCAAGATGTCCTTCATACGTCGGGGCAGTTCTTCCTCAGATATCAACCGTCCAACAATGAGATAGATGGAATGCTACAAATGCAGGGTGACAACGACCGCAATTTCATGACCATCACGATAGACGGCGGCTTCATCCACGCTCCTGTCCGATGAGTCGAGTCGAAAGTAGTGATGTGTAGTTCTGAAACATTGATTGGCTTCATGTTGTAATTAAACTTTAATGAATTCGTATGTCTCTTTGGTTTGGACGGTTCTTCAACTTAGATGTAATCGATGCTATTTATTAGTAGGACCATGAATCGTGCTATTAATGTCTTGCTTTTCTCTTCCGATCCTTTTGTTGCATACTTACACATTGCTTATGTATTGTCATTGTTTGGCTTGTGCATAGAGATGCCGTCGTATGTCGTGGTACAAGGGTAAGGTTCCTGAGTCTCGATGATGGGGAGGAGTGTCGGAGACAGGTTCACCGCTTCAGCGATAATGATTACAAAGGGTACACCACTAGGGCGGAGGCCGAATCTAGATATGCCCGCTATCTAGCGGAGAGAGGAGGGAGCGTTGGAGGAACCGGATGAAGACCAGTTTGATCGCGATGATGCTCATCGTGATGACCACAGCTCTCTTCTATGTGATGGTAGTTTAGATGATCGATATCGACTTGTAATGTGAAGGCAAACTCGATACTCGCGGTCTTGAGACTGGTAATGTTTTATCTTTGTCCGGTCTTTTGAATCCGGAGACTAATATGATGAATTGTATTCGGAGACTAATCTTCTATTGTATTTGATGAATCTGATGTTGTTGTGTGCTGCTGTCTATATTCTATGCAATAATATATTTTGTAACCTGTGCAAAAATCGTAAAAGCAAAAAAATAAAACCTAATATTCATACTAATGGCGCACCACACAAGACACTAATGGCGCACTGTGATCATCACACTAATGGCGCATTAGCAGCTGGTGCGCCATTAGAATGCCAAAGCACATTTGTACATATGGCCCCGGGAGGCATTCTAATGGTGCATCGCAGCTATACTAATGGCGACTAGGTGGTGCGCCATTAGAACACCGAATACTAATGGCGCACCAGTAGTGCGCCATTAGAATTTAATTCTAATGGCGTGATGCCAGTGGCGCACCAGTAGTGCGCCATTAGAAGGCAAAACTAGTGCGCCACTAGCATGCCTTTTCCTAGTAGTGTGGTGTCTTAAAATATTTTTATTCATTAAAAATGATTAAGAAATAAAACCAAGAAGACCATATTAAAAAGATGGAGAAGTTCGATGATTATTGAAAACTCAGATTGTCCTTGTTATTAAAAATATGTCAGAGTGACAACAGCAAGAGGTTCAACATGAAAACAGCAAGAAGTTCAATTACTACACTGAATGAATTTCGGATGAAAAACTTTAAAACTGTCACGAGTATGAAAAAATGATCATCACAGGAAAGTTGCGTGTTTACAGCAGCTTTCCATCGGTATATCACTTGCTCAATTATGGTGAGTGGGTGGAGAGCTATGAGCCAAAAAAGCACGTGAAAAACAGAGTGAAGTTCAAGTACATGTGCCGAGAAGTTCAGGTTCTTCACGCGGTGCATTTTCGAATAATCAGTTTCGCGATAAACGAATGATCTCGCCATTTTTGCAATTACTTGAAAACGTCTAGAAGTTAGAAAAAACCATC
This sequence comes from Aegilops speltoides, assembly GCA_021437245.1. NCBI lineage: Eukaryota > Viridiplantae > Streptophyta > Magnoliopsida > Poales > Poaceae > Aegilops > Aegilops speltoides. The sequence goes on from CM038143.1 coordinate 445,875,188, forward strand.
AACATGAAAAAGTTTCGCATTCTCCGTAGCTTTTCAGCGGTATACTATTTGCCCCATTCCGATAAAGTTTGTAGAAATTATGCCAAAAATATTTCTTTAGCCATTTTCAAATTTGACTTAAAACCATAAGGAATTGGGAGAAACAATATTTACGAAAAAGTTTCGCATTTCCTCAAGCTTTCCAACGCCGTATCATTTGTTGCATTTGGACGGAAACGTTAAAAAATTAGCTTGAAAATACAAACTCGGTGGAACTTGTACCGTTTTCTAAATTACTTTTAAACCGTTCAAAATTAGGAAAATCTTTTAACATAAAAAAGTAGCGCATTTTCACAAGCTTTCCAATGCCATATCATTTGCCTCAATTGGATTAGTCGTTTCGAAATTATATTGAAAATACAAATTTGGCTGTTCGGTTTGCAAAATTTTACGATTTTCCAAATTACTCTTTATCCATAGTGAATTAGAGAAAACTTTCAACATGTTGAAAGAGCGGTTTTGCAGCGGATTTCCAATGCCATATTATTTAACTCATTACGATAAAGGTTTAGAAATGCGATCGAAAATATGGTTCACGTTTTTTGTATAAAGAAAAAACGGTTTTCAAAACTGCTCTTAAAGCGCTTACATTTTGCCAAAAATTTAACTTGGGTCATGATACTAGTGTTTATAGCTTTCCAACAATATATTACAAGCCCCATTTGGTCACCTTGTAGCTGAAGTTCAACCTAGTACTCGGGGAAGGTCACGTGCGTTACTCAGGAAGTTCATGTTGTGATCAGAATATTATTCTGATCCCGTGAACCAAATCTACATTGTGAAGATAAATCATGAAGATAAATTAATGTTGAAGACAATCCAAATGCAAAGACTTTGCAATTGTAACGCCAAGAGAAACACTTCAAATAGAATTTGGTGGTGGCATTACCCACCGTAAAGGAAGTATTAGACCCAGACACGGCGCACAATTATCACGGTGCTCCGAAGTCAAATTCCACATTAATGTATTCACACTCAGAAGTTAAGTCTTCATTAATTGAAGATATACGTTACTTCGTGTGTTGCACATCTAAGTTGTCAACATGCATAAGCATTAGGATGTGTGTCCATTCACGGGACATTCGAGGATTCTAAGATATTTAGCTCACACCGCAACTTGCAAAACCTTTTCTCATCCAAGGGCTTAGTGAAGATATCTGCCAATTGCTCTTCAGTGTTGACGTGAATGATATCAATGTCTTCCTTGTTGACATGATCTCTGAGAAAGTGATGACGGTTCTGAATGTGCTTTGTCTTCGAGTGCTGAACTGGATTCTTGGAAAGCTTGATGGCGCTTTCATTGTCACAGAAGAGTGGCACATTCTTCGTGTTGATTCCATAGTCCTTGAGAGTTTGCTTCATCCATAGAAGCTGAGCACAGCAGTGTATTCAGATTTAGCAGTGGAGAGTGACACACAGTTCTGCTTCTTTGAAGACCAACAGACAAGTGATCGACCGAGAAAGTGACATGTTCCTAAGGTGGACTTGCGAAAAACTTTCTCACCAGCATAATCAGCATCAGAATACCCAATCAGATCAAATGTTGAGCCCTTTGCATACCATAATCCTATCATTGGGGTGCAAGCCAAATATCAAAGAATTCGCTTCACCGCTAGGTGATGCGACTCCTTTGGTGCCCCTTGGAACCGAGCACACATGCAAACGCTAAGCATTATATCTGGCCTAGATGCACATAAGTAAAGTAAGGAACCAATCATGGAGCGGTATACCTTTTGATCGAACTCTTTACCATTGTCGTCAGGACCCAGATGAGTTTTGGTTGGCATTGGCGTCGTGTATCCTTTGCAGTCTTGCATTCCAAACTTCTTCACGCAGTCTTTGAGGTATATCTCTTGAGATATGAAGATGTCGTTTCTTTGCTGATGGATTTGAAGACCAAGGAAGAACTTCAGCTCACCCATCATGGACATCTGATATTACTCTTGCATCATGTGCCCAAACTCATCGCTATATCTCTTGTCGGTGCAGCCAAACATAATGTCATCCACATAGATTTGGCACACAAACAATTCACTGTCGTATGACTTCGTGAAGAGTGTTGGATCTAGTGAACCAGGTTTGAAGCCTTTGCTCTTCAAGAAATCTTTGAGCGTGTCATACCAGGTGTGAGGTGCTTGTTTGAGGCCATATAGTGCCTTGTTGAGCTTGTACACCATATCATGATGTTTTGGATCTTCAAAGCCAGGTGGTTGTGCAACATACACTTCTTCTTCAATCTTGCCATTGAGAAATGCACTCTTCACATCCATTTGGTACAATAGGATGTTGTGATGGTTGTCATATGCAAGCAATATGTGATTGGCTTCAAGTCTTGCCACGGGAGTAAATGTTTCATTGAAGTTAATCCCTTCTTTTGAGTGTAACCTTGAGCAACCAGACGAGCCATGTTTCTGACAACTTGACCATGTTCATCTTATTTGTTGCGATAGATCCATTTGGTGCCAATGATATTATGCTTGCAAGGATCTGGACGCTTGACTAGTTCCAGGACATTATTCAGCTCGAACTGATGAAGCTCTTCTTGCATGGCTTGAATCCATTCAGGTTCCATAATGGCTTCAGCAACTTTCTTGGGTTTAGATATAGAGACAAATGCAAAGTGCCCACTGAAATTTGCCAGTTGTGTTTCTCTTGAACAAGTGAGTGGACCAGGTGCATTGATGTTGTCAATTATCTTCTCAATCTGTACTTCATTTCCAACACGGGGATGTATTGGACGAAGATGTTGCCCTTGCAGATCATTGTCCTTAGCTTCAGCATTGACTTTAGACTAAGCATTTTCTTCAGGGAGACTTGGTGCAATGATGAGTTCATCTTCAGCCTGAGCTTCGGACGGTATGATTTCTCTAGTACCCATGAGCTTGATAGATTCACTAGGAGGAACTTTATCTAGCACATTTGGCAGGTGCTCTCTTTGCGAGCCATTAGTCTCATCAAACCGCACATCCACAGTTTCAACCACTTTATAGTGAAAGAGGTTGAAGGCTCTGTAGGAGTGCGAATCCTTTCCGTATCCAAGCATAAAACCTTCATGTGTTTTTGGTGCAAATTTTGAAGTGTGATGTGGATCCTTGATCCAGCACCTAGCACCAAATACTCTAAAGTAGCTGAGGTTTGGCTTCTTACCAGTTAGAAGCTCATATGATGTCTTCTTTAGAAGCTTGTGAAGATAAACTCGGTTGATGATGTGGCATGCAGTGCCAATGGCTTCAAGCCAGAACTTCCTTGGAGTCTTGTACTCATCTAGCATCGTCCGAGCCATCTCGATGAGGGTTCTGTTCTTGCGCTCCATGATGCCATTCTGCTGAGGTGTGTAGGGAGCAGAAAACTCATGAGTGATGCCAAGTGTATCAAGTAAGTGTCGAGGCCGGTGTTCTTGAATTCTGTGCCATTGTCACTTCTGATGTGCTTGATCTTGACACCGTAGTTCATCATGGCATGATTGGCAAAGCGTCTAAAGACATCCTACACTTCAGTCTTATAGAGAATTATATGCACCTAGGTATATCTTGAGTAATCATCAACAATAATGAAACCATAGAGACAAGTAGTGGTAGTAAGAGTAGAGTAATGAGTAGGGCCGAATATGTCCATGTGAAGCAGCTCGAAGGGTTGAGATGTCGTCATGATTGTCTTCGAGGGATGCTTGGCCCTAGTCATCTTCCTAGCTTCACAGGCACCACACAAAATGGTCTTTCTTGAACTTGACTCCTTCAATGCCCACGACATGCTTCTTCTTCGCGAGAGTGTACAAGTTCCTCATGCCCGCATGTCCTAGCCTCCGATGCCAGAGCTAGCACTCCGAAGCTTTTGCTAGAAGACATACAGCAAGCTGTGGTCCTGCTGAGAAATCTACCATATACAGATCATTGTTTTGATACCCTTCAAAGACTAGAGATTTGTCAGATTCCATAAGAACAAGGCAACAATATTTTCCAATATCACAATCATGTTCAAATCACACAGCATGGATACATACATTAAGTTGAAACCAAGGGATTCAACAAGCATCACTTTATCCATGTGCTGATCCTTTAAGATTGCAACTCTACCATGATCCAATACCTTACTTTTACCAGTGTCAGCAAATGTGATATGACTCTTATCAGACAGACGAAGAGTTGAATCCATCAGAAGACTTCGATCACCAGTCATGTGGTTGGTGCAGCCACTATCCATAATCAATTCTGAAGCATGAGGTGTCATGGCCTACAGTACAGTTTGGGGGATAGGCTTCACCAAGAGAGTTGTGAATCATAAACATTTGATGAACAAGTGGAACATAGAAGTTCCGATTTTGGTTAGGATAGATAGGATTAGTGTCAAGGAATCCCGGGATGAAATACATAGTAAGACCATTTGGGCATTTTATCTTGCACCCCACAAGATGTTTAAGGTCCCCAGCATAGGCATCAGACGCCTTTGATTTCTGGCTGGAGACCTTTCCCTGCAAAAGAGAGTTAAGTTTTCTTAACCACCCACATTTTCAGGGGTGGCTTAGAAGCAATGAGTCTAAGTGCAGCATCTGAGAACTTCGGCTTTGAAGCCTAGCAAATAGCCTTGCAGGAGGAGAATGATACTCATAGGAATAAGCAGAAACGTTCTTAGACTTATGAACATAGCGGTTTGATGAAACACGCTCATATTCAAAGGTCTGAGTATGATTTCCTTGCAAAACATTGGTGAGTCCTCTGTCTGTATGAAGCCTTTGGACCATACGAAGCCTTTGGTCTGGGGTTTGTCTTCTTCCCAGGTGGTGTCGTAACGACATTCCTGGGAAGACTTCCAAGACACCTTTTGGGTACCCAGATCTTCTTAAGAGGTGGTCCATTCCTGCAGTTAGTACCAATATACCTGGCAAACACTTCACCATTCTGATTTCTGAACAGTTTGTAGTTTGCATCAAAGGATTCATCAATGATAATTGGGTTAGCACTAGTGAAGCCAGATAAGGTAGATGGATCTACTGAAGGTCCCTTAGCAGCAACCCATGTGGTTTTGGGGTACTGCTCAGGCATCCAGTAAGAACCATCAACATTCATTTTCCTCTCAAAACCAACACCCTCCTTCCTAGGGTTTCGGTTCAGAATCTGCTTTTTAAGGACATCACATAGTGTCTGATGCCCTTTGAGACTTTTGTACATTTCTGTCTCAAGTAATGACTTCAACCTGGCATTCTCATCAGCAATAGTTAGTGGTATCCTCAGATGAGGGATTAGTTACCACATTAGCAGTTGAACATATTGCAATAGTAGTAGAAGTTGAACATTCAGCAACAGAGACATCATTATCACGCTCAATACATTTTAGACATGGTGGTTCAAATCCTTCCTGAGCGGAACTGATCTGTTGAGCGCGGAGCGACTCGTCTTCCCTTTGAAGATCTTCATGAGCCGATCTCAATTTCTCAAGTTCCTACTTCCTTTGAAGATAATCATAGGAAAGCTTTTCATGAGAGGTTGAGAGCGATTCATGACGACTTTCAAGTTCCTCATACTTAACATGAAGATTCTTAATGTCTTCTATTAAGGACTGAGATCGGGTCATTTCCACGTCCAACAGGTCATCGCTTTTGTCTAACAGATTTTGAATATGTTCCAGGGCATTTTGTTGTCCAGTTGCAATTTTAGCAAGTGTTTTGTAGCTAGGTTTAGATTCACATTCCGAGTCATCTTCACTTTCTATTTGAAAGTAAGCATCGCGTGAGTTTACCTTGGCACCACGTGCCATGAAGCAGTAGGTGGGAGCAGACTCATCCTCATCCTTGGCATCAGCGTTGGTGACGAGGCCATTGTCTTCAGTGTTGAAGATGGACTTGGCGACGTATGCAGAAGCTAGAGCCTGGCTTGCCACTCCAGAATCAGATTCCTCCTCAGACTCCACCTCTGCCTCCTCAGATGCATACTCCTCCTATGAATCCATCTCCTTGCCAACAAAAGCACGAGCCTTGCCAGATGAGATCTTCTTGTGTGAAGAAGACTTCGATGAAGACTTGGAAGAAGACTTTGAGGATTTCTTCTTCTTCTTGTCATCAGAATCATATTCCTTGCTCTTCTTCTTCTTCTTCTTTGTCTCGTTGTCCCACTATGTACACTCAGAGATGTAGTGACCAGGTTTCTTGCACTTGTGACAGGTTCCCTTCTTGTGATCACAAGAGGAAGCTTCATTATTCCTTGAGCTGGATCTTGAAGAATTTCTGAAGTCTTTCTTCTTGGTGAACTTCTGGAACATCTTCACAAGCATAGCGAGCTCCCTTCCAATATCTTAAGGATCACCAGAACTGCCGTCAGATTCTTCTTCAGACAAGGAGATGGCCTTTGCCTTCAAAGCTCAAGTATGGCCATAGTTGGGACCATAGATATCTCTTTTCTCAGATAGCTAGAACTCATGTGTGTTGAGCCTCTCTAGTATGTCGGACGGATCGAGAGTCTTGAAGTTAGGGCGCTCTTGAATCATCAAGGCCAGGGTGTCAAATGAGCTATCGAGAGATCTCAATAGTGTCTTGACGATTTCATGCTTGGTGATCTCAGTGGCACCGAGTGCATGAAGCTCATCGGTGATATCAGTGAGGCGATCAAATGTGAGCTGGACATTCTCATCGTCATTTCTCTTAAAGCGGTTGAAGAGATTGCAAAGAACACTGATCCTTGAATCTCTCTATGTTGAGACGCCTTCATTGACCTTGGAGAGCCAGTCCCAGACCAACTTTGAAGTTTCCAGAGCACTCACATGACCATACTGCCCCTTAGTCAGATGACCACAAATGATGTTCTTGGCAGTTGAGTCCAGTTGCACGAACTTCTTGACATCAGCAGGAGTGACACCTTCATCAGTCATGGGAACACCATTCTTGACGACATACCAGAGATCGACATCAATGGCTTCAAGATGCATGCACATCTTATTCTTCTAGTAGGGGTAATCAGTGCCACCGAAGACAGGGCACACAGTGGAGTCTTTGATTATCCCTACAGTCAACATAGCTAAACTCCAGGTGGTTAAACCGAATCACACAGAACAAGGGAGCACCTTGCTCTGATACCAATTGAAAGTGCTAGTATTCGACTAGAGGGGGGTGAATAGGCGATTTTTATGAAAGTCTTCATAACATGAGAGTTTCAAAGACAAACGATAGAAATGACCCTATAGATATGAAGTGGAAGGTAGACTAGACTAGACACGCCATAGTCAAGTAAGTAATGAGGTGAAAGCACGAAGACTATAAGCGGCTAGGTAGATTGGATCAGGATGAAAGATAGTATGAAGCCAAACAGACAACAGTCTTCACACAGTGAAGTCAAACAGATAAGGCAAGTAGGCAAAGACTTCACGAAGACAAACTGTAAGTAAGGCGCAGAGGTAGGATAGAACCAGTTGCTCGGAGAGGACAAGGGATTTGTTGGACCAGTTCCAGTTGCTGTGACAACTGTACATCTGGTTAGGGAGGCTGAGATTCAACTTAGAAGACCGTGTCTTCACCTTATTCCCCTTGAGCTAAGAACACTTAGTCCTCACCCAATCACTCTGGTAAGTCTTCAACCGAGACTTCCAAACCTTCACAGACTTCATTCACCGGCAATCCACAATGACTCTTGGATGCTCAGAATGCGACGCCTAACCGGCTAGAGGATTCACAGTCCTCAAGTGTAATAAGTCTTTAGATCACGCGGACAGAAAGACTTCAGTGATGCCTAACACTCTTTGGCTCTGGGTGTTTTGGGCTTTCTCCTCGCAAGGATTCTCTATCAAAGGGTTCGGAGGGGGGTTGCTCTCAAATGACAAAAGCCGTGCACAAACTCTGAGCAGCCACCAATTTATGGTGTAGGGGGTGGGAATTTATAGCCAGGAGGCAACCAGACCTGATTTGTCCGAAATGACCCTGGGTCACTAAGGAACTGACACGTGTCCAACAGTCAGATTTCAAAAACATGTGACGGCTTAGCTTGGGCTACAAGCCAAGCTAACTCATCTAGCTCTGGATAAGATTTGCTCTCATTGTCTTCGCTCGAAAACATAGGATTTGGTTGAGCATCACATCAGTGTCACATCCCTATATCTGGTCTGCTCTGGGTTAGCTAGTCTTGTGTTGCATCATGTTTAAATTTCTGTTAAACCTGAATTGGGGATGACAAACCCTAGCACCAAAATTAAATCAAATAGGGTCAACCATAAATATTTTTATGCAAATACTTAATGGATTAATTCAAAAATCCAGAGTGATCTAGAAAATGTGCACCATTTTTGGCAGAGGTTCTAAACCAATTCAAAAATGATGAACTTTTCTGAAAAGCATTCTGGGTTCATTGAAAATATTTATGGTTGACCCTATTTGATTTAATTTTGGTGCTAGGGTTTGTCATCCCCAATTCAGGTTTAAGAGAAATTTAAACATGATGCAACACAAGACTAGCTAACCCAGAGCAGACCAGATATAGGGATGTGACAATCAGTCACTCTGACTTTGTTCACTTGGACCCCACTTAATAGTAGAGTGGTTCATATGACTCAACAAAGAAGAAAAGGAAACTACAAAACAACTATGTCTTCGCACTCCATAGTCTTCACGCGATGTCTTCTCCTATCATAGACTTCAATGTCAATGTCTTCACAAACCACCATTGTCTTCAATGTCTTCACACATTTTTAGGGGTCATCTCTGGTAGGTAAACCGAATCAACGTGGGACTACTACCTGTGTTATCGTGCAATTCTCACAAACACATTAGTCCCTCAACCAGGTTTCTCGTCAATACTCCAAAACTAACTAGGGGTGGCACTAGATGAACTTACAGTTTGGTTCTCTTGTGAAATCTGGATTCCTTTGCCAAGGCAATTGCTCCAGTATTGTCACAAAAGATTTTCATTGGACCCGATGCACTAGGTATTAAACCTAGATACGATATGAACTCCTTCATCCAGACTCCTTCATTTGCTGCTTCCAAAGCAGCTATGTACTCCGCTTCACACGTAGATCCCGCCACGACGCTCTGGTTGGAACTGCACCAACTGACAGCTCCACAATTCAATATAAATACGTATCTGGTTTGTGACTTAGAGTCATCCGGATCAGTGTCAAAGCTTGCATTGACGTAACCATTTACGACAAGCTCTTTGCCACCTCCATAAACGAGAAACATATCCTTAGTCCTTTTAGGTATTTTAGGATGTTCTTGACCATCTGTCCAAAGATCCACTCGATTACTTTGGTACCTCCTGCTAAACTTATAGCAAGGCACACATCAGGTCCGTACACAAGATTGCATACATGATAGAACCTATGGCTGAGGCATAGGGAATGAATTTCATTTTCTCTCTATCTTTTGTAGTGGTCGGGCATTGAGTCTGACTCAACTTCACACCATATAACACAGGCAAGAACCCTTTCTTTGACTGATCCATTTTGAACTTCTTCAAAACTTTATCAAGGTATGTGCTTTGTGAAAGTCCAATTAAGCGTCTTGAACTATCCCTATAGATATTGATGCCCAATATATAAGCAGCTTCACTGAGGTTTTTCACAGAAAAATGCTTATTCAAGTATCCTTTTATGCTATCTAGAAACTCTGTATTATTTCTAATCAACAATATGTCATCCACATATAATATTAGAAATGCTACAGAGGTCCCACTCACTTTCTTGTAAATACAGGCTTCTCCAAAAGTCTGTATAGAACCATATGCTTTGATCACATTATCAAAGAGTATATTCCAACTCCAAGAGGCTTGCACCAGTCCATAAATGGATCGCTGGAGCTTGCACACTTTGTTAGCACCTTTTGGATTGACAAAACCTTCTGGTTGCATCATATAGAACTCTTCTTTAAGAAATCCATTAAGGAATGATGCTTTGACACCCACTTGCCAAATTTCATAATCATAAAACGCGGCAATTGCTAGCATGATTCGAACAGACTTAAGCGTTGCTACGGGTGAGAAGGTCTCATCATAGTCAACTCCTTGAATTTGTTAAAAACCTTTTGCAACAAGTCAAGCTTTCCGGACAGCAACTTTACCATCAGCGTCAGTCTTCTTCTTGAAGATCCATTTATTTTCTATGGCTTTCCGATCATCGGGCAAGTCCACCAATGTCCATACTTTGTTCTCATACATGGATCCCACTTCAGATTTCATGGCCTCAAGCCATTTTGCAAAATCTGGGCTCATCATCGCTTCCTCATAGTTCGTAGGTTCATCATGGTCTAGTAACATGACTTCCAGAATAGGATTACCGTACCTCTCTGGTGTGGATCATACTCTGGTTGACCTATGAAGTTCGGCAGTATCTTGATCTGAAGTTGATCATCATAATTAGCTTCTTCACTAATTGGAGTAGGAATCGCTAGAACTGATTTCCGTGATGAACTACTTTCCAAATCAGGAGAAGGTACAATTACCTCATCAAGTTCTACTTTCCTCCCACTCACTTCTTTCGAGAGAAACTCCTTCTCTAGAAAGGATCCATTCTTTGCAACGAATATCTTGCCTTCGGATCTGTGATAGAAGGTGTACCCAACATATTCTTTTGGGTATACTATGAAGAAGCATTTCTCTAATTTGGGTTCGAGCTTATCAGGTTGAAGCTTTTTCACATAAGCATCGCAGCCCCAAACTTTAAGAAATGACAGCTTGGGTTTCTTGCCAAACCACAGTTCATATGGTGACGTCTCAACGGATTTAGATGGTGCCCTATTTAACATGAAGGAAGCTGCCTCTAAAGCATAACCCCAAAACGATAGCGGTAAATCAGTAAGAGGCATCATATATCGCACCATATCTAATAAAGTACGGTTACGATGTTCGGACACACCATTACGCTGTGGTGTTCGAGGTGACATGACTTGTGAAACTATTCCACATTGTTTCAAATGAAGACCAAACTCGTAACTCCTCCACAATCATATCGTAGAAACTTTATTTTCTTGTTACAGTGATTTTCCACTTCAGTTTGAAATTCTTTGAACTTTTCAAGTGTTTCAGACTTATGTTTCATTAAGTAGATATACCCATATCTGCTCAAATCATCTGTGAAGGTTAGAAAATAACGATACCTGCCGCGAGCCTCAACACTCATTGGACCACATACATCGGTATGTATTATTTCCAATAAGTCAGTGGCTCGCTCCATTATTCCGAAGAACGGAGTCTTAGTCATGTTGCCCATGAGGCATGGTTCGCAAGCCTCAAGTGATTCATAATCAAGTGATTCCAAAAGCCCATCAGCATGGAGTTTCTTCATGCGCTTTACACCCATATGACCTAAACGGCAGTGCCACAAATGAGTTGCACTATCATTACAAATTTTGCATCTTTTGGCTTCAATATTATGAACATGTGTATCACTACGATCGAGATTCAGCAAAAATAGACCACTCATCAAGGGTGCATGACCATAAATGATATTACTCATATAAATAGAAAACCATTATTCTCTGATTTAAATGAATAACCGTCTCGCATCAAACAAGATCCAGATATAACGTTAATGCACAACACTGGCACCAAATAACAATTATTTAGGTCTAAAACTAATCCCGAAGGTAGATGTAGAGGTAGCGTGCCAACAGCGATCACATCGACCTTGTTACCATTTATGACACGCATCGTCACCTCGTCCTTAGCCAATCTTTGTTTAATCTGTAGCCCCTATTTCGAGTTGCAAATATGAGCAACAGAACCAGTATCAGATACCCACGCGCTACTACGAGAATTAGTAAGGTACACATCAATAACATGTATATCAATTATAACTTTTGCTTTACCGTCCTTCTTATCCGCCAAATACTTGGGGCAGTTCTGCTTCTAGTGACCAGTCCCTTTGTAGTAGAAGCACTCAGTTTTAGGCTTAGGTCCAGACTTAGGCTTCTTCCCGGGAGTAGCACCTTGCTTGCTATTCTTCTTGAAGTTCCCCTTCTTCCCTTTGCCCTTTTTCTTGAAACTAGTGGTCTTGTTAACCATCAACACTTGATGCTCCTTCTTGATTTGACCTCCACAGCCTTTAGCATTGTGAAGAGCTCTGGAATTGTCTTTTCCATCCCCTGCATATTATAGTTCATCATGAAGCCTTTATAGCTTCGGGGCAGTGATTGAAGAACTCTGTCAAGGCACTATCATCAGGAAGATTAACTCTCAGCTGAGTCAAGTGGTTATGGTACCCAGACATTCTGAGTATGTGTTCACTAACAAAACTATTCTCCTCCATCTTGCATCTATAGAACTTGTTGGAGACTCCATATTTCTCAACTCGGGCATTTGCTTGAATTATTTACTTCAACTCTTGGAACATCTCATATCTCCATGACGTTCAAAACATCTTTGAAGTCCCGATTCTAAGCCGTAAAGCATGGCACATTGAACTATCGAGTAGTCATCAGATCGAGCTTGCCAGACGTTCATAACCTCACTATATGCTCCTATAGCAGGCCTTGCACTTAGCGGTGCTTCAAGGACATAATTATTCTGTGCAGCAATGAGGATAATCCTCAAGTTACGGACCCAGTCCGTGTAATTGCTACCATCATCTTTCAACTTAGCTTTCTCTAGGAACGCATTAAAATTCAAGGGAACGGTAGCACGGGCCATTGATCTACAACAACATAGATATGCAAGACATCCCTCTAGTCATCTAAATGATCACGTGATCCATATCAAATAAACCATGTCTGATCATCAGGTGACATGGAGTAGTTTTCAATGGTGAACATCTCTATATTTATCATATCTACTATATGATTCACGTTTGACCTTTCGGTCTCAGTGTTCCGAGGTCATATCTGCATATGTTAGGCTCGTCAAGTTTAACCCGAGTATTCTGCCCATGCAAAACTGGCTTGCACCCGTTGTATGTGAACGTAGAGCTTATCACACCCGATCATCACGTGGTGTATCGGCACGATGAACTGTAGCAACAGTGCATACTCAGGGAGAACACCTATACCTTCAAATTTAGTGAGGGATCACCTTATAGTGCTACTGCCATACTAAGCAAAATAACATGCATAAAAGATAAACATCACATGCAATCAAAATATGTGACATGATATGCCCGTCATCATCTTGTGCCTTTGATCTCCATCTCCAAAGCACCGTCATGATCTCCATTATCACCGGCTTGACACCTTGATCTCCATCGTAGCATTGTTGTCGTCACGCCAACTATTGCTTCTACGACTATCGCTGCCGCTTAGTGATAAAGTAAAGAAATTACATGGCAATTGCATTTCATACAATAAAGCGACAACCATATGGCTCCTGCCAGTTGCCGACAACTATGTTACAAAACATGATCATCTCATACAACAATTTATATCGCATCATGTCTTGACCATATCACATCACAACAAGCCCTGCAAAAACAAGTTAGACATCCTCTACTTTGTTTTGGCAAGTTTTACGTGGCTGCTATGGGCTTCTAGCAAGAACCGTTCTTACCTACGCATCAAAACCACAACGATTTTTCGTCAAGTGTGCTGTTTTAACCTTCAAAAAGGACCGGCCGTAGTCAAACTCGATTCAATTAAAGTTGGAGAAACAAACACCCTCCAGCCACCTATGTGCGAAGCACATCGGTAGAACCAGTCTCATGAACGTGGCCATGTAATGTCGGTCTGGGCCACTTCATCCAACAATACCGTTGAATCAAAGTAAGAAGTTGGTGGTAAGCAGTATGACTATTATCGCCTACAACTCTTTGTGTCCTATTCGTGCATATCATCTAAGCATAGACCTGGCTCTGATGCCACTATTGGGGAACATAGCATGCAATTTCAAAAAAATTCCTACGCTCACACAAGATCTATCTAGGAGATGCATAGAAACGATAAGGGGAGAGTGTGTCCACGTACCCTCGTAGATCGAAAGCGAAAGCGTTAGGTTAATGCGGTTGATGTAGTCGAACATCTTCACGATCCAACCAATCCAAGTACCGAACGTACGGCACCTCCGTGTTCAGCACACGTTCAGCTCAATGATGTTCCTTGAACTCTTTATCTAGTAAAGGGTCAAGGGAGAGCTCCATCAGCACGACGCTGTGATGACGGTGTTGGTGATGTGATGCGCGCAGGGCTTTCCCTAAGCACTAAGACGCTATGACCAGAGGAGTAAACTGTGGAGCGGGGCACCGCACCCGGCTAAGAGAACAATTAATGTGCCTTTGGGGTGCCCCCTTGCCCACATATATAAAGGAGGGGGAGAGAGGAAAGCGGCCAGGAGGGGCGCGCCATGGGGGGAGTCCTACTTGGACTCCTAGTCCAAGTAGCTAGGATTCGCCTCCCCCCTTTTCCTTTCTCCACCGAAGGGAATAGCACTACAAAAAAAAGACACATCCATGACATTTTGGGCCGAACGAAAAAAAATTATGTCATACATATGACACTTCTATGACGATAATTGTCACAAAACCCGGTATCATCATAGATATGGTGGGCTCCTACTTCTATGACAAAAAATCATGACAGAAAATGGGCTTTTCGTCTTGGGCGGGCCGGAGACGCAGCTGCATGACATTCTTTAAGCTGTCCATGATGGAAAAAACCGTGGTAGAAGCGAGGGGGAGGAAAATTTCGGGGAGTTGCCGGTTACGGTGGGAGGTCGGGGGCCGAGCGATGCGCGTTTTTCTCGTACACGCAGCGGCGTTGGCTCTAATCAACCCGAAGCGAGGCGTTGGGCTCTAATCAACCCGAGCGATTGCCTTTGTAGGCTACGACATCGGAACCGAGGGATCGATCGATGGTCGTTAATCGAACCCGATGGAGCGAGTCCTTTGCTACTGCTGCTAATCAAGTCGATCGATTGGATGAACAAAGTGAGTGTTGCGGGGGGATGGATGAACAATGAGCGGTGGCGTTGCCTCTGGATGACCAGAACCCGTGGTGTGGAGGGCTGGATGAACGATGAGCGGTGCGGGGTGGCCGTGGAGGGTGGTTGAACAGACCCGTGGTGTGGAGAGCTGGATGAACAGAGACGGTGGAGGGGTGCCCGTGGAGGGTGGTTGAACAGAGCTGGTGGAGTAAGCGTGCGGTGGAGGCTGGATGAACAGGAGCCCGTGGAGGCTGGAGGAGGTCGACGGTAGCCCGTGGAGGCCGGAGGAAGTCGACGGTGGAGATGAACAGATCCGTGGAGTCCTGCTTTTGCGGTGCGCCACACCCTCCTCGATGAACAGACCCCGTTTGACGGTAGGAGGTCCGTTTAAATCCATTTTGCGATGCGCCACACCCTCCCGATCAACAGACCCCGCTTGACCGTAGGAGGTCCGCTTCTTCCGCTTTTGTGGTACGCCACACCCTCCCGATCAACAGACCCCGTTTCGACCGTAGGAGGTCCGTTTCGTCCGTTTTGCGGTACGCCACACCCCTCCCGATCAACAGGACCCCCGTTTCGACCGTAGGAGGTCCGTTTCCTCCGTTTTGCGGTACACCACACCCCTCCGATAACAGGACCCCGTTCCGAACATAGGAGGTCCGTTTCCTCCGTTGTGTGGTACGCCAGGCCTCGTTTCCATCGCCTGTTCCGTCCAAGCCGGTTGGCTCCCATGCGTTCCGTTGCCTCCCGATGAACACGACGCTTTCCGTTGCCTCCCAAAGAACACGACGACAACGCTGTTTCACCGTTCCGACCAGCCATGTACACAAGCCCTGGCCGTACGTATGCGCGAGTAGGCGTTCAAGACCCTGCCCGTATGTACGTACGTGGCCGTATTTTCTTTCTTGCACCCTCGCCGCTGTACGTACGTATACATGCTTGCTACGTCTTGAGCTTGCGCTGGTTTTCTTCGAAGAGGAGAGGGTGATGGAGCAAAGTGTAGCGTAATTATTTCCCTCAGTTTTGAGAACCAAGGTATCAATCCAGTAGGAGGCTCCTCAAAAGTCCCACACACCTACACAAACAAACTGAGAACTCACAACCAACGCAATAAAGGGGATGTCAATCCCTTCATGGCCACTTGCGAAAGTGAGAGTTAATAAAGATAGTATGATAAGATAAATATATTTTTGGTATTTTATAAGATAGATGCAAAAGTAAAGATGCAAATAAAAGTAGATTGAAAGCAAATATGATAAGAGATAGACCCGGGGGCCATAGGTTTCACTAGAGGCTTCTCTCAAGATAGCATAAGTATTACGGTGGGTGAACAAATTACTATCGAGCAATTGATAGAAAAGCGCATAGTTATGAGATTATATAGGCATGATCATGTATATAGGCATCACGTCCATAACAAGTAGACCGAATCCTGCCTGCATCTACTACTATTACTCCACACATCGACCTCTATCCAGCATGCATCTAGAGTATTAAGTTCATAAGAACAGAGCAACACATTAAGCAAGATGACATGATGTAGAGGGATAAACACATGCAATATGATATAAACCCCATCTTGCTATCCTCGATGGCAACAATACAATACGTGTCTTGCAACCCTTTCTGTCACTGGGTAAGAACAACGCAAGATTGAACCCAAAGCTAAACACTTCTCCCATGGCAAGAAAGATCAATCTAGTAGGCCAAACCAAACTGATAATTCAAAGAGACTTGCAAAGATAACTCAATCATACATAAAAGAATTCAGAGAAGATTCAAATATTATTCATAGATAAACTTGATCATAAACTAACAACTCATCGGATCTCGACAAACACACCGCAAAAAGAGATTACATCAGAAAGATCTCCACAAGAGAGGGGGTGAACATTTTATTGAGATCCAAAAAGAGAGAAGAAGCCATCTAGCTAATAACTATGGACCCGTAGGTCTGTGGTAAACTACTCACAACTCATCGGAGGGGCAAGGATGTTGATGTAGAGGCCCTCCGTGGTTGCTTCCCCCTCCGGCCGAGTGCCGGCAAGGGCTCCAAGATGGGATCTCGCGGATATAGAAGGTTATGGCGGTGGAAATTGTGTTTCGTGGTGCTCCTGGATGTTTTCGGGGTACGTGGGTATATATAGGAGGAAGAAGTACGTCGGTGGACGCCCGAGGGGCCCACGAGATAGGGGGCCCGCCCTACAGGGGGCACGCCCTCCTATCTCGTGGGGCCCTCGGAGCTTTCTTGACTTGCACTCCAGGCTCTCCGGATCAGATTTGTTCCAAAAATAACGCTCCCGAAGGTTTCATTCCGTTTGGACTCCGTTTGATATTCCTTTTCTTTGAAATACTGAAATAGGCAAAAAAACAGCAATGTGGGCTGGGCCTCCGGTTAGTAGGTTAGTCCCAAAAATGATATAAAGGTGTAAAATAAAGCCCATAAACATCCAAAAGGGGTAATATAATAGCATGGAACAATCAAAAATTATAGATACGTTGGAGACGTATCAAGCATCTCCAAGCTTAATTCCTGCTTGTTCTCGAGTAGGTAAATGATAAAAAAGAAATTTTTGATGTGGAGTGCTACCTAGCATATTTCTTAATGTAATTTTCTCTATTGTGGCATGAATGTTCAGATCCAAATGAATACAAAATAAAAGTTCATATTGACATAAGAAATAGTAATACTTCAAGCATACTAATCAAAGTAATCATGTCTTCTCAAAATCACATGGCTAAAGAAAGTTATCCCTACAAAATTATATAGTCTGGCTATGCTCTATCTTCATCACACAAAGTATTTAATCATGCACAACCCCGATGACAAGCCAAGCAATTGTTTCATACTTCAATAATCTCAAACTTTTTCAACTTTCACGCAATACATGAGCGTGAGCCATGGACATAGCACTATATGTGGAATAGAATGGTGGTTGTGGAGAAGACAAAAAGGGAGAAGATAGTCTCACATCAACTAGGCGTATCAACGGGCTATGGAGATGCCCATCAATAGATATCAATGTGAGTGAGTAGGGATTGCCATGCAAAGGATGCACTAGAGCTATAAATATATGAAAGCTCAATAAAAGAAACTAAGTGGGATGCATCCAACTTGCTTGCTCATGAAGACCTAGGGCACTTTTGAGGAAGCCCATCATTGGAATATACAAGCCAAGTTCTATAATGGAAAATTCCCACTAGTATATGAAAGTGACAACATATGAGACTCTCTATCATGAAGATCATGGTGCTATTTTGAAGAACAAGTGTGGAAAAAGAGATAGTAGCATTGTCCCTTCTCTCTTTTTCTCTCTTTATTTTTTTCTTTTTTTTCTTTGGCCTATTTTTTTCTTTTTGGCATTTCTCCTTTTTTTTCTTCTTTTTTTATTTCCCCCCTTTTTTAAGTCTGAAGTCTCATCCAGCTTGTGGGGGAATCATAGTCTTCATCATTCTTTCCTCACTAGGACAATGCTCTAATAATGAAGATCATCACATTTTTATGGATTTACAACTCAAAGCTAGAACAAGATATGACTCTATATGAATGCCTCCGGCGGTGTACCGGGATATGCAATGAATCAAGAGCGACAAGTATGAAAATTATGAAGGTGGCCTTGCCACAAATACAATGTCAACTACATGATCATGCAAAAAGCAATATGACAAAAGTGATGCGTGTCATATGAACAGAATGGTGGAAAGTTGCATGGCAATATATCTCGGAATGGCTATGGAAATGCCATAATAGGTAGGTATGGTGGCTGTTTTGAGGAAGGTAAATGGTGGGTGTATGATACCGGCGAAAGTTGCGCGGTACAAGAGAGGCTAGCAATGGTGGAAGGGTGAAAGAGTGCGTATAATCCATGGACTCAACATTAATCAAAAGAACTCATATACTTGTTGCAAAAATTTAGAAGTCATCAGAAACCAAAGTACTACGCGCATGCTCCTAGGGGGATAGATTGGTAGGAAAATACCATCGCTCGTCCCCGACCGCCACTCATAAGGAAGACAATCAATAAATAAAAATATGCTCCAACTTCATCACAAAGCGGTTCACCATACGTGCATGCTACGGGAATCACAAGCTTCAACACAAGCATTCTTTAAATTCATAATCACCCAACTAGCATAACTTTAATATTACTACCTCAATATCTCAAAACAATTATCAAGCATCAAATTGATCATAGCATCCAATTCACTTTCTATGATAGTTTTTATTATACCCAACTTGGATGCTCATCATTCTAGGACCAACTTTATGATCATAGAAAATACCATGCTGTTCTAAAAGACTCTCAAAATGATATAACTGAAGCATGAGAGACTAGCAATTTCTTCAAAATTAAGACACCACCGTTCTCTAAAAGATATAAGTGAAGCACTAGAGCCAAAACTATCAAGCTCAAAAGATATAAGTGAAGCACATAGAGTATTCTAGCAAATTATAATCAAATAGGCTTCTCCCAAAAGGTGTGTACGGCAAGGATGATTGTGGTAAACTACAAAGCAAAGACTAATATAATACACGATGCTCCAAGCAAAACACATATCATGTGGCAAATAAAAATATAGCTCCAAGTAAAGTTACAAATGAACGAAGACGAAAGGCATCCCCAAGCTTAGGCTTTTGTCTATTCTTGAATATCTTGGGGTGCCATGGGCATCCCCAAGCTTAGGCTCTTGCCACCCTTTATTCCATAGTCCATAAAAGCTTTACCCAAAACATGAAAACTTCACAACACAAAACTCAACAGGAAATCTTATAAGCTCCGTTAGTGAAAGAAAACAAAACCACCACATAAGGTACTGCAATGAACTCATTATTTATTTATATTGGTGTTAAACCTACTTTATTCCAACTTATTTATGGTTTATAAGCTAATTTACTAGTCAGAGATGCATTGAAATAAGCAAACAACACACGAAAAACAGAATCTGTCAAAAACAGAATAGTCTGTAGCAATCTGTAACTAACGCAAACTTATGGAACTCTAAAAATCCTACCAAAATAGGAAGTCCTGGAAATTTTGTCTATTGAACAGCATCAAAAATAATCAACGCAAAATCACGTTCCTGTGATTTAATAAAATTATATTCGTGCGTGCAAAGTTTCTATTTTTCAGCAGAATCAAATCAACTATCATCATAGGTTATCCTATAGGTTCTACTTGGCACAAACACTAATTAAAAGATAAAAACACATCTATCCAGATGGTAGATGCAAGATTTATTACTAAACAGGAGCAAAAACAAAAAACATAAAGAAAAATTGGGTTGCCTCCCAACTAGCGCTATTGTTTAACGCCCCTAGCTAGGCATAAAAAGCAAAGATAGATCTAAGGAGTGCCATCTTTGGCACTAGGTTCATAAGTAGCACGCATGATAGATTCATAAGGCAATTTGACTTTCTTTCTTGGAAAGTGCTCCATGCCTTTCTTTAATGGAAATTGGAATCTAATGTTCCCTTCCTTCATATAAATAATTGCACCAATCGTTCTAAGGAAAGGTCTACCAAGAATAATAGGGCAAGAAAGATTGCAATCTATATCAAGAACGATAAAATATACTAGCACCAAATTTCTATTTGCAACAATAAGAACATCATTGATCCTTCCCATAGGCTTTTTAATGGTGGAATCCGCAAGGTGCAAATTTAAAGAGCAATCATCAAGATCATGGAAACCTAGAATATCACATAAAGTTTTCGGAATCGTGGAAACACTAGCACCCAAATCACACAAAGCAAAACACTCTAAATCTTTAATTCTAATCTTTATAGCGGGTTCCCACTCATCATTAAGTTTTCTAGGTATAGAAACTTCCAAATTAAGTTTTTCATCATAAGATTGCATCAAGGCATCAACAATATGTTTGGTAAAAGCTTTATTTTGACTATAAGTATGAGGAGAATTAACAACAGATTGCAACAAGGAAATACAACCTTTTAAAGACCAATCATCATAATCAAATTCCTTGAAATCCGAGATAGTAAGTTCAATATTATTAGAAGTAGAGGATTCTCCAATCTCACTTTTACCAAATTTAACATCAAGTTCTAAAGACTCCGAATTTTTGGGACGCCTTCTAGGCAATCACTCCCATAATCATCAAAATTCATATTGCAAAACATAGATCTAATCGGAGACGCATCAATAACTTTAAGGTCCTCATCATTATTTTCACGTAATTTTTTTGGTTTAGCGGCCATCTTATTGACTAAGGTGGCTTGCTTGTCAGAAATTTTGGCTATAGCATTTTCAAGCCGGGTAATTTGAGCGTTAACTCCATAGAATTCTTTGTTCATATCATCAAGCTCTTTATTCATAAAACCCAAAAAACTCTTTTGTTCCTTAAGCTCATTTCTAAAGAAATTACTATGCTCAAATTGCAAATTCATAAAGCTTCTAATATTTGATTCATTCTCATCCATCCTTCTCAGAAGGTGGTCAGGGCCCTTAGGCACAGCCATAAGGTCAAGCAAGCAAACAAGCACACAAAAGAAGACAAACGAAAAGAGATGAGGAGATTGGGAAAGAGAGGGAGAATCAAA
This sequence comes from Aegilops speltoides, assembly GCA_021437245.1. Lineage (NCBI taxonomy): Eukaryota > Viridiplantae > Streptophyta > Magnoliopsida > Poales > Poaceae > Aegilops > Aegilops speltoides. The sequence goes on from CM038143.1 coordinate 445,896,602, forward strand.
CGGCAAGGGTGAAGTGGGGGATAGGAAAACAAAAGGCAAATGGCAAATAATGTAAATGCGAGGGAGATGGGTTTGTGATGGGTACTTGGTATGTCTTGACTTAAGCGAAGACCTCCCCGGCAACGGCGCCAGAAATCCTTCTTGCTACGTCTTGAGCTTGCGTTGGTTTTCCTCGAAGAGGAGAGGGAGATGCAGCAAAGTGTAGCGTAAGTATTTCCCTTAGTTTTGAGAACTAAGGTATCAATCCAGTAGGAGGCTCCTCAAAAGTCCCACGCACCTACACAAACAAACTGAGTACTCGCAACCAACGCAATAAAAGGGTTTCAATCCCTTCACGGCCACTAGCGAAAGTGAGATTTAATAAAGATAGTATGATAAGATAAATATATTTTTCGTATTTTATAAGATAGATGCAAAAGTAAAGATGCAAATAAAAGTAGATTGAAAGCAAATATGATAAGAGATAGACCCGGGGGCCATAGGTTTCACTAGAGGCTTCTCTCAAGATAGCATAAGTATTACGGTGGGTGAACAAATTACTGTCGAGCAATTGATAGAAAAGTGCATCATTATGAGATTATCTAGGCATGATCATGTATATAGGCATCACGTCCATAACAAGTAGACCGACTCACTCGCATCTACTACTATTACTCCACACATCGACCGCTATCCAAAGATGCATCTAGAGTATTAAGTTCATAAGAACAGAGCAACGCATTAAGCAAGATGACATGATGTAGAGGGATAAACACATGCAATATGATATAAACCCCATCTTGTTATCCTCGATGGCAACAATACAATACGTGTCTTGCAACCCTTTCTGTCACTGGGTAAGAACAACGCAAGATTGAACCCAAAGCTAAACACTTCTCCCATGGCAAGAAAGATCAATCTAGTAGGCCAAACCAAACTGATACTTCGAAGAGACTTGCAAAGATAACTCAATCATACATAAAAGAATTCAGAGAAGATTCAAATATTATTCATAGATAAACTTGATCATAAACCCACAATTCATCGGATCTCGACAAACACACCGCAAAAAGAGATTACATCGAATAGATCTCCACAAAATAGGGGGAGAACATTGTATTGAGATCCAAAAAGAGAGAAGAAGCCATCTAGCTAATAACTATGGACCCGTCGGTCTATGGTAAACTACTCACAACTCATCGAAGGGGCAAGGATGTTGATGTAGAGGCCCTCTGTGGTTGCTTCCCCCTCCGGCAGAATGCCGGCAAGGGCTCCAAGATGGGATCTCGCGGATACAAAAGGTTACGGTGGTGGAAATTGTGTTTCGTGGTGCTCCTGGATGTTTTTGGGGTACGTAGGTATATATAGGAGGAAGAAGTACGTCGGTGGATGCCCGAGGGGCCCACGAGACAGGGGGCGTGCCCTACAGGGGGGGCGCCCCCCTATCTCGTGGGGCCCATGGAGCTTTCTTGACTTGCACTCCAGGCTCTCCGGATCAGATTTGTTCCAAAAATAACGCTCCCAAAGGTTTCATTCCGTTTGGACTCCTTTTGATATTCCTTTTCTTCGAAATACTAAAATAGGAAAAAAAACAGCAATATGGGCTGGGCCTCCGGTTAGTAGGCTAGTCCCAAAAATGATATAAATGTGTAAAATAAAGCCCATAAACATCCAAAAGGGGTAATATAATAGCATGGAACAATCAAAAATTATAGATACGTTGGAGACGTATCAATGCTACGTGCGGGCCTCTACTACAACACGTGCGCGCCTCTACAATGACCAGTATGTACGTACACGTTCTCGACCAAAATGATAACGCTATGTACGCTTCGACCGTGTGAGTCCGTATCGCCGTGCACTTCCTTGCTCACAAGATGTAGCTGGTGGGTCCCAGCAGTTAGGGGGGCGAATCGTTTTTTTTTTTGCCCGGACGCACTTCCTTGCATGCGAAGATGTAGCTGGTGGGTCCAAGCAGTCAGGGGGGCGAATCATTTTTTTGCCTGGACGCACTTCCTTGCATGCGAAGATGTTGCTGGTGGGTCCCAGCGGTCAGGGGGCGAATCATTTTGTTTTTCTGCCCGGACGCACTTCCTTGCGTGCAAAGATGTAGCTGGTGGGTCCCAGCAGTCAGGGTGAAATGTTTTTTCGTGAAATACAGTGGCCCGTCCGGTGGGTCCCAGCTGTCAGGTGGAGGAATCATTATTCTCCGCGTAGTAAGGAGGCACTTCCTTGCTGCGGCTGTGGACCCAGCCGTCAGCCTCTCCACGTAGAGTCCACGTCCGATGGAAGTCGTTCCTTGACCACGTTGACCACACCGCGCCGAGAGCACCAGGGCGGTGGACGAGGGCGAGGCCTAGGAAGGGGATGATGAGGAGCCGGGGAAGACGCGGCAGTGGAAGCCCGCGCGGAGAGGAGTACGAGGGATCATTGGTTCGGCTGCGGTGTGAGGCTGCTGTTGCCGCAGGGCCTGGCCAGCGGTGGGAATAGTAGGGGGCGGTGAGGCCTCCACGGCAGCACAACCGGCCACGGGAGGGAGGAGCATGCGGCATGACCGGCGCTGCTTTGGGCGGCTGGATCAAGAAGACCAGAGGTTGAAGAAGCACTACGGCCGTTGGATGGACATCGTACGGTAACTAGAGCTAGAACCGTTCATATTGACTAAAGTTGACAAAGGCCCCCGTCCCAGTCAACTTAGTAGGCCCACAAGTCAGCCTCCCACCACGGTGGGTCCCAGCTAGCAAGGGGAGTATTCATTTTTTTGTGCGTAATAACGAGGCACTTCCGGTGGGTCCGAGCTGACAACGCGGGGAACGTTTTTTCACGAAATACGCTGGCCCGTCCGGTGGGTCCCAGCAGTCAGGGGGAAACGTTTTTTCACGAAATAAGGTGGCCCGTCAGGTGGGTCCCTGCTGTCAGGTGGAGGAATAATTATTTTGCGCGTAATAAGGAGGCACTTCCTTGCGGCCGCCTGGACCCAGCTATCAGCCTCTCCACGTACAGTACTCTTCCGATGGAAGTCGGTCACTGACCATGTTGACCATGCCACGCCGAGAGCACCAGGCCGGTGGTTTGGACAACGGCAAGGCCTAGGAAGGGAACGACGCGAAGCCAAGGAAGACGCAACAGTGGTAGCCCGCGCGGAGAGGAGTAGGAGAGTTCACTGGTTTGGCTGCAGCGTGAGGCTGCCGTAGCCACAGAATAACAGGGGGTGTGGGTGAGTAGAGGGATACCCTGGGCCAGCGGTGGGAGTAGTTGTGGCGGTGAGGCCTCCGCGGCATCACAGCCGGACACAAGAGGCAGGAGCACGCGGTACGACCGGCGCTGCTTTGGGCGGCCGGAGCAAGAAGACCAGAGGTTGAAGAAGCACTATGGTCGTTAGATGGACATCGTACGGTCACTGGAGCTAGAATCGTTCATATTGACTAAGTTGACAAAGCCCTCCGTCCCCGTCAACTTAGTTGGCCCACAAGTCATCCTCCCACTATGATGGGTCCCATCTAGCAGAGTGGGTATTCATTTTTTGTGCGTACTAAGGAGGCACTTCCTTGCGTGCGAAGATATAGCTGGTGGGTCCGACATGTCAGCGAGGGGAACATTTTTTCGCGAAATATAGAGGCCCTTCCGGTGGGTCCAGCTGTCAGGTGGAGGAATCATTATTTTGCGCGTACAGTCCACGATCGATGGATGTCGTTCGTTGACCACGTTGACCAGGCCGCGCCGAGAGCACCATGGCGGTGGACGACGGCGAGGCCTAGGGAGGGAACGACACGGAGTCGGGGAAGACTCGGCAATGGTTGCCCATGCGGTGGGGAGTACGAGGGTTTACTGGTCCGGCTGCCATCGCCAGAAAATAACAGGAGGTGTGGGTGAGTAGAGGAATGGCCTGGCCAGTAATGAAGTAGGGTGGGGCGGTGCGGCTGTCTGGCGGCAAAGACAAATGCCACGGAGGCGGAAGCAGGCAGTCCCACCGGAGCTGGTTTGGGCGGCTGGAGCAAGAAGATCAGAAATTGAAGAAGCAGCACGGCCATTGGATTAACATCCAACAGTTACTGCTGCTAGAATCGTTTGTGGACTAAGTTGACAAAGCCAAAGTACATGTCAACCTAGTAGAACGACAAGTCAGCCTCCAAATCTGTCCCAAACAGCATACAACCCGAAATTTCAAGCCAGATTCAAATTAATTTCAAATCTAAATATACCTTAATTCAAATTCAATGAAATATTACCCGCACAAAAACAATGAAATTTAAAATATCAAAATCCGAAAGAAAACAGTATTTGGGAACTAACTGCCTGTTTGCTGTATTTTTTTTCATTTTATAGCCCATTTATTATTACTTATAGCCCATTTCTTATTACTTATAGCCCATTTTCTGGGCAAAATGCATCCCTCCTCGTCTTGAAAGATTTCCGGCCCAGCAGGGCGTAGAAAAGCAAGTAGGCCTATGTTGGTTATTCTGCAAAAAAAACAAAATAGCTGGCTAGCCATTTTTCAGAAAGGAAAAAACAAACTGGGTTGGTCATGTGCTAAACATATGAAATAAAAGCCTGGGCTAGGCAGGCCACGGGTCCCGCACAACCCAGTTGATACCCTTCTCCGTCCCGAAAAAAAATTACTACGCGCGCTACTGGGTCCCTACTGTCATCCTCACCATGTACAGTCATCTCCTTATTCCTCTCGGTTGTTGACCATGTTGACAACACCGGAGGGCGGCTCCGCGGCGAGCAAACCAAGTCGAAGGACGATGGTGAGGCCTCGGACGGGAACGAACAGGAGCCGGGGAAGATCACAGCCAGCCGTGGGAGGCGGGAGCAGGTTTGGCTTTGGCGGCTCGAGGAAGAAGAGACTGAAGAAACGCGACAGACGTTGAATGTCAATCGAACGGTCAAGGCTTGCACAATCGTTTTTTGACTAAGCGGACACCAAGTAGCATACTTTTTTATATATAGGAAGAAAGCTGCGAGGAAAATGCGTTCATCTGCCGTCCTCCTCACAAGGAACGTTCGCCACATAAGTGACTAGCACCCTTGGTTTTCAACCGAGAGGTCTTGGGTCTGAGTCCGAGGAACTCTCAATTTTGTCCTCCTTCCTTCCTCACAAAAAAAAGGGAAAGAAAATCAAAGACTTGGGAAGGCGTACAGAACAAGCTAGTGTACCAGTTAAGAGACGTTGCCGAGTTTTAGAAAAAAGAAAGACGTGCTCCTGTAGCTGGTCCGAATCCAAACCTAGACTATGACTATACATGGTGCTATGCTACTCTGCAAGTAATGAAACTGACATATCCAACGTTCGCTTCTCCTCTTCTCTACTTACTCTGCCTAGCATCAGAAGCTCTGGCCGCAGCAACCATGTCCGCTGGCTGCTCGTCCACCTGCTCTTCAGCAGGCAACAACCAGATATGCGCCAAGTCGCCACCGGTACCATCGCCTGTGGGTCTTATCACACCCCCGCCGGCACGCGCACTGCAGCCGATTTCTCATCGCAATCCGCTGCCATTGTTGTGGTGCCACTGCTGCAAATCACGCAGAGTCATTCGTCGCGTCTCAACCACAATCTGCAACCCTGGACGAGTCTTCTACAGATGCCCGAATCATGGGGTAATAATATGTTTAAGTGTTGTTCTGCTGCTTTTAGTTACTGATTTTTTTAATAGTTTAGTTGATGATCTTCCAATTTGATTCATGCAAAAAAGGGAAGATTCGTGTGATTTGTATTTCTGGGAAGTTGCTGATGCGGGGGAATGCAACTACGCTGATTAATTGGTAAGCCGAGGAATCCCAGTACCAGCAGGTTGGGGTGTAGGACAAGTAACTGAAGGAACGGCAGAAGAGGAAGATGCAGAGCAGAAGGTTAATGATGCAGTTCCTCTGATCATGGCAAAGCAACAGCTGCTGAACAGCCTTGACAACAATGAGGAGATGAAAGAGCTTGTGAAGATAATGGGAACAATCGATGTGCTCTATAGGATGATTGTCTCTTTATTTGCAGTGTATGTAGCACTCGTGATGCTTTCAGTGGTACGACATGAGCACTTTGCTAAAACTAGTAATGAATGAAACCTGTGTAGCAGGCTGGGCGGAATGTTGTGAACATCTAATGATTTCTATTAACGGAAATCAGGGGGTATCCCTTTTTGCTCATATAAATAAATAAATAGCAGAGGCCCTGTCGGGCCAGCTTTGTTCTCATTCAAAGACGTCGAGCAAATTGCAGTCCAACAGCAAACTATGTCATCAAATTCAAGTTTCACAGCCAAATATGAGTACAACTAAACAACAATGTCATCAGCTCAAAAAAATAAACAACAATGTCATCATGTTTATTTGTCATACAATCACCAAACACAAATCAGCATACATAACAAGTGATGTTCTCACAGCAAAATACTAAACAACATGTTCATCAGGTTTCAGTTGTCATAGCAAACAAAATTTCACATAGTAGATAAAAAATGTCTTCTGACAGGCAATTACGACAAAAGCAATGTAATCATCATCCGCAACAGCAGCGTAAACATCTTCGCCATGTGTATCTGTCTGAACCGTAATTCCCCACGGTGTCATCTTCTTCTTCGTCCTCAACGTCCTCGAACGTTGGCTTCTTCTTGATCAACTCTTGTATGTCAACAGCACGACAGACAATCTTTTCGCCGGCGTCATTGACGTGATGGTTCTCAAAGATATTAGGAACATCTGTGTAATCTTGTACATCAGGAGCAGTGTAAGCATCATCTTGTTGTGCAACTTCATTAAACGAATTCCTCTGCTCAAACCTTTGCAATACTCTCCAGTCATTGCTACGTGCAAATGTGTCTTCCAAGAAAAATATCTGTGTTGCTTGATTTGCCAAAATAAAAGGCCCATTGGTCTGGTACGCCACCTTGACATTGATGGATTTGAAATAAGCATCAGCTCTGGGTTTTGCGATCCTGGAAAACAGGTTATACCAACGACAGCTTAACAGAACCACACATCGATGATCCTCGGCGAGATATCTGCAAGCTGAACAATGTCTCGTTATGTTAGCATACATTTCAGTTGTCTCTTTGTCATACGTATACGTGCTCATGATGGCACTGTTTTGTGTCTTCCTGCCTTCATCTCGTGCAAGGGTGTTGTAGCGCACATCTCCAACAACGCAAGATTCATAATGTCTTACCTGAGTATCAGGACCCATTGCTAGTGAGTAAAGGGCATCATCAACTGCCTGCCCATCCTCCCGCATCTTCTTAACCTATGGTTAGAAAATAGACAAGCTGATCATCTTATGTACTCAATATATTAAAAAAACTGACAGTGCACTTCAACAGCTTACAGGGTTCTTAAACCATTTCGCAAATCCTGCCATAATCAGTTTGTCAATGTTTCTTGGATTTTGCGGTAGTAGCTCCTCTTTGTAGATGTTGCACAACATATTGATCGCGTCAAACATCTAAATATATAAGAATGTGCTGCAAGTTTAGTAGATTACAGTGTATAAGCTGCAGTACTGCACTTACTTGATATAAGGTAGTATCTCAGGACAGTTATTCAACACATACCAAACCATTTTGTCCAAATCTTTAGGTTTTTCCTCTTGTCGACTCTTCCCTGTAACTCGAACAGAATAATCGAAAACATTGAGCTCGGGATTGTCTTCACCCACCTCTTTGCTAAGTTGATCAGCTGTTTCAATGTATTTTGAGCAGAATGTCAACGCTTTTGTAGCAATGTAGGCCTCTGCAATGGAACCCTCGGGTCTAGCTCTGTTCCTAACATAGCCCTTGAAAGTGCCTAGCCGCCTTTCAATAGGGTACATCCAGCCATACTGTACTGGACCTCTAAGTAGTGCCTCATCAGGTAGATGAACAGCCAAATGCACCATCACATCAAAGAAGGCTGGAGGATATATCTTCTCAAGGTCGCATAGGATAGTTGGTATCTTGTCTCTCAGACGCTCCAAAGCATCTATCCTGATATTTCTACTACAGAGTTCCCTGAAGAATTGTCCCAACTCTACAATTGTTCTGTATAAGTCGTATGCCCAATCCTCTAAGGATAACAGTAAAACCCTTTGAAGTAGGACGTGGCAGTCATGAGTTTTCAACCCTTGTACCTTGTTTCCATCTCAGACCGACTCTCCTTTCGGGGTTGGAAGCAAATCCATGTGGGAATCTAACACGTGACAGGACATCGCAGAATTCTTTTCTTTTACCTTGTCCAAGACGTACACAGTGGTGCCATATCCCGTGGTTTACCTTCATCTTGCACCGCAAATCCTTTCTCGATACCAGTGTGTCAAATCAATCCTAGATTTTAAGGTATCTTTCGTCTTGCCTTCAATGTTAAGAACTGTGCCGATAATGCTGTCACATATATTTTTCTCGATGTGCATCACATCAAGATTATGCCGCAGATCCAAATCTTTCCAATACTCCAAGTCCCACAAAGTGGACCTGTGGGTAAACAATAATCTCTCTTCTACCGTGCCATGCTTCCTTTTCCCGCTACCATTACCAGGATGGTTTCCTGGTGTAATATGCCTGACCTTCTCTAACTCCACTTGCAACTCATCGGCGGTGAGCCTCTTTGGTGCATCACGGTTTTCATGCTTTGCATTGAACACATGTCTTTGGTATTTTCTAGGATGCGGCTTGTCCTTGGCAAGGAAACGCAGTGTCCAATGTAACAGATCTTGCTAAGTATTGCGTATGACAATGATTCTGTCTACAACGAACACATGCATTGTAACCATGTGTTGTTCGCCCTGACATAGTGCCCAAAGCCGGATAATCATGGATGCACCAAATTACAATAGCACGCAGAAAGAAATCAGCTGGTGGGCTGCTATATAGGTCTCGCGTGAGAACACCCTTCCATAGCTGTTGAAGTTCCTCCACAAGAGGCTCCATGAACAAATCAAAATCCTTTCTAGGACTTTTTGAACCTGGGATGAGCAAGGCCCTCATGTAGTTTGATTCTTTGGTGCAGACATTTGGAGGCATGTTGTAAGGGATAACAAGCACTGGCCACATGCTATATGTGGCTCTCTGGTGGCCAAATGGGTTAAATCCATCTGAAGCTAAGCCAAGTCTAATGTTTCTCGGGTCAGCACCAAACTCTTTGTGTTTATCATTGAAGCTTTTCCACTCACTACCATGAGATGGATGGCTCATTACATTCGATCTCTGTACTCTGGTTCCTAGAATGCCACAAGACATCCTCTCTTGTTTCAAATCATGAAACAACCTCTGCAATCTTGGTGTAATTGGAAAATGTCTCGAGAACATTATGAGGAACCCTCTTCACAAAGATCGCCATCTTTCCATCTTGATGATTTGCATTTCGGGCATTCACTTAAGTTGGCATAATCCTTCCTAATGAACACAATTATTCTTACAAACATGGATCATATCATATCCAATTCCAACTGCATGAAGGAAATTCTTCATTTTACTGTAGGTGTGTGGCAGCTCATACGCATCTGGGAAAGATTTGCGGAAAGCAGCCAACATCGCATCGAATGATTTGTTGGTCATCCGCTCAGATGTCTTCACCTGAAGAAGGGTGACCATAGGTGAGAATACTGACAGCTTATTTCCTGGGGTGACAGCAATGTTGCATTGTTCCAACATGCGGGCCCACCATTTTTCTTCTGCAGGTGAAAGTTCATGGGATGCACGAGCATTTCGTAGCATTGTTTCAATGTTGGTCAAACTCACTGGCTCCGCCACCATCACCTCCTGCTACTCTTCCACCTGAGCATCAGGCAGATCAAGATGGTGATCTGCTGCTTCCACGTAGTCAATAACATTGACGTTCACAGCTTCACCATGATGAACCCACCTAGTATATGTGACCGACATCCCATATAAATGTAGATGATTTTGCACAGTTGACTGGGGTCTTGTAACTGAATTCATACAAGCTGCTACACGGCGAGCACATCGATTTCGGACCACCGTACTCAGCTCGATAAAGTTCATGAAGTTTTCAACCCCGCGACATATGCAGCGGAGAATCTTGAGCGAAGTTATCCAAGTCCTGTCCATCTGTTAGACATAAAAATTAGTTCTTCTACTAGATATTACAGGAAAAACATATATGCTTTTTTATGAAGTCCAGAAAAAAAATACCTAGGTCGATGTCTAAAGCTATGGCAAGATATTTGGATGAGCAGATCTAAGTAACGAAATATATGTAAAGCTAATTCAGCAAACATATTTGAGTGCTAAATTATGGCAGGCTGTTTCAGCAGTCAATGAGGCCGAGCACACAGCCATCAAACTATCGAAGGCCATCGCAGCAACAAAGATCGAGTATAAAATGGTGTGGAGCTATTTCACCTAACTGATTGGCTACTAGACCATGGCAATCTACGTCACAATAAATATATGGCAGGATATTTTAGCAACTAATCGGCCTTGGCATGCCATCTCAGCTAAGCAGATTGAGTGCAGAACAGGGCAAGGAAGCTTCTTAAGCAGAGCATATTGACAGTAAACTACTTCGGCAAACAGTAAAATTAACAGCGTCTATCAGCTAACATTCAGCGCTACACCAACATGAACGGGGCCTCAGTCTAGAATGCGCGTATCGTGGGAGAAGCTGACCGCTGTGCGTCTCCACACGAGCGTTGCCAGTGGTGGCGGCGCTGACCACCGTGCGCCTCCACAATAACGTAGCCAGAGGTGGCGGCGCGGCGAGAGGACGGCAGCCTACGAGAGCGTACTGAGCGAGAGGATCGCCGTGCGTCCCCTCGATGAACCGCGGCACCGACGTATCGGCGTGGCGGGGAGGGCGGCTTTGGCAGAGCGAATGGAGTGGAGGGGGGACGGGGCAGAGGGGGGTTTGGGAATATTTGGCCGAAGGGCGGTTGAATCGAATTTGGGGCAATTTTTGTGTGTGGGGGCAGGATTTTCACGCGGTGGGCGGGGGGAGTTTGGCGCATGGTCGGTTTCTCCAAGTGCAGTCCCACGTGTCAGTGAAGAGGCAAGCGAAGCGCGTTCCGTTTGTGTGAGCCGTGTGCAGGACCGAACGTGTGTGGGGTGCAATCACGACGCGACAGAGTGTTGTGAGTGTACCGCCTTTTTCCTTTTTAAACTAGGTGCTTCGCCCCTCAAAAAAAATGTTGCTTCGCGATCCATCGATACTAATACTAGTAATCCGGTAATCGGACTAAAACGGCGCTGCCGGTCTTTTCAGCGATATCTTTGGGAGGTTGGCTTAGTTGGGTTTTTAGATTTGTCTCGGTTCAATAAAAAGCGAGTTGGTGATGATAGTGTGCCTGTCATCCTGCAATATAGGTCGTCCGATCTAAATCTAACAGATAGGAAGGAAACTATGACAATTTACCCGCACTCCTCTCCACATTTGCAGATAAAGCTTTCCCTCATTCATCCTTTTCTCCCACAAGATCTTGATCTTCCGTGCAACGCACGGGCATCTTGCTAGTACTCCTACAATATGTATATTATTGTGAAAGTTCATACACACCGGCCGGGATTAATGCAAACACGGCAGATTTTCATTACATTTCGAACTTTTATAGGACAGAAAAATAAAAGAAACATGACCCTAAACCTATTATACGGCGGCGACTGACGTCCTCCATCTGTGATCTCTATGTATGGGGGCGGGGTTCAAGACCCGTGAAGTGAAGGTGCGGTCTCCGACGAGGAAGCGTCAAACACGGGATACGGACCGGCCAGTTGGCACACCATGCCCTGCCGCCTCCCATGCCCTACTCATCCTCGAAGGAGTCCCCGACCTCGGTGGTGCCGGACGTTGGACGGCGGCAAGTAGGACGCGTGGCTGACGGTGCTCCCATCGTCGGCCGCCAGCGTGGCCACCGCTTGTGCGGTCGCGTCCGTGTCTGGCTACGCCGCTATTGCGTCGCGAGAGGCGACTTGAGCGAGGGCGGCAACCTCGAGCTTCATCCCCGAATACAAGCTCTCCCGCAGAGCGTTCGCACTTGCGGTCATGGCGGATGTGGTGCCAGGTAGGAGGACGATGCGCTATGGTGTGGAGGTTAGCTGGGCGTTGCCGCTTTAAGTAGCGCATTCCGGTGAGGCCAAGCGTCCGGGTGCGTCATTAAGTCGCCGGAGTTGGTTCCTCGGGCACCGAGCCTCTTAACATGCGGGCAGCTGGCGCCGGCTGGGAACTCACAGCGCGCCGGCGCGAGGGACGAGGGCTTTGGTGTGCACCTTACCAAAATTTTGGTCATGACCCAAAGATTGGTGTTTTTTTGGATGGTTGCCATTTCTTTGGCATGCCAACCAACTCTAGTTTATTTTTCTTGCCAATGTCGGCCAAATCATCGGCAACCAATACCTCAACCAAAATTTTGGCTACCCAGTGCTTTGATGGGGCAACCTTGGGCACAAACCAAACATACCGTTGGTCGTGCCACAGCACTAACGCCACCCTCGGTACACTGAAACCGACCGTGTCTATCGGCGATCTGGCGTGCCGCCCATCTTGATCGCCGTGTCGAGGCGATCTTGAGCTGCGCCCGTTGTTGGCTAACGACCCACATGGACGGTTGTCGGTGGCGAGGAAGTCATGGGCCAGCTACTCCATTGGACTAGTCTGCGCTACATCGTCCCAACGGGTGTGCCCCACATGTCGTTTCCCTGTTTTCCCGGCCATATTCGAGCGTCAGTGCTCTGCGTTGCGCATTAAGCCTTTCACTATGTAGGCCAAGCGAGACAACTTATTGTTTATTTGAGCCGTTCAAGTGTAATCATGTGGCGTTTGCTTATTTCTCATTCCTCTCCAACCCTCTTCTCCATCGATCATGTCGCCCTCCAATCGAGTCCATCCTCCCGCATGCCTCATTTGAACATTCCACCGAGTATCATTTGCATGTACCCACCCTAGTCCTCTTTCAATAGATCTCCGGACCCCGAGATGAAATTGCGAGGGAACAAGTGGGGGCACGTGATACCTAAGGCGGATTCAAAATTTTGAACCGGTGATCATAGCATCCCCAAATCATATATAAAGGGTATTCAATGTTCGTTTCGTTTTTGAACGTACAATATACTCCCTCCTATCCTTTCTACTTTACATATAAGTTTTATGTGTAGTCAAAGTATCTCTACTATGGTAAAAAAGGTATCAACATTCAACAACGCCCAATGAATATTGTTAGATTCGTATGTACTCCTAGATTTGTACTCGAGATGGTTTCCAATTTGACTATTGACCAGATTAATAGTACTCCTTTCACATAGGTGAGTAAGTCATCTTAGGCTGTGCACCGTGACCAAGGAGGAGGGGAAAACGAGAGACATTAATGTTTATTTGCTAATTAATAGTATTGCATGCAATGAACTAACCACTGCATGTCATGTTTGATAGTCTCAGGTCATTAAAAGCATGCACACCCTCATCTCTTATTGGTTCATATGTCAAGAAACAAGAAACGAGGTAGAAGTTAATGCACCGCGCCTACGTGTTTTGGGATTATTTGGTTTTCGTAAGATGACTTACACACCTAGACAGAGGGAGTACATGAGATGTATAATGTCAAAATTATATCATTGGAAACTCCTTTCACATACGAAATTGACCATATGCTTTGTGTAAGTTGCATGTCATATATTATTACTCTAACATTTGGTCAAAGTTAGCCTCGAAAAATGCATTAGACCTTGTATGCTTTGTGTAAGTTGCATGTCATATATTATTACTCTAACATTTGTGTAACTTGCATGTCATATATTATTACTCTAACATTTGGTCAAAGTAGTATAGTGGAAGTGGATCCTCTGACGTAGGTATCCCTGCCTTACCCTCCCTTTCGGTCACTTACTGGCGGACCCCATGCTTGCTAGGCCCGCATGTCAGTTACTCAATGGGTTCGGCCACGTCAGGGGATCCTCATCCATAGTATACTCCCTCTGTTTTTATTTACTCCGCATAAAACAGAGGGAGTGGTGGTATAATAAATGACGCGGGCGGGGAAGGGGGAGGGACGTCGGTTTGCTCTCAACTGCGGTCCCACAAGCGAGCGAAAACGCAAGATGAAGCACGTTCCATTCGGTGAGCGACTTGGAGGGTCCAGCATGCCAGGCTGCAATGCGAACGCGACAAGAGCGATGTACAGTCAAAACCGATTGATCGGTCGTCATTGGAACCACTATTCACACCAGAACCTTCACTGCTCGGCCTACGCTAGCCACTGCCCGAAAACCACACCAAATCTCCAGCCCATTCCCCCACCTTTCGATCCCCTAGCCTGCATCAAGCGTCCCCTATCTCGCCGGAAAGCCATGGTGCACCGCAAGATCACTTACTACAAGATGCTGACGCCGGAGCACCGCGCAGAAATCGCGGCGGCGGTCGGTGCCACAGACCTCCGTTCCCAAGCTCGCTTTGCAGCGGGCCAATCCCGGAGTTCTCTGGAGCAAAGCTACGAGGAGGAGGAAGCCGCCCAATGTTCACTGCGGAGGTCGCGGCACAGAAGGCCCCCAATGGGTATGAAACGATGGATGTCGACTTCGTGTCGGCGTCCGAGTCCCCCATGGTGCAGGCGGACCAGCGGTTCAACAAGGCGATACTAAAGGAGGACCGGGAGGCAGAGGCTCAACTCGACGTGGAGCGCGCGCATGCCGCTGCCATTGAGGCTCTCCTGCAGGCGGAACAGGATGTCGTGGATGTGAACCGGGCGGCGGAGGCTCAACTTGAGGCGGAGCGCGCGGATGCCGCTGCCATCGAGGCCCTCGTGCAGGCGGAACCGGACGTCCTGGACATGAACCGGGTGGCAGAGGCTCGACTCAATGCAGAGCGCGCGGATGCCTCTCTCATCGACGCCCTCGTGCAGGCGGAACCATAAGTCCTGGACTTGAACCGGGCGGCGGAGGCTCGACTCGATGCGGAGCGTGCGGATGCCACTGCCATCGAGGCCCTCATGCAGGCGGAACCGGGTGTCCTCGACTTGAACCGGGCTGTGCTCTCATCCGTGCAGAGCGCCCGCACACTCCACTTGAACGAGTAGCTGGAGGCCGAGGACAACCACGATGCAGAGACACACGTCGGCAACGACGGCTGGTTCGGGATGACAGCCAAAGACGATGAGGCCGTCTCTTTCCGTGAGCAGTGATAGGTTTTCTTTATGTTGTTGTTTTTATGGATCTTTTGCTGTGTAAAAACATACTATTTGTTATGCAAGTTGCCTGACTTTGGTCAGTCTATCATTTCAGGCAGTTGGATGAATATCCTACGTCTCCTAACCCTTCTTTCCTTCTTCCTCACCTCTTCTTCTTCCCCAACAGACCACCACACAGGCCGTACGGATACTCCCCAACATGCGGTTGGATAAACATACTCTGTGAACGAAAATTATGTGTCAGTGATAGGATGGCTGAGTTTGGTTTGTTCACATGCGACAACCGCGTGTCGATGAGTGCGTTCCTTGGTTGGGTTTGCGGCGTGCAGGGAGCGATTGTGTGAGGGTGCGGTGCGACCTCGGCGTGCAGGAGCGACCGTGTGAGGGTGCGGTGCGACCGCGACAGCCATGCGCAAGTGTAACTCCTTCTCATTTTGAAAACTTTAGGGAAGCTTGGCAAAAATGTGTGGCGAAGTTTGGCAATGCAAGGCCTACACCCAAACAGGATAAGTACGTACGTACTAGGAGTACTAGTGTTAAAAAAGAAAGGCGGGGTTTTCCTTCGCGGGATTTAATCGATACAAATCCTCGTTTCACGTGTCAATTAATGCGTATTTTTTTCTCGAAAGACCAAAGAGCTAACCATCTCACTCCTCATCGCTTGATTAATGTAGCGCCATGCAAACGAACCTTCTCACTTCTGAATGCATGCAGGGGATATTAATGTCCTTGGTTGCTAACCCCATCAATTTTGCCTCGATTAGTGTTAGTGGCCCTTTGCAAATTGTAATTTTGATATACTGGCCTTGTGTACAAAAAAATGGAGGTAGTAACTATATTTGAATTCCTTGCCCATTGCAGTGACGTCGACTTTTTTTGTGTGGTTTGGCGAAGTGCGTTCGACAGAGAACACCATTGAGGGAGACCACGGTAAGTCGTTCGCAAGTGCCGCCTGCAAGCCGAGACAACCGCCTTATTTGCATCCAGGAAGTCCTTTACTAGTACTACTACTAGGAGTACTAGTGCGGTGAGATGGTTTCTCGAAGAAGGCGATGGAGAAGCGGAGTCAGCAAAGAGTGAAATGATAGTTACTTCGTCCGTGCTTTGTGATTTGACGCCTCACTACTTTGTGATTTGTGATAGAAGGGACAGGGGAGTAGACTCTGTGCTCTATACTGTACTACATGCGTCCAAGCATGGGAGAAAGAGGAGAGACGTTGCATTTTTCTATTCCTTCAATCAATCAAGCAGGGAGCTTTGGTTCCATCTTTTTGGCTTCTGCAACACCGTCCACAATGGTTCCCACGATGCCAAAAGCTATTTTCACATTTGGCTACACATTGTGGATGCCTGTAACACCCACGATGCGGCTATATCTCCCACGTGTCGAAGCACGACTTAGAGGCATAACCGCATTGTGGTTTTGTCGCAAGAAGGGTCATCTTCACACAATCCCATGTAATGAACAAGACTGGGATAAAGAGTTGGCTTACAATCGCCACGTCACACAAGTACTCAAATAAATCATACATCATTCAGAGTACACACATAGTCCGACTACGAACAAAGCCAAAAGAAAAGAAGATAACCCAACTGCTAGATCCCCGATCGTCCCAACTGGGCTCCACTACTGATCAACATGAAACGAAACATAGCAACGACCAAGATCTTCATTGAGCTCCCATCTAAGCTCGGTTGCATCACCTGCATTGGTATCATCGGCACCTGCAACTGTTGTGATAGTATCTGGTGAGTCACGAGGACTCAGCAATCTCAAAACCCGCGAGATCAAGACTATTTAAGCTTATGGGTAGGAAGTGGTAATGAGGTGGAGTTGCAGCAAGCTCTAAGCAAATATGGTGGCTAACATACGCAAATAAGAGCGAGAAGAGAAGCAACGGAACGGTCGAGAAGCTATAAGTGATCAAGAAGTGATCCTGAAACTACTTACGCACAATCATAACACAAACCTGTGTTCACTTCCCGGACTCCGCCGAAAAGAGACCATCACGGCTACACACGCGGTTGATGCGTTTTAATTAAGTCAAGTGTCAAGTTCTCTACAACCGGATATTAACAAATTCCCATCTACGACATAACCGCGGGCACGGCTCTCGAAAGTTTATACCCTGCAGGGGTGTCCCAACTTAGCCAATCACAATCCCTCACGGTCAACGAAGGATATTCCTTCTCCCAGGAAGACCAGATCAGTCTCGGAATCCCGGTTTACAAGACATTTCGACAATGGTGAAACAAGACCAGCAAAGCCGCCCGTTCTGCCGACAAATCCCGATAGGAGTCGCACGTATCTCATTCTCAGGGCACACCGGATGAGCCAGACGTCAGGTTGGCATAGACCCTGGTTGCCCAGGGGGCGCCGGACATCGCTTGGTTTGGACTAGCACCCGAAGGAGCACTGGCCCGGGGGGGTAAATAAAGATGACCCTTGAGTCTGCAGAACCCAAGGGAAAAAGGCTTAGGTGGCAAATGTTAAAACCAAGGTTGGGCCTTGCTGGAAGAGTTTTATTCAAAGCAAACTATCAAGGGAGTCCCATAAATCACCCAACCGCGTAAGGAACGCAAAATCAAGGAACATAACACCGGTATGACGGAAACTAGGGCGGAAAGAGTGGAACAAAACACCAGGCATAAGGCCGAGCCTTCCATCCTTTACCAAGTATATAGATGCATTAATTAAATAAGAGATATTGTGATATCCCAACATAATCCTGTCCATCATGGAGCAATCTTCAACTTCACCTGCAACTAACAATGCTAATAGAGGGGCTGAGCAAAGCGGTAACATAGCCAAGCAACGGTTTGCTAGGAAGGGTGAAAAAGTTAGAGGCTGACATGACATCTTGGGAGGCATGGTAAACAAGTGAAGGGTAGCGCAGCATAGCGATAGAACGAAGCAACTAGCAAGCAAAGATAGAAGTGATATCAAGGGTAATGCTCATCTTGCCTGAAATCCCGCAAGGAAGAAGAATGAGTCCATGAAGAAGACAAACGGATGTAGTCGAACGAATCCTCACAACCCCGGAACGAAACCGTAGCTAACGAGAGAAGCAAACCGGAAAGAAGCAAACAACATGGTGAACACACAAGCATAACCATGGCATGATCCACAAACAAGTATGATGCATGTCCGGTTTAATGAGCATGGCACGGCAAAGTACAACATACAACACTACAAATTAAGTGGAGCTCAATATGCAACGAGTTGCATATTGACGAAACACCACATTCGAGTTATTTAGTTCGCTCTCATTTAAGTACACACCAACATTAAATGTTGTTAAACATGGGAAGAGGTGAAACATAAGTAAACTAACTATTTAGGCAAGTTTAAATGAGGCCGGAAACAACAAAAAACAATTCCGAAAAATCCTCATGTCCATATTTTGAATTAGCTACTGTTCTGCCCTGAAACATATTTTAATATTTTTAAACAGCAAAATAAAGTACACCATGTTAAACTAGGCATTTTTCTACCCCATTTACATATAAAGTTTATTTAAAACCAAGCTACGGTCATTTAGTTATGGAATAAATCATTTTAGCATGGCATTTCTGCAAAATTAAACAAACAACAAGTTTAACCATATTTAACATGGATGAAAGTGGAAAATTATTAATCTAGACGAAATTCTAAGCACTTTTCATATTTAAACCATTTTAATCCGATGCACGGTTGTGGAGTTATTAAATGCATTAAGATGGAGGGTCAATCTGTAAATATGCAGTTTTTGGATAATTGGACAAATTCGCAGCAGCGGAAAAAAAATAACTACGAGCAGAAACTGAGTCGGACTGGGCCTCACCAGAGGGACTCAGCCCACGCGTTGAAGTGGGAGGCCGTCATGACGGCGGCTGGGCCGGCACGGCTTGCGGGCCTCACGCAGAGGAGGCCACTCGAGGCGATGCAGGTGGATCGATCAGGCTGGTGGGGGAGGCGCGGTCAACGCAGAAGAAGCAGAGGCCTCATCGCAGCTGCGATGCAGAGGACGCAGGGAGCGGGACTAGGCGCTGGCGTCTCCCGGCGATGGCCGGCAGCGAGTGGAGCTTCGCAAAGCAGCGACCGAGGCGACGAACTGGAGGCGATGCTCGGGCGGCTTGGCGAGGGGAGAGGTCAACGGGCATGCGTCTCCACGTGCAGAAGTGGCGGATGCGGCTGACGAACTCCATGGCGGGCTAGTTCCTGCAGGCCGACGACGGCACGGGGATTAGAGAGAGAACCAGGGGAAAGAGGGTGAGGAGGAGGAGAGGCACGACCTTCGAACGTGGCATCCATGGCGGAGGAGCTTCTGCGGGTGCTCGGGACGGAGTTGGTGGTGTGCGAGGCGGCAGCTGAGGCTGGGCACAGCGATGAGGTGCTCGGCGTCGAGGGACGAAGGGGCTGGATGGACCCGAGGCTCTTCGGCGCGGATCGGCCGGGAACCACGGCGGCGCAACGAGTGGGAGCTACGGGAGGCCATCCATGGCGGCGCCACGAAGACAACAGAGAGAGAGAGAGAGAGAACAGCGTGAGAGAGAGAAAACAGAAGCAGGAGAGGAAGGGAGCACTGTTGTCGGGGCACTCATCTTCGGCAAGGGGCTGGGGATGCCTGCGAGGGTTGGTGACGAGATGCTCCGGTCGGCTCCTTGCCGGGGCAACGCAACGGAGGTGGAGCGGGGGTGCGGGGGAAAGGGCTCGAGCTCCTGGCGCTTGACGAAGACGGCGCGGAGGCGCTCGAGGGTCGTGGGTGCAGGCGCTGCTCCTGCTGCCGGTGGCAGGGACGAGGCGGAGGAGACGTGCGAGGGGTTCGGCTGCTGGGATCCGGGCAAAAGGTGGCTGGGGATCGAAGAGAGGCCGCGGGATTTGTCCGGTGAAGAAAACGACAGAGGTGGGTGGTGCTGCGGATGGATGGATTTGATGGGTGGCGGCGGTAGATCCGAGGAGGGAGGAGGCTGTAGGTGGCGGCGGCTAGGGGGACAAGTGTCCTAGGATTTAGGGTTTGGTCTAAAAATGGACTAGGGGTCTATATATAGGAAAAAGGGAGATGAGTTTGGATCATCCGATCGAAATCGGATGGTTGAGATAAAATAGGCTTCGGAAGTCCAAATGAGTAAACGGAGATAATTTATAGATGTTTGGGGATGATCCGGACCCAACGGTCACGACAGCCAAGTTCGAGTTCGGGGGAGTTTCGGACGTGCACGTGAGGGGGGGTTGAGTAAAGAGTAGAGAGGGCCAAATGGTCACACAAGAGGGAATAAAAAAAACCGGTTGGTCTCGGAACGGTCAACGAACACAACGCAGATAAGCGTGGAGTGGCAACTACGAGCAGATGCAAGCTTTAAGAAAACAATGCCGATGCAATGTGAATGATGACATGAGATGAAATGCATGACATGAACAAAATGCAAAACGAAAGACAAAAACCCAACCACAGAGAAAATAATATATCACATAGCCAGAAATGGCAAGAGTGGAGGTACAATTATGGAAAGTTACATCCAGGGCGTTACAATGCCCTTAACCCTACTACTTGGTTTTGCTCCTGTGTGCTATCTATACAAATCTCAATTATATTGATCTAAAAAATTATAGAATCGAAGATTAGTAAAAAGGAGGTGATTTTGCCGCGCGGATGGCGGGGGAGGTTTCTTATGTTCGGAGGACGTTGTCCTGGTGGTTTGCTAACATGCGGTCCCACATGTCAGTGCTTTACCAAGCTGATCCGCATCCCACATGAGGCAGAACAACGGCAGAAGCAACACGTGGTTAAGTTGAAGAAGATGAGGGAGAAGCGGATTCAGCAACGAGTGAAATGATGGTTGCTTCGTCCCTCCATCTTCTTTTTTTAGCACTATTAGTTCGTCCCTCCAACTTAACTGCGGGAAAGGTGCAGCTTTGTGATTTGGCGCCTCATTGCTCATTACTACGTCGGCGCCATGACTGGGGTGCTTCACCCCGGCTGCTCTGCACTGTATTCTAGTATGGCACGTGGACCCGGTAGCTTTATGTCCCACATGTCGGTGAAAGGGACTAGAAGATTTATGAAAGCAAGCGCTCCACTCTTACGACGGAGGATTAGACGACACGACGGCCCAGTGAACTGTCACTTGTACTGTATAGTACTATAGTTTTACTGTTTCGCACCATCCATCGATACAAACCGGATGAAACAGGAAAGGGCGGGATTTTTCCCGCGCGGTAGATGATACTGGCCATACATTTCAAAGGCAATTTTAATGTATGCAAACTTAATAATTATAAGTAACAATATGATATCTAGTAAAACTAAAAACACATATGATTTATTGTGTTAGAGTGTAGTAGTAGTGTTGTATTGCATAGTTGTTAGATGTAACATGCGAGCGTGTAGAGATGTAGTTTTGGAGGGCCTCTGAGAGAAAAGCGTATCTGGTCACGAACTTGAGAATAAGCTGATTACGGTCACTATATATGTTTTGCGGTGATTATCCGGTCACTTGCTCACGATTCATCGGATTGCACTCTATTGACCGGCCAAATAGTTCTGCGTGGCGCCATGTTGACTAGTTAAATTGACAATGTTCCATGTGGGTCCCACCTGTCAATTTGCATAGTGAAAAGGTCGATAAACACAAATTCGCAGCGTAGCGACAAGGCTCCAACCCGTCGCTGGAATCACTGGTTGTGTATGTGTGTCCATTAGGGCTGATGTGTGCGCATGCACGTAGGTTGAGCACTTGGCGTGAGAGTGTGTGTTGGTCGTGTGGTGTCTTGGTGTGTGCATGCATGTGTGCGTGTGTGCGTGTGAGTGTTGCGTGCGTGCGTGGCTGCGTGTGTACGTGTGGCTGTTGCGTGCGTGCGTGGGTGCATGTGTTTGTGTGAGTGTTGCGTGGATGGAGTTCGTGTGCATGCGTGCGTGTGTGTATAATCACCACACCAGCTCTGTGTGTTAAGCAGACGGCTCAAAGATACCAATACAAGGCCACCTTGTCCATTTGTGCCCGTGGTCATGACTTCGAACCACCGTCAAAATATTTTTTGTCGTTTGTTTTCATTCTTACTAGCAAGATGCCCGTGCGTTGCACGTAACATCAAGATGCATTTGTATGACTTGTTTATCTTGTGAGAGAAAAGGATGAACGAGGGAAGGCCTTATTTGCAAATGTGGAGAGGTGTGTGGGTACCTTTTTGCAAAATTTCCATAGTTTCTTTCCTATCCGTCAGATATAAATCGGACGGCCTATATTGCAGGATGGCAGGCACACCATCATCACCAACTCTGTTTTTATAAGAGTGTATTTTATGTATTTTATAATAGTGTAGATGTAGAGTAGATACAAGTCAATATGTGGGCATGATGTTAGTGAGATAATGTGATGCAACACTTGAGGTGCCACGTGGAGCGTTTAACTAGTCAACTAGTCATGTCATGAGCAAATACAAAGTTGTACGATGAGCCCATGAATGTATAATAACCACTAAACGTAAACGGTGACCGTAATGAGTGGATTATGAAGTCCAATGTATGTATCGTGCTTTCGCTTCAAATACAATGATCGTCATTGCATATATCACGAGAGAAAGATGAAACACGCGTGAATTTTCTGGGGGCTTACTTTTAGAGGACCTGGAGATAGTTTTGTGTGCATACGTGAAAGGGGCGTACAGGGGGGGTACGCGATGGAGAGAGAGATGCTCTTCGTTTCTCTTTATTATGACTAACTTTGTATATAGTATAAAATATACAAATTCATAGTCTTGGAATAAATATCATTGTGGGCACCATGCAATGCAAATTAGCGTTAGACTCCTCCATATAACTTTGTAATGTTGTATATATGTAGAAACTCTAAAATAATTTTTGGCCACACTTTATTCAAAAGGAATGTTGTATGAGAAATAAGCGTGAAGAGAGGGCTTTTTAGATCAATGGGGTGCGTGATGTAACATGTGTGAATGTGTAGTTGATGCATTTGGCGGGGCCTAGAGAGGTATGTGTGTGTATACGTGTCGAGAGAGGCATGGATAGAGGGCCCACCAGGGGGCGGGAGAGATAGCACGAGAAATGAGAGTGGTCTAGAGAGAGAGACGAATATGGCGTCACGACAAGAGATTCCATTCCCTTGAGTGTGTATATGCAAGGGGAGGAAATAGAGGCACCAGGAGAAATTTTACGTGTGTGTGGTGTTTGTGTTGGTATGTGTGGGTGTGAGAAGATAATGAGACGTGGGGGCAGAGGGTGTGTCACCGCGTGAGGTCCGGTGGGTCGAGGTGAGGCCCTTCGTTCGGTTCCGTCCTGCGCCACATTGGTCGGCCCATGACACATTTAGGAAGACCCATGGATGACTAGTCGTACAAGACAAAGATAGCAGAATTGTGAAGGACTTTGTGTCCACTGACAAAGCCGGCTAGGATTTGTAACCCTAGGTTCTCGGACTAAGGTAACCCCTTATCTCTGATATTACTATTCATCCAACCTAACTTTAAGGGGCATCCTACAGAATGCTCTGCTAGAATCATACTCGTCGATTAGGAAGAGAGGTGTGAGATAATGTGTGAGAGACAGGCGTCAAGATAATGTGCATACATGAGACACGTAGGCAGGTCGATGTATATAGAAAGGGTCGATGAGGATTGTGCGTGTGTATGTTTGCGAGAGGAAGAGTGCTTGTGATAAAGGTTAGTGAAAACAGTTGTAAATGGTTACGAGAGGGAGGGAGGGTTATATCTAGAGCATGTGTGCAAGAAAGACACCTCGGGAGAGAGTGTGTGTGAGAGACCACCGATGGAGAGTGAAACTACACGTAAAAGACTTCTCTACACATTGATTAAAGATATAAATTGTATCCAAATATTAGGATGGGATCATGATATTTGCAATTCGCGTAAGGAGCGGTCATTGATCCATCAGACATCTAGATTCTATAGAATTTGAGCATGTCTATGTTATTATTCAACACAATTGATCCACATAGTTAGTGTTTTGAACTCTAGACAATGCATCGCTTTAGCAATCGAATATAAACGTGAGTATAGTTCATGGTGTGTGTGTAAAGCACATTATACATACGAAAGTTACACAATAGACATTTATAAATAGCTACCTATGAACTAGCATACATTTGAATTCAACCTAAGGTGGTTTAAAAAATCGAATTCAACATGAAGTCCATTCAATTATTTGAATTTGATATCATGGCATTTGTAAACCATACCTAAACTATGGGGGTACCAATCTTTGCTCTTATTTTGTACATAATAGCATATGTAGTCGTGTACAAAATAGATTCAAATTTAGCTCCTCCATTCCAAAATAATCATAGTTATAGGATTTTCAAGTGTCAAAATTTCAAAAGGAAGTGGATAATTTAATGAGGTTTTCAAACATACAAGGTCAAATATAACATTGTCTATTTAGGTCAATCCTCACAGTTCAAGAGTACTCTAAAGGTAAATGCTTGTGTTTCAAAATTTCGAACGAAGCGCCAAAAGAGCCTCAACTCGCCCGAAACTGCGTGAGACCAATGTTTGGTAGTACAAGGAAATTACTTTTCTAATAACTCCGACCTGTGAAACCTACCGGCCCGACGTCCAAAGGTCTAAACCGGGGTAGGTTTGTAGCTTCATCTAGGCATGCGCAACCGCCTCAAAAACATTCATACACAATGGCCGCCTAAGCACACATGCGTGCGGCCGAAATCGCTCCCGCCCACTATTTGGGACACCTGGGATTACCATCCTACCCCCGACCCGCAGTAGGTCCAAAATTTAAGAGGGGGGAAAAGTTTGTACTTTCCCCAAATTTCAAACAAGCGCGTTCCATCTTACATTCAAAAAGCCAAAAACAAGCGCCGCCTGCATCAAACATGGTTCCCCCCCACCCGTCCGATTCCCCATTCGTACTCCGTGGGCGCCAAAACTACCTCTCCACCAGCCGCGAAACCCGGCGTCCTCCGTCCGCCACCCCATCCCACCCATCAACTGCCGCCCTCCTCCATCACGCCGGAGCCGATACCCTGACGTTGTCGTCCACCGCAACCTCAACCGCAACGCCCTCCACGGCTAGTAGTTGAAGCCAAGGCCGAGCCGTCCGTACCTGAGCCAGTTCAACCACGCCGTCCTGCGCCTCACTGCTGCCGCTCCAACTTCGCCACCCTCCACCACACCGGAGATGTTCCTGCTAGGCCGTCCTTCGCCACCTCGGATCTGCTTCCCCTCCGCCGACATACGGCCACGGCAATACAGTCAACAGTTTGGCCATGGGTTCGTCCAAGCCTGCACCCTCCTGAACATCGGTTTCCCCGGTAAAAATAAGAAGATCGGCGCGACATGTGTAGGTGACCACACCGGCAACCGAAGAAGGTACTCCTCTTCCCTTATTCGTGCAAATCTTACGTCTCTGCTTGCACGGTATTCATCCCACAGAAGACACTAGTTGACCGCTTCTTCTTGATTTTAGATGTTCCTAGTAACTCGCGATGCACAAGGTTTCTCCTCATATACTATTTCACCTTAGGTAGAGGTCTGTCGCCCCCCTGAATTTCAATTTTTGGCCAGTTGATTCCCAATTAACGGAAGCATTCCCAGCGTAATGTGCGCTAATACGACTATTACGCCGGGAAGCAAAGCCTTGGTGTTTATCTTAGGGCGTGTGCGGCCTAGAAACTCTTGGCGCCCGATCCGGAGGTCGGCCGGGATTAAAGGGATGGCTTGGGGGCGCTGCCAAGCACGGCGGTGGTGTGAGGTTGATGGGAGGGCGGGGTGTCGGAGGCACGGGTCTAGGCCGGTGGTCGCTGGCGGTTCGAGAAAGATCGTCAACAGTGACTGGCGGGAGGTAGACGAAGGCCAACTGCCCATTCCTTATAGATCGGACGGTTCATTAAAAAAATCGACTGACCTATTTATTTTCAGTCGACTTTTATCTTAGATATGACCACATGTGGTGGTGTGCTGGGGGAATACCTGCATTTCCTGTGCTCATATATTACAAAATCATACGGAGTAGAATCTAATTTTGTTTGCCATGCAATGTTGTAGAGCTATCATATGTCTCATGTCATTTATTTTTCAGCCACCTGCTATCTGCTACTTTTACAGTGCACTAGCTCTGCACACACTTCATCCATACTCTCACTATTGTGTTTTAATGCAAGGGTATTTCAGAGTCTACCGAAAGCGAAGCAAAAAAGAAAAGAGACAAGTCATGCCAGCTTTCTACGCGGCTAGGCGCGGCACGTTACAACGCTTTAAAGGGTGCAGTGTCGGCAGATGGAGATGGTAAACGTTGCTCTGGAGTTAATGACCTCGCTCACAATGAACCACCATCCCTGGTGCTTGCTTTAACTTCGCGGTGTCATATGTGGTTGCATGTTCCATATGGTGTCTAGCTTGTATTTGAAAGGCTGAAGTCGGTCTTTATTAAGATAAGGAAATATATTTTTTACATGAACCACCATCCCGTGAGCACCAGAAGACAAATAGCTAGTCAGGGCACTGGCCGAGCCAGTGACAAGCCCAGCAAAGACAAGCATCACCTGGAAGCCAACTAAAAAGCCGCGATGGTGGCGAAGCAGCCCACCTCCCACCAGGCTCTTAGGTCCTAGATGATCATGTTCACCACTCCAGCCGGTTGTCTAGGTTGTATTGATTCCAATTTAGTTAAATTGCATCTTCTTAGCTTACACATTATACCTTTGAATATGACATGCCTTTCTGTTTTTGTTACATACTAGTACATCTGTGTATTAACCATGTTCTTACATCAAACTAATGTTCTTGTGTATCCCTCATCAATCACTTATGACGAGGAAGGCAGGCAAGGGGACTACTCCTCATTTAAAGAATGCAGCATCAGCCTCTCGACATGATTCTCAAGAAACATAAATGCTAGATGAAGATATATAGTGAACGTAGCTCTATAGTTGATTACAACATTTCCCCTACACTAGCATCGCAGGTGCTTGCTCTAACTTGGCAGCGTGATATGTGGTTGCATGTTGCATATGGTGTCTAGATTGTAATTCTTCTAATCTGGTTAAACTCCATGTGCTAGTCTGCTTAGCTTATACTCCTGTAAATATGACATTATACCTGTTAATGTGACATGCCTTCCTGTATTTAGTACATAGTACATCTGTCTATTAAGCATGTCCTTACATAAAACTATTGTTTTTTTGTATCCCGCATCAATCAATATGACGAGACACCTTTAGTATATGTAGTGCGATATTAGTTGCATCTTTCATATGATTTATAGCATGTGCTGCTTCTAATTTGTTGAAATTCCATTTATGATGGGACGCTTTTAACTTGGCAGAGTCATATTGGTTGCATCTTTCATGTGGTGTCTAGCTTGCATTGCTTCTTATTTGCTGGAATGGTTTTTGCTTAGTTTACACAAATAGTTGTGAACATGCCATGCCGTCCTATTTTTCGTACATATTCTATCCTGGTATCATGTGTTTGCCTTACATCAAAGTAGTGATTTTCAGTATCATGCATGAATGAGTTCTGAAGAGAGAATTTTATTGCTTTTTATTTGTTCGTTTTACTTGACAATTCAGAATCAATAAAGCAGAAGGAAGTTAGCAAGGCAGCGGATAAAGGTGCTCCTTCCAAACGGAGGGCCTCTACAGTTTCTACTCCTCCACACCCCAAGATGATTTCCAAGACAACACATGCATAGACACTCAACAAAGTTGTGTTTATGATGAGCACGTCTCCCCTAGTGCAGCATCACTGGTGATCCCTCTAACTTGGCACTGTTATATGTGGTTGCATGTTATGTGTGATGTCTAGCTTGTATTGCTTCTAATTTTGTTGAATTCCATCTGCTTACTTTACACATTATACTTGAATAAGACACGTGTTCCTGTTTCTAGAACATACACTATCTGTCTATCACACCATGTTCTTACATCAAATTACTACAGTTGTGTAACCTGCAACAATCACTTATCATAAGACATGTTTGACTTCGGAGTGTGATATAGGTTACATCTCACGTTCTTTTCTAGCTTGTACTACTAATTTGTTGAAATGGCACTTATGACGAGACAGTTTTAACTTGGTAGAGTGATACTCATTGCATCTTTCATATGGAGTCTAGCTTTCATTGCTTCTAATTTGTTGAAATGCCTTCTCCTTAGTTTACACATCATAAGTTGTAAATATGCAATGCTGTGAATATGCAATGGCACTAATGACGAGAGACCTCTAACATGGTAGTGTGATGTTGTTTGCATCTTGCATATGATTTATTTCTTGTCTTGCTTCACATTTGTTTAAACGCCATTTATCTTTGAGACACCATTAACTTGGCAAAGCGATATTTGTAGCATCTTTCATATGGTGTCTACTTTCCATTGCATGGCTTCTAATTTGGTGAAATGTCTTCTTCTTAGTTTACACATCATAATTCTGGTTATCTCTTCAGTCCTGTTTTTCATACATATTACATCCTCCTATCATGTGGTTCTCTAACATCAAAGTTCAGTTCGTCTTCATCACACATCAATTTGTTCTGAAGAACTAAATTGTTATTCGTTTTTCTTGTCGGCTTGACTTAACATGGCATAGAGAAAGAGGAAGAAACACAGAATGGCAGGGAATGAGAAGCGAATGAATCCTACAGATTCTGCTGGTACTGATGGTGCAATAGAAGGTGAAAGTCCAGCAGAAAATTCTACAAACACGACATCCCATGCTACACGAGCTGCAAAAAAAGCCAAACATAAACAAATAGCTGCCACCAAACAAGCAGAGACAGCCCTAGTTCTTGTAACACCTACCACAGTACTACCAACTGCACGACATACTCGTGCGTCAACTGAGCTAGCAGCACGTTCCCAAGCTCCCTTGCCACATGACACTACTTCCCAAGCACTCTTGACACAAGACGAGTTGGCAATATCAGATGAACCTTGTGAGCTTCAACGGCAAGAAGGTAGTTGCTGGAGTCAAGTTACAGTTGCATGCTTCTTTATATGTAGTCTCACAGTTTGATGTACACTAACACTTCCTATGTTTGTTGTTGGACTAGCACCTAGGCGCAAGAGGAAACAAACATCAGGGATAATGCTCAATAGGTTAACTAAATCTAGAGGAGGAAGAATGGAGATCCGTTTTGAGGCAGGTTCAAAAAGGCCACGTGATGCTACAGAGTCAGCCAAGTTAGTACCAGAGGTAGCGGTTACCGTTAGGTGTCATGTACGTATCCTCCCAACATGGATTCAGTACAGGAATGACAAAGACGAAACCCAGTTCAACACCTTCCTCGACCATTTATCTGTAAGTATGGTTATGTATGGAAACTAGTAATATCATCTTGCTCTGTCCCATACTTTCTAGGTTGCTGATAATGAGACTCCCATAATTTTCAACAGATGAGGTTCAAGTTGGATAACCAAGATGATGCAACCGGACAAGCTTGCACCCATGTTTTCAAGTCTACTCTGCGACAGTATCGGTATAACTTGAGGAAAACTCACTTTGAAGGCAAGGCTAACAAAGAACTTTCCCAAACATCTCCAAAGGGAAAATATATCGGATGAAGACCGGAGGGCCTTGTTAAACACTTGTGCGATCCAAAGTATCAGGTACATTATATATATGTGATCAGATCACATGTTGAAGTCCTATTGGCGCATGTGCCACACAAATCTATCTTCTTGTAGGTGAACTGTTCAAAGAACAAGGCCAACCGTCTGAAAGTGAAATTCAACAGCATTTACGTGGATCTCGTAGCTATATTGCACCTGCGAGGCTCTTGTAATTAGCTCTGCTTCACTCTTTTGCTGTACCATATTATTAGATCTATATTGACTTGTTCAAATGCGAGGAAAAGCCCGCAAGGACCAAAAAGTACCTGAACCAAATGCTGTGGAAATCTTCAAGGACTGTCACAGCAGCAAGAAGAAGGGCATGACTACACCAGTCAAAGCCACTG
Source organism: Aegilops speltoides (assembly GCA_021437245.1). Lineage (NCBI taxonomy): Eukaryota > Viridiplantae > Streptophyta > Magnoliopsida > Poales > Poaceae > Aegilops > Aegilops speltoides. The sequence continues at coordinate 445,926,605 of CM038143.1, forward strand.
TTGCAAGTCCTTAATCCTCATGCCTTTTAACTACTACTTACTCTGATTTGTGCCTTGAACTGCATGGTTTGCAGCCAATGTCTATTACTCTTTTCAATTTTATACAAAATTGTCTTAGCGTATCATTGCACCTTACAAGGTTTAAAAGGGAGGACTGATGTTCCTTTGATCTTGACCCGTAATCTAGTTCCATGTTGGACTTGCCCACACAACGTTACAATTGCATGTTTGTCTGTTCTCAGTTGTTTTGTGATATGAATGATGTCATACTATGCTTACCGTATTATAAACTTCGTCTCTTTATCCTTAGCACTCAATACAATGTGAATAAATAGACAATACATTAGCGATGGTACATGGTCATATGTTTGGAACCTGGTTTTATTATGTACTTTGCAATAAAATACAACTAATATTTTACATGGGTTCACGAAATAAGTTACGTATATAGACCAAAGCTATTTTGTTTGGTTTTGCTGCCTCCTTAATATCTTCTGTTCTGGTACTACTAATGTAAAACCTCAACTTTTCAGTGAGCTATGGAAAAAATGGTGGAACCGCCACCTTCTGAAGGTGGCGAGGCAACTGTAACTGCAATGTCAGCTCTTGCTGCAGTGGTTCGGTACCTATCCACTAACAGTGCCAAAAGCACGTTCCTGCATAATACTGGGTTGCTTGTTAAGGCAATATCGTCCAAACTGCCTCATGATCAAGATATGCAAGCTCAAAGCAATGTTGTATCTGCGCTCCAGACACAAGTCCATTCCCTAACAGAGGCCCTTTGTGAAACAAGGAGAAACATTGCTCAATGTCGTCAAGATATGCATGGTTTTGAAACCAGACTATCAGACATTTGCTATGTTGTTCAGGAGCCTAGGGAAATGAAGGCGAGGGTTATGGTGCTCCATCGGACAATACGGCATGAAAACGTAACAGTCAGGTCAAATGAACCGAGCTTCTGAACTTCGGTGGTGCATTTATACGCTAGATGTTAAGTTTTATGCCAACCTTCCTTTTGTTATATAGTTGTAATTTGTTTTGGTGCGATACAAAATTTATTCTTAACGTGCAGCCACCGGTTGAAGAAAACAACAAGCCATTTTTGTATAGTGTAGGGTGTTCCCTATATTTGCACTGGTGGCGATCTTTGATGCCGAGTGCATGTAATCTGTGCAATCGCCTTAATAGCCTAGCGTTAGTTTCGGCCTTATTTATTTCCTAGTCTTCTTTTTCCCTGGTTTGCTAGTGGCCGCAACTACCCATGGGCCATATACGGGCCGTAGGATCCATGGGTCTCCTACGGGCCGTTGATAAATGGACCTGTAATCGGTGGGCCTTGGGCCATCGATAAATGGGCCTGTAATCAGTGGGCCTCGGGCCGACGGATAAATGGGTCTACATGGGCCGTAATCGAGCGTAATTGGTATCGGCCCAGCACGGTAACGGGCCGTTAACATGCCGTAGGACTGCAAAAGCTTAATTTTGTCACAGGCATAATGGGTTGTTAATGGGCTAGAATATAGGACGGGCTGGCCAGAAACGGACCGACTCTTGCCATGGGCCAAATTTGGCCCATTAGGGTAACAGGCCAGTAACGGGCCGACTCTTGCCATGGCCGAATTTGGCCCATTTGGGTAACATGCCAGTAACGGGCTGACTCTTGCCATGGGCCAAATTTGGCCCATTAGGGGAACAGGCCACTAACGGGCCGGAAGTAATCGAGGGCCAAAAAGGAGCCCAAGAACATATGGGCCGTCAATAGACCGAAAGCTAACACGGGCTGGAAACGGACCATGTAAATCACGGGCCGTTAACGGGTACAATGAAAATTACTGTTCATTATGGGCTAGAGTCACTGTGGGCCTGTAAAGGGCCGAAAGATACGAAGGCCTCATATGGGCCGAAAGACGTCATGGGCCATACATGGCCCGAAAGTGAAATGGGCTGGTGTTATATTCGACGGCCCACATGACGTTGTTGGGCCGATTTCCTTTAGTGCCTAATGGGCCGTGAGTTAACGGGCCGTAAAATGGTCTATTTGCAAAGAGATCGTTAACAGGCTTTTCATGGGCCAGCCCGTTAACTTTTGACCAAGTCAAACAGGCCGGCTTTGTAAGCTAAATGGGCTAGTGGTGCGCCGTGGCACGTGTCGACATATCATAGGCGCCTATCTGACCCACTGACGAGCTGACACGTGTTTCGTTCAGCCAATAAGAATTTTACACATGGAAATTTCCCATTGGTCGGGGCTGTTAATGGGTTATCGGATCCAAAACCCAACCCGGTAGCTTAACGGCATTCCGTTACGGTGGATGCCACGTGTCGGTCTACCTTGACGAAAGCACTTCTGTGAAGCGCGATTTATCGTCATGGAAGTGGACACTTCCGTGATGATAATTTTGGTAATATCATGGAACACTTCTACGACAGCACAGGTATGACTATCTTCATTCTGTCATAAATTTGTCATGGATGTACATGCATGACAAAAAACGTGACCTACTGTGACAAACACGTATCATCACGGAAGTGTATTTTTTTGTAGTGTACGAAGGAGAGGGAGAGGGAAAGGGAAGGGGGGCGCCCCCCCCCCCCTCCTCCTTGTCCTATTCGGACACCCTAGGAGGGGGCGCGCGACAACCCCCGCGGGCTTCCCTCTCTCTCTATCTCTTAGGCCCATGTTGGCCTAAAACTTCCCCGGGGGGTTCCAGTAACCCCTCGGTACTCGGGAAAAATATCCGAATCACTCGGAACCATTCTGATGTCTGAATAAAACCTTCCAATATATGAATCTTTACCTCTCGACCATTTCGAGACTCCTCGTCATGTCTGTGATATCCTCCAGGACTCCGAACAAACTTTAGTCACCAAAAGACATAACTCATAACACACATCATCATCGAACGTTAAGTGTGCGGACCCTACGGGTTTGAGAACTATGTAGACATGACCGAGACACATCTCCGGTCAATAACCAATAGCAGAACCTGGATGCTCATATAGGCTCCTACATATTCTATGAAGATCTTTATCGTTCGAACCGCATAACATCATACGTCATTCCCTTTGTCATCTATATGTTACTTGCCCGAGATTTGATCATCGGTATAATCATACCTAGTTTAATATCATTACCGCAAGTCTCTTTACTCGTTCCGTAATGCATCATCCCATAACTAACTCATTAGTCACATTGCTTGCAAGGCTTATAGTGATGTGCATTACCGAGAGGGCACAGAGATACCTCTACGATACACTGAGTGACAAATCCTAATCTTGATCTATGCCAACCCAATAAACACCTTCGGAGACACTTGTAGAGCATCTTTATAATCACCCAGTTACGTTGTGACGTTTGATAGCACACAAGGTGTTCCTCCGGTATTCAGGAGTTGCATAATCTCATAGTCAGAGGAACATGTATAAGTCATGAAGAAAGCAATAGAAATAAAACTAAATGATCATAATGCTAATCTAATGGATGGGTCTTGTCCATCACATCATTCTCTAACGATGTGATCCCGTTCATCAAATGACAACACATGTCTATGGTCAGGAAACTTAACCATCTTTGATTAATGAGCTAGTCAAGTAGAGGCATACTAGGGACACTCTGTTTTGTCTACGTATTCACACATGTACTAAGTTTCCGGTTAATACAATTTTAGCGTGAATAATAAACATTTGTCATGATATAAGGAAATGTAAATAACAACTTTATTATTGCCTCTAGGGCATATTTCCTTCACCAGGCATTTTAAGCTTCAAATAAGCATAGTGCAGGACTGCATTAAAGCGAGCAAAAGTAGTTTGTCCAAGCAGTGCATGATAACCACCGCAAAAGGGGACGATGTCGAAGATCAGCTCTTCACTCCGAAAATTGTTTGGGGAGCCGAATGCTACCTCTAGTGTTAATGAGCCCATGCAGCGGGCCTCCACGCCGGGTATCCCACCTTTTAAGGTGGTGTTACAAGGCTTGATTCTTGATGGGTCAATGCCCATCTTGCAGACAGTATCTTGATAAATCAAGTTGAGACTGCTGCCGCCGTCCATAAGGACTCTAGTGTGATGGTATCCATCGATGATTGGATCAAGTACCAGGGCAACCGAACCCCCGTGTAGGATACTGGTTGGGTGATCCCTGCGTTCGAAGGTGATCAGACAGGCTGCCCATGGATTGAATTTAGGGTGATAGGCTCTACGGCGTAGACGTCCCTTAGTGCGTGCTTGCGCTCCCTTTTGAGAATGTGAGTGACATAGATCATGTTCACTGTTTTCACCTCGGGTGGAAACTGCTTTTGGCCCTCGGTGTTCGGTTTTGGGGCTTTTTATTGCGGCGTGGTTTACCATTGCTGTCCCTAGCCTCAGAAAGTGCCGGGGTCATCGAAGCTGTTGCTTCTACGAGCCAACCAGCTACATCCGCACAGAAACGGGTCATGAGTGCAGTTAAAGCTGCCATGTACTTCGGCTTTTCCTGGCCGAGGTGTCGGGCGGGCCATTCATCACGGATGCTATGCTTGAAGGCCGCTAAGGCTTTGGTGTTCGGACAGTCCATGATTTTTTTTCTTTTTAGTTAGGAACCAATTCCAAAGATTGCGAGCCGATTCGCCAGGTTGCCAGATTATGTGACTTACGTCATCAGCATCCGGTGGCCGGACATAAGTGCCCTGAAAGTTGGCCCGAAAGGCATCTTCTAAATCTTCCTAGCTTCCAATGGAGTTCTCCAGGAGGCTGTTCAGCCAGTGTCGTGCTGGTCCTTTCAACTTTAGAGAAAGATATTTAATGGCGTGAAGGTCATCTCCACGAGCCATATGAATGTGGAGAAGGAAATCCTCGATCCAGACGGTCGGATCCATCGATCCATCGTACTGCTTGATGTTTACGTGTTTGAACCCCTCCAGAAACTGGTGTTGCATTACCTCATCAGTAAAGCACATAAGGTGAGCAGCATCCTTATACCGTGCAACATCGTGGCGGAGATCGGATGACATCTATGTTTGGTGCTAATCCTGAATATTGTAATGTTCATCACGCCGGACTTTATAGTCGTTATCTCGTGCCGGGGCAAAGCTTACATAATGGCGCGAGATCGCATCAAGCCCAGTGCTTCGTCTAAGGGCGAAAGCTGGGTGGGAGTCTATGGATCTGTAGGGCTGAGTTCGATGACAGACACCTGATGGGGCCCGATCGACACAGACCTCGACAGTTCGGAGTTATCGACCAGAGGCGGGTCCAAGACCGTATTCGGGTCTCTGGTCGGAAGTTCTATGGTAGAAAAGAGTCTAGCGGGGCTGATCCTCCCGTCTTCAGACGATACGACCCGCTCCGGATCTAAGGCCGAGGTGGGTGTGAGCTTCGACCCCTAGACGGGATCTACGAGCGGATCCGAAGAGCTTCCTACATGGGGGCAAGGGGCGGCAACCGAGGCCGCGAACCCTGATGTCTACTACGCAACCTTCTTCTTGTAGACGTTGTTGGGCCTCCAAGTGCAGAGGTTTGTAGGACAATAGCAAATTTCCCTCAAGTGGATGACCTAAGGTTTATCAATCCGTGGGAGGCGAAGGGTGAAGATGGTCTCTCTCAAACAACCCTGCAACCAAATAACAAAGAGTCTCTTGTGTCCCCAACACACCCAATACAATGGTAAATTGTATAGGTGCACTAGTTCGGCGAAGAGATGGTGATACAAGTGCAATATGGATGGTTGATATAGGCTTTTGTAATCTAAAAATATAAAAAAAGCAAGGTAACTAATGATAAAAGTGAGCAGAAACGGTATCGCAATGGTAGAAAACAAGGCCTAAGGTTCATACTTTCACTAGTGCAAGTTCTCTCAACAATAATAACATAATTTGATCATATAACTATCCCTCAACATGCAACAAAGAGTCACTCCAAAGCCACTAATAGCAGAGAACAAACGAACAGATTATGGTAGGGTACGAAACCACCTCAAAGTTATCCTTTCTGTTCTATCTATTCAAGAGTCCATAGTAAAGTAACATGAAGCTATTCTTTCCGTTCAATCTATCATAGAGTTCATACTAGAATAACACCTTAAGACACAAATCAACCAAAACCCTAATGTCACCTAGATACTCCATTGTCACCTCAAGTATCCGTGGGCTTGATTATACGATATGCATCACACAATCTCATATTCACCTATTCAACCAACACAAAGTACCTCAAAGAGTGCCCCAAAGTTTCTACCGGAGAGTCAAGACGAGAATGTGTGCCAACCCCCATGCATAGGTTCATGGGCGGAACCCGCAAGTTGATCACAAAAACATACATCAAGTGGATCACGTGATATCCCATTGTCACCACAAATAAGCATGGCAAGACATACAGCAAGTGTTCTCAAATCCTTAAAGACTCAATCCAATAAGATAACTTCAAGAGGAAAACTCAATTCATCACAAGAGAGTAGAGGGGGAGAAACATCATAAGATCCAACTATAATAGCAAAGCTCAAGATACATCAAGATCATGCCATAGAGAGAACACGAGAGAGAGAGAGAGAGAACATCAAACACATAGCTCTTGGTACATACCCTCAGCCGAGGGTGAACTACTCCTCCTCGTCATGGAGAGCGCGGGATGATGAAGATGGCCACCGATGAGGATCCCCCTCCGTGCGAGTCTTGAGCAGGCTCCCGAGAGGTTTTTGGTGGCTACAGAGGCTTGCGGCGGCGGAACTCCCGATCTATCTTGCCCTTCGATGGTTTTAGGGTATATGGGAATATATAGGCGAAAGAAGTCCGTCGTGGGAGCCATGAGGGTCCCACGAGAGTGGAGGGCGCGCCCAGGGGGTCGGCGTGCCCCCCTATCTCGTGGCTTCCTCGAAGCTTCACTGGCTTGTACTCCAAGCTCCCTGGATTGCTTCTGTTCCAAAAATAAGTTTCCCGAAGGTTTCATTCCGTTTGGACTCCGTTTGATATTCCTTTTCTTCGAAACACTGAAATAGGCAATAAAATAGCAATATGGGCTGGGCCTCCAGTTAATAGGTTAGTCCCAAAAGTAATGTAAAAGTGTATAATAAAGCCCGTAATCATTCAAAACAGATAATAAAATATCATGAAAGCTTCATAAATTATAGATACGTTGGAGACGTATCTGCATCCCCAAGCTTAATTCCTGGTCGTCCTCGAGTAGGTAAATGATAAAAGAAAGAATTTATGAAGTGTGAATGCTAGCAGATGCATAAGTTTGATCAATGATAATTTCAATCATGTTTTCTAGCATGATTATATGTCATAAGAGTAGTTCCTCTCATGAAACTTCTCACGAACAAGTAACAAGCAATTCACATGTTTAAAGCATAGACCATAAACTTTCTTGAAAACTAGCAAACTTCATTCTCGGTCATCAAACAATTACAATTCATCTTATTTTCAGGAAGGGTCTATGTCAGAGCTTTGATTTAGCAAACTCCACATACTCAACTATCATATAGTCTTCTACAATTGCTAACACTCACGCAATACTTATGGTTATGGAGTTTTAATCAGACACTAAGAAAGATAGGGGCTTATAATGTTGCCTCCCAGCGTATTCACCTTTGGGTGATGTCAACAATGATAGTTCATGCTAACTTACATCCAATTGGATATATATATCAGGATCTTTCCAACACGAGGTGCTTGCCAAAGGATAAAATGAAAAAGCGAAAGGTGAAGATCACCTTGACTCTTGCATAATGTAAAGACATAAAGTAAAAGATAGGCCCTTCGCAGAGGGAAGCAGAGGTTGTCATGCGCTTTTATGGTTGGATGCACAAAATCTTAATGCAAAAGAACATCACTTTATATTGCCACTTGTATATGGACCTTTATTATGTAGTCCGTCGCTTTTATTACTTCCATAACAAGATCGTATAAAGCTTATTTTCTTCACACTAATAAATCATGCATATTTAGAGAGCAATTTTTATTGCTTGCACCGGTGACAACTTACTTGAAGGATCTTACTCAATCCATAATTAGGTATGTTGGACTCTCATGGCAAGACTGGGTTTAATGATATTTGGAAGCACAAGTAGTATCTCTACTTGGTGCAAGGAATTTCAGCTAGCATGAGGGGGAAAGGCAAGATCAACATGTTTGAATGATCCATGACAATATACTTTAACTGAGATGTGAGAAAACATAACCCATTACGTTGTCTTCCTTGTCCAACATCAACTCTTTAGCATGTCATACTTAATGAGTGCTCACAATTATAAAAGATGTCTAGGATAGTATATTCATATGTGGAATCTCTCTTCCTTCAATATTCTTTCATGAATTGTTCAAATGACCAATACAACGCTTGCTAACCTTCAATAAATTTACAACCTCTACTTCTTAGATGTGAATTCAATACTCCCCATGGGATAAGCAAATTAGACATATATAATTTCAGATTTATGACATTCAACTCATTCAACCATTTACTCATAGGATATAAGTGAAGCACATGAGTAAATGAAAAACTACTCCAAAAAGATATAAGTGAAAATCAATGAGTAACTAAATATTTGTGTAACTGTGTGAAGACTCTCTCTCATTTAAGAATTTCAGATCTTGGTATTTTATTCAAACAGCAAGCAAAGAAAAATAAAATGACATTGCAAGGATAGCACAACTCATGTGAAGAAGCAAAAACTTAGGTTCAACCGATACTAACCGATAATTGTTGAAGAAGAAAGGTGGGATGCCTACCGGGGCATCCCCAAGCTTAGATGCTTGAGACTTCTTGAAATATTATCTTGGGGTGCCTTGGGCATCCCCAAGCTTGAACTTTTGTGTCTCCTTAATTCCTCTCATACCATGGTTTCTCTTTTTATCAAAAGCTTCATCCACACCAAACTCAACAAGAACTCATGAGATAGGTTAGTATAAACCAATGCGAAACCTTATCATTTTCTACTGTAACAAATCACTAAAATTATTATTCAACATTGCATACTAAATGACTTTGCATATTTAATACTCCTATCCTCGAATAGAATCATTAAATAAGCAAACATATGCAAACAATGCAACCATAACAGCAATCTGCCAAAACAGTATGTCTGTAAAGAATGCAAGATTCATCATACTTCCCTAACTCCCAAAATTATGAGAAAAATACCTCACTGTAGAATATTTATCAGAGCTCAATATGCAATAAGTTTCAACATTATACCATTCTCTGACTTTTATAGGGAATTTTTGCAACAGCGGTAAACTTTTTGTTTTCAAACAGCAACATGTATACTAGCAAAATAAGCATGGTAAAGGCTATCCTTGACATTTTTATTGAAAATATAGATGAAAAACATTAGTATAAATTACAGCAAGCAAATACTAACAAAATAAAATGACGCTCCAAGCAAAACAAATATCATGTGGTGAATAGAAATACAGAACGAAGACAAAGAGGGGATGCCAGGGGCATCCCCAAGCTTAGTGTCGGTGTCAAAACCGGCGGATCTCAGGTAGGGGGTCCCGAACTATGCGTCTAGGCGGATGGTAATAGGGGACAAGGGACACGATGTTTTTACCCAGGTTCGGGCCCTCTCGATGGAGGTAAAACCCTACTCCTGCTTGATTGATATTGATGATATGGGTAGTACAAGAGTGGATCTACCACGAGATCAGAGAGGCTAAACCCTAGAAGCTAGCCTATGGTATGATTGTTGTTCATTGTCCTACGGACTAAAACCCTCCGGTTTATATAGACACCAAAGAGGGTTAGGGTTACACAGAGTCGCTTACAATGGTAGGAGATCTACATATCCGTATCGCCAAGCTTGCCTTCCACGCCAAGGAAAGTCCCATCCGGCCACGAGACGAAGTCTTCAATCTTGTATCTTCCTAGTCCAGGAATCTGGCCAAAGATGATAGTTAGGCTATCCGGACACCCCCTAGTCCAGGACTCCCTCAGTAGCCCCTGAACCAGGTTTCAATGACGACGAGTCCGACATGCATATTGTCTTCGGCATTGCAAGGCGGGTTCCTCCTCCGAATACTTCATAGAAGACTTTGAACACAAGGATAGTGTTTGGCTCTGCAAAATAAGTTCCACATACCACCATAGAGAGAATAATATTTACACAAATTCAATCTGCTAACGTATTCCGTGGCGTGACATCACACCACGGCCAAGCCTTTATTCGAATCGTTTTTACTGTCCCACCTCAGCGCGTTTAGCGAGGCGGTTTCCTTGGCATGTCTTGTCAAAGCAGAGATCGTGTCCCCTTATTCCGGGATTCTCATCAATACGGGCGTGGGTAACCCAACCACGCCATTGATTATGGCGCTTGGGAGATAAGCAAGTTTTACCAGGCTAGTGGGGACGCATAGCTTCGTCCGTCCATATAAGGGGATAAGGATCCACCTTTTTTACCTACGCCTTCTTCATCCTTTGCTTATCCATTTCCGTGCACTCGAGCTCCAGCGCCCAAGTCCGCACATCTCGCCTCAACCTTCCCCAGCCATGTCCGAAGCGGGAGGCAAGTGGATGGCCTCCTCCATCACGGAGGGGCACATCAAGAGGCTGCGGAAGGTTGGATACTTGTCCAGTGACATCATGCATCGGCTCCCCAACAAGGGGCAGCTCATCCCCACCCCCGGGCCCCATGAGAGGGTGGTGTTTCTCACCCACTTCCTCCACGGACTAGGCTTTCCACTTCACCCATTTGTCCGGGGGCTCATGTTCTACTACGGCCTGGATTTCCATGATATGGCCCTGAATTTCGTCCTCAACATCTCGGCGTTCATCGTCGTGTGCGAGGCCTTCCTCCGCATCAAGCCCCACTTCGACTAATGGCTGAAGACCTTCAATGTCAAGACGAAGGTAGTGGGGGGCCAGCAGGCGGAGTGTGGAGGCGCCATGGTGGGCAAGATGCCCAACGTTACATGGCTCGAGGGCTCCTTCGTGGAAACCATCAAAGGGTGGCAATCGGGGTGGTTCTACATCACCGAGCCGCATGACCCTGAATAGGCAGCAGCCCCCGAGTTCCGATCTGGCATCCCCACACGGCTCACCTCCTGGAAAGAGAAGGGCCTGACATGGGGTAATTTGGAAGAGCTGACCGGACTCCAAACCTGCATCCAAAACCTTGTGAACAAGAAGATCAAGCTCGTCAATGTAGTCCAGGTCATGCTCATCTGCCGGATCCTCCCGTGCCAACAACGGGCCTCCAGCTTGTGGGAGTTTGATCCGGCACGGCACCAAACCTTGAGCAGGCTCTTTGACACTATGTACGAGTATGCCTGGAAGGTGCTGTTCAAGGGCGCCGAGGCTCCCGCATCCGCTACCGAATATCGCGGATTCAGCTTGCAGCGTCAAGCCGGCGAGGTAAGCTATTTTATACTTTACAGGACATTTGTTTTCCATAGTTTGACTCTATGCGGGATCTAAACTCCCTTGCCTTTGACAGGCCTGGCAAAAGAAGTCCGGGTAGGTTAACTGTCCGGCTCCCTTGCCAGAATACCCAGCGGACGCCCGATTGACGGTGCTGCTGGTTCCGGCACCTTACGTGGTACTGGAGAATAAGGCCAAGAAGAAGGCCACGGGAACTAGAAAGAGTTCCCGACGGCAGGTGTTGTCGGACTCATCGTCCGACAACTCCGAGGCGGACTCCTCCCACGAAGGCGAGGAGGAGGAAAAGGAGGCCTCTCCCCCAGTGGGGGGAGAGAAGAAAAGGAAGGCCGCCCCAGCAGAGGCGAAGGGTCAAGAAGGAAGGACCCTCCCTCCGGACTACTCCACCAACACCGACGACGATGAAGAGGAGTGGCCACCAAGGACTAAGCCCCTGGCGACTTCGTAAGTGTCCGGATACCAGAATAACTCATGGTGTTTCGTTTGTCGCATAGAATCTCTTAACGCCGAATATAACCCTGCAGCCCGCCTGAGGGAGTCCTGCACTAGGGGGTGTCCGGACAGCCGGACTATCAATATCCGCCGGACTCCAAGACTACGAAGATACAAGATTGAAGACTCCGGCTCGTGTCCGGATGGTACTTTCCTTGGCGTGGAAGGCAAGCTTGGCAATACGGATATGTAAATCTCCTACCATTGTAACCGACTCTGTGTAACCCTAGCCTCCTCCGGTGTCTATATAAACCGGAGGGCTTTAGTCCGTAGGACAACATACATTACAACAATCATACCATAGGCTAGCTTCTAGGGTTTAGCCTCCTTGATCTCGTGGTAGATCTCCTCTTGTACTACCCATATCATCAATATTAATCAAGCGGGGCGTAGGGTTTTACCTCCATCGAGAGGGCCCGACCTGGTAAAACATCGTGTCCCTCGTCTCCTGTTACCATCCGCCTAGACGCACAGTTCGGGACCCCCTACCCGAGATCCACCGGTTTTGACACCGACATTGGTGCTTTCATTGAGAGTTCCTCTGTGTCGTCACCGATAGAGCGGATGCCTCCACCCGTCTTCAAAGATGGTGTTTTCGCCGGAGGGGCCTTGGCTGCCGGCCAAACTATCCGGCTTGGTGGTGTTCTCATGACCACATGTCCGGCCGCCGCTTCGGCAATGACTTCTCAAGTCGTCGGAAGCAATCTTTGCGTCAGCCCTAAAGTTTCGAATAGTTAGATCCAATAGAGCTCTCGTCTGTTAACGAGCTCTTGGATCGCATCGCCGCCCTGGGAGTCGCTACGGACTACAACCAGATTGGGCTTAAAACCGATCTGAGAGAGATTAACTCTCCCCAGGCCACCCACCACACCGCAGTGTTAGAGGAGCAATACGGCAACTCTTTGCCAGTGTTGAAAACAATTCGTGTTCGGATTCCCGAACCCTCCATGCCGGATTCCCGCGGAGGGACGGACTTCGATCGAGCATTGAACTTAAAATCATGCATCGCCCCGAACTCGCTGGATTGTGCCCAGCAAACCAAACTTCCGAATTCGGAAACCCCTTGGCCTTTGAGCCTCAAGATGGGCAGGGATCCGGATTTTATTCCACCCACCCGCCCAGACATATGCGATCTATCTCTAATACGGCAAGAGCCTCTCAAAACAAGACATCACTCTTGGGCGATTCCTCCTGGTTATGGACAGGATAAAGGACTGTCGAGAGGAAAACGCAATATCAATCTTCGCAATAGCGCACGAGACAAGGGAATACTAAACGCCATTGATCGTCGCAAAATTACGCGCTTCACCGATCTGGCATCCATTGTACGAAAGTACTGTGCGATGGAGAGTTTCCGGAAAACCGAAAATCAATTTTGGGATAATCCGGCCCCAAACCCAGTCTGCAGTACAAGGGCGCCTTTCACTCAGGCCCCAGATGCAAAAACGAAGAAACAAAAAGCCAATAAGGAAAACGGAACCGTACTGGAGGGATGGCTCAATGGACCCTGTAAGCTTCATAGTACAGAGGGAGCCGTCCAAACACATAGCCTTCGAGCATGTTGGATATTACGGCAGGTGGCCAAAAGTGGCGAAGAGCTTCTAGCTCCGGGAAACCACTCCAACAATACCAGCACGGTATCAACAGTCTTCGAGACTTTCGCATCAAATAATATCACAACGAACAATCCGCGAACTTCGCGAAGTCTACCAAGTAGCAACAGCAAATCCATGGGCGACACAGCTATTACCTTCAATGCCAGCGATGAGCCCACGTTCGAACAACGAGCCCGGCCGCTTTGGTACTTAGTCCCATAGTGGGCGGACTTTCGTGACAAAAGTCCTCATGGATGGCGGCGTGAGTAAACCTCATTCTGAGGAAACTCAAAAAATGGAAATCAATTGGAGCCGTATTGAGCGAAGTAGCACGACCTTTAGAGGAATAATCCCTAGCTGGGAAGCGCGCTGCACCGGAAAAATCACACTCGATGTGGTGTTCGGCTCTCCGGACAATTACAGATCCGAATAAGTCACGTTCCAGGTGGCCCCGTTCAGCAGTGGGTATCACGCCATATTAGGACGAGAGGCATTTACAATTTTTCAAGCAATACCTCATTACGGGTATATGAAGCTCAAAAAGAATGCCTGGGCCCAGCGAAATAATCACTCTCGCTAGTGATCCGGACATAGCACTCCGCGCCGAAAACAAGACAGCCGCACTAGCCCTCGAGGCACTATCCGAAGCCTTAGCGGCAGAGGAACTCACTGCGCTGCGCTCTATGGTAAACAGGGACGATGTGATACTCGATAAAAGATCCAAGTCCACCTCCTTCAAACCAGCAGACGAGATAATAAAATTCCAGGTCCATCCAACGGACCCAACAAATACGGCCTCCATTGGGGCACAATTGAACCCCGAAGTAGATGCCGCACTGCGCGAATTCCTTCGGGAAAATTGGGATATCTTCGCTTGGCATCCTTCGGACATGCCCGGAATCCCTCGCAGGTTGGCAAAACACAGCCTAAACATCCTAAAAGGATTCAAGCCAGTCAAACAGGCTCTTCGACGATTTTCCGAGCCCAAAAGACAGGCAATGGGAGAAGAGCTAGCCAAACTATTGGAAGCCGGATTCATTAGAGATATCAAACATCCGGACTGGCTAGCAAATTTGGTGATGGTACCAAGAAGGATAAATCCTGGCGCCTCTGTAGCGATTTTAAAGACCTCAATAAAGCTTGCCCAAAGGATCCTTCCTCTCCCCGCATCGATCAAATTATCGATGCTACTGACGAACACGATTCGTTGTGCTTCACGGGCGCATACTCGGCTATCATCAAATCAAGATGGCGGAAGCGAACCAAGCATAGCGGCATTTATCACTCCATATGGACCATTCGCTTCAACACGATGCCCTTCGGACTCAAAAACGCCGGCGCAACATATCGGCGCATGATTCAAACATGTCTGGCCACCCAGATCGGCAAAGCAGTCGAGGCATACGTAGACGACGTGTCGTCAAAACAAAACACGTCGAAACTTTAGTAGGCGATTTGAGGCTCACATTCGACAACCTCGGAGCATATGACATCAAGTGAATCCGGAAAAATGCGTTTTGGCGTACCCACCGGAAAGCTCTGGGCTTCATTGTATGCGGTAGAGGAATTGAAGCAAATCCGGCCAAAATCCGAGCTCATCACGCTTGGATATTCCAAAAGACCTCAAACAAATACAAAAATTAACGGGATGCGTGGCAGCCTTAAGCGCTTTATCTCCGTTTAGGAGAAAAGGCGTTGCCCTCTATCGCCTCCTCGGTAGCGCCAACACCAGTGGGCGGATGCTGCCCTTCTTGGGACTTGAAGAAATAAAGGCCATACTGGCAACAAATTCGGTCCTAGCTGCGCCCACTCTGGGCGAACCAATGTTGTTATACATCGTAGCAACACATCAAGTTGTAAGCGCAGTCCTCGTCGTCGAACGAGCGACATAAGGGCATAAATTCCCTCTTCAAAAACCAGTGTATTATGTATCCACTGTGTTAACCCCCTGCAAATCCCGTTACCCGCACTATCAGAAGATAGCATATGCGGTGTTCATGGCGTCTCGAAAGCTCCGCACTACTTTCAAGAGTGCTCGATAACGATGGCCTCTGAAGTACCACTCAATGACATTATAAATAACATGACGCGGCGGGCGGGATAACAAAATGGGCCATTGAGCTCTTACCATTCGACATCACTTACAAACCTCAACGAGCTATAAAGTCACAAGTTTTGGCTAACCGTCGCTGAATGGACTAAAGCGAACTCCCTAAAAGTGCGGCGCATACTCAATTGGACTATGCATTTCGACGGCTCCAAAATGTTGGCGGATGGGGTCTGGCGTCGTCTTGGCGTCCCCACCGAGATCTGATCCAATATGTACTTCAGATAATGTACACGGACTCCAACAATGCAGCCGAATCTGAGGCCTGTTACATGGTCTCGGATGGCGGTCTCCATGGGCATTCAACGCCTAGAGGTGCGCGAGGACTCAAACCTTGCAATATCCCAAATAAATGGAGACTTGACGCCAAGGATCCTAAAATGGCAGCATATCATAGCGCCGTCCTAAAATGTCACTCGGTTTGAAGGACTCGAATTCCATCACATAGCCCGAGATAATAACCAAGCGGCCGGCGTCACAGCACGCATCGGTGCGAAACGTGATCTGTCCTCAAATATCTTCTGGAGCGGCTCTTCAAGCCATCCGTACTATGGGAAGAGGAGCCGGTTGCGACAAACCGGAGAAAACCGCACCAACGGTGATTCGGCAGATGACATAACACCCTCCGCCCACGTCATAATGGCGATGTCGCCGGCGTGGACAGAACCTTTCCTAGCCTACTTACTTAGGCAGGAACTTCCCGAAGACCAAAATGAGGCCCGCTGCATAGTCCGGCGATCGAAGGCCTACAAGGTCCACGAGGGAGAACTTTATAAGAAAAGTACCACCGGAGTCCTTCAAAGGTGTATCTCCGAAGAAGAAGGGCGAAACCTCCTGGCTGAAATTCATGCCGGACTAGGCGGACACCATGCAGCAGCCCAGGCCCTTGTAGGAAAGGCATTCCGTATAGGATTTTATTGGCCGATGGCCCGGGCAGACGCACAGGACTTGGTCCAGCGATGCGTTGGTTGTCAGCTCTTTGCTAATCAGAGCCATATGCCGCCCACCGCCCTCAAAACCATACCCATTACCTAGCCGTTCATGATGCAGGGGCTTGACATGGTTGGACCCCTTAAAGGGAACCCACAAGAAAAAGTACCTATTGGTCATGGTGGATAAGTTCACCAAATGGATAGAGGCCAAACCGGTCAAAACGGCAGAGTCCGACCAGTGATAGACTTTATATCGGGGTGGTACACCATTCGAGTCCCCACAGCATCATCACCGACAACGGCACGAACTTCACAGCCGACGAGGTCAAGTCATGGTGCAAAAATATGGGCATCAAGATCGACTATGCGTCAGTCTATCACCCTCAAACCAATGGTCAAGTGGAAAGAGCAAATGGTCTAATAATGAGCGGCATTAAACCCAGACTAGTGAGGTCACTCACTAAATCCGACACACAATGGGTCGAGGAGCTCGACTCCGTACTCACGGGGATGCGGACAACGCCTAACCGTACTACGGATTCACACCATTTTTATGGTATCGGCGCAGAGGCGGTGTTGCCTGCGACATTATTCATGACTCACCTCGAGTGCGCATGTATGAGGAAAGAGAGGCCGAGCTTGATCGGCGGGACAGCTTAGACACATTGGAGGAAGAGCGTGATGTCGCGAAGGCTCATTCCGCATTCTATCGGCAGCAGGCCGAAGATATCAAAGCGAGAAGTACGGGCCAAGACTTACAACGTTGGTGAACTAGTTCTCGCTGCGGACAAGAAAAGGACAAGCTCAAGCCCAAATGGGAGGGCCCTTCATCATTGATCAAGTCTTGACCGCGAGCATACCGTCTCTTAAATCGTCGGATCACCGACTCGAGCGAACCCATGGAGCGCAGCCCGCCTCCGACGATTCTATGCCTAGCTCCGACTAAGAGTTCGTCCCTTCCCCGTCAAACTTTTACACTTCGGCTGTCTTTTGTTTCTCTTTTTATCCTTTTCACTTCAAAGCCCTTCCGGGCCTATTTTTGCATTCTTTGCATACGCAGATGTGCCATCCGCACTCATTATTCTGGGGTCTTCTTTTACGAAGCTCAATTATCTGGGTTTTATACCCAGCACATGTGTCAAGCTTCCACATGTACCTTTTACTCGCCATTATATGCATCGATATGACTTAAGTTTTGGTCAAGCTGGGTTGCCTGGCTCCTGTGCTTACCCCTACGTTCCCAATTGTTCGGCTAGGAGGTAAAGGAGCACCTCTGCGATTATTCTTGCGGTCACGGATGTGTACCTCGACTGGGTGAAGCCAAAAGCTAGCGTTCTTAAGGGAATATTCGATCGGTGACTTAAAAGATGACTTTTACCTATTTATATACTTGCCCCAGATGTTTCTTGCTTTCTTTGCAGTCCGGACATACACTTTAGGGCATGCCTCCCAGAAAGGAACCCTTAACGAACTATTCTCCTGGAAGATGTTTCTTACTAACCATGTAATATAACATAACTAGTTGGGCACTTATGCGATAAAGCACTAATGACCCCTACGCTTTGGTCTCCATGCATACCACGGTTGTTTCTTAACCAAAAGGTATTCGGACACACTCCGGACTCTAGGGTCTCGAGGTCGAAGCGAAAAGGTCGGCAAAGACAAGCGATCTACAATCCGGCTAGAAGGCATTTCACATGTCACTTTAAAGGATAACATACATTGTCAAATTTATCGATTGTATTCCTCCTCAATCCCGTCTAACAGTTGTCTAGTTCTGATCCCGTTGGGAAAATTTAGCAGCCAACTCTACTTGGCTATACACTAAACTCACAGGATCTCCTTCCCATCGGGCCCCACCGGTCCAACTTGCCATGTGGTTGGGATCCGCCTTCTTGTACCGCGTCTTCACCATGGCCCAAGCCTCCACAGCACCTTGACGGCAAGCGAAATCTTCCACAAGCGGAAGCTGCCGCCTCCTGCAGCTTCTCCATAAGATCCCGAGGCCCTCGGGTAGGGTGAGGGCTGGCCATAAAGCTGAGCGATGCCGCTCATTGCTGCCGAACTTCGTTCGAGTAGCTGCAACAGTTCGGAAGTTGATCACCCATTGATATGGGCATCTCCTCTGCGGGGCGACCCGTGAGTATACCTACAAGACATATTATGTCAAAATACTTCCTCGCCGAACTCTTCTTTTCAAAAGATTTCGCTCAAGCACTTCTATAAATGCCGCGAAGCCGCTGATTCTCCTTAACGGGCGGACAGCTCGGCTGGCGCCTTTCAGCTCTTCTCCGAGCTTGGCGTTGGCATCCTGGAGCTTGTTCCTTTCCTGCTGAACCCTATTCAGCACACTCTCACTGGCCTTTAGCTGGCGTAGCAATGCTTGCATGTCCGGATCTTGTCCGGCGGTACCTTCAATATCATCATTAGAATCGCGCGCACACCGCAGAGCGCTTATATTTATTAATAAAAATGTGTTACCACGAGGGGTCTGTCCGTCTCCTCCTGCGGCAGCAAGTGCGGCCTCAAGTTAGGCCTTGCAATCTTGCAACTCCCGAGACAGCTGGGCGTTCTTCTCGTTAAGTGCCTGAAATTTCCAATGATCCTTAAATCAGTTAGCATAACTACTTTAAGTCTCGGGGGCTACTGGTATATACAACCGTTAAAATTCCCTTACCCGTGTGTCTTTTACATACTGCTCCGTGGCTCTGGTAAAACCATTTTGAGCAGCACGGAGATCGCTGGCCTGCGTTAAAGGCATCCAATGCCTCGGGAAAAGCACGCTTCTTGAAATCTTGTCGTGGCGCCTATGGTTCATGGCGCTCTCCACCTCGGACTTGGTGGCGGACGATCAGTCGGTATCCTCCGTTGGAGAAGGATCCGGCTCGCGTCTTCGCTTGCCTCCCCCACGATCCGGGCTGGGGCTGGCGGTGTTGGTCGAATCGGCAATTCCTGCGCTCGCAGATCCGGCGGCGCTTTTCTCCTAAAAGATCATGAGCACTCAGGCGTTTCCTCGGACGTTGCTCTGAAAATTCGAATCTGAGCTATACCTTTGCGGCGGCGTTTCCGTCCGCCTTCAAGCGCTCTTTTCCGCTGCGGTTCGGACTGGCCTCTGTTGGTCAGCCGTCGCGGGCTCGGCTCCCTGCCGTAAAGGCGCTTCCTGCAAAATACCATCGTTCGCGAAGGTCGGAAATGGACAGGGAAGAGATACCGGTGTCCGGACTTGATCACGGTCACTGGAAGCGGACTTAGTCCGGGTAGTCTGCCGTAATGGCGACCAAAGCATTGTCGAGCTGAGCTGGTGATACACCCGTCGATCAGCTCCACCTCGATGTCGAGTCCTCTTCGAGGCGGATCCGAGATCCTACGGATCCTCGGGTTGCGGAGCAGGACTCACCATGTCCTCCACAACCGGCGTAGATCCTGCGCCGAAGACATAATGTAAGAAGCTTAAACTTCGAAAGCACGGGTAGAGCCCTTGAGGTGTTAAACACCCATCCTCTAGGGTTGATCATGGAAAACCCATTCAAAGGGTTCATCGAAGAAGTCCTCCTTCTCCCCTTATACAGGCCGGACAGGATCTTTGCGGATCCTTGGTGAATCCGCCCTTTTGCGGCCGTCTTAGGGTGGCATCGTCTTCCCCGTTGAAATCCCACATGGGGTGGCCTCTGTGTTGTAGTGGATGTACCCCTCGTTTGATGCATGTTGCCATGACTCTGATCATGGTCAAGCCGGAATGAGCCATTAATCTTATCCGGCCCATCAAGTAATGGACGCTCTTGTCTTCCTCCAATCGGGGGCTCATGGCGCCACCGAGGCGTTTCTTCAAGGGAGCAGCACTAAACTCCGGGAGGCCGATCCGGGCTGGGTCAGGCAGCAGAGCGTCTCCTATATAAAACCACTCCGAGGGCCAGTCTTCGGACGCCTTATTGGGAGTACCGGATAGGTATCCGGTCCCGGCGATGCGCCATATTTGGCAATACCACTTGATATATGGACCCCTGGTGAGAACGGGTGCGAGGCAAAACAACCTCTTCCACAATGCGAAATGGGGCTCGATGCCTGTGAATAGCTCACAAAGAGCTACGTAGCCCGCGATATGCGACAGAGGCGGGCGTGAGGTGGTGGAGCTGGAGTCCGTAGAACTTCAGGAGCCCGCGGAGGAACAGATGTATTGGAAATCCGAGCCCCCTTATCAGATAGGGGACGAAGCATACTCGCTCCCCCTTATTGGGGCTTGGAGTGTCCTCCGCCTGCCTCCCTCCTTGATAAGTAACCAGTCCGGCCCGGACTGGGACCATGAAGGCCGGAGGAAGAAATCCCTCTGTTTGGAGCTTCACTAGCTCGTTGTGCGAAATAGAGCACCTCCTCCAATTCCTCGGAGGTGGGCTGGGAGCGCGTGAAGAAGAGCCGCGTCGACGATCCATGATGGAATGGATTTCTAGGTCAAAGGCGCTTCGATGGAGTATTCGCGGGAGGAAGACGGTGCGATTTGGATCTGGATTCATGCCTCTTTTATAGGCGGACGACTCGCACAATTAGGGGGTGAAATGCAAAAGACACCCTGGCTTTTCGCATTCGTGCGACGCGTGGAAGAGGGCCATTATTTGGCGTAGAAGCCGAGGAACACATATTCAAGATGAAGCGGACAATTGCTCGCGGGTTCATGGATTTGAAGGAGAACCCGCCTTGCAACGCCAAGATTATAAACACGCTGGACTTATCGTCATTGAAGCCTGGTTCGGGGGCTACTGAGGGAGTCCTGGACTAGGGGGTGTCCGGACAGCCGGACTATCAATATCCGCCGGACTCCAAGACTACGAAGATACAAGATTGAAGACTCGGCTCGTGTCCGGATGGTACTTTCCTTGGCGTGGAAGGCAAGCTTGGCAATCTGGATATGTAGATCTCCTACCATTGTAACCGACTCTGTAAACCCTAGCCTCCTCCGGTGTCTATATAAACCGGAGGGCTTTAGTCCGTGGGACAACATACATTACAACAATCATACCATAGGCTAGCTTCTAGGGTTTAGCCTCCTTGATCTCGTGGTAGATCTACTCTTGTACTACCCATATCATCAATATTAATCAAGCGGGGCGTGAGGGTTTTACCTCCGTCGAGAGGGCCCGAACCTGGGTAAAAACATCGTGTCCCTCGTCCCCTGTTACCCTCCGCCTAGACGCACAGTTCGGGACCCCCTACCCGAGATCCACCGGTTTTGACACGGACACCGCCCAAGGACGGGCTCGACACTTCAACGAGCGGCTCCCTGGCGCCATCGGACGTGGATAGCACTTCACTTCCGGCCGTCTCCTCCCCTCGCGCTACGGATGACGCCGAGATGGGGTCCCAAAAGGGGGCTAGCCAGGAGGAGGAGGTCCCGGAGGCACCGCAAGGCAACCTCCCAGACTCTGGGCACAAGGGGGATCAAGCCCGAAAGGGCTCTAAGTCCGGCCCTGGGCCGGACTCCGCACCGGAACCTTCAGTGGTTCCGAGTCCGTGGCGCCCTTCAGAAGAAGCGAGATCACGACATCGGTGACCTCCGTCCAACCGGATGCACCGGATAATTTGCTGGAGGCGCTTAATGGCGCCTCCATCGACGAGGAGCACCGGACTGTTATGAGTGTGGTGATCCAGAAAGTTCAGTCCGCCAAGAGCGGGCTGACTAAAGCCTGCGCCAGCCTTCTAGCAGGCTTTGAGGTATGTATTTAAGATATGTAAAAACATTACCGCATAGACAGTAGCCCCTGATACTCAGTTTGGTGTTCGGAGAGAAAAGCCGAATTGAGGATCTTAAAAAAGATGTACGCAAGAGTCTAACATAAGTATGTCAATATGGGAATGCAGGCTGTGCTGCTGACCTCTGCCGCACTGACTACGGAGGTCAAATCATTGAAGCAGAGCCTCGAGCGGTCCGAGAACGAGCTCGGCCTTGCCAAGAAGCAGCTCGAGGACAAGGAAGGTAAGTAATACCTTATGGGAGTATATAAAAAATGTGGTTGCAAAAAATAACAGGAATAACGTGAAAATTGCAGGGGCCACGAACGAGGTGGTGACCCTGAAGGAAGCGGTGTCCAGGGCTGAAAGCGATGCAGCCGCGGAATGCACCAAGCGAGAGAAGCAGGAGGAGCGGGTGGCGGAGGTGCGGCAAGAGCTCCAGGCTCTCGTGGAAAAACACAAGAGTTTGGAGCGTGACTCAAAGACTCGAGAGTCCGAGCTCGCCTCGGCTCTTGAGAGCGCCAAAGCCGCTAAGGCCGAAGCCCAAAAATCCCTCTAGGAAATTGAGGCAATAAAGAAGATAGCGGCGGGTAAGGCATTCTTCACGCAAAGCAAGCACGTGAAAGTGAATTACTTGTTACTTACCCGAATCCGGAGCTCTCTAGGAGCATTCGCAGATCTGCCCCGGAGTGTGTCCGACGCCGCCGCATTCTACCGGGCCGAGGAAGGGAGCTCGACGGAGAAGGTGTTCTGTATCGAGATCTTGAGGCGGACACCCAAAGCCCTGAGCGACCAGCTGAAGCAGATTGGTTGAGCTCCATAAGGTGGCGAACAGGCCATGAAGGGCCTCATAGTTTGGTGTGGCCCGAGGAAACCATGCACAGGAGCTACTTTGGGCTGGTGAGGCGGCTGGTGGGCCTTTGTCCATGGATTGAAGTCGTCAGCGCTCCGCTCGCATCGAAGGTGCCGTAGGGCCCTTGCCCATGCTAAAGTGCACTGGGGCAAGATGGACGCTGAGAAGCTTGTGACGGACGCTCCACCGCCGGGCAGGGAGTATCGCAAGCCCGAGATGTATTATGAGAGTGTCCTGAAGGGTGCCCGCCTTATAGCGGGTGAATGCTCCAAAGATGTAATTTTTGAGTAAACTCGCATTTGTTATCCTGTACGCTTGAAAATATGTTCATATGTGCTAAGCAACGCTTGTGAATTTAAAATATTACCTTTTGTGCGGCCGTTTATTAAATTTGAGAGATGGCGAGTCCTCGGCTTCTGCCCCCATGCCACGAGTGCTGGGGTGTTCGGGATAAACTTGAGCGCTCTTTTTCCCATTCTTGGGTCCTTCGAGGGAGGCGCTCAACGCAACGAACAAGGCAACTGGACTATAATGCTTGAACACTCTCACTTAGCCATAGAATTCTATAATTTTAAATTTCGGCGAAGCCCCTAGTATTCGGAAGACCGAGTTCGGGGCGCTATACACGCCTGGGCCAGACAAAGCCGACTCCTCTCCCTAAGCGGCATAAGTCTTTAGGGACTCGAAGAAACCTCTCGAATAGCGACCAGCTCTTGCCCTATCATGACGGTCAGTTTTAGCTTTCTCCACTGAGGTGCTCAACCCAGCTCAACCGGGGCACAATCGCAGTGGTTCTCCCAGCGCTACCTTAGCCGATATAACGGAACGTAAGGTACCAAAACATGGGAGCCGGGCAAACCCAACTATTGACCCAAGACATGATTCGGAGCCGATGCATATAATGCTATAAGTTCGGGGTGCCGCACTTGTGAAAGTGTTTGGACTTATGACACCATGTTTTGGAGTACTTAAGCCCCTGGTGTATTTGGCCGTACCAAAGCGTACGGGTGCAACATGTCATAAGTGAACATATATAGATAAGAAAAAGGAATGCAATAATAGGCAAAAGTTGTGCATTGTTTATTCAAAAAAAAAGTTGTGGTAAAAGCAGAACAATACAAATAGTGTGATAAGCAAAGGATGGGACTATTTGACATGTCGCCCTCCAGGGAGCGAGCTGCGGGATGATGTGTAAAACAAGTATACTGCTCGTTATAGAGACCACATGTACACTCGACGTAGCTTTCTGCTTCCCTAGCTATTGCATCGTGTGTTCGGCGGTTCTACTGCCGAACAGGGCTTCTTGAGAAAGGAGTCCTGAAAGTAAGAGAAGAAAGAAGAATGACACAATTGGGAGCCCCTGGTGCGGTTGAGCTGCATTCTGGGCCTGCCGTGGTCGTGCCCCTCCCCCTATGCCCATGGTATTTCCAGAGCGTAATTATGTACGCGTAGTACTGGTTTCGCAATTTCGCGAGGGCTAGGGTTGGGGCCGCATTGCTACGCATGCTCGGAACGTGCCAGGCGGTCTTGTTGTTGGTTACTCCGGGCGCGCTTGGCTGTGTCCGGCCGTTTAATAGCGGGACTCGAGAATTGCCTTAAGAGGCTGCTTTGTACTTCTGCCGCGAGGGCCGCCGTATGCTCCTCCGTTCGGAGAGAGCGTTCGGTGTTTCCGTTGACCGTAATGACTCCTCGAGGGCCTGGCATCTTGAGCTTGAGGTATGCGTAGTGTGGCACCGCGTTGAACTTTACAATGCGGTTCGTCCGGCGAAGGCGTGATAGCCGCCGAACGGGACTATGTCGAAGATTAACTCCTCGCCGGAAGTTATCCGGTGATCCAAGACCACTTCAAGTGTAATCGAGCCCGTCTAGCTTGGCCTCTACACCTGGTATGACGCCTTTGAAGGTCGTCTTTGTGGGTTTAATCCTTGAGGGGTCTATTCCCATTTTGCGCACTGTATCCTGATAAAGCAGGTTCAGGCTGCTGCCGCCGTCCATCAAGACTCTAGTGAGGTGAAATCCGTCAACGATTGGGTCTAGAACCAATGCGGAGAATCCACCGTGGCGGATGCTAGTGGGGTGGTCCCTTCGATCAAAAGTGATCGGGCAGGAGGACCACGGATTGAACTTTGGGGCGACTGGCTCCATCGCATATACGTCCCTTAGTGCATGCTTCCGCTCCCTTTTGGGTATGTGGGTTGCGTATATCATGTTCACCATCCGCACTTGTGGGGGAAAGCCCTTCTGTCCTCTATTGTTCAGCGGCTGGGGCTCCTCCTCGTCATCGCTATGCAGCCCCTTGTCATTGTTTTCGGCAGTTAGCTTGCCTGCCTGCTTGAACACCCAACAATCCTTGTTGGTGTGGTTGGCTGGTTTTCGAGGTGCGTGTATCCGCACGAGCGATCGAGTATTCGGTCCAAATTGGACGAGCCCGGAGTATTTCTTTTGAATGGCTTTTTCCGCTGACCGGGTTTAGAGCCTCTGAATCCGGCATTGACTGCCGTATCCTCAGTATTATCGCCATTACTACGGCGCTTGTGCTTGTTGCGACGCGACCTGCCGTTGTTGTCCTTGGTATCCGAATTACCAGGGCTCTTGGTCATGTTGTTACTACGAGCTAGCCAGCTATCCTCTCGCGCGCAGAAGCGGGTCATGAGTGTTGTGAGGGCTGCCATGGATTTCGGCTTTTTCTGTCCTAGGTGCCGGGCAAGCCACTCATCGCGGATATTATGTTTGAAGGCTGCAAGGGCCTCTGCATCCGGACAGTCGACGATTTGATTTTTCTTGGTTAGGAACCGTGTCCAGAATTGTCTGGGCGATTCTTCTGGCTGCTGAATTATGTGGCTTAGGTCATCGGCGTCTGGTGGTCGCATTATAGGTGCCACGAAGTTGTCGAGGAATGCGGCTTCCAGATCTTCCCAACAACCAATTGACTCCGCTAGCAAGCTGTTAAGCCAATGCCGAGGTGGTCCTTTAAGCTTGAGTGGGAGGTATTTGATGGCGTGTAGATCATCACCGCGGGCCATGTGGATATGGAGGAGATAGTCCTCGATCCAGACCGCAGGATCTGTTGTGCCGTCGTATGATTCAATGTTTACGGGTTTGAAACCCTCAGGGATTTGATGATCCATCAATTCGTCTATGAAGCATAGTGGGTGTGCGGTGCCTCTGTATTGGGCTATATCATGACGCAGCTCAAATGGGCTTTGTCTACTGTGTTCGGCCCGGCCGGAATTGCCATATCCGGCGTTACGGTTATCATCATGTATCATGGGGCGCCCACGCGATCCGTAGATCGATCTTGTTTTCCTTGCCTTGTCCTCCAGTATATCCCGCAGGTCTGGCGCATTCTCCCGCATCTTGGTATTTTTTGAGCGGCGCCGGGGTGCGGCTTGAGTGGAGGGCCGAGAGGCCTCTCTGTCGCGGCCATGAGGTGGACGGTCGGCCGTATTATGCACTGGTGATGTAGGTTTGGGTGCTTCCTCCTCTAATCGGGATAGCAGCCTGTGTTTTGGGTAGCTCTTGGAGGGGCGTTCGAGTTCATACTCTTCGGCCGCAAGGACTTCAGTCCATCTGTCGGCTAGCAAGTCTTGGTCAGCTCTAAGTTGTTGCTGCTTTTTCTTGAGGCTGCTTGCCGTGGCCATAAGCCTGAGTTTGAAATGCTCTTGTTCGACGGGATCCTCAGGCACGACAAATTCGTCATCGTCGAGGCTTGCCTCGTCTTTGGAGGGAGGCATGTAATTATCGTCCTCTACCTCTCTGCCTGCCGCTCTCTCATGAGGGCTGGCTTCTCCATCCTCCTGCACTGAATCTTGCTGGAGGGAGTTGTCTTTGGCACTGTCTGGGGTGTTATTGTCTCCCGTGCCGGAATCACCGTTTTTGTTGTGGCGGGATTTAGAGCGGTGTTGTTGACGCCGGCGTTTAGGCTGTTTCTTGGAGGGGTCATCCTCCGTTGTTCCATCGCCATTCCCATCTTTTGGGATGTCCACCATGTAAATGTCGTATGACGAGGTGGCCTTCCAGTGCCCTGTTGGCGCTGGGTATTGGTCGTCTCCAGCATCGTCGTCCATACCGTCGATGTCTTCGGAGTCGAAGTCGAGCATGTCGGTCAAATCATCGACAGTGGCTACAAAGTGGGTGGTGGGTGGGTTTTGAATCTGTTCGTCGTCCGCATCCCAACCTTCCTGACCATAATACGGTCAGGGCTCTCCTGACAAAGAGAGAGACTTTAGTGAATTCAAGATGTTGCCAAAGGGCGAGTGCTGAAAGATGTCCGTGGCAGTGAACTCCATGACCGGCGCACAATCAGATTCGATTGGCAGGGGCGCGGGAGGATCAGAGTCCGGAGAGGAGTCCGGCACCTTGGAGTCACGAGCTTCACAAAGGACAGGGTTGGTGTTCGGCTCAATCGCCGTAGAGATAGCAGCCCCCGAGGCGGTGTCCAGCCATCCGTCCTCGATCGACGCAGTCGGCTCCGAGCTAAGGGTCGGAGCGGACTCTGGTGCGGCCTCCAGGGCACTGTCTGGTGGCAGAGCTAGATCATGCCCCTCGTGGCAGTGCGGCATGCTTGGTTGTGGCTCAAACCCGTCGAAGATCAAGTCTCCACGGACGTCATCCGTATAGTTCAAACTTCCAAATCTGACCTGATGGCCAGGGGCGTAGCTTTCAATCTGCTCTAGACGGCCAAGCGAATTGGCCCGCAGTGCAGAGCCGCCGAATACGAAGATCCGTCCGGGGAGAAAAGTCTCATCCTGGAGCGCATCGTTGTTGATGATCGGAGGAGCCATCGGGCCTAAAGATGACGACACGGAGGAACTCTCAATGAAAGCAACAATGTCGGTGTCAAAATCGGCGGATCTCGGGTAGGGGGTCCCGAACTGTGCGTCTAGGCGGATGGTAACAGGAGACAAGGGACACGATGTTTTTACCCAGGTTCGGGCCCTCTCGATGGAGGTAAAACCCTACTCCTGCTTGATTGATATATATGATATGGGTAGTACAAGAGTGGATCTACCACAAGATTAGAGAGGCTAAACCCTAGAAGCTAGCCTATGGTATGATTGTTGTTCATTGTCCTACGGACTAAAACCCTCCGGTTTATATAGGCACCGAAGAGGGTAAGGGTTACACAGAGTCGGTTACAATGGTAGGAGATCTACATATTCGTATCGCCAAGCTTGCCTTCCACGCCAAGGAAAGTCCCATCCGGACACGGGACGAAGTCTTCAATCTTGTGTCTTCATAGTCCAGGAGTCCGGCCGAAGATGATAGTTCGGCTATCCGGACACCCCCTAGTCCCGGACTCCCTCACTTAGGCTCTTGGTTGTCCTTGAATATTACCTTGGGGTGCCTTGAGAATCCCCTAGCTTAGGCTCTTGCCACTTCTTATTCCATAGTCCATCGAATCTTTACCCAAAACTTGAAAACTTCACAACACAAAACTCAATAGAAAACTCGTAAGCTCCGTTAGTATAAGAAAATAAAACCATCACTTAGGTACTATAATGAACTCATTCTAAATTCATATTGGTGTAATATCTACTGTATTACAACTTTTCTATGGTTCATACCCTCCGATACTACTCATAGATTCATCAAAATTTGCAAACAACACATAGAAAACACAATCTGTCAAAAACAGAAAAGTCTGTAGTAATCTGTATCAAACGTATACTTCTGGAACACCAAAAATCCTACAAAATTAGGAAGTCCTAAGAAATTTGTGTACCAATCCATATCAAAAAGAATCAGATCATAATCACGCTTCTGTGAATTATAAAAACTAATTTACTGGATGCAAAAGTTTCTGATTTTCAGCAGGATCAACACAACTATCACCGTAAGCTATCCTAAAGGTCTTACTTGGCACTTTATTGAAACAAAAGCTATAAAACATGATTACTACAGTAGCATAATCATGTGAACACAAAAAACAGTAAGGGTAAATATTGGGTTGTCTCCCAACAAGCGCTTTTCTTTAATGCTTTTTTAGCTAAGCATGATGATGACAATGACGCTCACATAAAAGATAAGAGTTGAAACATAACAGGAGCATCATGAAGCATATGACTAGCACATTTAAGTCTAACCCACTTCCTATGCATAGGGATTTTGTGAGCAAACAACTTAAGGGAACAATAATCAACTAGCATAGGAAGGCAAAACAAGCATGACTTCAAGACTTCAAGCACATAGAGGGGAAACTTGATATTATTTCAATTCCTACAAACATATGTTCCTCCCTCATAATAATTTTCAGTAGCATCATGAATGAATTCAACAATATAACCATCACATAAAGCATTCTTTTCATGATCTACAAGCATGGAAAATTTACTACTCTCCACATAAGCTAATTTGTTCTCATGAATAGTAGTGGGAGCAAACTCAACAAAATAATTATCATGTGAGGCATAATCCAATTGAAAACTAAAATCATGATGACAAGTTTCATGGTTATCATTATTCTTAATGGCATACAAGTCATCACAATAATCATCATAGATAGCAACTTTGTTCTCATAATCAATTGGGACCTCTTCCGAAATAGTGGAATCATCACTAAATAAAGTTGACACTCTTCCAAAATCCACTTTCATATTCATCACAATAAGATTCAACATCCTCCAAAATAGTGGGATAACTACTTCCTAAAGTTGACACTCTTCCAAACCTACTTTCATCAATATAATCATCATAAATAGGAGGCATGCTTTCATCATAACAACTTTGCATATCAAAACTTGGGATGCTAAAAATATCATCTTCATTAAACGTAGCATCCCCAAGCTTGGGGCTTTGCATATCATTAGCATCATGGATATTCAAGGAATTCATACTAACAACATTGCAATCATGCTCATCATTCAAAGATCTAGTACCAGACATTTTAATGCATTCTTCTTCTAGCAATTGAGGACAATTTTCCTTTCCACCATACTTACGAAAGATATTAAAAAGACGAAGCGTAAGCGGCAAACTCAATTCCATTTTTGTAGTTTTATTTTATAAACTAAACTAGTGATACAACAAGAAACAAAAAGATTCGATTTCAAGATCTAAAGATATACCTTAAAGCACTCACCTCCCCGGCAACGACGCCAGAAAAGAGCTTGATGTCAACTGCGCAACCTTCTTCTTGTAGATGTTGTTGGGCCTCCAAGTGCAGAGGTTTGTAGGAGAGTAGAAAATTTCCCTCAAGTGGATGACCTAAGGTTTATCAATCCGTGGGAGGCGTAGGATGAAGATGGTCTCTCTCAAACAACCCTGCAACCAAATAACAAAGAGTCTCTTGTGTCCCCAACACACCCAATACAATGGTAAATTGTATAGGTGCACTAGTTCGGCGAAGAGATGGTGATACATGTGCAATATGGATGGTAGATATAGGATTTTGTAATCTGAAAATATAAAAACAGCAAGGTAACTAATGATAAAAGTGAGCAGAAACGGTATCGCAATGGTAGAAAACAAGGCCTAAGGTTCATACTTTCACTAGTGCAAGTTCTCTCAACAATAATAACATAATTGGATCATATAACTATCCATCAACATGCAACAAAGAGTCACTCCAAAGCCACTAATAGCAGAGAACAAACGAAGAGATTATGGTAGGGTACGAAACCACCTCAAAGTTATCCTTTCTGTTCTATCTATTCAAGAGTCCATAGTAAAATAACATGAAGCTATTCTTTCCATTCAATCTATCATAGAGTTCATACTAGAATAACACCTTAAGACACAAATCAACCAAAACCCTAATGTCACCTAGATACTCCATTGTCACCTCAGGTATCCGTGGGCATGATTATACGATATGCATCACACAATCTCAGATTCATCTATTCAACCAACACAAAGTACCTCAAAGAGTGCCCCAAAGTTTCTACCGGAGAGTCAAGACGAAAACGTGTGCCAACCCCTATACATAGGTTCATGGGCGGAACCCGCAAGTTGATCACCAAAACATACATCAAGTGGATCACGTGATATCCCATTGTCACCACAGATAAGCACGTCAAGACATAAATCAAGTGTTCTCAAATCCTTAAAGACTCAATCCGATAAGATAACTTCGAGAGGAAAACTCAATTCATCACAAGAGAGTAGAGGGGAGAAACATCATAAGATCCAACTATAATAGCAAAGCTCGCGATATATCAAGATCGTGCCATAGAGAGAACACGAGAGAGAGAGAGAGAGATCAAACACATAGCTACTGGTACATACCCTCAGCACGAGGGTGAACTACTCCCTCCTCGTCATGGAGAGCACCGGGATGATGAAGATGGCCACCGGTGAGGGATCCCCCCTCCGGCAGGGTGCCAGAACGGGCTCCCGAGAGGTTTTTGGTGGCTACAGAGGCTTGCGGCGGCGGAAATCCAGATCTATCTTGCCCTTTGATGGTTTTAGGGTATATGGGAATATATAGGCGAAAGAAGTTGGTCGGGGGAGCCATGAGGGGCCCACAAGAGTGGAGGGCGCGCCCAGGGGGGTGGGCGCGCCCCCCTATCTCGTGGCTTCCTTGAAGCTTCCCTGGCTTGTACTCCAAGCTCCCTGGATTGCTTCTGTTCTAAAAATAAGTTTCCCAAAGGTTTCATTCCGTTTGGACTCCATTTGATATTCCTTTTCTTCGAAACACTGAAATAGGCAATAAAACAGCAATATGGGCTGGGCCTCCGGTTAATAGGTTAGTCCCAAAAGTAATATAGAAGTGTATAATAAAGCCCGTAATCATTCAAAACAGATAATAAAATAGCATGAATGCTTCATAAATTATAGATACGTTGCAGACATATCAAACCCCTCAAAGATCAGATCTCCTTGGACATCGGCGACGTAATTCAGGTTTCCAAACCTGATCTGGTGGTCAGGGCGTAACTGTCGACCTGCTCGACGCGGCCGGTCGAGTTGGCACGAAGCACAAAGCCGCCGAACACAAAGACCTGTCCTCAAAGAAAGGTTTACCTAGACGCAACGTCATTGTTAATGAAGAGACGCGCCATCAATCCTTCTGTTGACGATACAGCGGAGCTCTCAATGAAAGCACCAATGTCGGTGTCAAAACCGGCAGATCTCGGGTAGGGGCCCAAGCTGTATGTCTGAGCATCGATGGTAACAATGATCAAGGAGACACAATGTTTACCCAGGTTCGGGCCGTCTTAATGGAGGTAAAACCCTACTCCTGCTTGATTATATTTAATGAGTATAGGGGTTACAAGAGTTGATCTACCTCGAGATCGTAATGGCTAAACCCTAGCTTGTCTAGCCTATCAATGTTCTGATCCTGCCTTCGGTCTAAGCCCTTCGGTTTATATAGATACCGGAGGGGCTTGGGGTTGTACAAAGTCGGTTTAACAGAAAGGAAATAGCATATCCGGACACCTAAACTTGCCGTCCACGCATACGGGAGTCCTAACCGGACACGGGAGGAGGTCAACTTCCTTATATCTTGATGGCACATTAGTCCGGGCCATATCGATTAGACCGGACGCCCAAGGACCCACTAGTCCAGGGCTCCCTCAGTGGACTACTCCCTTCTCATCATGGTGGCCGCTGGGATGATGAAGATGGCCACCGGTGATGATCTCCTCCTCCGTCAGGGTGCCAGAACGGGATCCTGATTGGTTCTCGGTGGCTATAGAGACTTGCGGCGGCGGAACTTCCGATCTAGGGTCTCCCCGAGGGTTTTGGAATATTTGAGAATTTATAGGGCGAAGAGGGGGTGCGGGAGGCCACCGAGGTGGGCACAACCCACGGGGGCGCGCCGCCCTGGTGGGTTGTGCCCCCCTCGGGGCACCTCCCAGGTGCTGCTCTGGCCCATTGGTAGTCTTTTGGACCATAAAAAATCCACAAAAAGTTTCTGGGTGTTTGGAGAACTTTCATTTCTACAAAAAAAAACAACACCACAGTAGTGCTGCTAAAAACAGCGTCAGTTCGGGTTAGTTCCATGCAAATCATACCAAAACCATATAAAATTATTGTAAACACGGCATGAATACTTCATAAATTATAGATACATTGGAGACGTATCAAACTCGCCGAAAACCACAAGAGGAAAGGACAGGACGCATGTTTAAAAACATTGGCAAGAAATCTTCATTGAAGTGGATTTCTGCAATCACCATGCTCACCACTTGCCATCTTCGGACACGAAGAAGAACCATCGCCCTATGAGGGCTTTGTGAGCCGAAGAAGAGGCATGCCACCCGCAAGGCCCTTGCTGTTGTGGCATGTCGACCGGGGATCATCCTCGTGGTCCTTGAAACCCGTATCTACCACATGTCGTCGAGGTAGAACGCTGGAACTGCCACCCCCGAGCCACCAACCTTCTTCTTGGACCTTCATGTTCCCCAACACAAAGATGACACAACACGAGACAGAATCCACCACAAACACAAAAAACACCATGAGATCCATCGCTCCAAGGAAACGATGAAACAAGGTGCCTACATATCCCTCAAGTTCCTCACCATGGGTGCGTCGAGATAGGCTGAGATTGAGCAAAATTTATTCCAAAAGCCGGCGTCATCCCCCATCCAAACATGTCGTAGGGCACACTAACCCTAACCCTAACTACATCCAAGGCAGAGAGTCGGGGTTTCCCCACCCAACCATCAACAAAATGATGATTGGAGGGGGAGAGAACCATAGCCTCACCGGTAAGGCGAGGGAGGAGTTCGTCGTCTCCCTAATTGCCTTTCTTCAGGACCAGAGGGAGTGAAGCGGTTAGTAAATTATGAGCCATTGAAGTACCTTGGTCCTCGAAGAACAATTGAAAGAATTATGGCCAACGGCTATGACCATCTTTAATCTATACCATAGCACAGTTGACGTGTGTCGGTGTCTAACAACCTGACATTGGATTGTATGCAACAACCCTTTGTGAGTTTTGCCAAGGGCTGAACGTGTTTGGGTTTCCTAAATCATCGATCATCGGGGAGTGGATGGCAAGTAATAAAGTACACTGGAACTACCCAGGTTCAGGCGACCATCGAGGTGTGATACCATACTCCTGCTAAGAGTGATATTTCGTGATGAACTGGCTAAAATGTGTTTGTTGTGTCCGCCTCAATTGGTAGGCCGCAGTCTTCCTCTATTTATACTACTTTCATTCTTCCTTTCCGCCCCGGGAGTTCTTCGTTGGCCCAGTATAAACAAAGGAAAAGTGGAAGCCGTCCATACCGGATCGATGTGACGGGTCATGGCACTCATGTTCATAACGAGCAAGTGGTTGCCGGACATTGCCCCTGTAGCCGCACGCAGGGCAGGTGAATCTCCAGCGGCCACTGTTGATGATCCGAGGGAATGGCATGCCTCGTCGGAGCCCATAATGCTAAGGGCAGCTCTGTTGTGTCTCATCTTAGCTGCTGACGACGGTTGCAGTAGCGGGTTGGCACGCATTTAATGCTTCTGGCAAATAGGTACCCCGCTTCTTTCATGAAGAAGAAAACCGTCGGGCGTCGTGCTTCCCGGGAGGGCCCGGGAAGCATTTGTCGGGGCTGGGCGCCCCGCGAAGCACCTAGCACTGGGACCTCATGGTCTCGGTCCTTAATTGACGAGTTGTTATGCCTCAAATCGTGTTGTCTAGTGTGGCGTCACTTGCCAGGTGCCATCGTCAAGGGCCAGGTCCATTGGCCCAGGGTACCTTGGTTCCTATTCGGCCGATAACATGGCAGCGCCTATATCATAGAGTTACCTCCAAACAATACTCCCTCCGTCTAGGTGTGTAAGTCATCTTACGTTGTGCACTGCAACCAAGGTGGAGAGGAAAACAAGAAAACTTAATGTCTTTTTGCTAATTAATAGCATTGCATGCAATGAACTAACCACTGCATGTCATGTTTGGTAGTCTCAAGTCATTGAAAGCATGCACGGCCCACATCTCGTATTGGTTGATATGTCACAAAACAAGAAACGAGGAAGAAGTTAATGTACCGTGCCTAAGTGTTTTGGGATTATTTGGTTTTCGTAAGGTGACTTACACACCTAGACGGAGGGAGTATTATTTACCATTGCGCCTATATCATAGAGTAATGATAGACCAATACACATGAACACAAAAATTCAGACACCATTTCTAGTTTGTCTCATTTTCCTATGTGTAGATCGAATTAAATATGAATTGGTGGGACTATAGACACATGTTTCGTCAATCGGCACATTTTTTTCTAAAATATGAGATTAAGCACTGGTATGCTACAAATCCCCCACCCCCCGACACTGGCCGAGCCCGCGGTTGAATTGAGGGGCCAAGCAAAACTGGGAACCAACAAGCCATGTGCATGGGGATTTCATCTACTTTACCATCATTGTGAGCATGGGCGCCACGGCTATGTCCATCATTATTCTCTGCCAGCGGACAGTTGACATGGTAACGCCTATATGAATAACGACGGACCCATACCGTTTACCGTTAGTAAAAGACCTCGACAATAATTCTTAACCACGAACTTGCATAACTTAAATGTTCATAGGTTATGTTCCCATTAGCGATAAAAAACGCTCATAATACCATTTTATTGCTCCTCTGGATATGTAACGTCATCACAATTATGTATGCATCCGTTTATACTCTAGATACACTACGGTACCTGACATGAACAAGTCAGACAAACTGATTTGTCGCTTTCGTGAATCGTGGTTGCGACGTGGCCGACCCACAAAGAACAAGTTGCATATTCTAATTTGTGTCACTTTCATATATATCCCGAAGGCCTATAATGATCCACTCAGTTTCCGATACATGTAACTGTATTGGATATATAATCGATAAGATCAATGCCACTTTTGCATGCACCTTTAGTGAGAATCTTAGCAAAATATCCATTTGTGGTATTGGATGCTTATCATACAAATTTGGTGTGGTAAAGATTTATCACTTATTTTTAATTAACTACTACGAAATACATAAACTTGTGTTTCTGGAATAGATTAAAAAACGACTGAAATAATTATTTGTTTTGAGTGTTTCCAAAATTGGTTGAATCGGTCTGAAAATAATTAAAACTTTTACATGCACACCAAATATTGATTAAATAGACATTGATTGAAATTCTACATAAATAATTATTTCTATCAAATGAGCTTGACTAATGCCTATGGCACTGTACCACTAAGAATGCAAATGAAAATGAGCTAATATCTGTGGAATATTAATTGTAAGCCAATGTATTAATTTTTACGATCGAATTCCCACTGGTGGAAAAAAGGCCTTTGGTCGCGGTTCGCAACTGCCATTAGTCGCGGCTGCTTGAATCATGACCAACTAAGCGACTAAAGCCGCACCTTTAGTCGCGGCTGCTTAAGAACCGCGACTAACGGCCCGTCCACGTGGGCGCCAGGCGACCGTCGGGCGGAGGACCTTTAGTCGCGGTTCTTCGCCAACCGCGACTAAGGCCGCCTTGAGTTTAGGGTTTTAGCCCCCTAAACCTGTTTTCTGCTTAATTTGTATTGTTTTATTTCTTTTGTGCTTTATTTTAATTTTGAAGGAGTTTCATATATTCTACGGTACTACATACATGCATATGAATGTACAATTTCAAATAAATTTGAAATTAGAACCAAAAAAATTCAAGAGGAATATACAATATATATTCAATATCATCGGATGACCATATACAATTTTGAACAAGTTTCCATACATGATTTAATCCATATAAAGTTCTACGTCCTCGTGATAGTGTTCTCCTTTAGGATGGAGGACTTCCTGCTGAACCATCCAGCTAGTTCCTCTTGAAGTGGTCGAGCGAGCTTCGGACTAAGCATCCACGGAGGTTATTCCTCTGAGCATTGGTATCACTCGGATCAACCCGCTCAGAGGTGTATCTCGGATCCTCTCACGAACATAGTATCCACATAGATTGGTCAACGGTGGCTGAATATCCCCACATTCTTAGGCTTTAACAATTTGAATTCTAGCTCTTTTTGAATTCACCGACCTTTGTATCTACGAACCGTCTCCAAACCCTACGAGGCAAAGAAAATTAAATGAACAAGAGAGTTATTAGTTACTTGATATTAGGAAATGAACGAAATAGGCCGATCGATATAGAGCGCAAATGAATGAAAATAATTACTTCGCAGCATTTTTCTCATGTCGCCCCAAAGCTTTGGATCCTTATTCATAGAGTCGTGACGAGACATTACGAGGTGTTAACTTTAATTACTAGCAGAATCCAAAGGAACTGCGGACACGATACATGCACAAGACGTCATGCATAACTCATCGATTAGCCGCCACATACCATGCATGGAGTAAACAAAAGAGAATGTGCTCAAGATGTAAACACTCACCCAAAATGGTAAGGAAATAGAATATCACTTTTGAGTTCCTGCTTTGTAAGAAATCGCCACAGTCCGCCTCCACGTCGGCGGGGTAATGCTTCAACACAATATCATTAACGATGTGTGGGTCAATGAACCCAACATCATGGATGTTCCTTACTCGCATTCCTTAATCTTCATTCTGCATGTATAATAGAGGACACAACAATATAGTTAGGACATATATATAGTGCGAGGCAATATGAACGAGATGGGGTAGAAATTAATAAATCACTTACGTAACGTAGCAACCGATGATAGATTTGTCGAGC
The DNA here is from genome assembly GCA_021437245.1 of Aegilops speltoides. Lineage (NCBI taxonomy): Eukaryota > Viridiplantae > Streptophyta > Magnoliopsida > Poales > Poaceae > Aegilops > Aegilops speltoides. Next base: position 445,964,251 of record CM038143.1, read on the forward strand.
TCATGCAGATTGAAAAGTGGAACAATTCACTCGGTTGCAATTTGTACATAGTAATGTTTGAAGTGATGCTCATGTCTAACTTCCGCATAAATATATTCTTTGGCGTTTTTATTTTTATGTAACCCTTGTACCAATTCAGCAGATGTTTCATTTGGTCGTAGATCCTTTTCTGCGCAGTTCGACGAGAGGCCCATTCTTGACATATGTAATTACTACCTCCTTCACCGGCAACTCATCAAGGTCTAATAGTTCACGAAGAGTAATACCTAAGTTGGCGCTTGTTCTCGCACTCGTTCTGATCAATCCTGTCTTTGCAGCTTGTATGATCTCGGGGCATCCGGACGAAGGCTTCCACTATAAGCGGGCAATCGATTGTTTACTTTGTTCCCGAGCTGGGCAACTTGTTTCCGCTTTTTTACTTTCGCCTTCTCCGCTCTTTGTTCTCCTTGAACATGAGTGCCTGCTGCGAAGTTCACGTGCATAGTCGTTAGGCGATTCTTCGCGGCTTGGGACGGTGTGCTCAAAAATGACTTAGCCCACTTCTTTTGCTCATCGAAAATCTTGGCTTGGGCTCGGGCTCTCTTTTCTTCTTGCAGTCCGCCTTCCATTTCTCCAAATCAGCAGCCATGCAGCGTCGACTTCCTCGGCACTACGTTCCCAAGGCCTTGTGGGGAGAGGCTTGATGATGGCTCCGTACCTTTGTGGTCTTAGGTACATAAGGGTCCGGGTTAATAATCCAGACTGCTTACGCTTCTTTGCCGTAGGTGGATTGGGGCGGCGTCGATCACCCGCCGGACGAGGATCGGGGCGGCGGATGATCACCACGGACGTTGTGGATCGGGGCGGCGTCGATCACCCGGGACGAGGATCGGGGCGGCGGATGATCACCGCGGACGTTAGGATCGGGGCGGCGTCGATCACCCGCCGGACGAGGATCGGGGCGGCGGATGATCACCGCCGGACGTTGTGGATCGGGGCGGCGTCGGTGATGTGACGGAGGTGTAGGTGAACCGCCACCACCACCACCACCACCACCACCGCCACCGCCACCACCACCACCGTAGGGGGTGGACTTGTTGTCCTTGGCGCCTCGCTGAAACTTGATAAACTTCTTTTGCCATAGAATGTAATGGCGCTTGACATCTCCAAGTCTTTTCTCCCTTCGGTGTAGCAATTTCAATCTCTGTGTCCTCAAACCCTTGGACTATGTCCTCCACCGTGACACGAGCATAGCCATCTTTAATGGGGTTGTTGTGGTGGAGTGCTCGAGTAAACATGGTAAAGCACCGCCGATGGCTACCTTCATGGACATGTTCCCGATAGGATAATACAGATGACATTCTTTCATCTCCTTTATATCGCCCACGGGTAGCGAGGAGGCTCCGTGCAGTAATTTCGACCACCGAGGCTCCGGTGCAGTAATTTCGATCACCGAGGCTCCGGCAGATAATTCGATCGTCGGTGCATCTGCACCAGCCGGTGGGGCCTCCGTGGAAGCCACGCCGCTTCTCCGCTGCTGGCTTCCGAGATCCGCCGGATGATCTTCATCTTTGCACCCGAGCTGAATCTCTTCGCTACTAGTACACTCATGGTTTTCTTCATCACTTCCATTTCGATGCCAACCGCGCCACAACATCCGCTTCCCGATCCATCTTTCTCTTACGGCTTCAGAATCAGACGGGTCATCGCTCGGGGAACCCTATTTTCCACGGAATGTGCCCCATGCCTCGTACACGCCCTCCGTGTTCGAGATTCCCGAGGGCTTTTGTCGTGCGTCGTTCTCTCTGTTGAACTTGATCTTCCTGTTGAGCATCCTTCATTGCGTCAATAAGGGCTTGGGTGGGTTTAATTAATTTGCCCTGGTAAACACACTCCCTGTCTCCGGTTCAGCGTTCCCCATGCCCGCATTCACCAGCTTTTGGCCCTTGGGTCCCATCCTCCGTGCTGGGCCGGATCCTCGCGCCCTCAGCTCGTTCTCCATCTTCTCCAACCTAGGCACCCAAATGCGATACCCTCCTGGCCCCATAACATGATTGTACTCCTTCTTAGCCGCATTTTCCTTATTTTTTCGATATTTCAATGAACTGCTCCGATTTCTTTTGCTTCACAAATTCTGGCCAATCATGTTTCAGCTTCTCATATTGTCTGTGAAATCCGGAGTCTTGTTCTCGCTTGACAAAGTCACGGGCTAGATTTTGCTTGAATTTCCTAATGCGTCGGCCATCTTATGAAGAGCGAACTGTTTGACTAGCCTCCTCCTCTCCTTGTTTTCCTCAATCTTGTTACCCTCCTCATCGAATTTGTTGTATTCGGAGGTAGAACGAAATGTTCCATAAGCTTCTTGAATCAATCTTTTTTGTTCTCTTATCGACAAAAGTGAAACCATCAATTCGTGCCTTCTTTGGCTCATTCCACTCTGACGGTGATCGAGACGTTGTCTCTAACAATGGCTCCGCATTGGTGACAAACTTGGTGGCGTTCTTGTGGGGCTCCAGCGCCTGCCGGTTACCGTCGACAACCGCGATGGTGCATGTTTCTCCTTGTTTCATCGTCTGGTTGCGCCACGCTTTGACGACGTACTCGATTGTTTCGACGATCCGCCGAGGGCTAAAATAAGAAAGAGAGTCGCGTTAGTACACATATTTATTCAAATCGGTTAGTTTGTATCACCGAGGCTCAATGTATATATATATACCTCGGCGCGGAGGTGGTTGCTACTTCCATTTGAAGATCGCTGCTTTATCGACGTTTCTTGACATCATCTTCTTGACGGCGCCTTCATCTTCACCGTCAAGGTTGAGATAAGAAGAGATATCATCTTCTTCTTCTCCGGTCGGCACATATTGAATATCGCCGTTTATGATGCCGAACATATGTGCTTCACCGTCCGGATCATAGTTGTCCATAATCGGTCACTCTATCGTCCGCCATTATGTCATCCGAAAACATGTAGTAAAAACAAATTAATTAAGTGAAGAAGGGGCGGTGGCGGTGGCGGTGGCGAAAGGCGGTGGCAAAAGGAGGCGAGGAAGGGTGGGAGAGGGTTTACACATTTTGTATGAACCATGGCAAATTTTAGTACTTGTATCGTGGCAAATTTAAGTAATTCACCATGATAGTTTTAGTTTATAGTTCATGCCAAATTTGAGCCAAGACCATGCATTGTTAAAATAACTGATGACATATTTCTTTTTTACTTATGAATCATGTCAAAATTATTTGATAGATCATGACAAATTTTAGTAATTCATCATGGCAAGTTTTTATTTGCTAGGTGTACCATAACGCTGCACGAGGTGGTACCGGTGAAGGGAAACATCCGGAAAGTATTCCGGTGTTTCGCGTTTTGCATGAGATGGGTCGGAGGGGAAAGTTGCGTGTTCGCTATGCTAGGGATGCGTGATGGACGAACGGGCTGCGTATCCGGATTCGCCTCGTCGTTCGAGCAACTTTCATGTCTGAGTTTTCCCATCCGAAGTTACGGTTTATTTTCTATTAATTTTCAAAGTTTTGGTTCATTTTCTAATATCCTGATTTAATTTAATTCAAATTATTAAATACAGAAACTGCTATGGGTACACGGAAGTGCACCCAGCAGTGTGTTCATGTGTATGACAGATGGGACCCGTAGGCGGGTGCCGGAGAGAGCTCCGGTGAGCCTCTCCCATGGCGGCACTTCACCAGAGAAGGCCCACGCACGCGCTTCTTCTCTTAGCGTCTTCTGCTTCTCGTCTTGCCGCCATGGGCATGCAAGCACGGGCTGGAGGAGACGGCGCTGAGATAATTACCGGCCGAGGCGCCGGATCGAGTCGTCGCCGACAATGGCAAGGGCGGCGGCGGGCGGCGAAGGGCGAGGGCGATGACGCGGCCTCGAGGGCGACGGCGGCGGCGCGGCGAAGCGAGGGCGACGGCGGCGGCGGCGAGGGCGAGGGCGACGGCGCCAGCCTTCTGCGGCAATGGAGAAGACGAGAAATGGAGGCGAAGGTTCGCCCTTGTATTTATAGCCCCCCCCCCATTAGTCGCGGTTGGGGAGGCGACCATGATTAAAGGTAACCTTTAGTCGCGGTTGGCGAGCCAACCGCGACTAAAGGTATTTTTATGGTTTTTTGCGTTCCACATGGAACGACCTTTAATCATGGTTGGCGAATAACCGCGACTAAAGGTATTTTCAAAATACTTTTTCTTTTTCAAAATCTTAAAAATACAAATAATATATCAAAAATTCAGAAAAATAAAACTAATTCAATTCAATATGTTAAAAACACAAATATTATATCAAAAATTCAGAAAAATAAAACTAATTCAATTCAATATGTTAAAAATACAAATAATATATAAAAAATTAAGAAAAATAAAACTAATTCAATTCAAAATGTTAAAAATACAAATAATATATCAAAAATTCAGAAAAATAAAACTAATTCAATTCAAAATCTTAAAAATACAAATAATATATAAAAAATTAAGAAAAATAAAACTAATTCAATTCAATATGTTAAAAATACAAATAATATATCAAAAATTCAGAAAATAAAACTAATTCATTTTAAATTCTTGTTTTTCTTCTGCTTTTTTCTTCTTTTTTTCTTCTCGCTTTGTTTCTTCCTTTTTCTTGTTTTTCTTCTTTTTTTCTTCCTTTCTTCCTTTTCCTTTTTTCTTCTGCTTTTCTTCTTACATTTTTTTTTTTCTTATGTTTTTCTTCTGCTTTGTTTTTTTCTTCTGCTTTTTCCTTTTTCTTCTCGCTTTGTTTTTTTCTTCTGCTTTTCCTTTTTCTTCTGCTTTTTTCCTTTTCCTTCTTTCTTCTTCTTCCTTTTTCCTTTTAAAATCGTAAAAATAAAACTAATTCATTTTAAAATCTTAAAATACAATTATATATCAAAAAATCAGAAAAATAAAAATAATCCCTTGAAGGTTTTATAATGAACTTCCGCTTCATGCACAACCAAGGAGGAAGGTTGTAGATGCATAGAGTCACGGGCAGTGCTATGGTTTGAGCTCGCTTTCGCCAAAAGGATTCATGCCATCCGTATTTAGAGCAAATCTTATGTTCCTTGCGTCACCGCAAAATCTTTGAACCATCTGTCGATCTTTCTCCATTGCGCTCCATCTGCGGTGTGTCTCAACTCCCCGTCCGACTTACGTTCCTCTTTGTGCCATCGCAACAACTTGGCATGCTCTTTGTTCATGAACAGACGTTTCAACCGTGGTATTATAGGAGCATACCACATCACCTTGGCGGAACCCTCTTCCCGGTTTCGCCCTCAACATCGTCGCCGGGGTCATCGCCTCGATCTTATAACGCAATGCAAGTGCATACCGGGCATTCATTCAAATTCTCGTATTCACATGGTAGAGGATGCGATCGTTGATGCATGCATGTATCTTCGTAACCTCTAAACCTAGAGGGCGACAACCTTCTTTGCTTCAGACGCGTCAAGGCGGGCAACTCGTTATCCTTTGGAAACATATTCTTTAACATTTTCAAAAAGTTTTCAAATGCCGAGTCACTACACCGCCTCGCCTTCCATTTCAAAGAATCCATTATGCAGCCCAAATTTTTCGACCATCATCGCATCCGGGTACAGCGCCTTTACGTGATCCTCTAACATGCGATCCAAATTCTCCTCTCCTTTTCGGTTTAGCGGCGTCTCCGTGCATCGGCAATGGTCCGACCAAGATCATCAGCGGGATCATCACGTGCCTCTTCTTCACCTTCCCTTCACCTTCAAAGATCCTCCATGAAAGTATCACCGAAATGAGCAAGATAGCTTTCATCGATGAAATCATCCCTTCTTCATCTTCTTCCATTATAACCCCTCTTTCTCCATGCTTGGTCCAACAATTATAGCTTGGCATGAAACCCTTCAAGCAGATGCATGTGAACAACTCTTGAGGAAGAGTAACCCTTCTCATTCTTACAGATAACACATGGACAGATAACAAACCCCCCCGCTTGTTCGCATTAGCCACTACGAGGAAATCTTTCAAACCCGTAGTGAACTTCATTTGAGAGTCGGCTACAGTACATCCATTGCCGATTCATCGCATTATTATAATATAAAATATATAATTAACCATCATGCATTTGTTATGAACTACACACATGCATATTGACACATCAAAGGTTCATCAAGTTGCTAACCGCGATCAAGAGTGTGGCTCCAACACTTCATGTCATGTTTGTTTCATGCTCTTGGGGCATTTCATCAAACACCTTATGTGCATAAGAGGAACCAAAAGCAAACCTACACCCACTTGTGAAGAGAATGGCTCCAAATGGCTAAGTGTTGGTCTTTGGATGGGTATATATAGGGAGGGCTTTAGTCGCGGTTGGCAGACAATCATGACTAAAAGTGCTTCGAAAACCTTTAGTCGCGGTTGTCTGGCCAACCGCGACTAAAGCCCCTCACGTGCACCACTAGCCACCGAGCGCCTTGGGCCCAGCCTTTGGTCGCGGTTCACCTCGAATCATGACTAAAGGTCCCATTGGTCGCGGTTCCTACAGCTTCGCGACTTATGGGGCTGGACGGAAAGCCTGTTTTTCCACTAGTGTCCACTCGAAGAAGCAATCTCAAATTGACCACAAAATAAGAATTCCACAGGAAAAAGTTTTCATTGGGATCTTACTGGCAAGAGCCATTTATGCGCATACGGACATACCTATATTTGGAAGTTTGTATGGAGCAGCGGTTCCCTGTCAGCTGTAAGAAACTCGTCATCCAAACTGGCTCTTGCTTGCTCGAGTGAGATGTAACCGATAGCCCGGGCCCCACTGCGCTACAACTGACTCCTGAGAAACTTGGTACGCTTGGTCTACATGGGCGACAGAGACAGAGATGGGATCCAAGGGCCGATCTTCGCTGCTCCGGTGAGCCGCTGTGGAATATGTGTACTTTGAACGTCATATTTTATGAAGGTTTCCCACCGTCGGATGAAAGTGGGCCCGGAAATTAAAGGCTGAGGCGGCACTTCCTCCTCTATATGATGCGGGTCCCTGGATCTTCGTCTCGACAGCGACTTGCCTTCTCCCCTGGTGTCGGACACTTCCTCTCTCTCGCTCAATTCCCCCGAAATTCCATCCCCTTCGCAAGTCCCCCCTTGCTTCCGACCTCCGGCCGAGCGGATGGCGTCATTGCGTGACATGCTTTTGAGCCAGGAGCTGGCGGCGGCCGCGGCCATGTCGGCGGACGCGTACGGGAGGTTCGAAAGGTACAGTATGAGCTCTGCCCATGGTTTTCCCCACTACCAGCAAGCTGGTAACGCTCCGACCGGATTCCCCGACACGGGATTTCTCGTTTCCGGCTTCGGCATGCCTCCCTCCACCTTCATCATGCCGGCGGGGACCCACGCGGCCGTTGGTTATGGCGCTGAGGCCGTCCCGGTGGAGATGCGACAGACACCTGCCTCCAGGAACGCCAGGACGACGCCGTTCAGAGGACCGTGGACGGAGGAAGAGGACGAGTACGTGAAACCTCTGAATCTGATTTGTTTTTTCAGCAGATTGATCTCGCGGCATGCATGTTGTTCTCCTTTAATTGATCAATGTGCTTTCTTTTGTTTGCAGACTCCTCAGGAGATTGGTAGATGAGCATGGAGAGCACAAGTGGGCGACCATTTCAAAGCACCTCCCGGGACGGATCGGCAAGCAGTGCCGTGAGCGATGGACAAATCACGTGCGCCCCGGCATCAAGGTGATGCATCATCGCAGCTTATAGTCTTGATTTGATTCTAGTTAGCCGAAATCTTCCATGGATCTATATGATTCGGAAGTCTAAATTGTTTTAGTTTGGTTTTTACTACGTTCGAAGCATGCTGAACTTTTGGTCGTACAATTCGGAAGTGGGTATTAAGTGAGGAATGAATAGTTCGTCATGCTGCATGCCTTTATTTTAATCATTATTAATTGCGCCAATTTTATCAAGGCCACAAATTGTTCGCATGAGTAATTCTGACCGTGGTTCTTCGAAAGATATTGGGGGGCAATGGCCAAACATTAATTCTATACCATTTATTTTTGTAGAATTGCAGATGCGCAAGCGTCTGAAAATCCGCAAGTTTCAGTGGACTGCTTTGAGAGGACAGAAGGGGCATATTAGGAATTTCAGGATCCAATTAAAAGTGGGGTGGGGGTGGGGGGGGGGGGGCTAGCTGGGGGGAGGGGGGTCTGATATTTTTGTTAGGACCGCAATTCCGATAACCTTATATTTGGAGTTTTCTTTTTGAGTATATGAACCAATTAATAGCGCTCATAGTTTATACATGCCAATTTTGAACTTTCAATATATATCGAATGTCACACAAGTTTCTAGAGTCGTCATCGGGTTGTGGGTGCGATGGCTGATGAATCGGACGTGAATCGTGACGTCAATGATGGTACACCATATTTTATGTGTGTTATGATTGGTCGGGTCTGCCGGTTGATGCACTTCATATGGCGGTCCTCTGGATCTAGTTTAGCGGCGTGGTGGCTTATTGTCCATGGCCGATTGTCTTTGTTTTTGACTTCTTTTCCTTCTAATTAACCAAGCATTATACATGGTTTTAGCACAGTTTTCCTTGTAGACATGACCAAGTCATCTCCACCATATGAATTGCTGGAGGACCTTGTCCTCTCAAGACGTTCGGAAAAAGCCACTCAATTTGTAGTGAATATTTATCGCTCTTTCCTGATGCTATTAGAGTTTCAGCCAGGCTATTCCAGCCTAGCCAAGCTTCTGTATATATCATTGGGCTTTGTTGCGAGGATTCAGCGATGCAATTTATTTGTACAAAATAAGGCGCCTTTAAAAAACTGCCACGTCGATCAGCAGCATGTCTGATCCAATAAACTATCACTATTTCCAGTATGATATTCAATTAAACTACACTTGATTGTGCCAATCATCTGGAGGCATGCACTAACTTTGATTCACATAATCACATTCCAGAAGGACCACATCTGGACTGAGGCGGACGACATACTGCTGATCAACGCGCACAAGATCCACGGAAACCGTTGGTCGACGATCGCGAGGTGCCTCCCCGGCCGGTCGGAGAACGCCATCAAGAACCACTGGAACGCGACAAAGCGGAGCCTCAAGTCGAAGCGCCGGCTAAAGAAGAAGACAAGCCAACAAGCCGCCCCGGGGCAGTTCACTCTCCTCGAGGAGTACATCCGCGACAAAACGATGGCTGACGAGAACGTGGCGCCACCGTCTCCGTCGTCTGGCCTCGGGTATGACGGCCAGGTTTTTCCAAATGCCGCTGCAATGCTGGCCGTCTCCACCCCACCGGGGATGGGCCAGTACCTCCACCCAGCAAACGCGGCCGGGTCATCCTCCCAAGCAGGGATGATGAGCCTGAGAGCGCCCTTACCGGACCTCAACGCCGCCTACCCGGCCTCCTTCCCGACCTACAGCAACAACAACCTGCTGCACCATGGACCAGAGCCTGCATTTACTCAGATGTTTAGTGCCCAGGGACGCATGCTTGCTGCATGCACGAACCTGAAATTGTTCCCGCTCCCTCAGCACCTCGGTGGCGGCTACTACGGCAGCGAGACGGGCAGCAGTAGCGCCGGTGGCAGCAGTGATCAGGACGAAGACGTGGTCCAGATGGCCTCGAGGGAGTTCCAGACGTCCGATGACGAGACCACACTGGACCTCACTGGTTTCAACTGACACGGTCCGTCCACTGGATCGATCCAGTACCCTATCCATTGATTTTAGTTTGTCGTTTTTACCTTTCCGAACATTTTAGTTTGTCGTTCGTTAAATCAGCTGCTGTGTTGTATACTGTTGCCCGAAGAACACTACACTTGTGTGTTTGTGCGGCGTGGCATGCATGTATCTTTAATTTCCGCATTCTGAGTACTTTGTAAAAGTAACTTTTACCAAAAACAATTTGTTGGAGAACCTTTGTTGTACCTGTGTTGTTTGTAGAGGAGTGAATTGCAAAAAACCACCACATTGAAGCGTAAGTTTGCAGAAAAGACTCTTCTATGAATTTGTGCCCGAAAACACTGATTCTCGGCCTAATCTTTTGCAGAAAACACTAGTTGATGTCTTTGGCCCATTTGATGACGATTATGATAGATGGAGCCCACCATTTGCCGATGTGGCTAACGGTCTTTTTGCCAAAACGTCCTCCCCTCCCTAAAAAACTACCCTCTCCCTGCTCCTCCACCTCCCTCCGGCGCGCCGCCACCTCCCTCCAGACGCGCCCCCGCCTCCCAGCGCCGCCACTCCATCCCGGCGCGCCCCCGCCCTCCTAGCGCTGCCACCTCCCTTCCCGGCTACGACCCCGACGGGCAGCTCGGGTGCAAGCCTTGACAAGCTACAAGCCAGTAGCTGAGCGAGGCGCCGACCCTCTGCAGACGGAGCAAGCACGCCGACGACGCACAGCTCGGGCACAAGCGGCGGCGTGCTTGACCCCGCCCTCCCAGCAGAGGAAGCAGCAGCGGCGGCCCCCTTGACCCCGACCTCGCGGGAGCAAGCGGCGGCGGCGCAGCAGCTCAAGACAAGCAATGACGGCGGCGCGCAAGCTGCAGCAAGCAGCGACCTCGGCGGTGACCGCGCGGTGGCCGACGGTACCAAGCGCATGGCGACTCCAAGCCAGCAGCGCTGCCGCGTGCATGAACCAGCCACCGCCTCGTCCTCTGGTGCTCGTCCCACCACCGCTTGATGAGGTACCACCGGCCAACGGCGACGAGCCAACCTCTTCCCCCCCCTCTGGACGGTGTGGCCATGGCTGGCGACGAGGACCATGAGCGTCGATGCCTCTGCTGCAGGCCGGCGACAAGGAGCTGATTGCGTTTTGTACTTTTACCAGAAGGGTGACTATGCAAAAATACCAGGGCCCCACATGTCATAATCGAGGTTAAAATGCATAAAACGGTTCATCAGTGTTTTTTTGCAAAAGATTAGGATCAAAATCAGTGTTTTCTGGCACAAATTCGTAGAAGAGTCTTTCCTGTAAACCTACGCTTTAATGTGGTGATTTTTTCCGATTCACTCTTTGTAGAGAGATAGCGATTCAGCATATGTACTTCTGTTTCCGATATTATACTCCATCGACACTGTTGTGTGTTGTGCAACGCACGAAGGGTGCGCGGCTTTCCTCACGTGACAGGGCCTTCAGTTATGCTCGCGGGCAAGGAGAGAACAGAGAAAATAGAGTCGGTTGTCTGGCATCGGTTGTATGCTCTCTCCCTTGGCAATTTGACTTTGTCTACATGCCCCTCTAATTCTGCAAGCTCCTCCTAGAAAAATTTAAGAGAACTTGACATTTACTTTCTTCTTTCCTAAATATTTGTCTTTCTAAAGATTTTAACAAGTGACTACATACGGAGCAAAATGAGTGAATCTACACTCTAAAATGTGTCTATAACTCTACATACATCTGTATGTTGTAGTCCATTTGAAATCCTAAAAAGACAAATATTTAGGAACGGAGGGAGTATTTGCTAATTTACCATTGCATGTGAAGACCTGATCATTGTTATGATGGTCATCACGCAAACATATTTTAAAAAAAAAGACAAGTGGTATTAGCAGTTGAGACAGGCCCTTTCGACTGACATGACGACCTAATGCTCCCGTGGTGAAGGCCGTCAGGAGCATCAACTTCTCACAACTACAAGCTCATGCGCAATACACATGTATACACACTGTTAAAGAAATTCATTTTATTCTACTCACCATGGAACAAAGGCTGCCACAATCATACTTCATCGGATATATTGATGGTGTGCAGAATATTAGAACATCAACATGCATTCCACTTCACAAGCAGTAACAAGCGACGCCACAGATTAACAAACATCTAGTAGCAAAAGACGCCACAGAATAGCTGACGCCGAAGCATAGTAATGCGCATTCTAATTTGCAAAGTGGAGTAACAAGAGACGCCCCACACACAAGGTAACTAACAACGAAGCACAGTAATGCAGAAATCCGGGGTCTTCGACTTCTCCCCCCACCCCCCGCCGCCGCTCCCGCGAGCGACGCGGGGGAAACCCTAGCCGCCGGCTCTCCGCGCCTCCTCCTCCTCCTCCCTCGCCGCGCCCGGCAAGGCCAGCGGCAAAGCCTGGCTGGCCGGGCGGCGGGGCCTCGCTTCCCCTCGCTTCGCCTTCCCCGGCCGGCCGGGCGGCGGAGGCGCTGCTGGCGGCGCTGGTGCAGCGGTCGGCGGCGGGGCTCTGGCGGCGGCGCGTGGTTGGCGGCGTCGCTGCTGGCCTCCTCTTCTTGGCGGCGCGCGGTCTCTGGTGGTGCCGCTTTGCCGGATCTGGCGGACTGGCGCCGCGGCTGGCGGGTGGCGGGGCTGCGGCGGCTCGACCACGGGCGACCTCCCTGCCGTGGCGGGTGGGCGGGTAGGTGGCGTGGCGGCGGGCCTCGGCTTAGGCGAGTGATCGGCGCGCGCGCGTGGAGCTGCGGGGCGGCGAAAGCGGTGGTGCGGGCGGTCATGGCGGCGGGCGGCTCTAGCGTGGCGGCAAGGGCGACGAGGCAGGGCGTCGGTGGCGGGCTCCGGTAGCCTGGGCCGGCTCCTGGCTTGGCGCTGAGGTGGTGCGGGTCGCGGGCGACATGGATCTGCGGGCGGCCGCCCCTGCCCTGGCTTCGGGCGGGTGGGGGTGACGGCGCAGTGGTGGTGGCTGGCGGGGCGTGTTGGTCGAGTCTGCGTCAGATCCTCCCTGGTCTGGCTCTCGGACGTCGACGGACGGCGCGAGGAGGCATCTCCGATGAGCTTTCATGGCTGCAGCTGCGGGTTGATTTGGTCTCCCTCGTCGGCGGGCTCGCGGTTGCCGATGGCCTCGCGGAGATGTGTATCAGCTACCATGGTGGGGCGACATGGGGTCCTCCTTCTCCCCCTTTCCCCGTGTTCGGCGGGGAGCTTAGTTGGAGGGATGGGTGGCCTCGATGCGGTCGCGTCACCTGTCGCCGGCACGATTTGCGGTCCGGATTCGTCCGCTCCCTTTCTCCCCTTTCCTCGGCCGTGGGCGGGTTGGCACAGTTTACCAATGGGCGTCGGCGGTGGTTCCGTCGGTCGAGGGCCATCGGTTGGTCCAAAGTTAGGGCCTTTGTGTTGGTCTTGGGGTTGTCTGGTTGCGGGCGGCGGCTCTGGCGGCGGAGGCGCGACGTTAAATGGCGAGCGTGCGTCTCAAAGTGGCAGCAAACATGGCGCTATGGCGTGGTTGCGGGCGGCACGGAGTTCGAGTTCATCGATGGGGTGTGAGTGCCGGGGTACACCACTTGTCCAGTCCTTTGACTGGCCGACGGTGGCGGTGGCCGTTGCCGCCGTACCCTTCCTAAAGGCTCCGTCGCGGCATTCACACTCTTGTCGTCTTGCTCCGGGTGAAAACCTGATCTCCGCTGATCGGGCGGTGGCGGCTACCCATGGTCGTATCCTTCTTGGAGGCACCGCTTTGGAGGCCTGACTTCGTTTTGGTCCGGTTCACCTCTCTATTGGTTGTCGGTGGGGTGGTGTGTCGGTGCCTGGCACCTTTGTATCTTGCCTTGGGTGTGTGCGGTGTGTGCGTTGTTCGGTATCTCGGATGTACTCGGTGATGTTTGCTTTATAAGATAAAGCGGGGGGTGTGCAAATTGCAGTAACAAGAGATGCCACAGACATAGAGTAACTAATAACGAGCTTACTAATGCAGCTAATTCTGATCTGCAAAGTGCATTAACAAGAGATGCAACAGAGTAACTAACATCAAAGCATAGTAATGTACACCTAGTTCATTCTTTTTCCAAACTGCAGTAGCAAGAGACTCCAAGATTAAATAAGACCCAGATATGTTGACAGGTCCTAACAGCGGGCGCCACATCGTCACTCTGATGCAGTCGTGAGGCGTCTGAAGGAGTCGCCAATGGTCGTGTAGCCGCCCGCCCAGTTGATGCCGCCTATCCTTGCAGTGATCCCAAGCTTGATCCATCCGTAGATGACAAACTGGAGAGCATAAAATCCCAAACCAATGCCATTTGCAGCCTGCAGTTCATAAACAGGATTGATTTACATTCTGACACAGTTGGATCGGCTTGCAGAGTCATAGCAAACAAGATTGATTTACATTCAGACACAGTTGGATAAGTGTGTTGGGGAACGTAGTAATTTCAAAAAATTTCCTACGCACACGCAAGATCATGGTGATGTATAGCAACGAGAGGGGAGAGTATTGTCTACATACCCTTGTAGACCCGGCGGAAGCGATCACAACGTAGAGGAAGTAGTCGACGTTCTCCTCGCGATCCGACCGATCCCGCGCCGTTACTCCGACGCCCCGAGTTCTTGACACACGTACAGCTCGATGACGTCCCTCGACTCGATCCAGCCGAGTGTCGAGGGAGAGTTCCACAAGACGACGGCGTGGTGGACGATCTTGATGTTTCACCGCGCAGGCTTCGCTTAAGCTTCATGACAGTATAACCGAGGTGGAATATGGTGGAGGGGCACCGACACGGCTAAGGAACGATCTCACGATCAACTTGTGTGTTCTAAGGTGCCCCCCGCCCCGTATATAAAGGAGCAAGGGGAGGGGCCGGCGGCCAAGGGAGGCGCTACAGGAGTCCTACTCCTCTGGGAGTAGGATTCCCCCAATCCTAGTTGGACTAGGATTCCTGAGGGGGGAAGAGAGAGGGGGCGGCCCCTTCTCCTAGTCCTAGTAGGACTAGGGAAGGGGGGGCGCGCCCACTAGGGCTGGCCCTTTCTCCTTTCCACTAAGGCCCATCGAGGCCCATTTACCTCCGGGGTTCCAGTAACCTCCGGTACTCGATAAATTCCGTTTTACCGGAACCATTCGAACTCCAAACATAGGCTTCCAATATATCAATCTTTATGTCTCGACCATTCCGAGACTCCTCGTCATGTCCGTGATCACATCCGGACTCGAACTCCTTCGGTACATCAAAATATATAAACTCATAATAACCGCCATCGAAACCTTAAGCGTGCAGGGACCCTACGGTTCGAGAATAATGTAGACATGACCTAGAACTATTCACGGTCAATAACCAACAGCGGACCTGGATGCCCATATTGGTTCCTACATATTCTACGAAGATCTTTATCGGTCGGACCGCATAACAACATACGTTGTTCCTTTGTCATCGGTATGTTACTTGCCCGAGATTCGATCGTCGGTATCCAATACCTAGTTCAATCTCGCTACGGCAAGTCTCTTTACTCGTTCCGTAATACATCATCTCACAACTAACTCATTAGTTGTAGTGCTTGCAAGGCTTAAGTGATGTGCATTACCGAGAGGGCCCAGATACCTCTCCGACAATCGGAGTGACAAAACCTAATCTCGAAATCGCCAACCCAACATCGCCTTTGGAGACACTGTAGTACTCCTTTATAATCACCCGATTACGTTGTGACGTTTGGTAGCACCAAAGTGTTCCTCCGTAACGGGAGTTGCATAATCTCATAGTTATAGGAACATGTATATGTCATGGATAAAAGCAGAGCAACATACTAAACGATCGTGTGCTAAGCTAATGGAATGGGTCATGTCAATCGATCATTCAACTAATGATGTGACCTTGTTAATCAAATAACAACTCCTTGTTCATGGTTAGGAAACATAACCATCTTTGATTAACAAGCTAGTCTAGTAGAGGCATACTAGTGACACTCTGTTTGTCTATATACTCACACATGTATTATGTTTCCGGTTAATACAATTCTAGCATGAATAATAAACATTTATCATGAAATGAGGAAATATATAATAACTTTATTATTGCCTCTAGGGCATATTTCCTTCAGCTCCCACTTGCACTAGAGTCAATAATCTAGATCACATCACCATGTGATTAACATCGATAGTTCACATCATCATGTGATTAACACCCATAGTTCACATCGCCATGTGACCAACACCCAAAGGGTTTACTAGATTCAGTAATCTAGTTCACATCGCTATGTGATTAACACTCAAAGAGTACTAAGGTGTGATCATGTTTTGCTTGTGAGAGAGTCTTAGTCAACGGGTCTTTCACATTCAGATCCGTTATGTATTTTGCAATTTTTCTATGTCTACAATGCTCGCATTTAAGCTACTCTAGCTAATTGCTCCCACTTTCAATATGTATCTAGATCGAGACTTAGAGTCATCGGATCGTTGTCAAAACTTGCATCGACGTAACCCTTTACGACGAACCTTTTGTCACTTCCATAATCGAGAAACATATCCTTATTCCACTAAGGATAATTTTGACCGCTGTCCAGTGATCTACTCCTAGATCACTATTGTACTCCCTTGCCAAACTCGGTCAGGGTATACAATAGATCTGGTACACAAGATGGCATACTTTATAGAACCTATGGCCAAGGCATAGGGAATGACTTTCATTTTCTTTCTATCTTCTGCCGTGGTCGGGTTTTGAGTCTTACTCAATTTCACACCTTGTAACACATGCAAGAACTCTTTCTTTGACTGTTCCATTTTGAACTACTTCAAAATCTTGTCAAGGTATGTACTCATTGAAAAAAAAACTTATCAAGCATCTTGATCTATCTCTATAGATCTTGATGCTCAATATGTAAGCAGCTTCACCGAGGTCTTTCTTTGAAAAACTTCTTTCAAACACTCCTTTATGCTTTGCGAATAATTCTACATTATTTCCGATCTACAATATGTCATTCACATATACTTATCGAAATGTTTGTAGTGCTCCCACTCACTTTTTAGTAAATACAGGCTTCACCGTAAGTCTCAGATAAAACTATATGCTTTGATCAACTCATCAAAGCGTATATTCCAACTCCGAGATGCTTGCACCAGTTCATAGATGGATTGCTGGAGCTTGCACACTTTGTTAGCTCCTTTGGATCGATAAAACCTTCGGTTGCATCATATACAACTCTTCCTCCTAAAACCCATTCAGAATGCAGTTTTACATCCATTTGCCAAATTTCATAAATTGTGGCAATTGCTAACATGATTTGGACAGACTTAAGCATCGCTACAGCTTGAGAAAATCTCATTGTAGTCAACACCTTTGAACTTGTCAAAAACCTTTTTGCGACAAGTCGAGCTTTGTAGATAGTAACACTACTATCGCGTCCGTCTTCCTCTTGAAGATCCATTTATTTTCTATGCCTTGCCGATCATCGGCAACGCCACCAAAGTCCACACTTTGTTCTCATACATGGATCTCATCTCGATTTCATGGCCTCAAGCCATTTCGCGAATCTGGGCTCATCATCGCTTCCTCATAGTTTGTAGGTTCATCATGGTCTAGTTACATGACTTCGAACAGGATTACCGTACCACTCTGTGCGGATCTCACTCTGGTTTACCTCACGAGATTCGGTAGTAACTTGATCTGAAGTTACATGATCATCATCATTAGCTTCCTCACTAATTGGTGTAGTAGTCACAGGAACAGATTTCTGTGATGAAATACTTTCCAATAAGGGAGAAGGTACAATTACCTCATCAAGTTCTACTTTCCTCCCACTCACTTCTTTCGAGAGAAACTCCTTCTCTAGAAAGGATCCATTTATTAGCAACGAATGTTTTGCCTTCGGATCTGTGATAGAAGGTGTACCCAACAATTTCCTTTGGGTATTCTATGAAGACGCACTTCTCCGATTTGGGTTTGAGCTTATCAGGATGAAACTTTTTCACATAAGCATCGCAGCCCCAAATTTTAAGAAACGACAACTTTGGTTTCTTGCTAAACCACAGTTCATATAGTGTCGTCTCAACGGATTTAGATGGTGCCCTATTTAACGTGAATGCAACTGTCTCTAATGCATGATCCCAAAACGATATTGGTAAATCGGTAAGAAACATCATAAATTGTACTATATCCAATAAAGTACGGTTATGATGTTCGGACACACCATTATGATGTGGTGTTCCAGGTGGCATGAATTTGTGAAACTATTCCACATTGTTTTAATTGAAGACCAAACTCGTAACTCAAATATTTGTCTCCGCGATCAGATCGTAGAAATCTTATTTTCTTGTCACGATGATTTTTCCACTTCACTCTGAAATTCTTTGAACCTTTCAACTATTTCAGACTTATGTTTCATCAAGTAGATATACCCATATCTGCTCAAATCATCTGTGAAGGTCGAAAATAACGATACCCACCATGAGCCTTAACACTCATTGGATCGCATACATCGGTATGTATTATTTCCAATAAGTCGCTTGCTCGCTCCAATCGCTCCGGAGAACGGAGTCTTAGTCATCTTGCCCATGAGGCATGGTTCGCAAGCATCAAGTGATTCATAATCAAGTGATTCCAAAATCCCATCAAGATGGAGTTTCTTCATGCGCTTTACACCAATATGACCTAAACGGCAAAGCTACAAATAAGTTGCACTATCATTATTAACTTTGCATCTTTTGGTTTCAATATTATGAATATGTGTATCACTACGATCGAGATCCAATGAACCATTTTCATTGGGCGTGTAACCATATAAGGTTTTATTCATGTAAATGAACAACAACTTATTCTCTTACTTAAATGAATAACCGCTTTTGCAATAAACACGATCAAATCATATTCATGCTCAACGCAAACACCAAATAACATTTATTTAGGTTCAACACTAATCCCGAAAGTATAGGGAGTGTGCGACGATGATCATATCAATCTTGAAACTATTTTCAACACACATCATCACTTCACCCTTAACTAGTTTCATTTATTCGCAACTCCGCTTTGAAGTTACTACTCTTAGCAACCGAACCAGGACCAAATACCGAGGGGTTGCTATAAACACTAGTAAAGCACACATCAAACACCTGTATATCAAATATACCCCTTTTCACTTTGCCATCCTTCTTATCCACCAAATATTTAGGGCAGTTCCGCTTCCAGTGACCATTTCCTTTGCAGTGTAAGCACTCGGTTTAGTGCTTTGGTTCAGCTTTGGGCTTCTTCGTGGAGTGACAACTTGCTTGTCAATCTACTTGAAGTTCCCTTTCTTTCCCTTTGCCCTTTTCTTGAAACTAGTGATCTTGTCAACCATCAACACTTGATGCTCTTTCTTGATTTCTACCTTCGTCGATTTCAACATCACGAAGAGCTCGGGAATCATTTTCGTCATCCCTTGCATACTATAGTTCATCACGAAGTTCTACTAACTTGGTGATGGTGACTAGAGAATTCCGTCAATCACTATCTTATCTCGAAGATTAACTCCCACTTGATTCAAGCGATTGAAGTACCCGCACAATCTAAGCACATGCTCACTAGTTGAGCGATTCTCCTCCATCTTTTAGCTATAGAACTTGTTGGAGACTTCATATCTCTCAACTCGGTATTTGCTTGAAATATTAACTTCAATTCTGGAACATCTCATATGGTCCATGATGTTCAAAACATCTTTGAAGTCCCGATTCTAAGCCATAAAGCATGGTGCACAAAACTATCAAGTAGTCATCATATCGAGCTAGCCAAACGCTCATAACGCCGCATCCGCTCCTGCAATAGGTCTGTCACCTAGCGGTGCATTAAGGACATAATTCTTCAGTGCAGCAATGAGGATAAACCTCGGATCACGGATCAAATCCGCATCATTGCTACTAACATTTTTCAACACAATTTTCTAGGAACATATCAAAATAAACATATGAAAGCAACAACGCAAGCTATTGATCTTACAACATAATTTGCAAAATACTACCAGACTAAGTTCATGATAAATTTAAGTTCAATTAATCATATTACTTAAGAACTCCCACTTAGATAGACATCTCTCTAGTCATCTAAGTGATCACGTGACCCAAATCAACTAAACCATAACCGATCATCACGTGAGATGGAGTAGTTTTCAATGGTGAACATCTTATGTTGATCATATCTACTATATGATTCACGCCGACCTTTCGGTCTCCGTGTTCCGAGGCCATATCTGCATATGCTAGGCTCGTCAAGTTTAACTCGAGTATTCGCGTGTGCAAAACTGGCTTGCACCCGTTGTAGATGGACGAGAGCTTATCACACCCGATCATCACGTGGTGTCCGGGCACGATTTAACTTTGGCAACGGTGCATACTCAGGGAGAACACTTCTTGATAATTATTAGTGAGAGATCATCTTAAAATGCTACCGTCAATCAAAGCAAGATAAGATGCATAAAAGATAAACATCACATGCAAATCAATATAAGTGATATGATATGGTCATCATCATCTTGTGCTTCGTGATCTCCATCTCTGCAGCACCACCATGATCACCATCGCCACCGCGTGACACCTTGATCTCCATCGTAGCATCGTTGTCGCCTCGCCAAACTTATGCTTCTACGACTATCGCTACCGCTTAGTGATAAAGTAAAGCATTACGTATGCGATTGCATTGCATACAATAAAGCGACAACCATATGGCTCTGCCATTGCCGATAACTTCGGTTACAAAACATGATCATCTCATACAATAAAATATAGCATCACGCCTTGACCATATCACATCACAACATGCCCTGCAAAAACAAGTTAGACGCCCTCTACTTTGTTGTTGCAAATTTTACGTGGCTGCTCCGGGCTTAAGCAAGAACCAATCTCACCTCGCATCAAAACCACAACGATATTTCGTCAAATAGACTCGTTTTAACCTTCTCAAGGACCGGGCGAGCCACACTCGGTTCAACTAAAGTGAGAGAGACAGACACCCACCAGTCACCTTTAAGCAACGAGTGCTCGTGGCGGTGAAACCAGTCTCGCGTAAGCGTCGCGTAATGTCGGTCAGGCCGCTTCATCTCACAATACCGCTGAACCAAAGTATGACATGCTGGTAGGTAGTATGACTTGTATCGCCCACAACTCACTTGTGTTCTACTCGTGCAAAACATCAAACCATAAAAACTAGGCTCGGATGCCACTGTTGGGGAACGAGTAATTTCAAAAATTTTCCTACGCACACGCAAGATCATGGTGATGTATAGCAACGAGAGGGGAGAGTATTGTCTACATACCCTTGTAGACCCGGCGAAGCGATCACAACGTAGAGGAAGTAGTCGACGTTCTCCTCGCGATCCGACCGATCCCGCGCCGTTACTCGACGCCCGAGTTCTTGACACACGATAACTCGATGACGCCCCTCATACTCCGATCCAGCCGAGTGTCGAGGGAGAGTTCCACAAGACGACGGCGTGGTGGCGATCTTGATGTTTCACGGCGCGAGGCTTCGCTTAAGCTTCGCGACGGTATAACCGAGGTGGAATATGGTGGAGGGGGCACCGACACGGCTAAGGAACGATCTCACGATCAACTTGTGTGTTCCAAGGTGCCCCCTGCCCCAGATATAAAGGAGCAGGGGGGGGGCGGCGGCCAGGGGAGGCGCTGGCAGGGAGTCCTACTCCCTCTGGGAGTAGGATTCCCCAATCCTAGTTGGACTAGGATTCCTGAGGGGAAAGAGAGAGAGGGGCGGCCCCTTCTCCTAGTCCTAGTAGGACTAGGGAAGGGGGGGCGCCACCACTAGGGCTGGCCCTTTCTCCTTTCCACTAAGGCCCATCGAGGCCCATTTACCTCCCGGGGTTCCGTAACCTCCGGTACTCGAGAATTCCGTTTCGCCGAACCATTCAACTCCAAACATAGGCTTCCAATATATCAATCTTTATGTCTCGACCATTCCGAGACTCCTCGTCATGTCCGTGATCACATCCGGACTAACTCCTTCGGTACATCAAAATATATAAACTCATAATAACTGTCATCGAAACCTTAAGCGTGCGGACCCTACGGTTCGAGAATAATGTAGACATGACCTAGAACTATTCACGGTCAATAACCAACAGCGGGACCTGGATGCCCATATTGGTTCCTACATATTCTACGAAGATCTTTATCGGTCGACCGCATAACAACATACGTTGTTCCTTTGTCATCGGTATGTTACTTGCCCGAGATTCGATCGTCGGTATCCAATACCTAGTTCAATCTCGTTACCGGCAAGTCTCTTTACTCGTTCCGTAATACATCATCTCACAACTAACTCATTAGTTGTAGTGCTTGCAAGGCTTAAGTGATGTGCATTACCGAGAGGGCCCAGAGATACCTCTCCGACAATCGGAGTGACAAAACCTAATCTCGAAATACGCCAACCCAACATCTGCCTTTGGAGACACCTGTAGTACTCCTTTATAATCACCCGATTCGTTGTGACGCTTTGGTAGCACCAAAGTGTTCCTCCGGTAAACGGGAGTTGCATAATCTCATAGTTATAGGAACATGTATATGTCATGGATAAAAGCAGTAGCAACATACTAAACGATCGTGTGCTAAGCTAATGGAATGGGTCATGTCAATCAGATCATTCAACTAATGATGTGACCTTGTTAATCAAATAACAACTCCTTGTTCATGGTTAGGAAACATAACCATCTTTGATTAACAAGCTAGTCTAGTAGAGGCATACTAGTGACACTCTGTTTGTCTATATACTCACACATGTATTATGTTTCCGGTTAATACAATTCTAGCATGAATAATAAACATTTATCATGAAATGAGGAAATATATAATAACTTTATTATTGCCTCTAGGGCATATTTCCTTCAAAGTGCACAAATAAGATTGATTTACATTCAGACACAGGTGGATCAGTTCAGAAACAAGATCGATTTACATTCAAAATGGAGCATGGCAGAATCATAGCGTAATAGGAAACATACCGCGACGTAATTCCCAGCGTAAAGAACCCCGTACGTGCACCAGGACACAGCATTAGCGCTCGAGGCAATGAGCAACTGAAGCTCCTGGAGGACTCCTCGCATGTCTTGTCCCACAACCTCCTGGCGTTGCAGCAAAGCGTGCTGGAAGCAAGTATGTACACAGATGTTAACGAGTGACATCCATTCCATGAGGCCAAATTGAAGCATTAAACTGCTAACTCTTACTGTATCGGTGGTCATGCTGACGATGTACATGACAGTTCCCACGATGCCGCCGATCACGCCGAGCCACATCTTCTTGTCATTCACGGTGTCGAAGCTGAAGTAGATCACAATGGCAAGTATGACCACACCCAGACCCTCTGCCGGGACGAAGATGAACGCGTAGAGGCGGATGGTTTGATCCAATCATGCAAAGGACCAAATGCAGTAGACCATCACCACAACCCCCAGTGTGTTTAAGATGAATACATCCCAGTCGGCCTTGATATCAATCACGGCGTACGCTATCCAAATGAGGCAGCTAAACCAGACACACTGTCAGGTGACTCTAAACTAAGTGGCAAGCAAACAATACATAATAAAATCGGTCTGGGGACTGAATGCTTACAAGTGAGAATAGAACAGCGAGAAAGTAGCTACGTATCCCGCGACCATGAAACAAATCGCAGCCCCACTCATCGAAGCATCCGCCACCGCGAGTGCCCCCATCCTACATATATGAATATGACCGTTTGTTATAAACACGACCATGAATGTTTCCCCTGATTTGCGTTGAAATCAACAAATCAAATCAAAAACCAAAAGACATGAGGAAAAAAGAAGAGCACGGGCACATTCGCGTCAAGCACAACGCATGCAAACTATTTGTCGCTGCAGAGAAGCAGAGATTCTTGGTTCTTGTAGGCACAAGGATCTCAAGCAGAAGTAAAAGTGAATGCGTCCATGACGCCGGACGCTCGAAGGTGGGGAAAGACGACATGGAGTTGTGCATTCCTGAAGAACCAAAAACTCATCTGTAAGTACATCAGACGCAGAGCTATCCAAGGTGTCTCCTGCAACTCATCTGCGATCTATCAACCCGAGCAGGCACATGAGACGCAGAAGCTCGAGCAGAAACAAAACTGGCATACAGACGCGGAACGCTGGAAGATGGGGAAAGATGACACGAAATCGAGCGTTCCTGAAGAACAAAAACTCATCTCCGAGTAAACGAGACGCAGAAGCAGAACGATCCAAGTGTGTTCCGTAAGATCGAGCGCAGATCTTCAGGGCGAAATCAAGCGTTCATCGAGAAGATCGCCACAATAGAAGAAGATCGCAGAGAATTTTTTTTCCTGAAATCTTAAACGCGCAGCTGCGCACACACGTCCACCGTTCGATGCGGTCTGGCGATCCCCCGCGCGCGATGTGCTTCCGACCAGGTGCCGTTACGGGATTGCGCGAGGCGTGCGGCGCATGGTGGGGCCGGCACCTTTATTCCAGGCGAAAACCACCCGCACGCCCCGCTCGTCTTGTTCGAAACCGTCCGCTCGCACCCGCAGAGATTTCATTCGTACTCCTCCCCGTCTCCCTTCCTCTCCTCTAGCAACGACGCGACCAGGCGAGGTGGTGCGATGGTGGATCCGGCGCGGAGTCGCCGGTGCGGGAGGCCGTCCGCGAGCACCGCGAGTTGCCGGCTGCAGGCGGAGGTAAACCCGGCACCTATTCTCCCCAATTCTCTCTCTGCTTCCCGGTTGTGTTCCATGACGTTTTGGGTTTTGGTGACGGGGCGGGAATGAGGTTGTCCATGGCGTCCTCGGGCTCCGCGTCATCAATGCATGGGAAGGGCGCGACGTTGCTATGGTCCCGAGGGGGGGGTGGTGCTGGGGAGGCGGGATTGAGTGGATGTAACGGGATACACGTGACCGAATCCTGGTGACTGGGGCATAGGATTTGTTTTTCTATGTTGCTTGCTTCTCAAGACGCAGTTGCCCATAATTTTGATGGCAGTTGCTTAGATTTTTCCTGTAATTTGCGAGATGGAGGGGCAGGGTAAGGGGATGCATCTGCCTTGGGCAGTTGCTCATAATTTTGATGGCAGTTGCTTAGATTTTTATGTAATTTGCGAGATGGAGGGGTAGGGTAAGGGGATGCATCTGACTTGGGCAGTTGTTCATAAATTTGATGCTAGTAGTTGAGATTTTTCCTGCAAATTTGCGAGGGGAGGACCAGGGGATGCATCTGACTTGGCCAGTTGTATAGAATTTTGATGGTAGTTGCTTAGGTTTTTCCTGCATTTTGCTTAGGTTTTTCTGATGTTGTTTGAATTCCTCGATTGACTTGTATAGAGATATGATTGTAGTTGCTTAGTTCCTCCCCCTCCCTCACATTTTTTTCTGTGATGGAGGGGTGATCGAAGTTCATAGTATCCACAGTTGCACTAATTAGGGCCAGTAGTCGCCTTGTGTTCAACATTAATGTAGCACACTGTTTTTTTGGGGGAGATGCTTTTTCTGGTTGGTTGATTTTTAGTTATTGCCTAGATTTGTAGCACCAAGTTGTTATCCTTTTTGTAGTGTTCTTTAAAATTACTGTATGAAACATGACGTTGCCTATATCCACCATCGAGTTGCGGTTTTTATTGCAACTATGAATAGGAGATGAGATATTTCTCACGAATAAGTGGCAACTTTTTATGAGTGTTTTTGATGTTTTAGCTAATGTGTAGAAGATGAATATGTGACTTTTTTGTGAGGAGTTTTTTATGTGCTTGTTTAATGTCATTTATTTTTAGTTGCCATAAAATAATGAGTAGTTGCATAGTTTTGAACACCAAATTGCCTTTTGCAAGCACTAGCATCAGTAGTTAGTTATCTCTGGGTAGGAGTAAATGGAGATCGTCCATCTCCAAATGACAGTGAAGTTACCTCCAAATGCAAGTAGTATCATTGAGCACTTGAGTTATAGGGCTTTGTATCTTTTTTCATCAACATGGTTTTTTGTGTGTGTTTTTTAATGTAATGGCTCAAAAAACAAAAAGCTCAAGGGAAGAAATGAAGGTGAAAATGAGGGAGAAGAAGTGGTAGCTCAATTAGCAAGGAGTAATGTTGGACGCAAGCGCTGGACGAATCAGGATCCTTTACGTGGTGGTCGGGCAGGGAAACGGGCCACCAATTCTTCCCGAGGTGGTCGGGTGGGGAAACGGGCCACCGATTTCGCCCCTCGTGATGAAGGAGGGAGAAATCCGAAACGTGCAAAGAAATTCGCGGAAGAGGTATTACTTTTATGAAAAACTTGAAAGAAGGGAGGCATCTTTTTTTTTGAAATATGTAATGCTCAATTAACATGCCATTTTCTTTTGTATATGCACTCCTTTTTTTGATAAGCAGCAGAATAGCAGTGTAGCAGTTGCCTAGTTTAGTACTAGCAGTTGTAGTTCAACGTAGATCTAGTTGCTCAGTTTTTTAGCAAACACAACTTTGCTTTATTTAATTATGGCGTGGTTTGCTTAGCTTAGTATAGTGAGTTGCTCAGCTTAATATAGTGGGTTGCTCAATTTAATATAATTACCACTGCCTTTTTTAATGAGATTTTCCGTTCATTTTTTTATGCAGATTGGTAGCAGTGGGCCACCACCGAGGAACAGGGCATCACCTCCAAGACTTTTTGTCCTAAACAGTGGCCTCCATGATACACAAAAGGATGCCCTCGGCGATATAAGCTTTGGGGGCATGCTTGATATCGGCACAAGAACAATGAAAGGAGATCTTGTGAAGCTGTAATGAAGTGTTATGATCCAGAGTTGTCACGGCTTGTTATCCCAGATAGGGGGAAGATCCCAGTTGATGCAGCAAGCGTAGAAAGAATCTGGGTTTGCCAAGGGGGCAGAGGAAGGTTGCGTATGAAGTGAAGCCAGACGTAGTTAGGTTGTTCAACGAGAAGTTCAACATCCCGACCGGGCCCGCGCCATCAGTGACCGAGTGGTGCAAAATGATAAATGATATGGGAGTTGTTGTGGACGACAAGTTCTTAAGTGCATGGATGGTTGTTGTTTATAGCTGTTTTCTTGCACCGACCACCATCTTGAAGGTGTCACCACGCGCATACTCAGCTGCGCTAAACCACGTGAGGTTGTGAATTCAAATGTTTGCCAGTTTGTCGTCGACCAACTTAGGCTTGCTTTCATGGATTTGGGAGACAAGAAGAATACTATATGCTGCTGCCTTTTTCACCTAGTGGTAAAATGATCTAGACCTCCCTCCCTCTCTTTTCGGTTCATTTTCGCGTTATATGTTTCATGCTGAAGTTAGATAGGTCTTTTCGCAACTCACATGTGTTGTCTATTTTTTGAAATAGCTCCTCTACCTTGACTCGCCTTATGTGGACTACAGGACAGTGCATCAGGATTATGTGGATGAGGACGACAACTGTTCTTCCAAGGGTCAAAGCATGGAATGAAGGTCTGATCAAAGCAGTAATTAAGAAGGACAGGATTAGGAAGGGTGTCTATGGAAAGTTGCGAGTAAGTGTTACTTTACTTTCTGAACAGAATTTTTGTAGTTGCATGATTTTTTCATGCAAATGCCCACCTATAGGGATTGTGTTGCCTAATTTTAGGAGCTAGTTGCTTTGAAGCTAGTTTCATAACAGTTTTTTTCATGGAAATTTGCATGGTAATCTTCCTCATTTTGTCTCCAAGTAGTCATACATGTCCAATTACATGAGTTTTTAAGCAATAGTTGCCCCACCTATAGTGATTGTGTTGCCTAATTTCGTGATCTAGCTGTTTTGAGCTAGTTGCATGATAGTTTTTTTGCATGGAAATTTGTATGGTAATCTTCGTCATTTTGTCTCCAAGTAGTCATACATGTCCAATTACATGAGTTTTTTTAAGCAACAGTTGCCAATAATTTTTTACTTTTTTGTAGTTGCTCAATTTTATCGGGGGGTTGCTGTAGGTGCTGTAGTTTTTTGTGATGTACATAACTGCAGTTGCCATCCATAGTGCTGGTGTTGCCCTAAGTTAGGGAGGCAGTTGCTCATCCATCCCCTCTTTTTGAACTTTTTTGATCTTTTTGCTAACTGAGTTTATCAACACTTTTTTTTACAAAAAACAGCTCAAAGCCGAGTTCTCGAGGTGCGCAAAAGATAGTGTTTTTGGGAGCATGGATCACATCCAGATATTTGTTGCTGCGAGGCTTCCTCAAAACTACAACACCAATGTATTTCTTTGCTCCCATGGTTTTGCTCATTTCATAAGAAACAGACTGTTTTTTGTTCATCATTGTTGTTGTATAGACTGCTCATCTTTGAGTTTTGTATTTTTGTGTTTTGCAGAAACAAAGGAGGTTGTCAATGCTGGTCCATGATATGTGCTGTGAAATATCAGTCCAAATTGGGAGGTTTGTTCAAGGGGTGGGCAAGTTGGAAGAGGAGGAGGTTGAACCAGCAGCCACAAGCGTTTCTAGGGTCAAAGCGTACGTCAATCAGCATGGCAGATAAGGGCAGCGGCAAGTCCGAAACAGCAGAAGGTTGCAAAGCAAAAGAATACAATGGGCAGTAGCAGCCGGTGCAAGTAGACACTTTTGGTGTCCGATGACGAGGAGGAGGAATCTGCTGAGGAAGAATTTGAATCTTCAGAAGAAAAAGAAGAGGAGGAGGAAGGGAAAGATGAGGACAATCCTAAAGAGGAGAGTTCGGATCAGGACGGGGACAGCTATGATGACGACGACGATGATGATGACTATGATGATGATGTTCCGTCATACAGCAGCCTGCCAGCAGCCACAGAAACTGGTGATGATGATTCACAGCACATGGACGTTGACAACTCATAGCCGCCCTTTGCTGGTGAAGATGATGGTGAAGATGAGGAAGAGGATGATGAGGATGATGTTGAAGAGGAAGAGTAGGACAGGGAGGAGGATGATGAAGAGGAACGGGACGATGAATTGAACAAAGAAAAGGAGAGAAATGTGGAAGAGGGCAATGAGAAAGAGAATGAACCAGAAAAGAAAGAGGGGAAATCGAAGGAGGAACATGATGATGAAAAGAATGAAGAGGAGGAAAAATAGGAGGAAGATAGAGAGGATGAAGATGATGAGGCAGAGCAAGATGGTGGGGGTGGGAAGAAGGGGGGTGAAGATAAGGATGATGGCGGCACTGGCGGCAACGCTAGCACCGACCAACCCAGCAAGGGAGGTGGTGATGATGAGGGAGGTGCACGAAATCTAGGGTGGCGTGAGGCAGTTGTGACGATGAGGTGCCGCTAAGTGCAATGATGGAGAGACTCAAGCACACTGGCAAGGAAAAAAGTGAGCCAAAGGAAACGATGTCCGTCAAGAGCACACAAGGTAGCATCCAAAGCGCCGACAGTTTTTTTAGAGCAGCTTCGTTAAGATGGACATGCGGAAGGAGCCGTTTGAGGTTCAGAGTGGGCCTGTCATTTCCGCTGCATGCAAATGTTGATGCACCTGCTCATCCCCTGCATGCAAGAAGGGTGCACCCAACTCGACTAAAATATTGATGGACTCTACGTCAAGCAGTGGTTCATTTAGATCAATCATCATGAACAATCAACCTGCAACAAACTGTGTGTTAGCCCATCACAAAAGCATGCATGACCTTTCTGAACAAACTAGTTGTAGAATATAAAGGAGTAACTATAAACACTTGTCTGGACAACTATAAAGTTAAACAGAGGCAATTTCTATCTACTTTTTTCTCAAAAGTTTCTTGTTTCTTCTTTTTTTATATGTTTTATGTTTCTACTAGTATAACACACATATATATGAGCAAAGATTTGTTTTACATGACATGCGCTGATTCATTTGTGCCTTTTTTCAGCAACAGATTACAACTTTTGATGATGGGAAACATCGTGCATATCTAACGGAGAGCTTACCAGGAGCAGGAGGCCTATCATTTGGTGTAGTTTATGTCTATTTTATGTTTTTAGTGAGACCATATGGAATGTAGCAAAGTATCTTAGTGTGGGATTGTTCGAATCTATTTATCACGTGTCCTTTGTTTTGCGCGTTTGTCGTTTGTGTCTTTTTAGCGAGAACCATACTGATATGGCAAAAGTTGTGTGTTAACACATGCAAGTTAATGCTTTCTACCCATGCTTCTAAAATGAGTTTTATGTTCTTGATAGTACATGCTTTAATGCACAGGGAAGTTGCATGTGTTTTAGTACTAGAGTTGCCATGTTCTTACATCTGGTAGAGGCAACTCTAGAATTTTTGAATAGCTACGCTTGCACAACTCTTTTTTTTACCAGAGTCGCTTAAAAAATGAACATAGTTGCCTCAGTTAACTATTCAAGTTGTCAGGTTTGTTTCCTGACCAGGGTCGCTCATGAATCCCAAGCACCTTATACTAGGATAGAAAAGAAAGCCAAGCAGGTTTCAATGCAAACAATATAGAGAAATTATGTTTTGGTGTTGCAATGCACCTGCAAAGCTGTGCAATGGTCCTGCATTTTGTTTTGCACTAGAGTTGCCCTATTTTTGTACTGGTGTTGCTTTTTTGTATCATAACAGTTGCTCAAGATGCATGACATACATAGTGTTGGCTCAAAGCGGTCTACAAGTTGCTTTTTCACCAGATCAAAAGAACGAACTAAAAACTGGACTAGTTGATGTTCAAGCAGGGAAGGGCTGGGGTGGTTGAGTAGGTGATGTCTACTACACAACCTTCTTCTTGTAGACGTTGTTGGGCCTGCAAGTGCATAGGTTTGTAGGACAGTAGCAAATTTCCCTCAAGTGCATGACCTAAGGTTTATCAATCCGTGAGAGGCGTAGGATGAAGATGGTCTCTCTCAAACAACCCTGCAACCAAATAACAAAAAGTCTCTTGTGTCCCCAACACACCCAATACAACGGCAAATTGTATAGGTGCACTAGTTCGGCGAAGAGATGGTAATACAAGTGCAATATGGATGATAGATATAGGTTTTTGTAATCTGAAAATATAAAAAACAGCAAGGTAACTAATGATAAAAGTGAGCGTAAGCGGTATTGCAATGATAGGAAACAAGGCATAGGGTTCATACTTTCACTAGTGCAAGTTCTCTCAACAATAATAACATAAATAGATCATATAACAATCCCTCAACATGCAACAAAGAGTCACTCCAAAGCCACTAATAGCGTCGAACAAACGAAGAGATTATGGTAGGGTACGAAACCACCTCAAAGTTATTCTTTCGGATCGATCTATTCAAGAGTTCGTACTAGAATAACACCTTAAGGCACAAATCAACCAAAACCCTAATGTCACCTAGATACTCCATTGTCACCTCAAGTATCCGTGGGCATGATTATATGATATGCATCACACAATCTCAGATTCATCCAACCAACACAAAGTACTTCAAAGAGTGCCCCAAAGTTTCTACCGGAGAGTCAAGAAAACGTGTGCCAACCCCTATGCATAGTTCATGGGCGGAACCCACAAGTTGGTCACCAAAACATACATCAAGTGGCACTTGATATCCCATTGTCACCACAGATAAACACGACAAGACATACATCAAGTGTTCTCAAATCAAAGACTCAATCCGATAAGATAACTTCAAGAGGGAAACTCAATTCATCACAAGAGAGTAGAGGGGGGAGAAACATCATAAGATCCAACTATAATAGCAAAGCTCGCGATACATCAAGATCGTGCCATAGAGAGAACACGAGAGAGAGAGAGAGATCAAACACATAGCTACTGGTACATACCCTCAGCCCCGAGGGTGAACTACTCCCTCCTCGTCATGGATAGCGCCGAGATGATGAAGATGGCCACCGGTGATGGTTTCTCCCTCCGGCAAGGTGCCGGAACAGGCTCCCGAGAGGTTTTTGGTGGCTACAGAGGCTTCCGGCGGCGGAATTCCTAATCTATCTTGATATTCGATGTTTTTAGGGTATGTAGGCTTATATAGGCGAAAGAAGTCGGTCGGGAGGTGCTCGAGGGGTCCACGAGATAGGGGGTGCGCCCAGTAGGGGGGCGCCCCCTATCTCCTGGCCTCCTCGAGGATCTTCTGACGTGAACTCCAAGTCTCCAGGATCATATTCTTCCAAAAAAATCATGCTGCCGAAGGTTTCATTCCGTTTGGACTCCGTTTGATATTCCTTTTCCTCGAAATACTAAAACAGACAATAAACAGCAATATGGGTTGGGCCTCTGGTTAATAGGTTAGTCCCAAAAGTAATATAAAAGTGTATAATAAAGCCCATAATCATTCAAAACAGATAATAAAATAGCATGAATGCTTCATAAATTATAGATACGTTGGAGACGTATCAGTAGGGAAGAGAGAGGAGTCGGGTGGAGGTTGTGCTTACCTTTTTGGGGGGAGGTAGGTCTCATTTTTTTCTCTCCTGATCAGATTTTTGGAGCTAGGA
Organism: Aegilops speltoides; assembly: GCA_021437245.1. Lineage (NCBI taxonomy): Eukaryota > Viridiplantae > Streptophyta > Magnoliopsida > Poales > Poaceae > Aegilops > Aegilops speltoides. Next base: position 445,996,251 of record CM038143.1, read on the forward strand.
GGAGGAAGGAGGAGTTCCTGTGTCGGCTTTGTTCTTCAAGACGCCATTGATGGGGCCGAACTTGTTTAGAGGAAGAATGGAGGAGCAAGGAGGAAGAAGGGGACCCTTGTGTGGGCTTGTCCTTCAAGGAAAAGGGAGGAGGGGGTTGCGTGAGGCGTCCGCAAGGGAGCATGGGCGAGGGTGCAGGGCGGGAGTGGGGACCGAAGCATGGGCGACGACAGGTGCGACGAAGCGGGGGCCAGGGGGACCAGGTGTGATCGGGGCACGCGCGCGATCCACCCGTGATTCGCACGGGCTTGGATACGTCGATTTCGCGCGCGGGGGCGGGGGCCTTCTTTCGCACGCGGGCCACTCCTTCCTTTTCTAGGAGAGCGCTCGGTGTTGCGATCGGGCGCCCGTGCGCCAGTGAGCCATGTCCATTTTTTATACCAGAACAACTCTTGCGATTCTTTTTATGGCTCTGGTCGCACAGAAGAAGTGATTCTTTTTTAGGTGAAGCACAAGTATCTCGAATAGAAACAATTTGTGCACGCACAGGACACAGAACTTGTGGCGTTCTTCAACAACCAAAATATTATTTGCATGCGCATGACGCTGCACAATCCAAGCATGTATTCCTCTCACAAACGAAAAACCCCACTTGCAAGATCAAGACTCGGCCACTTGGGCCCTCAGGTGAGGCGGGGATTCGAGATTAAGGTGTCATCGGCCAGGAAAAATTCACAGCCCGTAATCCTGACGAACATTAGAAAGAAACGATGCAAGAATAGCAAGGAACACAACCCAAAAACCCATCATGAGATTACATGGTTTCAGGTTGATTTTCGTCAACCACAACCAACACAAAAGAAAAATAAAACAGGCAAGAATAAGCTCACTGAACTCCTCAAGCGGGGCACATATGAGATCATCGTCGGTTCTTGCAAAGAAAAAAGAGATCAAGTTCTCGAGAGATGACAGCCAAAGCACAGAGACGAAAGCCAAGGCACGGAGCACGAATGAAAACCCCGCTTGCAAGAACAAGACTCAGACCCTCGAGGGGGAGGGGGATGAGATCATCGGTAAGATGGCAAGTAAGAACTCACAACGTGGATTCCCGACGACCAAGCGGAAGAAGCGGCCGATGCAGGATCAGCTAGAGGTTTCAGGTTTGCGCCAAGGACAACCAACTCAAAAGTGAAATAAAACATGCAAGAACAGGCAGATCGAAGCCCCCCTCTTCGTTCTTTGAAAAAAATAAGAGGGTAAATAGCGTGGTTCTTGCAAATATCACAGAGAAAACCATCAAAAATCATTATAGAAACAACACAAGCACCAAACTAATCAAGAAATCATGAACAGATTTGTGCCATGAAGTACCTATATTGGCCTTTGATTGGAGCACAAGATTTGGCACAAGTATACAAGGGGGAGGGGTTTTTGCTTTTGGGTCGGAGCGGAGGGGAGGGGAGTGAAGAATGGCACTACGCAGCCCTGCGCTGATGTATGTAAAGCTCCTCCCACCACCAAACCGAGGTGTAAAGGAGGAGGAAGAGAGCCGCAGCACAATGTCTGATTTGTGGGGCAGGCGGAGCAACGGGGGCCAGTTGCAAGCGGACAGAGATAGGCTAGCACCGGTCACTAGTATCGTCCCTCTCCTCGCATGCAACTGACTGTACTTAGAGACGACAGCCAAGGCACAACCTTTGAATGACACACGGGCCCTCTCTCTTGCCAAGCCCACACTCATGTTGAGATGAGCTCTGTAATACGTATTCGTCAAAAAGAGAGGACCGGAGACCGGCACACCAAACTCCATGCAACACACACCATGCAATCCCGCACAATTAAACCATTCCATCTCTGTTGCGTTCATCGTCGCTGATCCTAGCCCAAACGGTCACATACCAGCGAGATGCCGCGCGGTAGTCAGAGCCGGCCCGAAGCACTTTTGGGCCCGCGGCGATGTAAAACAATGGTTTTTCATACTAAACTTTTATACTTATTGTAAAGTAAGTGTATCATATTGAGTTATAATTAATATATATTTTTATTTCTTAGTCACATAAAATGTTTTCAAATAATAGTCGTATTATTCATTTGTATGCAATTGTAATGTATATCATTGAAAATTTTAATTCTACAAAATGAAAATTTTATGATGTACCAATTTTTTCTTTATTGTTAAAACAATCTTTCAGAATTATTTTTCTAATATTGCATAAATGATGTAGTGTATACACATTTGCATATCTATGCGTGTGTTCATATACCTTTTGATATAATTGAATATTATGGTAGAGATTTTTAAATTATATACACAATAACAAATATTTTAATAGTGGTTTCTAGTGTATGCAGTCATATCCATGGAAACTTCTAAGGGCATAGAAAATGCGGCTTCCAAGTTGGGTTTAGTAAAAGAATCGTCAAAGAAACAAAAATGTTGTTGATTCTACTTTTACGTATGATTCTATTACCTAAGACGCTCGTCCAGATTCACATGGTTTGGTTTGGTACAAATGAGATGCCTACACACTTATCAAATGATAAATTGGGTATTAGTTTGAACATAGAAATCTACTTATCATAATTTTCATTATGATACTAAGACGTGCATTGTAAAGAGACACTAATGTATTTGAACTCAACTTCGCCAGTCGGATTGGTTTGCCTATGTGTGGTATAACTTATTAGTATATGGTGTGAACTTACGCTTCTGCAAATTGACACTCTATTTTTTCTATTTAATAATGTTCTAGGTGTAATGTATACTTCTATAGTTCTTACTAATATAAGTTTTAGTTGGGGCCCTTCCGTCTTGGGGCTCGGGGCGGTCGCACCTTTTGCCCGGCCTATGGGCTGGCCCTGGCGGCAGTCCATGCCAAACGATCACCAGTTGGATTAGCTAGCCCAAATTATTTTTTTCCATTTTCTCTTTGTGGGGGAGATAGCCCAAATTCTTTGCTGCAGCCGCCGGTGGCAGTGGCACATCGTTCTGAACATGGCAAATGTATGTGTCTTTGAAATGTTACCCTGCATACTCACTGTGGAATTTACATTTGATTGTTATTATTATCGATTGGAACCACACTTTATTAAACTAAAATATTGCCTGGGATACAAACAATGTTGGGTGTGGTATTGGAGAGGGCTGTTTTGGCTCTGGGGAGCATATGCTCCCGGATGAGCAATAACTTCAAAATAAATAGTACTTTTTTCATAGTTTCTGATTTTTCTTGTGGATGTTCATATTAGTCTAACAAACGTGCTTGATAATTTTCATGTGAAACGGGATAGTGGTGCTTCGTCGGTGAAAAACAAATTAAGTGTAACATTTGGAGGTAACAATTGATGTTCGATTTGTTTTTTCCTCACAAGTCAACTAGCTTAAGCTTCTTCACTAAAATTTTTGCATGTAGCATTTGGGTGTGACAATAAACACATCATTTTTTTAAAACAAATTGACATTTACAAAAAATATTTTTGGCGGGTAGGAGCATATGCTCCCAATAGCCAAACTGAATTTCTCATGGTATTGAGCCAAACCAAAGGACCAAACTCCAAATTAACAAAAGCTCTAGCTAGAACATGTGCTCCCTCCTTCAATTTATGTTGCAAAATACAATGGCGACCTTCGTTATTTAGAGTTGTTGGTGGCGACCGGTTCTTGTTGTGGCTCGACTTCTGCTTGTGCGAATATGGTCTTCACTTGTGTCGCATCTCACGTCAAGACTGTGCTATACATGTAGCGGCTGGGATCACAGAAAGTGGTGGCGACAACACCGGATGACTTCGACTTAGTCGTGCTTCTCAAGCATTGGTCTAGAGCTTCGAGGTGAAAACCCAAGGTCTGGCCCTTATTGGTTGTATCTGGCAATGACAATATCTCTTATGTCATTGCCTTGTTGAAGGCATTGCTTGAATTTGCTCGGACTATTCTTCTGGTTGAAAACTCACGATCTAGCTTTCAATGGTTGGATCTAGCAACGAGGACACTTGAGCTTCGCACCCTTCCTGATGTCGCTGCTATTGAAAACTCTTTCTTGTTTTACCGGTGATGTCAAGAGATGGTTTTAGAAGATATGGTTGTTGTTGTAGATTGTTGATCGCTTTGGACATTATATTTTTCTTTTTTACTCCACCAAGGTGTAGCTTCGATCTTGTTGGCTTTGCTAGTTGTCGGTGTGATGTGTGTGTGTGTGTGTGTAGGGGAACGTATCATGCAATTTCAAAAAAATTCCTATAATCACGCAAGATCTATCTAGGAGATGCATGGCAACGAGAAGGGGAGAGTGTGTCCACGTACCCTCGTAGACCGAAAGTGGAATCGTTAATTAACGCGGTTGATGTAGTCGAACTCTTCACGATCCAACCGATCCAAGTACTGAACGTACGGCACTTCCGTGTTCAGCACACGTTCAGCTTGATGACGTCCCTCGAACTCTTGATCCAGTAGAGGGTCGAGGGAGAGTTCCGTCAGCATGATGGTGTGGTGATGGTGTTGATGATGTGATCCGCGCAGGGCTTTGCCTAAGCACTACGACGCTATGACAAGAGGAGTAAACTGTGGAGGGGTCACCACACACGGCAAAGAAAACAATTGATGTGCCTTTGGGGTGCCCCCTGCCCCCGTATATAAAGGAGGAGGGGAGGAGACGGCCGGCCAAGGGGCGCGCCAAGTGTGGGGAGTCCTACTAGGACTCCTAGTCGTAGTAGGATTCCCCTTCCTTTCCGGAGAAGGGGAGAAGGGGAAAGAGGTGGAGGAGAAGAAGGAAAGGGGGGCCGCGCCCCCACCCCTAGTCCAATTCGGTTTGGGCTGTGGGCGCGTGCCTCCACCTGGCCACCAGCCTCCTTTCTCCACTAGGGCCCATGAAGGCCCATTAGTCCCCCGGGGGTTCCGGTAACCTCCCGGTACTCCGAAATTTATCCGATATACTTCCCAAAACCATTCTGGTCTTCGAATATAACCTTCCAATATATCAATATTTACCTCCCGACCATTTCGAGACACATCATCATGTCTGTGATCACATCCGGGACTCTAGACAAACTTCGATCATCAAAAACACATAACTCATAACACAAATCGTCATCAAACTTTAAGCGAGCGGACCCTTTGGGTTCGAGAACTATGTAGACATGATCAAGACACATCTCCGATCAATAACCAATAGCGGAACCTGGATGCTCATATTGGCTCCTACATATTCTATGAAGATCTTTCTCGGTCAAACCGCACAACAACATATGTTGTTCCCTATGTCATCGGTATGTTACTTGCCCGAGATTCAATCATCGATATCATCATACCTAGTTCAATCTCGTTACCGGCAATTCACTTTACTCGTTACATGATGCAACATCCCGCAACTAACTTGTTAGTCACATTGCTTGCAAGGCTTATAGTGATGAGCATTACCGAGAGGTCCCAGAGATACCTCCCCGATACACGAAGTGACAAATCCTAATCTCGATCTATGCCAACCCAACAAACACCTTCGGAGACACATGTACAATATCTTTATAATCACCCAGTTATTTTATGACGTTTGATAGCACACAAGGTGTTCCTCCGGTATTCGGGAGTTGCATAATCTCATAGTCAGAGGAACATGTATAAGTCATGAAGAAAGCAATAGCAATAAAACTTAATGATCATTATGCTGAGCTAACGGATGGGTCTTGTCCATCACATCATTCTCTAATGATGTGATCTCGTTCATCAAATGACAACACATGTCTATTGTCAGGAAACATAACCATCTTTGATTAACGAGCTAGTCAAGTAGAGGCATACTAGGGACACTTTGTTTTGTCTATGTATTCGCACATGTACTAAGTTTCCGGTTAATACAATTCTAGCATGAATAATAAACATTTTTCATGATATAAGGAAATATAAATAACAACTTTATTATTGCCTCTAGGGCATATTTCCTTCAGTCTCACACTTGCACTAGAGTCAATAATCTAGAGTACATAATGATGATTCTAACACCCATGGAGTCTTGGTGTTGATCATGTTTTGCTCGTGGAAGAGGTTTAGTCAACGGGTCTGCAACTTCAGATCCGTATGTATCTTGCAAATCTCTATGTCTCCCTCCTTGACTTGATCGTGGATGGAATTGAAGCGTCTCTTGATGTGTTTGGTTCTCTTGTGAAATCTGGATTCCTTTGCCAAGGCAATTGCTCCAGTATTGTCACAAAAGATTTTCATTAGACTCGATGCAGTAGGTATTCAACCTAGATCGGATATGCACTCCTTCATCGAGACTCCTTCATTTGCTGCTTCCGTAGCAGCTATGTACTCCGCTTCACACGTAGATCCCTCCACGACGCTCTGCTTGGAACTGCACCAACTGACAGCTCCACCATTCAATATAAATACGTATCCGGTTTGCAACTTAGAGTCATCTGGATTTGTGTCAAATCTTGCATCGACGTAACAATTTACGACAAGCACTCTGTCACCTCCATAAACAAGAAACATATCCTAAGTCCTTTTCAGATATTTCAGGATGTTCTTGACCGTTGTCCAGTGATCCACTCCTGGATTACTTTGGTACCTCCCTGCTAAACTAATAGCAAGGCAAACATCAGGTCCGGTACACAGCATTGCATACATGATAGAACCTATGGCTGAGGCATAGGGAATGACTTTCATTTTTCTCTCTATCTTTTGTAGTGGTCGAGCATTGAGTCTGACTCAACTTCACACCTTGTAACAAAGGCAACACTACAGGAATCTGCTACTTTGCCATCTTCCATGGCGGACGGCAAAGGCATGGATGGCGGACGGCAAAGACCTTTGCCGTCAGCCGCGACGGCAAAAGGTGACGACAAAGTTGGGGATGGCTAAGAGCTGCGTTGCCGTCTGCTTCGGGCAGCTGACGGCAAAGGGTCCTTTGCCATCAGCATCGGACGGCAAAGAAGAGGGACGGCAATAAATGTGTTGTTACTCCGTTAGGTGGTTAACGGCAGGCCTTTGCCGTCCGCTGCGGACGGCAAAGCCTTTGCCGTCAGCCACTATAGGCAAACTAACCAAATTGGTCAGCCTCCCAGAAGCACGCTTGTTGCGCCACGTGGCCTCTTTGCCGTCTCGCTGCCGATGGCAAAGAGCCCTTTGTCGTCGGTGGCAGACGGCAAAGAGCCTGCATATTGTCTCTTTTTTCTGTTTTTTAATCCAACAATTTTCACAGCAAATATATATGACATATATAGATATATTTAACAGCAAACATATCACATCCATACACATTGTTCCATCAACATAGCAAGTTCCATCAACATAGCAAACATATATAGATATACATCAACATAGCAAGTTCCATCAAGTTCCATCCATACACATTGTTCCATATACATATTACATAGCAAAGTTTCAACAACATAGCAAGTTCTATCATAGCAAGCTAGATACAATGCAAAGTTTTAGCAAAGAAAATGCAAGCACTCCATCATAGCAAGCTAGCTTCCATGAAGTGAGTGAAATCTGCAAAATGGTAAATAAGAAAGTTAGAAATAGGTGAATAGAACAAGAAGAAGACTAGAACAGGAAGTATATGTCATTTATGAGCTAACTTAGGTGAAATGGATCATATATGAGCTAACTAAGTTGAAATGGGTTGTTCATGAGCTAACTTTGGTGAAATGGATCATTTATGAGCTAACTTAGTTGAAATGGGTCGTTTATGAGCTAACTAAGGTTAAGGGCATCGTTTTTGAGCTAAGCAAGGTGAAATGGATCGGTTTTGAGCTAACTTAGGTGAAATGGATCATTTATGAGCTAACTTAGTTGAAATGGGTCGTTTATGACCTAACTTAGGTGAAATGGATCATTTAAGAGCTAATTTAGGTGAAATGGATCGTTTTTAGCTAACTTAGGTGAAATTGATCGTTTAGGAGCAAATCTAGGTGAAATGGGTCATTTTGGAGCTAACCTAGGTGAAATGGGTCATTTTGTAGCTAACCTAGGTCAAATGGGTCATTTTGGAGCTAACCTAGGTGAAATGGGTCATTTTAAATCTAACGTAGGTAAAATGGATCATTTACGAGCTAATCTACTAAAATGGGTCATTTCAGAGCTAACTTGGATAAATTGGATCACTTGTAAGCTAACTAAGGTAAAATGAGTCATATTAGAGCTAACTTAGGTAAAATGGATCGTTTATGAGCTAACTAAGTTAATTATGCAATTTTTGACATAAGTAAGCTTATTAAGTCATTTTGAAGGAAAAGAAGCTAACTCTAGGTCATGCTGAATAACAATAAAGCTAAGTCTAAGTCTAGAGAAACTTATCGTGATCAGGGAGGTGTAGGAGCGGGCTGGCTCGTGCCAGTAGCTGGAGAAGGATCGTGCGATGCATTTATGGAGTTAAGCTGCACCAAAGATCATTTCCAATGTCTCGTTAGCATTATGACACTCAAATGTTAAGACTAGCAAGTAATGTCCATTCAAATTAAACTCACCGTGCTCCCAGGAGCAATCACTGGCATCGGCAGAGCGGTCTGACCGGACTTCTCGCACACAGACTGCACATTTGGTTTTCACAACAAAGTCATACTAGTTAGTAATGAGACTCAAATGTTAAGACTAGTAAGTAATCTGCAGAAGAAACTTACCACAAGGAGCTCATACATGGCCCTTGCATGCATGTCATTCCGTGCCCTCTCCTCCTCCAACATCTTTGTCGTCCTCTCCTCCAACTCCCGCTGCCTCTCCGCCGCCTCCGCCAGAAGTTTCTCCGTTCTATCTCTCTCACTCTGTATAGTAGCCTGCAACACCACTCACATGACCATTTGTAATCATTGATGGAAGCGCACACAATGTAATGGAGAAAGATAGCTAAGTACGTAGAACTAACCTTGATGGCGAGTTGGACTGGCCGTTCACGAGGCCTTATCTCAGAGTGGAGCTCGATTGGCGCGCTTTGATCTCCGGAGAGTGCTAGGACAACGGATAAGTCCATCTCCCATGGCTATGGAGCCATGGGACCTCCCGCCACCAGATATCATCAAGAACTCAGATCAATGGGACCACGCTCGGGTTAAAGTCCTCCCTTTCTCGCCTTCCCCGATCTCTATATTGCACGAGCTTTTAGTGGGCGGAGATGTTGGTGAAGTTCTTTGGATCATCGAGGTCGACGCAGAGAATGACTTGACTTTCTTGTAAGAGCTAGTGTGGGCCATGGCATACAGGTCGTACACCTCGCACCTTATCCGCCTTTATTGTAGCGTGCTCGAAAGAGAGAAACAAAGTAAATTAGTAATTAAAGGGCTAAAGCTAGCATGATGAATGAATTGCATGAATCATGAAGCAAACCACATACCGAGTTCCACCTCTTCAAATAAGTTGAGCTGCCTTGGTGGTGTGGCACACCTTCATTTGGGCACGCTTGTCCTTGGCCTCGTTGTGGGTGGCCAGCCATTCTTTGAGCACCACCCATCGACCAACACCTCCCAACAATCCATCCGATCCGCACACCATCTCCGAGGGGCCTAAGTTAGCAAATAGAAACTTCAAGCACACTCTATGAATTAGTAAATAAAGGAATTAAGTACAAGGCCTTAAGAATTACCTTCATGTACTGCTCCTTACTCAAGAACTTATTATGGCACTCCTGCTTGGACTTCTTGATACCAAGGTCGGCGTAGTAGTCTCGAATGATCGCACCCGAGCCTCATGCCGTAAGTTCAAGTAGGCGCTTGCACTCCTTGTGGATAACATCTGCCGCCTCCTCCTCGTATCCCTCCTCACACCAGAGAATGTCTGCAATCAAATGAGACAATATTGATTAGTACAATTAATAACTAGCTAGTTGAAGATTTTTAATTGTGTAAAGGAGAAATTACCCAGAACTTTCTGATCACCATGTCTGCCCTCGTCTTGCATAAGACACTGTCGATAATCTCACCCGGCGAGGCCGGGGCAGCCAAGTAGTGCTCCCAACTCAATCCAACCTCTGGAAGCCGACCCTCACCAGGCAACGTGACAAACCCCGGAAAGTTTTGCCGAATAAGAACTCCAAGGACGGAGTTGGGCCGGCGGACACTTTCATGGTGGTCCCAACCCCTGCAGCATGACAAGGCCAACGCATTAGTTATTTGAAGAAACGTGAATGCAGAAGGTACAAAAGATTAAATGCACTTACCTCTCCCCATCGGGAAAATCAACCACCTCTCGCCATGAGTCGCCGCACGGACGGAGTCGTAGCACCACACCAGTAGACGTTGCCCCCTCCTCCCTCCTCCTCAAGACCACTCGGCTCCCGCCATCATCAACATGGCCACTGCTCCCCGTCATCATCAAGCATGGCCACTGGCTCCTCAGCCGACCACCAAGCACCCCATCCAGACGTGTGCTCCTCCGGGTCTCGTGGGCCCAACTCTCATGGGCGAAGGCCGTCGACCCGAGGCTCATGGGCCGAAGAACCGTGGACCGGAGGCTCGTGGACCGGAGTCCGTGTAGCCTCCTCCTCAGACGAGTCCACCCTACCAGTCATGTGCTCGGGTGAAACAGCTGGGGGTGGCGGCGAGGAAGGCGCCGTAAGAGCCACCCTACCTCCTCTCCCGCGACCACGTGCTCCACCTCGGCCCTTCTTCTTACCTCGTCCCCTGCTGGGCACCGCGGTCGATGAAGAAGGGCCCGGCGGTGTCGCCATACTGTCCAGCAACGCTCAGCGGAGAGGTGCGCGTGGAATGGAAGACCTCACACTATGCGCCGACAAAGAAGGGGCCTCGGCGCGCTCCCGACCAGCGCCCACCATCTGTCAACACCTGCCATGACAATGAATAAACGAAATTAGTACAACATGAAAAAAAAGTACCGACATGAATAATAATATTTATATAACTGAAGTGTATCATCATCAAGTACAACATAAACAACTGCACATTTAAAACTACCAGATCAACACAATTATATATATGATGTTTTTCATAAAAAAATCGAAAAATATATGACCTAACTAATAATTCACAAATATATGACCCCGTCGGCCTCTGGAAGGCCAAAGAACACCTTTTCGGGAGGTGTCGGGGTCGGGCGTCGTGTCGGTGTCGGGTGCCGTGTCGGGTCGGGTCGGGTCTCGGGTCGGGTGTCGGGTCGGGTGCCGTGTCGGTGTCGGGTCGGGTGTTGTGTCGCCTCGGGTCGGGGTGTCGTGTCGGGTCGGGTCGGGTCGGGGTCTCGGGTCGGGTGTCGGGTCGGGTGCCGGGTCGGGTCGGGTGTCGTGGTCGGTGTCGGTCGGGTCGGGTGTCGGTGTCGGGTGCGGGTCGGTGCCGGGTCGGTGTCGGGTCAAGCTCGGGTCGGGTGCCGGTCGGGTCGGGTGCCATGTCGGTCTCGGGGTCGAGGTGTCGGGTCAGGCCTGGGTCGGGTGTCGGTGTCGGGTCGGGTCGGGTCGGGGTGTCGGGTCAGGCTCGGGTCGGGGTGTCGGTGTCGAGGTCGAGGTCGGGGTCGGGTCTCGGGGTCGGGGTGTCGGGTCGGGTGCCGGGTCGGGGTCGGGGTGCCGTGTCGGTGTCGGGGTCGGGGTGTCGGGTCGGCTCGGGGTCGGGGTGTCGGTGTCGGGTCGAGGTCGAGATGTCGGGTCGGGTCTCGGGGTCGGGGTGTCGTGTCGAGGTGCCGGGTCGGGGTCTTTTTTCCTTTTCTTCTTCTTCCTCTTCTTCCTTTTCTTCCTTTTTTTCCTTCTTCTTCTTCTTCTTCTTCTTCTTCCTCCTTTCCTTTTCCTCTTCTTCTTCACCTCCTCTCCTGTTTTTTCTTCTTCTTCTTCTTCCTCTTCTTCTTTTTTCTTCTCCTCCTCCTCTTCTTCTTCTTCCTTTCCTTTTTCCTCTTCTTCTCCTCCTCTCCTATTTTTTTCTTCTTCTTCTTTTTTCTTCTCCTCCTCTTCTTCTTCTTCCTTTCCTTTTTCCTCTTCTTCTTCTCCTCCTCTCCTATTTCTTCTTCTTCTTTTTCTTTCCTAAAACTGAACTAAACCTAAAACTAAACCTAAATCTAATCTAAACATAAACCTAAAACTAAAAAAACATAAAAAAGGAAAAAACTAAATCTAAACCTAAAACTAAACTAAAACTAAACCTAAACCTAAAACTAAAACTAAATCTAAACTAAACATAAACCTAAAACTAAAAAAACAGAAAAAAGGGAAAAGGTAGAGCTCACCTGGGCCGGTGGAGGAGGGGGCGGGCAGTTCAGGCGCGGCGCCGGTCCAAGGGCGGTGGGCAGCAGGGGGCGGGCGGCGCAGGCGGCACGGCAGGGCGGGGCGACGGGAGGGCGGCCGGTGGAGCGACGGCAGCGCTGGCAAGTGATGAGGCGGGCGGGGCGGAGGAGGGGGGCGGGCGTCGCGCCAGGCACAGGCGGGGGCGCGGGGGCTGGGTCATTGGGGGTTGGCGGCGGCGCGAGAGACAGACGGGGCCGGGCGACGGGCGGTGGGCGGCGGGCGGTGGTGCGACCGGGCGGCGGCGAGTGGTGGGGGCGGCGGCGCGCGTGTGGGAGGGAAATAGAGAGAGGGGGGTGGGGCGCGCCGGCCGTTAGCTAGATACGTTTAATCTTTGCCGTCCGCCACCTTTGCCGTCCCCTAATGTGCGCTTTGCCTTCCGCTAGCGGACGGCAAAGAGGGGGGCCGTTAAGTATTTTTTTACCAGCACCTCAGTGGGGCCCCCCTCCCACTTTGCCGTCCGCTAGCTGACGGCAAAGAACAGGCTGATGGCAAAGGCTTTCTTTGCCATCAGCCAGTTCTTTGCCGTCTGCTTTCAGGTAGCTGATGGCAAAGAGCTTCTTTGCCGTCCGCTAGCTGACGGCAAAGAGCTGGCAGATGGCAAAGTAGCTGATTCCAGTAGTGCAAGAACCCTTTCTTTGACTGATCCATTTTGAACTTCTTCAAAACTTTATCAAGGTATGTGCTTTGTGAAAGTCCAATTAAGCGTCTTGATCTATCTCTATAGATCTTGATGCCCAATATATAAGAAACTTCACCGAGGTCTTTCATTGAAAAATTCTTGTTCAAGTATCCTTTTATGCTATCCAAAAATTATGTATTATTTCCAATCAATAATATGTCTCCACATATAATATTAGAAATGCTACAAAGCTCCCACTCACTTTCTTGTAAATACAGACTTCTCCAAAAGTCTGTATAAAACCATATGCTTTGATCACATTATCAAAGTGTATATTCCAACTACGAGAGGCTTGCACCAGTCCATAAATGGATCGCTGGAGCTTGCACACTTTGTTAGTACCCTTTGGATCGACAAACCCTTCTGGTTGCATCATATACAACTCTTATTGTTTTTTTTTTTTTCCCCCCCCCTTTAAAAGGGGGAAAAATATTGGAAAAAGGGAAATTTTTAAAAATTTGGGGGGGGGGGGGGAAAAAGGGGGGGGGGGAAAAAAAAACCCCCAAGTTTAAATTTGGGGAAAAAACCCCCCCCCCCCCTTTTATTAAAAAGGGGGAAGGGAACCCTTTTTTTTTTTTCCCCAAAACCCCCCCCGGGGGCGGGGTTTTCAAAATTTTGGAAAAAAAATTTGGTTTCCAAATTTTTTTTTTTTTCTCCTTTTAAAACCCCCTTTTAAAAAAAAAATTAAAAAACCCCCCCGGGGGCCCCCCAAAAAAATTGGCCCCGGCCTTTTTAAAAGGGGGGGGGCCCCCCCCTTTTTTTTTGGGCCCCCCCAACTTTTTTTTTCCCCCCCCCGGGTTTTCCTTTTCCTTTTGGGGTTCCCCCCTTTTTTTCCCCTTTCCCCCCCCCCTTTTTTTCCCCCAACCCCGGGGTTTAAAAGGGGGAAAAAACCCCCAAAAAATTTTTTTTTCCCCCCCCCTTTTTTTTTCCCCCCCCCTTTTTTCCCTTGGGGGTTTTTTTCCCCCGGGGTTTAAACCCGGGAAAAGGGTTGGGAAAAAGCCCCAAAAACCTTGGCCCCCCCCCAAAACCCCCAAACCCCCCCCTTTTTTTTTCCCCCCCCCCCTTTTTGGGGCCCCCCCCAAAAAAAACCTTTTTTTTCCATCCGTTTTAAAAAAAATTTTTTTTTAAACCCCTTTTGGTTTTTTTTTTAAAAAAAAAAAATTTTCCCCTTCCCCCTTTTTAAAAACCCCCCCCGGGGGGAAAAACCTTTTTTAAAGGCCTTTTTTTTTTCCCCTTTTTTTTTTTTTTTTTTTCCCCTTTTTAAAAAATTTCCCCCCCAAAAAAAAGGAAAAGGTTGGGAAAAAATTTTTTTCCTTTTTTTTTTTTTCAAAAAAAAAACCCCCCCCAAAAGGGGGAAACCGGGCCCCCCCGGGGGGAAAAGGGGAAAACCCGGGGCCCCCCCCAAAAAAGTTTTTTTTTCCCGGGGGGGGCCTTTTCCCCTTTTTTTAAAAATTTTTTTTGGTTTTTCCCCCTATTTTTTGGCCCCAAAAAAAAACCCCTTTTTTTTTTTTCCCCCTTTTTTTAAATTTTTAAAAATTTTTAAAAACCCCCCTTTTTTTCCCCCCCCCCCAAAAAATTTTGGGCCTTTTTTTTTTTTGGGGGTTTCCCCCCGGGGGGCCCCCAATTTTTTTTTTCCCCCTTTTTTTTTTTTTAAAAAAATTTTTTTTCCTTTCCCCCCCCTTTCCCAGGGGGGGGAAAATTTTTTGGGGGTTTTTTTTTTTTTTGGGGTTTCCCTGGGTTTTTTTTTAAAAAACCCAAGGGTTTGGGGGGGGTTTTTAAATAAAAATTTTTTTTTTCCCCCTTTTCCCCCCCCCCCCCTTTTTTTTTAAATTTCCCGGGCCCCCCCTTTTTGGAAATTTTTTTTTTTTTAAAATTTTTTTTTTTTTTTTGGTTTTTTTTCCCCCAATTTTTTTTGGGGTTTTGGGGTTTTTTTTAAAAAGGGGGGTTTTTCCCAGGGGGGGAAAGGGGGTTTCCCGGGAAAAGGGGGGTTTTTTTTTTAAAAAAAAAACCCCCAAAGGGGGGGGCCCCCCGGCCCGGGAAATTTGGAAAAGGGGCCCCCCCCAAAAGGGGCCCCCCCCCCTTTTTTTTTTTTTTAAAAGGTACCCCTTTTGCCTTTTTTCCAAATTAGGGGTTTTTTTTTTTAAAAATTTTTCCCCTTTTTTTAAAAAAAAAAAAAAACCCCCCAAAACCCCCCCCCCGGGGTTTTTTTGGGGAAAATTTTTTCCCCCCCCCTTTTTTTTTTCCCAAATTTTTCCCCCCCCCCCCCCTTTTTTTAAAAAGGGGGGCCCCCCTTTTTTTCCCCAAAATTTGGGGGGTTTTTGGGGGGGTTTTTTTTTCCCCCTTTGGGTTTTTGGGTTTTTAAAAAATTTTTTTTGGGGGGGGGGGGGGTTTTTCAAAAAAATTTTTTTTTTTGGGGGGGTTTTTTTTTTTTTTTTGGAAAGGGGAACCCCTTTTTAAAATTTTTGGTGGGTTTTTGGGGGCCCCTTTTCCCCAAAAATTTTTTTTTTTCCCCCTTTTTTTTCCCCCAACCCCGGGGGTTTTTTGGGGGGGTTTTTTTTTGGGTTTGTTTCGGGTTTGGGTTTAAAATTTTGGGCCTTTGGGAAAAAAAAAAAACCCCTTTTCCCTTTTTTTGGGGGGGTTTAAATTTTTTCCCTTTCCCCCCCCCCAAAAATTTTAAAAATTTGGAAATTTTTGGTTTTTATTTTCCCTTTTTCCCTTAAAACCCCTTTTTTGGGGGCCTTTTTTTTCCCCCGTTTGGTTTTTCCAAAAATTTAGGGTTTTTGGGGAACCCCCAAAAACCCCCCCCCAAAATTTTGGAAAGGGGGGGGGCCAAAGGGGGGCCCCTTTTCCGGGCCCCCTTTGGGGGGCCCCCCCCCCGGGGGGGGAAAAAAAACCCCCCCCGGGTTTGGGCCCCCCCCCTTTTTTCCCCGGGGGCCCCCCAAGGGGGGGGTTTAACCCCCCCGGCCGGGGGGTTTGGAAAACCCCCCCTTTTGGGGCCCCCCCGGGGGCCCCCCCCCCCCCATTTTTGGGGGGGGCCCCCTTTAAAAGGGGGGCCCCGGGGGAAACCCCCCTTTTTTTTCCCAAAATTTTTTTTTTTTTTTTGGGGGTTGGAAAAAGGGGGCCCAAATTTGGGGTTTTTTTCCGGGCCCCCGGGGGTTTGGGGTTTTTTTTTGGGGGTTTAAAATTTTCAATTTTTTTTTTTTTTTTCAAAAAAAAGGGGGGGGGGGGTTTTGGGCCCCCCCGGGGGGGGGGGGGTTTTTTTGCCCCAAAAGGGGGAAAAAGGGGGCCCCCCCTTTTTAAACCCCCCCAAAATTTTGGAAGGGGATTTGGGGCGCCCGGCCCGGGGGGGGGAAAATTAAACCCCTTTTTTAAAAGGGGGTTTTGGGTTTTGGGGGGCCCCCCCCCCCAACCCGGGCCCAAAACCGGGGTTTTTTTTTTTTTTTGGGGGGGGGAAAGGGGGGGCCTTTTCCCGGGCCAAAATTGGGGGGGGGGCCGGGGGAAAAAGGGGGGGGAAACCTTTTTCCCCCTTTAAATTATAAAACCCCCAAAAAAAAAAATTTTTTTTTGGGGCGGGGGGAAAAGGGGCCCCTTTTTGGGGAAAAACCTTTTTGGGGGTTAAAAAAAAGGGGAAAATTTTTTTTTTGGTTTGGAACCAAAATTTGGGTTTTAAAGGGGGGGTTTCCCTGGGTTTTTAAAAAGGAGGAGTTTTGGGGGGTTTTTTTAAAGTTAAATTTTGGGGGGGGGTTTTTTTTGGGGAAAAAAGGGGGGGGGAAATTTTTCCTTTTTTTCCCCCCCCCGGGAGGCCCAAAAATAAGGGAAAAAAAAGGGGCCCCAATTTTAAAGGGTTTTTTTTTTTTTTTTTAAAAAAAAATTTGGGAAAGAAGGGTTTTCATCTGCACCGTACAAACCAGCAAGCATTGTAAACATCCTAAAGGCAAACCTTGGCACATTATTTTTATAACACAATGGAATTGTACAAGGGGATAATTATTTTTTATGAAAATTTTCTGTAATTAAGATTCACAAAGTTTCCGTGAGCATGAACAAAGTTCAAGGAGCTCCCCCACTTCAACAATGCTTGTCTTTCTCACTTTCATTTTCCTTTTTGAAAAGTTTTGGGTTCCTCTCTTAATTTTTTTTGTTTTTAAACTATATAAAAGCACTCAACAGAAATAAATGACTCTCTAAAACTTCCGGGTTGTCTCCCTGGCAGCACTTTCTTTAAAGCCATTAAGCTAGGCATATAGTGCTCAAGTAATGGATCCACCCGGATCCCAAGGTATATCAAAGCCAATTTTAATTAACAATGATTTGTGATTTAGTAGTGAGCACAAAGTAACATATATCATGCAACAACGAAGTTTAACTCTCTTCCTATGCATCGGCATGTCATAAAAGAACAATTCATGCACACCAAGTAAAGGCCAATGCATAGTATAAGCAGTTTCTTGCAATTTTATCATATTGGAAATATAGAGAGGTGGAGATATAGTTCCTCTCTCATAATAACTGCAAGTAGGAGCAGCAAGCACATGAATATTATATGTATCAAAATCATCATTTGTAGTAGTAAAACGCAACCCATCAATATAATCCTTAATAAGGGCAAACTTCTTCGATATAGTGTAGTAGGGAGAATTCAAAAAGATAATAGGACTATCATGCATGGGTGCAATAGCAACAATTTCATGTTTAACATAAGGAACTATAGCAAGTTCGGCTCCATAAGCATCATTCATATTGGCATATTGGCCACAAGCATAGCAAACATCAAATTCATCAAAAGGGATATTTCAAACTAATTAAAGGGATCATAGCGATTATCATAGCAATCATCCTTCGGTAAGCACGAAGGAAATTAAACAATGTATGAGTTGAAGAGTTACTCTCATTAGAAGGTGGGCACGGGTAGCTAATCCGCTCTTCCTCCTTTTGTTCTTTGCTCTCCTCATCATCTTTTTCATCTAATGAGCTCACAGTTTCATCAATTTCTTCTTCCATAGACTCCTGCAAAATATTAGTCTCTTCTTAGACAGCGGAGACTTTCTCAATAAATGCATCAATATCGGAATTATATTCATAATTTTCTCATAACAATATTTAAGTATAGAAAGAATTTCAGGTCTGTAAATAGCATCATCAAGATTTTCACACTCTTTAAACAAAGATTCAATCTCATAAGCACCCATAAAAGCAACAAATTCTTCTATTCGTTCCACGTCATAGTAATCATATATACCATTAGCATAAGAGGCTAAGGTATCATTATCATAAAATTTGCATGAAAAGGGAAGGTGTGGAGCCTTCATCCTAGAGCAACAAGTATAATCATATCTCAAGCATAGTTGACGAGCATACCAATGCAACATATAAATTTGATCCCATAATAGTTTCCCTTTTTGTGTCAAGCGATAATCCCTAAAGTATTCACGTTGATCCAATGTGTCTCCCATAACATAATTGAATGGGGTTTTCTCAGAATTATCAAAGTAGTACATAATATCTTTCACATAACCAGCATCGAGGGTTTTAGGAGGTTCCCCATCTCCATGAGTAGCAAGTACACCTAATTTTTTTGGTATTTCGTGTTCCATATCCATATCTAAAGATAGAGAACAACTTAGAACAGTAAATAAAAATTACTTAGTGATAAAGCAAACAGGCACACACGAGAATATTCACCCCACGCTATGACTTCCCGGCAATGGCGCCAAAAAAGTGTTGGGGAACGTAGTAATTTCAAAAAAATTCCTACGTACACGCAAGATCATGGTGATGTATAGCAACGAGAGGGGAGAGTGTTGTCTACGTACCCTCGTAGACCCGAAGCGGAAGCAATCACAACGTAGAGTAAGTAGTCGACGTTCTCCTCGCGATCCGACCGATCCGGCGCCAAGCACTCGGCGCCCGAGTTCTTGACACACGTACAGCTCGATGACATCCTCGTACTCGATCCAGCCGAGTGTCGAGGGAGAGTTCTGTCAACCTGACGGCGTGGTGGACGATCTTGATGTTCTATCAAGCAGAAGCCGCTTAAGCTTCAGCGACGATATGACCGAGGTGGAATATGGTGGAGGGGGCACCGCACACGGCTAAGGAACGATCCGTAGATCAAACTTGTGTGTTCTAGGGTGCCCCCTGCCCCGTATATAAAGGAGGGAGGGGAGGTGCGGCCGCCCAAGGGAGGCGGCGGAGGAGTCCTACTCCCACCGGAGTAGGACTCCCCCCTTCATAGTTGGAGTAGGATTGGGGGAGGAAGAGGAAGGGGGCCGCCCTTCCTTGTCCTATTCGGACTGGGGGGAGGGGGCGCGTGGCCTGCCCTGGCCGGCCCCTCTTCCTTTCCCTCATAGCCCACTAAGGCCCATTAACCCCCGGGAGGGTTCCGGTAACCCCCCGGTGTTCCTGTAAAATCCCGATTTCACCCGGAACCATTCCGAACTCCAAATATAGGCTTCCAATATATCAATCTTTATGTCTCGACCATTTCGAGACTCCTCGTCATGTCCGTGATCACATCCGGGACCCCGAACTTCTTCGGTACATCAAAATACATAAACTCATAGTAACTGTCATCGAAACCTTAAGCGTGCGGACCCTACGGTTCGAGAACAATGTAGACATGACCGAGACACGTCTCTGGTCAATAACCAACAGCGAGACCTGGATGCCCATATTGGTTCCTACATATTCTACGAAGATCTTTATCGGTCAGACCGCATAACAACATACGTTGTTCCCTTTTGTCATCGGTATGTTACTTGCCCGAGATTCGATCGTCGGTATCCAATACCTAGTTCAATCTCGCATCGGAAAGTCTCTTTACTCGCTCAGTAATACATCATCTCACAGCTAACTCATTAGTTGTAATGCTTGCAAGGCTTAAGTGATGTGTATTACCGAGAGGGCCCAGAGATACCTCTCCGACAATCGGAGTGACAAAACCTAATCTCAAATACGCCAACCCAACATCGCCTTTGGAGACACCGTAGTACTCCTTTATAATCACCCGATTCGTTGTGACGTTTGGTAGCACCAAAGTGTTCCTCCGTAAACGGAGTTGCATAATCTCATAGTTACGGGAACATGTATATGTCATGGATAAAAGCAGAGCAACATACTAAACGATCGTGTGCTAAGCTAATGGAATGGGTCATGTCAATCGATCATTCTACTAATGATGTGACCTTGTTAATCAAATAACAACTCCTTGTTCATGGTTAGGAAACATAACCATCTTTGATTAACAAGTAGTCTAGTAGAGGCATACTAGTGACATCTTGTTTGTCTATGCATTCACACATGTATCATGTTTCCGGTTAATACAATTCTAGCATGAATGATAAACATTTATCATGAAATAAGGAAATAAATAATAACTTTATTATTGCCTCTAGGGCATATTTCCTTCATCTCCCACTTGCACTAGAGTCAATAATCTAGATTACATAGTAATGATTCTAACACCCATGGAGTCTTGGTGCTGATCATGTTTTGCTCGTGGAAGAGGCTTAGTCAACGGTCTCGCAACATTGAGATCCGTATGTATCTTGCAAATCTCTATGTCTCCCACGGACTAAGTCCGGATGGAATTGAAGCGTCTCTTGATGTGCTTGGTCCTCTTGTGAAATCTGGATTCCTTCGCTAAGGCAATTGCTCCAAGATTGTCATAGAAGATTTTCATTGGACCCGATGCACTTGGTATGACACCTAGATCGGATATGAACTCCTTCATCCGCATCCTTCATTAGCTGCTTCGAAGCTGCTATGTACTCCGCTTCACATGTAGATCCCGCCACGACGCTTTGTTTAGAACGCACCAACCGACAGCTCCTCCGTTTAGTGTAAATACGTATCCGGTCTGCGATTTAGAATTGTCCGGATCGGTGTCAAAGCTTGCATCAACGTAACTGCCATTTATGAGCTCTTTGTCACCTCCATATACGAGAAACATATCCTTAGTCCTTTTCGTATTTCAGATGTTCTTGACCGCTGTCCATGATCCACTCTGGATTACTTTGGTACCTCCTCTGCTAGGCTTATAGCAAGGCACACATCAGGTCCGGTACACAAGATTGCATACATGATAGAGCCTATGGTGAAGCATAGGAACATCTTTCATTTTCTCTCTATCTTCTGCAGTGGTCGGGCATTGAGTCTTACTCAATTTCACACCTTGTAACACGTGCAAGAACCCTTTCTTTGCTTGATCCATTTTGAACTTCTTCAAAATTTTGTCAAGGTATGTGCTTTGTGAAAGTCCAATTAAGCGCCTTGATCTATCTCTATAGATCTTAATGCCCAATATGTAAGCAGCTTCACCGAGGTCTTTCATTGAAAAACTCTTATTCAAGTATCCCTTTATGCTATCCAGAATTCTATATCATTTCCGATCAGCAATATGTCATCTACATATAATATCGTAAATGCTCAGAGCTCCCACTCACTTTCTTGTAAATACAAAGCTTCTCCAAAAGTCTCAGATGAACCCAAATGCTTTGATCACACTATCAAAGCGTTTATTCCAACTCCGAGATGCTTGCACCAGTCCATAAATGGATCACTGGAGCTTGCACACTTTGTTAGCTCCCTTTGGATCGATAAAACCTTCTAGTTGCATCATATACAACTCTTCTTCCAGAAATCCATTCAAGAATGCAGTCTTTACATCCATTTGCCAAATTTCATAATCATAAAATGCGGCAATTGCTAACATGATTCAGACAGACTTAAGCATCGCTACGGGTGAGAAGGTCTCATCGTAGTCAATCCCTTGAACTTGTCGAAAACCCTTTGCGACAAGTCGAGCTTTGTAGACATAACATTATTATCGGCGTCGATCTTCTTCTTGAAGATCCACTTGTTTTCTATTGCTTGCCTACCCTCGGGCAAGTCAACCAAAGTCCATACTTTGTTTTCATACATGGATCCCATCTCGATTTCATGGCCTCAAGCCATTTTGCGAATCTGGGCTCACCATCGCTTCTTCATAGTTCGTGGGTTCATCATGATCTAGTAGCATGATTTCCGAACAGGATTACCGTACCACTCAGTGCGGATCTTACTCTGTTGATCTACGAGGTTCTCAGAGCAACTTGATCTCAAGTTTCATGATCAACATCATCAACTTCCTCCCTACTTGGTGTAGATGTCTCGAAACCGTTTCGCGACAAACTACTTTCAAGTAAGGGAGAAGGTACAATTACCTCATCAAGTTCTACTTTCCTCCCACTCACTTCTTTCGAGAGAAACTCCTTCTCTAGAAAGGATCCATTTTTGCAACAAATGTCTTGCCTTCGGATCTGTGATAGAAGGTGTACCCAACGCCTCCTTTGGGTATCCTATGAAGACACATTTTTCCGATTTGGGTTCGAGCTTATCAGGTTGAAGCTTTTTCACATAAGCATCGCATCCCCAAACTTTAAGAAACGACAACTTTGGTTTCTTGCTAAACCACAGTTCATAAGTGTCGTCTCAACGGATTTTGACGGTGTTCTATTCAGTGTGAATGCGGCCGTCTCTAGAGCATAACCCCAAAACGATAGCGGTAAATCTGTAAGAGACATCATAGATCGCACCATATCTAGTAAAGTACGATTACGACGTTCGGACACACCGTTTCGCTATGGTGTTCCGGGTGGCGTAAGTTGCGAAACTATTCCACATTGTTTCAAATGTAGACCAAACTCGTAACTCAAATATTCACCTCCACGATCAGATCGCAGAAATTTAATTTTCTTATTACGATGATTTTCAACTTCACTCTGAAATTCTTTGAACTTTTCAAATGTTTCAGACTTATGTTTCATTAAGTAGATATACCCATATCTGCTTAAGTCATCTGTGAAGGTGAGAAAATAACGATATCCGCCACGAGCCTCAATATTCATCGGACCACATACATCTCAGATGTATGATTTCCAACAAATCTGTTGCTCTCTCCATAGTACCGAGAACGGGTTCTAGTCATCTTGCCCATGAGGCACGGTTCGCAAGTGCCAAGTGATTCATAATCAAGTGACTCCAAAAGTCCATCAAGATGGAGTTTCTTCATGCGCTTTACACCGATATGACCTAAACGGCAAGTACCACAAATAAGTTGCACTATCATTATCAACTCTACATCTTTTGGTTTCAACATTATGAATATGTGTATCACTACTATCGAGATTCATCAAAATAGACCACTCTTCAAGGGTGCATGACCATAAAAGATATTACTCATATAAATAGAACAACCATTATTCTCTCGATTTAAATGAATAACCGTCTTGCATCAAACAAGATCCAGATATAATGTTCATGCTCAACGCAGCACCAAATAACAATTATTTAGGTCTAAAACTAATCCCAAGGTAGATGTAGAGGTAGCGTGCCGACCGCGATCACATCAACTTTGGAACCATTTCCCACGCGCAGATCGTCACCTCGTCCTTTGCCGTTGTTCGCAATCCGTAGTCCCTGCTTCGAGTTGCAAATATTAGCAATGAACCAAGATCAAATACCAGTGCTATCATGAGCTCTAGTAAGGTACACATCAATAACATGTATATCACATATACCTTTGTTCACCTTGCCATCCTTTTTATCCGCCAAATACTTGGGGTAGTTCCGCTTCAAAGGACTATCTGCGTGCGAGAGAAGCACTCGGCTTCAGCTTAGGTCCAGACTTGGGTTTCTTCTCTGAGCGACAACTTGCTTGCTGTTCTTCTTGAAGTTCCTTCTTCTTCCCTTTGCCTTTCTTCTTGAAACTAGTGGTCTTATTGACCATCAACACTTGATGCTCCTTCTTGATTTCTACCTCCGCAGCCTTTAGCATTGCGAAGAGCTCTGTATAGTCTTTACTAACCCTTGCATATTATAGTTCATCACGAAGCCTTTGTAGCTTGGTGGTAGTGATTGAAGAATTACATCAATGACACAATCATCCGGAAGATTAACTCCCAATTGTGTCAAGTGATTGTAGTACCCAGACATTACGAGTATGTGCTCACTAACGTAACTATTCTCCTCCATCTTGCAGCTATAGAACTTATTGGAGACTTCATATCTCTCAATCCGGGCATTTTGTTGGAATATTAACTTCAACTCCCGAACATCTCATATGCTCCATGACGCTCAAAACGTCGTTGAAGTCCCGGTTCTAAGCCGTAAAGCATGGCACAATCGAACTATAGAGTAGTCATCGGCTTTGCTCGCCAGACGCTCACAACATCCGGTGTTGCTCCAAAGAAGCAGTTCGCACCCAGCGGTGCATCCAGACGTAACTCTTCTCGGCAAAGAATGAGGATAATCCTCGAGTTACGGACCCGATCCGTGTAATTGCTACCATCATCTTTCAACTTTGCTTTCTCAAGGAACGCATTAAAATTCAACGGAACAACAAAGACGAGCCATCTATCTACAATCAAACATAAACAAGCAAGATACTATCAGTACTAAGTTCATGATAAATTTAAGTTCAATTAATCATATTTCTTAAGAACTCCCACTTAGACAGACATCTCTCTAGTCATCTAAGTGATCACGTGATCCAAATCAACTAAACCATAACCGATCATCACGTGAAATGGAGTAGTTTTCAATGGTGAACATCTTATGTTGATCATATCTACTATATGATTCACGCTCGACCTTTCGGTCTCCGTGTTCCGAGGCCATATCTGCATATGCTAGGCTCGTCAAGTATAACCCGAGTATTCTGCGTGTGCAAAACTGGCTTGCACCCGTTGTAGATGGACGTAGAGCTTATCACACCCGATCATCACGTGGTGTCTGGGCACGACGAACTTTGGCAACGGTGCATACTTGGGGAGAACACTTCTTGATAATTTAGTGAGAGATCATCTTATAATGCTACCGTCAATCAAAGCAAGATAAGATGCATAAAGGATAAACATCACATGCAAATCAATATAAGTGATATGATATGGTCATCATCATCTTGTGCTTCGTGATCTCCATCTCTGCAGCACCACCATGATCACCATCGTCACCGGCGCGACACCTTGATCTCCATCGTAGCATCGTTGTCGTCTCGCCAAACTTATGCTTCTACGACTATCGCTACCGCTTAGTGATAAAGTAAAGCATTACAGTATGATTGCATTGCATACAATAAAGCGACAACCATATGGCTCCGCCATTGCCGATAACTTCGTTACAAAACATGATCATCTCATACAATAAAATATAGCATCACGTCTTGACCATATCACATCACAACATGCCCTGCAAAAACAAGTTAGACGTCCTCTACTTTGTTGTTGCAAATTTTACGTGGCTGCTACGGGATTAAGCAAGAACCAGTCTCACCTCGCATCAAAACCACAACGATACTTCGTCAAATAGACTCCGTTTAACCTTCTCAAGGACCGGCGTAGCCACACTCGGTTCAACTAAAGTGAGAGAGACAGACACCCGCCAATCACCTTTAAGCAACGAGTGCTCGTGGCGGTGAAACCAGTCTCGCGTAAGCGTCTGGCGTAATGTCGGTCCGGGCGCTTCATCTCACAATACCGCTGAACCAAAGTATGACATGCTGGTAGGTAGTATGACTTGTATCGCCCACAACTCACTTGTGTTCTACTCGTGCAAAACATCAAACCATAGAAAAACCTAGGCTCGGATGCCATCGTTGGGGAACGAGTAATTTCAAAAATTTCCTACGACACGCAAGATCATGGTGATGTATAGCAACGAGAGGAGAGTGTTGTCTCGTACGCTCGTGAGACCCGGCGAAGCGATCACAACGTAGAGGAAGTAGTCGACGTTCTCCTCGCGATCCGACCGATCCAGCGCCATTACTCGGCGCCCGAGTTCTTGACACACGTACAGCTCGATGACGCCCTCGACTCGATCCAGCCGAGTGTCGAGGGAGAGTTCCACAAGACGACGTGCAGGACGATCTTGATGTTCTATCGGCAGAGCTTCGCTTAAGCTTCATGACGATATGACCGAGGTGGAATATGGTGGAGGGGGCACCGACACGGCTAAGGAACGATCCGTAGATCAAACTTGTGTGTTCTAGGGTGCCCCCGCCCAGATATAAAGGAGGGAGGGAGGTGCGGCCGCCCAAGGGAGGTCTTGCGAGGAGTCCTACTCCCACCGGAGTAGGACTCCCCCTTCCTAGTTGGAGTAGGATTGGGGGAGGAAGAGGAAAGGGGCGCCCCCCCCTCCTTGTCCTATTCGGACTAGGGGAAGGCGCGCCTGCCCCGGCCGGCCCTCTTCCTTTCCCTCATGGCCCACTAAGGCCCATTAACCCCGGGAGGGTTCCAGTAACCCGGTGTTCCTAAGTAAAATCCCGATTTCACCCTAACCATTCCAACTCCAAATATAGGCTTCCAATATATCAATCTTTATGTCTCGACCATTTCGAGACTCCTCGTCATGTCCGTGATCACATCCGGACTCCGAACTCCTTGGTACATCAAAATACATAAACTCATAGTAACATCCATCGAAACCTTAAGCGTGCATGGACCCTACGGTTCGAGAACAATGTAGACATGACCGAGACACGTCTCCGGTCAATAACCAACAGCGGACCTGGATGCCCATATTGGTTCCTACATATTCTCTGAAGATCTTTATCGGTCGACCGCATAACAACATACGTTGTTCCTTTTGTCATCGGTATGTTACTTGCCCGAGATTCGATCGTCGGTATCCAATACCTAGTTCAATCTCGTTACGCAAGTCTCTTTACTCGCTCGTAATACATCATCTCACAGCTAACTCATTAGTTGTAATGCTTGCAAGGCTTAAGTGATGTGTATTACCGAGAGGGCCCAGAGATACCTCTCCCACAATCGGAGTGACAAAACCTAATCTCAAATACGCCAACCCAACATCCGCCTTTGGAGACACACGTAGTACTCCTTTATAATCACCCAAAGGACGTTGTGACGTTTGGTAGCACCAAAGTGTTCCTCCGTTAACGGAGTTGCATAATCTCATAGTTACGAGGAACATGTATATGTCATGGATAAAAGCAAGAGCAACATACTAAACGATCGTGTGCTAAGCTAATGGAATGGGTCATGTCAATCGATCATTCTACTAATGATGTGACCTTGTTAATCAAATAACAACTCCTTGTTCATGGTTAGGAAACATAACCATCTTTGATTAACAAGCTAGTCTAGTAGAGGCATACTAGTGACATCTTGTTTGTCTATGCATTCACACATGTATCATGTTTCCGGTTAATACAATTCTAGCATGAATGATAAACATTTATCATGAAATAAGAAAATAAATAATAACTTTATTATTGCCTCTAGGGCATTTTTCCTTCAAAAAGGTCTTTATAACCCACAAGTGTAGGGGATCAATTGTAGCCTCTTTTGCCTTTTATGGGAAGGCTCTAATGCGAACCGGGCTTTTTTTTGTCATTCTTTGCCACCATATTTGTCATTCTTTGCCACCATATTTTTTATTTTTTTGAATTTGTTAAAGTTAACTATTCATGGTGGTATCAAAAGAGCTAAAACTCGGATGTGCATTTTCCAACACTTTTTTCATTATTGCAAATGACACTGACATATAGGTGATGTTTTTCTGAACATTTTGGTATCTTATTTGCATTTTTCTGATTCAGTATGAATTAGTTATGAAGTTTTCAAACTGACGGTCAAACGGTCAAAGGGCAAAAGCATAAGAGGAGCAAAGTGACTTGGACATAACCGGTGACTTTTGAGAATTAGGGGTAAAATAGACGAGTGGGACACAACTAGGGGCATAAATCTAATTATCCCAATAATCAAGCTTTGCACAATCTTAGCCCAAGTTGCTCCTCCATGTGAGAGCATCATCATGATCTTCATTCATGGATAAAAAATGTAGTGGTGAAGCAACTATATTCATTTTTGGTCCATTTTTCCTCAAAACCCCCAGGATCATAGTCCTTCGACGGGTAAACCTCTCAGACATAACTTTTGACCAACCCATAGCATCTCTCTGTTGATCACATTGAGCTGATTAAGTTTACTGCAGTAAACTTCAGAGCTCATTTACCATTTAACCACTACACTTTTAACCGAGCTACCACCGCAGTTAAAGGCTCCCTTCGAAGGACTTACCCATAGACAACAATTGCCAGCCATTTGGCTCTTCTTGATGCCAGTCTGCGCGGTGACCACCGCTTTGGCGTGCAACGGCCGCGCCCCGAGCATCTTCTTTCTCGTGCCCCTCCCCCTCTCCTCGTCTTCGCACTCGTGAGCGTGTCCAGCAGCAAGCTCTCGTCGTCGCCGTTCCCCTGGACCCCTCTCCTCCGTCCGCTTCCTCACCGACACTCGCCGCCGCGTGACCACGGGCGAACAGTGGCCATTTGGCTCTGTTCGTCGCCGTCTTCTTCCTCCCCGTGCTCCGTGGGCTCCCTCTGCCCCGTGGGCTCCTCTCTGCGTCTCCCCGTCGCCTTCCCCCGAGCTCGAGTACGCGAGCACGCGTCCGTGGCGGCGCCAACACGGCCTCTTCGCCCGCCACCTATATAAGGCCTTCCACGAGCCCTCCGAGCTCACCTACTCCCCTCACCACTCTCCCAGAACCCCGCCCGACCACTCCACTGAGCTCCAAAAGCTCCCGAGCTCGACATCACCGTCATGGCCGCCGCGGCCTCCCTCCTAAATCAGCTCGAGTCCGAGCCTTCCTCTCCCTCTTTCCACCTCCAGTAGCTCAACTCAACTCCGGCAAACCCCTCTCGAACCCTGCCTCTCCTTGTCCTCCACATTTGCCCCGACTCCATCATCACCCGAAGCTCCCCTCCGCCATGGCCGTAGCTCCGCCCTTCCCCGTGCTCTCCGACGATCATTCTGGCCACAGACGGGTGCGGCTCCCTCCACTGAGCACGCCGGTAGGTCGAGCATCGCGAGAGGTGGCCGGAGTCGCCAGGAATCCGCGTCGGGACGCCGGCCTCATCTCGGCATCGCGGGTGAGCGGGAGGAGGAAGGAGGGAGTTGACTAGGCCAGGCGGGCTCCATCTCTAGCGCGGGCCCCGTGCGTCATCCTCTCAGCCGCTGACTCGGCCAGCCCACGTGGATAAGTGACGGGCCCCATAGCCCGTCGGACCCGCACGGTAGCGACCCCAAGCCCCGGCCCCGCCTCTGATGACGTGGCAAGTGGATTCGGCGAGTATGTTTTTGCTGACCGAAAGCGTAGTTCTAACTTTGCGTTTCTGCCTTATCCACTCAGGGACTTGTTTGTGATGAATTGTTTTTACAGAAAAGTCCCTGATCTTCTACACCTCATAACTTTTCAAGTGTAACTCCAAATGAGGTGAATCCAAAGCCCACTTCTTTGTTTTGTCGAGCCCGTTCTGTTGGTCACCATTCCACCATGTTTTGAAATTCTGAAAATGACCATTATGCCCTTGCCCTTATTCATCCCCCTTCGAGAGAGTACGATTTCCGGCGATTCGTTCCGCGAGTTTCTCGCACTTTCTCCCGGTGATTTCTTCCACCCCAGGGAAGCCACACCCTCCATTTGCATCACTGTAATGCAGTGACATGGTTTAGTTTATTTTGAACTTGTTTAAAATATTGCTTTAGCTACATGACTCTGTGCATGGCATTTTCTTGGAGTATTATTTTGATATTGTTGTTGCCATGCTATTGTTTGGATTACTAGGAGTTATGTTTGCAGTTGATGAGTAATCATGTTGCCATTGGAGTATTGGTGGGTTGATATTATGGTTGTTTCATGATGATATCTGTTAGTATATTTTGGAGTATTACTTTGGATGTCATGCTACCTTTGGATTATTAGTGGTTTGTATGATTATTTTCATGATGCTAGTTGATGTTCTGTTGCTTGGAGTATTATTTTCGGAGATGGTGTTTACATGTGGATATTAGCTGGATAGCTTTATTCTTGTTATTGGAGTAGTAGGATTATTGTTTTCGAATTCATGATGATAGTAGTGTTATGCTATCCTCGGAGTATTTTGGTATGATGATATTATGCTTGGATTATTTGTTGGATATTGCTATGACTTGGATTATAGTTTCATAGTTGATATCGGAGTATCAGTTATCACAGCTATATTTTGGTTTAAATTCTGTCATTAAGTTGGTCAGGTGCCACCGTACCGGGCTTTTCCAGTGCAACCACATTTGCCCTTTATGGGAAGGCCCTAATGTGATGCTATTGTCATGCCTCTATCCCCCGAACCCCTTTCTTCCAATTCGTGTACCCAACACTGTAATCGCCATTTGAGACTCAAATTCGTGAGCTTGTGTAATAGATCGAGAGCTATACTACTGGGTACCTAACATCTGGTATCAGAGACCAACCCATCCGCCGCTGCAGCGTCCTGGCGCAGTTCGTGGAGACCAGATCGCTTCGTCAAGCTCGCGCTCGTCTCGTCGCCATGGATCCCTCGATCCAGGCTTTCCTCGAGCGATCGAGTCCACCCTGAAGGAGCATACCGCGGCGATCCACGCCTCCAACAGCAAGGTGGATGAACTGGTGGCGTGGCGCCCTGATCTCGAGCGACGCGTCGCCGATCTGGGCGATTCGTCGCCGTCCTACAGCTGGCGCGCCCGACCATCACCAAGGAGGGCGTGGTGTCTCAAGCAACCGCACCAAGCGATCCACCACCTGCGACGGCCAGTGTGCACATCGCCACCGGCCTAGCGCATACGACGATCCCATCGAGCAACCAGGCCACGACATCTTCAACATATCTCGGGGGTCGCCGGCGGTGTCCTTCCAGACACCGCCGCCGCTCCCGGCAAACGGTCAGATCGATTCCTCCGCACTTACCCTTGCATCTCCTTTCGCTCACGCCAGCCAACTCCTCGCGGGATTGGGCCAGGCGTATCCTGCGATCGTGTTTCCAGTGTTTGCGGGCGAAAATCCTCGCCTTTGGAAAACACTCTGCGAACAGTACTTCGGCATGTTCGGAATCCACCAGTCGTTTTGGGTGCCGATGGCCTCACTAATTTTTTTGGGTCCAGTCGTTGTTTGGCTGTAGTCAGTTCAGAAAAAGCTATCTGAATTCAACTGGGAATCCTTTTCGTCTCTGTTATGTACGCGTTTTCGTCTCTGAGTTCTACGCTGTTAAGCAAACTTCCACAGTCACCAATTACATAGAGCGTTTTGAATTGCTTATCAATCATTTGAGCTCTTACTCTGACTCGATTCACCCATTCTATTTCCTCACTCATTTTATGGAAGGTTTACGAGCGGACATACCCACGGTGGTCTTGGTTCAGTGACCACCGAACTTGGGCACCGCCTGCTCCCTCGCGCTCTTGCAAGAGGAGGTGATCCAAGGGGCACGGGGCGACATTCATCAGCCATCTACATCCAGGCCGCCAGAGGCACTGCTCCGCAGTGGTGCGCCTCTGCCACTCCGGCTCCACCGGTGCGTCTTCAAGCTCATCCAACGACCAGGGACCGCCGTGGTTTGGAAGGAGCACGAGTAGAAGTGGCGCGCCCAGACGGTGGCCGTGCCGAGCCAGCAAAACTCAAAGCGCTCCGCGACTATTGGCGCGCGCGGGGGCTCGGTTTCAAGTGTGGTGAGCGCTGGGGCCAGGAACACGTCTGCCCCACTTCTGTTCAACTGCACGTCGTCGAAGAACTTCTTGACTTGTTCGGCATCAACTCCATCCTCGACGGCGATGTTTCGTCACCAACTGAGGCTGCATTAGAGACGGTTATGGCTATTTCTCGGCCAGCACTATCAGGTGGAGTGGCCCCGAAAGCTTTTCAGCTGCGCGCTTGGATACAAGGCCGCGAGGTCCCGATGCTAGTGGACTCGGACAGCTCTACTTCATTCATCAACCAGGAGCTCTCCAAGTCGATTGCAGGCACACAGTAGCTGCCCCGCCCCTGCAGAGTTCGTGTGGCAGATGGAGGCGAATTATTCTGCACTGCACAGGTGCCTCAATGTGCATGGACTACTCAAGGCAGTGAGTTCCGCACGGATATGAAGATTCTGGCCTTGGGCACATATGATGCAATTCTGGGGATGGATTGGCTCGAAGCGCACAGCCCCATGACGGTCATGATTCAGTTTGTGACCAAATGTATCCGGTTTGTGACCAAGGAGGGAGTGGCCTATCTGCGCGGTCATGATTCTGACTCTACCACGTGCCACTCCATCAACTTCATGCAGCTTCAGAGTATGTGCAAAGCAGGAGCTGTGTCTCACATTGTGTACCTATGCTCTAAATATCGATCGTCAGACAAGGCAGAGGCTGTTCCAGCTTGTCTCCAAGAAGTGTTAGCAGAATTCCCAGCAGTATTTGGCGAGCCAGAGGGACTACCACCACGACGTGAGTGTGATCACCATATTCCTTGGATCCCTAGTGCACAACCTATCAATATTCCGCCGTATCGCCATAAACCTGATCATAAGGATGAAATTGATCGTCAAGTGGAAGAACTGTTGAACGCAAGCATTATTCAGAAGAGCTCCAGTCCATTTTCCTCACCGGTGATCTTGGTTAAGAAAAAGGATGAGATGTGGCTTTTATGCATGGACTATCATCACCTGAATGCGCTCATAGTGGTGGGCAAGTACCCCGTGCCAGTTATCGAGGAACTACTGGATGAGTTGCATGGCTCCCGCTGGTTTTCCAAGCTTGATCTAAGGGCAGGGTACCACCAAATACGGCTGGCTGAAGGGGAAGAATACAAGACCGCATTCCAGACACACGCAGGCCACTACGAGTTTCTCGTGGTCTCATTTGGACTGGCTGGAGGCCCTGGCACATTTAATGGAGTGATGCACGGCACGCTACGGCCTGTCCTACGTGACGGGGTCTTGGTTTTCTTCGATGATATTTTGGTGCATACTGAAACTTCAGAGCAACACAAGCTGAAACTCAGAGAAGTCTTAGGCCTGCTGCAAAAAGATCAATGGAAAGTGAAGGAAAGCAAGTGTTCTTTTGGGCAACAACAACTCTCGTATCTGGGACATGTCATCAGCGCAGAAGGGGTGTCAATAGAACCAAGTAAGATACAAGCAGTGGTGGAATGGGAAACAGCAAATGACACAAAGGAAGTGTGCCGTTTCTTGGGCCTAGCTGGGTATTACCGCAGGTTTGTCAGGAACTTTGGAGTGATTGCGTGGCCACTTTTCAATCTGCTTAAGAAAGGAGTCCCGTTCGTCTAGACGAGTACCACTCAGACTGCCTTTCAGGCACTTAAGGACCAGCTGGTTTATGCTCCAGTGTTAGCTTTGCCCGATTTCTCTCAACCCTTCATCGTGGAAACTGACGCTAGCGACAAGGGCATCGGTGCAGTGCTACAACAGAATGGGCACCCCTTGGCATTCATGAGCAAAGCCCTGGGCCCTTGATACCAAGGTTTATCGACCTACGAGAAGGAATATTTGGCGATCATAGTCGCAGTGGATCAATGGAGGCCCTATCTTCAGCATGTAGAGTTCGTCATTCACACGGATCAGCGCAGTTTGGTGCACCTGGAGGAGCAGCGTCTCACCACGCCCTGGCAACAAAAGGAATTCACTAAACTCCTTGGACTCCAGTACTACATCAAATACAAGAAGGGAACAAACAACTCAGCGGCAGATGCCCTGTCGCGTGTTCGACCAACAGAGGTTCTCTTTGCAGTTTCAGAATGTCAACCAGCATGGCTCCAGGATGTGGTGAGCAGCTACCAGTTCCATCCTCAAGCCCTACTCCTCTTGGAACAGCTAGCCTTACGGGAAGACCCAAAAGGCAGGTTTTCTTTGCAGCAAGGCATTCTGCTCTTCCCGGGACACATTTGGCTCGGTGGCTCGACAGCCTTACAGCAGCAGATTATGAAAGCCTTCCATGACAACCCAGTTGGCGGCCATTCCAGGTTTCCTGTGACGTATCGTCGCATTCGTCAGCTTTTTGCGTGGCCTAAGATGAAAGTGCATGTCCAACATTATGTCAAATGTTGCACAGTTTGCCAACAGGCCAAACCAGACATAGCTGCTCAGCCGGGCCTGCTACTGCCACTGCCAATTCCAGAGGCACCGTGGGACTTAATTACAATGAATTTCGTCGACGGCTTACCTCAGTCCGGCAAGGCCAACTGTCTTTGGGTGCTGGTGGATAAAAGGACTCGGTATGCTCACCTTTTACCCATTGCATATCCTTACACGGCAGCTAAGGTGCCAAGCTGTACATGCAGCACATTTACAAGCTTCATGGGTTCTCTCGTGCCATCGTATCTGACAGAGACCCAGTGTTTACAAGTCACTTTTGGCAAGAATTGCTCCGATATGCAGGCATAGAGCTTTGTTTGAGCACAGCTAATCACCCACAGACGGATGGTCAAACCGAGCTCGTGAACCAGTGCATAGAGACCTTTCTGCGCTATTTCATGCACGCCTGCCCGCGTCGCTGGAGCTTCGGATCCCTTTGGCCCAATTTTGGTATAATACTTCACATCATTTAGCTATAGGGATGTCACCTTTCAAAGATCTGTTCGGTTATGAAGCGCAGCAATGGAGAATCACACCAACTAGCTCTTGTTCGGTGCCCTCCTTGGAAGCATGGTTGGAGGAGCGTGCCATGATGCAAAACCTGATCCAACAGAATTGCACCGTGCTCGGCAGTACATGAAAAGCAATGCAGACAAAAAGCGCTCATTCCGGGAGTTTGCTGTTGGGGATCGTGTTTACTTGAAGCTCCAGCCTTACGTGCAATCTTCAGTGGCTCTGCGGGCGAACCACAAATTGTCGTTCAAGTTCTATGGTCCATACCCAATCATCGAGAAGATCAACGCTGTCCCCTACAAGTTGCAGCTTCTGGCGCAGGCATCGGTCCACCCGGTGTTTCATGTGTCACAACTTCGCCAAGCACTCCTCCCTGGTACGGCAGTAACTTCTGATCTTCCCATCTGTACTGACATGCTTGCTGTCCCGTGGAGGTTCTTCTGACTCGCTGGTGCTGGAAGAATGGCGCCATGGTGGAGCAAGTAAAGGTGCGTTGGTCGCCGAGGATGACCATGGAGGACACCTGGGATGACCGTGCGGCTCTCGTCGACCGCTTTGCTCAGGCTGCGGCTTGGGGTCAAGCCACCACTCAAGGAGGGGGGATGTGAGTGCCCCGGCTACAACACCCCCACTGGCAGGAGGGACACAGCCCATCGAGCCACGGCCCAGCAGAGCCCGCAGGCCGAACCCACGCGTCTGTGGCCCGGAGTGGGTGATGGCCCAACCTACCACTACTTAAGCGCAGCATCGTTACCCTAGAGCTCATCCGGTGGATCACGGCAACGGCGGCGGCATCTGTTCCCCTCTATCCCCCGATCCACTTCTTCCAATTCGTGTACCCAACACTGTAATCGCCATTTGAGACTCGAATTCGTGAGCTAGTGTAATAGATCGAGAGCTATACTACTGGGTAGCTAACAGCACCGCTGCTGGCGCGGCAACGAGAGACTGGAAAGATTTATCTTGCCAGCTGAAATCTACTGATTTCGAAGCTAACAACCCCAGATGGAAACAGTAACACAACTTCAAGTATTAAAAAATATCCCAAGATCCAGGCTGAATAAATCAGGCTTGAGCTCACCTCGTGCCACATTAGACTACAACAGGAACATACACCACACAAACATTATGAAACTTATCAGCTTCTTCTCGTGCATTCGAAAAACTAGTAGGCAACGTACAGAGTGGATTAAAGCGTTTTCCAATGAACACGTGTTGAAGTATTGTAGAAATTGGACTCTGATAACTCAAAATAAATTTGACTCTGCCTCAGAGCTTCGTTCTATCAGGTTAGCTAGCAGTTGAGACAGGCCCTTTCGACTGACATGACCACCTAATGCTCCGTGGTGAAGGCCGTCATGAGCATCAACTTCTCACAACTGCTCCTTCCGTCCAGAAATACTTGTCATCAAAACGAATAAAAGAGGATGTATCTATATGTATTTTAGTTCTAGATACATTCATTTTTGTCCATTTTGATGACAAGTATTTCCGGACGGAGGGAGTACAAGCTCATGCGCAATACACATGTATACACATGGTTAAAGAAATTCATTTTACTCTACTCAATCCATGGAACAAAGGCTGCCACAATCATACTTCATCGGATATATTGATGGTGTGCAGAATATTAGAACATCAACATGCATTCCACTTCACAAGCAGTAACAAGCGACGCCACAGATTAACAAACATCTAGTAGCAAAAGACGCCACAGAATAGCTAACGCCGAAGCATAGTAATGCGCATTCTAATTTGCAAAGTGGAGTAACAAGAGATGCCCCACACACAAGGTAACTAACAACGAAGCACAGTAATGCAGAAAATCCGGGTTTGCAAATTGCAGTAACAAGAGATGCTACAGACATAGAGTAACTAATAACGAGCTTACTAATGCAGCTAATTCTGATCTGCAAAGTGCATTAACAAGAGATGCGATAGAGTAACTAACATCAAAGCATAGTAATGTACACCTAGTTCATTTTTTTATCCAAACTGCAGTAGCAAGAGACTCCAAGATTAAATAAGACCCAGATATGTTGACAGGTCCTGACAGCGGGCGCCACATCGCCATTCTGATGCAGAAGTGAGGCGTCTGAAGGAGTCGCCAATGGTGGTGTTGCCGCCCGCCCAGTTGATGCCGCCTATCCTTGCAGTGATCCCAAGCTTGATCCATCCGTAGATGACAAACTGGAGAGCACAAAATCCCAAACCAATGCCATTTGCAGCCTGCAGTACATAAACAGGATTGTTTTACATTCTGACACAGTTGGATCGGCTTGCAGAGTCATAGCAAACAAGATTGATTTACATTCAGACACAGTTGGATCAGTGCACAAATAAGATTGATTTACATTCAGACACAGGTGGATCAGTTCAGAAACAAGATCAATTTACATTCAAAATGGAGCATGACAGAATCATAGCGTAATAGGAAACATACCGCGACGTAATTCCCAGCGTAAAGAACCCCGTACATGCACGAGGACACAGCATTAGCGCTCGAGGCAATGAGCAACTGAAGCTCCTGGAGGACTCCTCGCATGTCTTGTCCCACAGCCTCCTGGCGTTGCAGCAAAGCGCGCTGGAAGCAAGTATGTACACAGATGTTAACGAGTGACATCCATTCCATGAGGCCAAATTGAAGCATGAAACTGCTAACTCTTAATGTATCGATGGCCATGCTGATGATGTACATGACAGTTCCTCGATGCCGCCGATCACGCCGAGCCACATCTTCTTGTCGTTCACGGTGTCGAAGCTGAAGTAGATCGCAATGGCAAGTATGACCACACCCAGACCCTCTGCCGGGACGATGATGAACGCGTAGAGGCGGATGGTTTGATCCAATCATGCAAAGGACCAAATGCAGTAGACCATCACCACAACCCCCAGCGTGTTTAAGATGAATACAGCCCAGTCGGCCTTGATATCAACCACGGCGTACGCTATCCAACTGAGGCAGCTGAGAAGCACAAAATAGAATGGGACGATTTTGGTCTCCCCAACCTCTCCGTCCTCATTCATCTTATTCACCTTGCAGCTAAACCAGACACACTGTCAGATGACTCTAAACTAAGTGGCAAGCAAACAGTACATAATAAAATCGGTCTGGGGACTGAATGCTTACAAGTGAGAATAGAACAGCGAAAAAGTAGCTACGTATCCCGCGACCATGAAACAAATCGCAGCCCCACTCATCGAAGCATCCGCCACCACGAGTGCTCCCATCCTACATATATGAATATGACCGTTTGTTATAAACACGACCATGAATGTTTCCCCTGATTTGCGTTGAAATCAACAAATCAAATCAAAACCCAAAAGACATGAGGAAAAAGGAAGAGCACGGGCACATTCGCGTCAAGCACAACGCATGCAAACTATTTGTCGCTGTAGAGAAGCAGAGATTTTTGGTTCCTGTAGGCACAAGGATCTCGAGCAGAAGTAAAAGTGAATGCGTACATGACGCCGGATGCTCGAAGGTGGGGAAAGACGACATGGAGTTGTGCAATCCTGAAGAACCAAAAACTCATCTGTAAATACATCAGACGCAGAGCAATCCAAGGTGTCTCCTGCAACTCATCTGCGATCTATCAACCCGAGCAGGCACATGAGACGCAGAAGCTCGAGCAGAAACAAAACTGGCATACAGACGCGGAACGCTGGAAGATGGGGAAAGATGACACGAAATCGAGCGTTCCTGAAGAACAAAAACTCATCTCCGAGTAAACGAGACGCAGAAGCAGAACGATCCAAGTGCGTTCCGTAAGATCGAGCTCAGATCTTCAGGGCGAAATCAAGCGTTCCTCGAGAAGATCACCACAATAGAAGAAGATCGCATGGAATTTTTTTTTCCTAAAATCTTAAACGCGCAGCTGCGCACACACGTCCACCGTTCGATGCGGTCTGGCGATCCCCCGCGCGCGATGTGCTTCCGACCAGGTGCCATTACGGGATTGCGCGAGGCGTGCGGCGCATGGTGGGCCCGGCACCTTTATTCCAGGCGAAAACCACCCGCACGCCCCGCTCGTCTTGTTCGAAACCGTCCGCTCGCACCCGCAGAGATTTCATTCGAACTCCTCCCCGTCTCCCTTCCTCTCCTCTAGCAACGACGCGACCAGGCGAGGTGGTGTGATGGTGGATCCGGCGCGGAGTCGCCGGTGCGGGAGGCCGTCCGCGAGCTACGCGAGTCACCGGCTGCAGGCGGAGGTAAACCCGGCACCTATTCTCCCCAATTCTCGCTCTGCTTCCCGGTTGTGGTCCATGACGTTTTGGGTTTCGGTGACGGGGCGGGCACGAGGTTGTCCATGGCGTCCTCGGGCTCCGCATCGTCAATGCATGGGAAGGGCGCGACGTTGCTATGGTCCCGAGGGGGGGTGCTGGGGAGGCGGGATTGAGTGGACGTAACGGGATACACGTGACCGAATCCTGGTGACTGGGGCATAGGATTTGTTTTTTTTATGTTGCTTGCTTCTCAGGACGCAGTTGCCCATAATTTTGATGGCAGTTGCTTAGATTTTTCCTGTAATTTGCGAGATGGAGGGGCAGGTAAGGGGATGCATCTGCCTTGGGCAGTTGCTCATAATTTTGATGGCAGTTGCTTAGATTTTTTATGTAATTTGCGAGATGGAGGGGTAGGGTAAGGGGATGCATCTGACTTGGGCAGTTGTTCATAAATTTGATGCTAGTAGCTGAGATTTTTCCTGCAAATTTGCAAGGGGAGGATCAGGGGATGCATCTGACTTGGCCAGTTGTATAGAATTTTGATGGTAGTTGCTTAGGTTTTTCCTGCATTTTTCTTAGGTTTTTCTAATGTTGTTTGAATTCCTGGATTGACTTGTATAGAGATATGATTGTAGTTGCTTAGTTCCTCCCCCCCTCCCTCACATTTTTTTCTGTGATGGAGGGGTGATCGAAGTTCATAGTATCCACAGTTGCACTAATTAGGGCCAGTAGTCGCCTTGTGTTCAACATTAATGTAGCACACTGTTTTTTTGGGGGGGGGGGAGATGCTCTTTGTGGTGGTTGATTTTCAGTTATTGCCTAGATTTGCAGCACCAGGTTGTTATCCTTTTTGTAGTGTTCTTTAAAATTACTGTATGAAACATGACGTTGCCAATATCCACCATCGAGTTGCGGTTTTTATTGCAACTATGAATAGGAGATGAGATATTTCTCACGAATAACTGGCAACTTTTTATGAGTGTTTTTGATGTTTTAGCTAATATGTAGAAGATGAATATGTGACTTTTTTGTGAGGAGTTTTTTATGTGATTGTTTAATGTCATTTATTTTTAGTTGCCACAAAATAATGAGTAGTTGCATAGTTTTGAACACCAAATTGCCTTTTGCAAGCACTAACATCAGTAGTTGAGTTATCTCTGGGTAGAAGTAAATGGAGATCGTCCATCTCCAAATGACAGTGAAGTTACCTCCAAATGCAAGTAGTATCATTGAGCACTTGAGTTATAGGGCTTTGTATCTTTTTTCATCAACATGGTTTTTTGTGTGTGTTTCTTTTACAGAATGGCTCCGAAAAACAAAAAGCCTGCGGAAAGGAATGAAGGTGAAAATGAGGGAGAAGAAGTGGTAGCTCAATCAGCAAGGAGTAATGTTGGACGCAAGCGCGGGCGGACGAATCAGGATCCTTTACGTGGTGGTCGGGCAGGGAAACGGGCCACCAATTCTTCCCGAGGTGGTCGGGTGGGGAAACGGGCCACCGATTTCGCCCCTCGTGATGAAGGAGGGAGAAATCCGAGACGTGAAGAGAAATTCGTGGAGAAGGTATTACTTTTATGAAAAACTTGAAAGAAGGGAGGCATCCTTTTTTTCGAAATATGTAATGCTCAATTAACATGCCATTTTCTTTTGTATATGCACTCCTTTTTTTGATAAGCAGCAGAATAGCAGTGTAGCAGTTGCCTAGTTTAGTACTAGCAGTTGTAGTTCAACATAGATCTAGTTGCTCAGTTTTTTAGCAAACACAGCTTTGCTTTTTCTAATTATGGCGTGGTTTGCTTAGCTTAGTATAGTGAGTTGCTCAGCTTAATATAGTGGGTTGCTCAATTTAATATAATTACCGCTGCCTTTTTTAATGAGATTTTCCGTTCATTTTTTTATGCAGATTGGTAGCAGTGGGCCACCACCGAGGAACAGGGCATCACCTTCAAGACTTTTTGTCCTAAACAGTGGCCTCGATGATACACAAAAGGATGCCCTCGGCGATATAAGCTTTGGGGGCGAGCTTGATATCGGCACAAGAACAATGAAAGGAGATCTTGTGAAGTTGTCATGAAGTGTTATGATCCAGAGTTGTCACGGCTTGTTATCCCAGATAGGGGGAAGATCCCAGTTGATGCAGCAAGCGTAGAAAGAATCTGGGTTTGCCAAGGGGGCAGAGGAAGGTTGCGTATGAAGTGAAGCCAGACGTAGTTAGGTTGTTCAACGAGAAGTTCAACATCCCGATCGGGCCCGCGCCATCAGTGACCGAGTGGTGCAAAATGATAAATGATATGGGAGTTGTTGTGGACGACAAGTTCATAAGTGCATGGATGGTTGTTGTTTATAGCTGTTTTCTTGCACCGACCACCAGCTTGAAGGTGTCACCATGCGCATACTCAGCTGCGCTGAATCCACGTGATGTTGTGAATTCAAATGTTTGCCAGTTTGTCGTCGACCAACTTAGGCTTGCTTTCATGGATTTGGGAGACAAGAAGAATACTATATGCTGCTGCCTTTTTCACCTAGTGGTAAAATGATCTAGACCTCCCTCCCTCTCTTTTCGGTTCATTTTCGCGTTATATGTTTCATGCTGAAGTTGGATAGGTCTTTTCGCAACTCACATGTGTTGTCTATTTTTTGAAATAGCTCCTCTACCTTGACTCGCCTTATGTGGACTACAGGACAGTCCATCAGGATTATGTGGATGAGGACGACAACTGTTCTTCCAAGGGTCAAAGCATGGAATGAAGGTCTGATCAAAGCAGTAATTAAGAAGGACAGGATTAGGAAGGGTGTCTATGGAAAGTTGCGAGTAAGTGTTACTTTACTTTCTGAACAGAATTTTTTGTAGTTGCATGATTTTTTTCATGTAGTTGCCCACCTATAGGGATTGTGTTGCCTAATTTTAGGAGCTAGTTGCTTTGAAGCTAGTTTCATAACAGTTTTTTTCATGGAAATTTGCATGGTAATCTTCCTCATTTTGTCTCCAAGTAGTCATACATGTCCAATTACATGAGTTTTTTAAGCAATAGTTGCCCCACCTATAGTGATTGTGTTGCCTAATTTCAGGATCTAGCTGTTTTGAGCTAGTTGCATGATAGTTTTTTTGCATGGAAATTTGTATGGTAATCTTCGTCATTTTGTCTCCAAGTAGTCATACATGTCCAATTACATGAGTTTTTTTAAGCAACAGTTGCCAATAATTTTTTACTTTTTTGTAGTTGCTCAATTTTATCGGGGGGTTGCTGTAGGTGCTGTAGTTTTTTGTGATGTACATAACTGCAGTTGCCATCCATAGTGCTGGTGTTGCCCTAAGTTAGGGAGGCAGTTGCTCATCCATCCCCTTGTTTTGAACTTTTTTGATCTTTTTGCTAACTGAGTTTATCAACACTTTTTTTTACAAAAAACAGCTCAAAGCCGAGTTCTCGAGGTGCGCAAAAGATAGTGTTTTTGGGAGCATGGATCACATCCAGATATTTGTTGTCATGAGGCTTCCTCAAAACTACAACACCAATGTATTTCTTTGCTACCATGGTTTTGCTCATTTCATAAGAAACA
This sequence comes from Aegilops speltoides, assembly GCA_021437245.1. NCBI lineage: Eukaryota > Viridiplantae > Streptophyta > Magnoliopsida > Poales > Poaceae > Aegilops > Aegilops speltoides. The sequence continues at coordinate 446,038,342 of CM038143.1, forward strand.
GATTGTTTTTTTGTTCATCATTGTTGTTGTATAGACTGCTCATCTTTGAGTTTTGTATTTTTGTGTTTTGCAGAAACAAAGGAGGTTGTCAATGCTGGTCCATGATATGTGCTGTGAAATATCAGTCCAAATTGGGAGGTTTGTTCAAGGGGTGGGCAAGTTGGAAGAGGAGGAGGTTGAACCAGCAGCCACAAGCGTTTCTAGGGTCGAAAGCGTACGTCAATCAGCATGGCAGATAAGGGCAGCGGCAAGTCTGAAACAGCAGAAGGTTGCAAAGCAAAAGAATACAAGGGGCAGTAGCAGCCGGTGCAAGTAGACACTTTTGGTGTCCGATGACGAGGAGGAGGAATCTGCTGAGGAAGAATTTGAATCTTTAGAAGAAAAAGAAGAGGAGGAGGAAGGGAAAGATGAGGACAATCCTAAAGAGGAGAGTTCGGATAAGGACGGGGACAGCTATGATGACGACGACGATGATGATGACTATGATGATGATGTTCCGTCATACAGCAGCCTGCCAGCAGCCACAGAAACTAGTGATGATGATTCACAGCACATGGACGTTGACAACTCATAGCTGCCCTTTGCTGGTGAAGATGATGGTGAAGATGAGGAAGAGGACGACGAGGATGATGTTGAAGAGGAAGAGTAGGACAGGGAGAAGGATGATGAAGAGGAACGGGACGATGAAGAGAACAAAGAAAAGGAGAGAAATGTGGAAGAGGGCAATGAGAAAGAGAATGAACCAGAAAAGAAAGAGGGGAAATCGAAGGAGGAACATGATGATGAAAAGAATGAAGAGGAGGAAAAATAGGAGGAAGATAGAGAGGATGAAGATGATGAGGCAGAGCAAGATGGTGGGGGTGGGAAGAAGGGGGATGAAGATAAGGATGATGGCGGCACTGGCGGCAACGCTAGCACTGACCAACCCAGCAAGGGAGGTGGTGATGATGAGGGAGGTGCACGAAATCTAGGGTGGCGTGAGGCAGTTGTGACGATGAGGTGCCGCTAAGTGCAATGATGGAGAGACTCAAGCACACTGGCAAGGAAAAAAGTGAGCCAGAGGAAACGATGTCCGTCAAGAGCACACAAGGAAGCATCTAAAGCGCCGACAGTTTTTTTAGAGCAGCTTTGTTAAGATGGACATGCGGAAGGAGCCGTTTGAGGTTCAGAGTGGGCCTGTCATTTCCGCTGCATGCAAATGTTGATGCTCCTGCTCATCCCCTGCATGCAAAAAGGGTGCACCCAACTCGACTAAACTATTGATGGACTCTACGTCAAGCGGTGGTTCATTTAGATCAATCATCATGAACAATCAACCTGCAACAAACTGTGTGTTAGCCCATCACAAAAGCATGCATGACCTTTCTGAACAAACTAGTTGTAGAATATAAAGGAGCAACTATAAACACTTGTCTGGACAACTATAAAGTTAAACAGAGGCAATTTCTATCTTCTTTTTTCTCAAAAGTTTCTTGTTTCTTCTTTTTTCTTATATGTTTTATGTTTCTACTAGTATAACACACATATATACCAGCAAAGATTTGTTTTACATGACATGCGCTGATTCATTTGTGCCTTTTTTTTCAGCAACAGATTACAACTTTTGATGATGGGAAACATCGTGCATATCTAACGGAGAGCTTACCAGGAGCAGGAGGCCTATCATTTGGTGTAGTTTATGTCTATTTTATGTTTTTAGTGAGACCATATGGAATGTAGCAAAGTATCTTAGTGTGGGATTGTTCGAATCTATTTATCACGTGTCCTTTGTTTTGTGCGTTTGTCGTTTGTGTCTTTTTAGCGAGAACCATACTGATATGGCAAAAGTTGTGTGTTAACACATGCAAGTTAATGCTTTCTACCCATGCTTCTAAAATGAGTTTATGTTCTTGATAGTACATGCTTTAATGCACAGGGAAGTTGCATGTGTTTTAGTACTAGAGTTGCCATGTTCTTACATCTGGTAGAGGCAACTCTAGAATTTTTGAACAGCTACGCTTGCACAACTCTTTTTTTACCAGAGTCGCTTAAAAAATGAACATAGTTGCCTCAGTTAACTATTCAAGTTGTCAGGTTTGTTTCCTGACCAGGGTCGCTTATGAACCCCAAGCACCTTATACTAGGATAGAAAAGAAAGCCAAGCAGGTTTCAATGCAAACAATATAGAGAAATTATGTTTTGGTGTTGCAATGCACCTGCAAAGCTGTGCAATGGTCCTGCATTTTGTTTTGCACTAGAGTTGCCCTATTTTTGTAGTGGTGTTGCTTTTTTGTATCATAATAGTTGCTCAAGATGCATGACATACATAGTGTTGGCTCAAAGCGGTCTACAAGTTGCTTTTTCACCAGATCAAAAGAACGAACTAAAAACTGGACTAGTTGATGTTCAAGCAGGGAAGGGCTGGGGTGGTTGAGTAGGTGATGTCTACTACACAACCTTCTTCTTGTAGACGTTGTTGGGCCTGCAAGTGCACAGGTTTGCAGGACAGTAGCAAATTTCCCTCAAGTGGATGACCTAAGGTTTATCAATCCGTGAGAGGTGTAGGATGAAGATGGTCTCTCTCAAACAACCCTGCAACCAAATAACAAAAAGTCTCTTGTGTCCCCAACACACCCAATACAATGGCAAATTGTATAGGTGCACTAGTTCAGCGAAGAGATAGTAATACAAGTGCAATATGGATGATAGATATAGGTTTTTGTAATCTGAAAATACAAAAACAACAGCAAGGTAACTAATGATAAAAGTGAGCGTAAGCGGTATTGCAATGATAGGAAACAAGGCATAGGGTTCATACTTTCACTAGTGCAAGTTCTCTCAACAATAATAACATAGATAGATCATATAACAATCCCTCAACATGCAACAAAGAGTCACTCCAAAGCCACTAATAGCGTCGAACAAACGAAGAGATTATGGTAGGGTACGAAACCACCTCAAAGTTATTCTTTCGGATCGATCTATTCAAGAGTTCGTACTAGAATAACACCTTAAGGAACAAATCAACCAAAACCCTAATGTCACCTAGATACTCCATTGTCACCTCAAGTATCCGTGGGCATGATTATACGATATGCATCACACAATCTCAGATTCATCCAACCAACACAAAGTACTTCAAAGAGTGCCCCAAAGTTTCTACCGGAGAGTCAAGAAAATGTGTGCCAACCCCTATGCATAGTTCATGGGCGGAACCCACAAGTTGGTCACCAAAACATACATCAAGTGGCACATGATATCCCATTGTCACCAAAGATAAACACGACAAGACATACATCAAGTGTTCTCAAATCACAGACTCAATCCGATAAGATAACTTTAAGAGGGAAACTCAATTCATCACAAGAGAGTAGAGGGGGGAGAAACATCATAAGATCCAACTATAATAGCAAAGCTCGCAATAAATCAAGATCGTGCCATAGAGAGAACACGAGAGAGAGAGAGAGAGAGAGAGAGATCAAACACATAGCTACTGGTACATACCCTCAGCCCCGAGGGTGAACTACTCCCTCCTCGTCATGGATAGCGCCGGGATGATGAAGATGGCCACCGGTGATGGTTTCTCCCTCCGGCAAGGTGCCGGAACGGGCTCCCGAGAGGTTTTTGGTGGCTACAGAGGCTTGCGGCGGCGGAATTCCCGATCTATCTTGATATTTGATGTTTTTAGGGTACTTAGGCTTATATAGGCGAAAGAAGTCGGTCGGGAGGTGCTCGAGGGGCCCATGAGACAGGGGGCGCGCCCAGTAGGGGGGGCGCCCCCTATCTCCTGGCCTCCTCGAGGATCTTCTGACGTGAACTCCAAGTCTCCAGGATCATATTCTTCCAAAAAAATCACGCTGCCGAAGGTTTCATTCCGTTTGGACTCCGTTTGATATTCCTTTTCCTCGAAATACTAAAACAGACAATAAACAACAATATGGGCTGGAACTCTAGTTAATAGGTTAGTCCCAAAAGTAATATAAAAGTGTATAATAAAGCCCGTAATCATTCAAAACAGGTAATAAAATAGCATGAATGCTTCATAAATTATAGATACGTTGGAGACGTATCAGTAGGGAAGAGAGAGGAGTCGGGTGGAGGTTGTGCTTACCTTTTTGGGGGGAGGTAGGTCTCATTTTTTCTCTCCTGATCTGATTTTTGGAGCTAGGAGGAGGAAGGAGGTGTTCCTGTGTCGGCTTTGTTCTTCAAGATGCCATTGATGGGGCCGAACTTGTTTAGAGGAAGAATGGAGGAGCAAGGAGGAAGAAGGGGACCCTTGTGTGGGCTTGTCCTTCAAGGAAAAGGGAGGAGGGGGTTGCGTGAGGCGTCCGCAAGGGAGCATGGGCGGGGGTGCAGGGAGGGAGCGGGGACCGAAGCTTGGGCGACGACAGGTGCGACGAAGCCGGGGCAAGGGGGACCAGGTGTGATCGAGGCACGCGCGCGATCCACCCATGATTCGCACGGGCTTGGATACATCGATTTCGCGCGCGGGGGCGGGGGCCTTCTTTCCTTTTTCGGCTGTCTGGTCGCACACGCGGGCCACTCCTTCCTTTTCTAGGAGAGCGCTCGGTGTTGCGATCGGGCGCCCGTGCGCTAGCGAGCCATGTCCATTTTTTATACCAGAACAACTCTTGCGATTCTTTTTATGGCTCTGGTCGGACAGAAGAAGCGATTATTTTTTAGATGAAGCACAAGTATCTCGAATAGAAACAATTTGTGCACGCACAGGACGCAGAACTTGTGGCGTTCTTCAAGAACCAAAATATTATTTGCATCCGCATGACGCTGCACAATCCAAGCATGTATTCCTCTCACGAACGAAAAACCCCACTTGCAAGATCAAGACTCGGCCACTTGGGCCCTCAGGTGAGGCGGGGAGTCGAGATTAAGGTGTCATCGGCCAGGAAAAATTCACAGCCCGTAATCCTGATGAACATTAGAAAGAAACGATGCAAGAATAGCAAGGAACACAACCCAAAAACCCATCACGAGATTACATGGTTTCAGGTTGGTTTTCGTCAACCACAACCAACACAAAAGAAAAATAAAACAGGCAAGAATAAGCTCACTGAACTCCTCAAGCGGGGCACATATGAGATCATCGTCGGTTCTTGCAAAGAAAAAAGAGAGCAGGTTCTCGAGAGATGACAACCAAAGCACAGAGATGAAAGCCAAGGCATGGAGCGCGAACGAAAACCCCGCTTGCAAGAACAAGACCCAGGCCCTCGAGGGGGAGGGGGATGAGATCATCGGTAAGATGGCAAGTAAGAACTCACAACGTGGATTCCCGACGACCAAGCGGAAGAAGCGGCCGATGCAGGATCAGCTAGAGGTTTCAGGTTTGCGCCAAGGACAACCAACTCAAAAGTGAAATAAAATATGCAAGAACAGGCAGATCGAAGCCCCCCTCTTCGTTCTTTGAAACAAATAAGAGGGTAAATAGCGTGGTTCTTGCAAATATCACAGAGAAAACCATCAAGAATCATTATAGAAACAACACAAGCACCGAACTAATCAAGAAATCATGAACAGATTTGCGCCATGAAGTACCAACATTGGCCTTTGATTGGAGCACAAGATTTGGCACAAGTCTACAAGGGGGAGGGGTTTTTGCTTTTGGGTCGGAGCGGAGGGGAGGGGAGTGAAGAATGGCACTACGCAGCCCTGCGCTGATGTATGTAAAGCTCCTCCCACCACCAAACCGAGGTGCAAAGGAGGAGGAAGAGAGCCGCAGCACAACGTCTGATTTGTGGGGCAGGCAGAGCAACGGGGGCCAGTTGCAAGCGGGACAGAGATAGGCTAGCACCGGTCACTAGTATCGTCCCTCTCCTCGCATGCAACTGATTGTACTTAGAGACGACAGCCAAGGCACAACCTTTGAATGACACACGGGCCCTCTCTCTTGCCGAGCCCACACTAATGTTGAGATGAGCTCTGTAATACGTATTCGTCAAAGAAAGAGGCCTCACGCACTTTACTGGAAAAATGATTCCCTGGAAATCAAAACTGCCCACCCAAGGAGAACTGGTTGCGCCCCTTTTGCATTTCAGTTCCCTTCTTTGTCACAGAGTGAGGCATGGGGAAGTAGAGTTCGTGTCCTATGAGGTAAAAGAAGAGAGGACCGGAGACCGGCACACCAAACGCCATGCAACACGCACCGTGCAATCCCGCACAATTAAACCATTCCATCTCTGTTGCGTTCATCGTCGCTGATCCTAGCCCAAATGGTCACATACCAGCGAGATGCCGCGCGGCAGTCAGAGCCGGCGCGAAGCATTTTTGGGCCCGCGGCGATGTAAAACAATGGTTTTTCATACTAAACTTTTATACTTATTGTAAAGTAAGTGTATCATATTGAGTTATAATTAATATATATTTTTATTTCTTAGTCACATAAAATGTTTTCAAATAATAGTCGTATGATTCATTTGTATGCAATTGTAATGTATATCATTGAAAATTTTAATTCTACAAAATGAAAATTTTAAGATGTACCAATTTTTTCTTTATTGTTAAAACAATCTTTCAGAATTATTTTTCTAATATTGCATAAATGATGTAGTGTATACACATTTGCATGTCTATGCGTGTGTTCATATACCTTTTGATATAATTGAATATTATGGTAGAGATTTTTAAATTATATTCACAATAACAAATATTTTAATAGTGGTTTCTAGTGTATGCAGTCATATCCATGGAAACTTCTAAGGGCATAGAAAATGCGGCTTCCAAGTTGGGTTTAGTAAAAGAATCGTCAAAGAAACAAAAATGTTGTTGATTCTACTTTTACGTATGATTCTATTACCTAACACGCTCGTCCAGATTCACATGGTTTGGTTTGGTACAAATGAGATGCCTACACACTTATCAAATGATAAATTGGGTATTAGTTTGAACATAGAAATCTACTTATCATAATTTTCATTATGATACTAAGACATGCATTGTAAAGAGACACTAATGTATTTGAACTCAACTTCGCCAGTCGGATTGGTTTGCCTATGTGTGGTATAACTTATTAGTATATGGTGTGAACTTACGCTTCTGCAAATTGACACTATTTTATCTATTTAATAATCTTCTAGGTGTAATGGATACTTCTATAGTTCTTACTAATATAAGTTTTAGTTGGGGCCCTTCTGTCTTGGGGCCCGGGGCGGTCGCCCCTTTTGCCCGGCCTATGGGCCGGCCCTGGCGGCAGTCCATGACAAACAATCACCAGTTGGATTAGCTAGCCCAAATTCTTTTTTTCCATTTTCTCTTTGCGGGGGAGATAGCCCAAATTCTTTGCTGCAGCCGCCGGTGGCAGTGGCACATCGTTCTGAACATGGCAAATGTATGTGTCTTTGAAATGTTACCCTGCATACTCACTGTGGAATTTACATTTGATTGTTGTTATTATCGATTGGAACCACACTTTATTAAACTAAAATATTGCCTGGGATACAAACAATGTTGGGTGTGGTATTGGAGAGGGCTGTTTTGGCTCTGGGGAGCATATGCTCCCGGATGAGCAATAACTTCAAAATAAATAGTACTTTTTTCATAGTTTCTGATTTTTCTTGTGGATGTTCATATTAGTCTAACAAACGTGCTTGATAATTTTCATGTGAAACGGGATAGTGGTGCTTCGTCGGTGAAAAACAAATTAAGTGTAACATTTGGAGGTAACAATTGATGTTCGATTTGTTTTTTCCTCACAAGTCAAATAGCTTAAGCTTCTTCACTAAAATTTTTGCATGTAGCATTTGGGTGTGACAATAAACACATCATTTTTTTAAAAACAAATTGACATTTAGAAAAAATATTTTTGGCGGGCAGGAGCATATGCTCCCAATAGCCAAACTGAATTTCTCATGGTATTGAGCCAAACCAAAGGACCAAACTCCAAATTAACAAAAGCTCTAGCTAGAACATGTGCTCCCTCCTTCAATTTATGTTGCAAAATACAATGGCGACCTTCGTTATTTGGAGTTGTTGGTGGCTACTGGTTCTTGTTGTGGCTCGATTTCTGCTTGTGCGAACATGGTCTTCACTTGTGTCGCATCTCACATCAAGACTGTGCTATACATGTAGCGGCTGGGATCACAGAAAGTGGTGGCGACAACACCGGATGACTTCGACTTAGTGGTGCTTCTCAAGCATTGGTCTAGAGCTTCGAGGTGAAGACCCAAGGTCTGGCCCTTATTGGTTGTATCCGGCAATGACAATATTTCTTATGTCGTTGCCTTGTTGAAGGCATTGCTCGAATTTGCTCGGACTATTCTTCTGGTTGAAAACTCACGATCTAGCTTTCAATGGTTGGATCCAGCAATGAGGACACTTGAGCTTCGCACCCTTCCTGATGTCGCTGCTATTGAAAACTCTTTCTTGTTTTACCGGTGATGTCAAGAGATGGTTTTAGAAGATATGGTTGTTGTTGTAGATTGTTGATCGCTTTGGACATTATATTTTCTTTTTTACTCCACCAACGTGTAGCTTCGATCTTGTTGGCTTTCCTAGTTGTCGGTGTGATTTGTGTGTGTGTGTGTACGGGAACGTAGCATGCAATTTCAAAAAAATTCCTACAATCACGCAAGATCTATCTAGGAGATGCATAGCAACGAGAAGGGGAGAGTGTGTCCATGTACCCTCGTAGACCGAAAGTGGAAGCGTTAATTAACGCGGTTGATGTAGTCGAACCGTTCACGATTCAACCGATCCAAGTACTGAACGTACGGCAGTTCCGTGTTCAGCACACGTTCAGCTTGATGACGTCCCTCGAACTCTTGATCCAGTAGAGGGTCGAGGGAGAGTTCCGTCAGCACGACGGCGTGGTGATGGTGTTGATGATGTGATCCGCGCAGGGCTTTGCCTAAGCACTACGACGCTATGACAAGAGGAGTAAACTGTGGAGGGGTCACCACACATGGCAAAGAAAACAATTGATGTGCCCCCTGCCCCCGTATATAAAGGAGGATGGGAGGAGGCGGCCGGCCAAGGGGCGCGCCAAGTGTGGGGAGTCCTACTAGGACTCCTAGTCGTAGTAGGATTCCCCCTTCCTTTCTTTTTTTTTAAAATTGGGAAAAAATTTTTTAAAAAATTTTCCCCTCCCAAATTCCGCCAATTTTTGGGGGCAAAAGGGTTAAAACCCCCCTTTAAAAGGGCCCCCCTCAAAAGGGGGGGCCCCCGGCCCAAAAAAAAAGGGCCCCGGCCCCAAAAAAACCCCAAAAAAAAAGGGTTTAAAAATTTTTTTTTGGGTTTTTTTTCCCTTTAATCCAAATTTTTAAAAAAAAAAAAAACCCCAAAAAATAAAATTTTTCAATTTTTAAAGGGAAAAATTTCCTTTTCCCCAAAAAGGGGGCCCCAAAACCCTTTTGGGGAAAAATTAAAGGTTGGGGGTTTTGGGGCCCCCCCCTTTTTACCCCCCTTTTCCCCAAAAAAAAAAACCAAAAAAACCAACCCCGGGGTTTAAATTTTTTAAAAAAAGGGGGGGGCCCCAAAAAGGAAAAAAAACCCGGGGGAAAAAAAAAATTTTTTCCAAAGGGGGGGCAAAAAAAATTTTAAAAAAAAAAAAAAAATTTTCATTAAAAAAAAAAACCCAAAAAGGGGAAAAAAACCCCCCCCCTTTTTTTAAAAAAAGTTAAAAAAAAAATTTTTGGGGGGGCCCACCCCGGGCCTTTGAAAAAAATTTTTAAGGGGTTTGGGCCCCCCGGGGGCCCCCTTTTTGGGATCCCCCAACCCCCAAAAAAAAAAAAATTTTCCGGGCAATTTAAAAAGGGTTTTTTTGGGGGAAGGGGGGGGAAAAAAAAGGAAAATTTTTAAAAAAAGGGGTTTAAAAAAAATTTTTAATTAAAATTTTTAAAAAAAAAAAAAAATTTTTTTCCCCAAAAAAATTTTTTAAAAAAAACCCTTTTAAAAAGGGAAAGGAAAGGGGAAAAAAAAAGCGGGGGCCGGGGAAAAAGGGAACCCCCCAAAAACCCCCCAAAAACCCCCAATTTAATTTAAAAAAAATTTTTAAAAGGCCAAAATTTTTTTTTTAAAAAAAAAAAAAAAGGGGAAAAAACCCCCAAGGGGCCCCCCTTTTTTGGGGTTTTTTTTTTCCCCCCCAAAAAAGGGGGGGGGGGGGGGAAAGGGGGGCCAAATTGAAAAAAAAACCCAAAAAAAAACCCCAAGGGTTTTAAAAATTAAACCCCAAAAAAAAAAAAAATGGGGGGGGAAAAACCCAAAAAAAAAAAAGGGGGGGGGGGGGTTTTTTCTTGGGAAATTCAACTTTTCCCCCAAAAAAACCTTTTTTAAACTTTTCCCCTTTTTGGGGGAAAAGGGAAAAATTTTTTGGGGGGGGTTTGGGGGGTTTTTAAAAAACCCCCCCCCTTTTTTTAAAAAAGGGCCCCCCCTTTTTCCCCCCTTCCCCCCCCCCAAAAAGGGGAGGGTTTTTCCCCCCCCCTTTTCCCCCGGGGGGGGAAAAAAAAAAAAAAAGGGGGGGGGGGAAAAACCCGGGGGTTTTCAAAAATTTTTCCTTTTGGGGTTTTGGGGGAAAACCCGGGTTTTGGGGGGTTTTAAAAGGGGTTTTTTGGGTTTTTCCCGGGGGCGGGTTAAAAAAGGGCATTGGGTTTAATTTTTGGAAAAAAAAGGGGGGGGGGGGCCCCCCAATTTTTTTCCCCAAATTTTAAAAAATTTTTGGGGGGGTTTTTTTGGGGCAAAAAACCCCGGGAAGGGGGAACGGGGGATTAAAAAATTTTTTAAAAAAATTTTTGGGTTTTTTTTTGGGGGGGGGGTTTTTTTAAATGAGGTTTGAGTTTTTCCCCCCCCCCCCAAAAAAAATTTTTAAAAAACCCCCAAAAGGTTCCTTTGTTCCCCAAAAGGGGCCCTTTTTTTTTTGGGGGGGCCGGGGGGGTTTTTTTTTGGGGGGGCCCCCCCCCCTTTTTTTAAATTTTTTTTTTTCCCCTTTTAAAAGGGGGAATTTTGGGAAATTTTTGGGGTTTTTTTTAAAAAAAAATTTTTTTTTTTTTTGGGGGAAAAAATTTTTTTTTTTTTCCCCCCCGTTTTTTGGCCCCCTTTTTTGGGTTTTGGGGGGGGGGGGTTTTTAAAAACCCCCCCCCTTTTTTTTAAAGGGGGGGTTTTTTTTTTTTTGGGTTTTTTTCGGGTTGGGGGGGAAAAAAAACCCAAAAAAAGGGGGGGGGGAAAAAAAAATTTTTTTTTTTTTTTAAAACCCAAATTTTTTTGGGGGGGAAAAATTTTTTGGGGGGGGGGGGGGGTGGGGGGGGGGAAAAATTTTGGGGGGTTTTTTAATTTTTAAAAAAATTTTTTAAATTTAAAGGGGGTTTTTTTTTTTTTAAAATTTTTTTGGGGGAAAATTTTTTCCAAAAAGGGGAAAAATTTTTGGGAAAAATTTTTGGGGGGTTTTTTTTTAAAACCCTTTTTTTTTTAATTTGGTTTTTTTTTTTTTTAAAAATTGGGTTTTTTTTAAATTTTTTTTTTTTTTTTTTTTAAAGGAGGGGCCCCGGGGAAAAAAATTTTTTAAAAGGGCCCGGGGGCCCCTTTAAATTTGGGGGTTTTTTGGGGGAAAAAATTTTTTGGGTTTTATTTTGGGGCCCCTTTTTTGGGGGCCCGGGGCCCTTTTAAAAAGGGGGGGAAAAAAATTTTTTTAAAATTGGGGAAAAAAACCCCCCCCCTTTTAAAAAAAAAAAAATTTTTTTTAAAAAAAATGGATTTTTTTTATTTTTTCTTTTGGGGAAGGTTTTTTTTTTGGGGAAATTTTTGGTTTTTTTTTGGGTTTTAAAAAAAATAAAAAAAAATTTAAACCCCTTTTCCCTTTTAAAAATTTCCCCCCTTTTTTTTTTTTTTTCCTTTGGGTTTAAAGGTTTTGGAAACCCCTTTTCCCAAAAAAATTTTTTAAAAAAAATTTTTTAAAAAAAATTTTTTTTCCCTTTTAAAAAAAGGGGGTTTTTTTTGGGGGGGTTTTTTTTGGAAAGGGGGAAAAAAAAAAAAAAAAAATTTTTTTTTTTTTTTTAAAAAATTTTTAATTTTGGGGTTTTTTTTTTAAAAAGGGGGGTTTTTGGGGGGAAAAAATTTTTTTTCCCTTTTTAAAAAACCCCCTTTTAAAAAGGGGGTTTTAAAAATTTTGGGGGTTTTTTAATTTTTTTTTTTTTTTTTTAAAAAATTTTTTTTTTTTTTTTTGGTTTTTTTTTTTTGGGGGGAAAATTTTTTTTGGGTTTTTTTTTTTGGGGGTTTTTTTTTTGGGTTTTTTTTTCCCCTTTTTTTTTGGGGGGTTTTCCTTTTTTTTTTGATTTTTTAACTTTAAATTTTTTAAAAAAATTTGGGTTTTTTTGGTTAAAATTTTTTTTTGGGGGTCCCCAAAGGGCGGGGGGGGAAAAAAAAAAACCAAAATTTTTTGGGTTTTGGGGGGCCTTTTCCAAAAAAAAAATTTTTTTTTCATTTTTTTTTGGGCTTTTTTTTGAAAATTTTTTTTTTTTGGGGGGGGGAAAAAAAAGGGGGTTTTTTTTCCCCCTTTTTTTCCCCCCCTTTTTTTTTGTTTGGGGGGCCTTTTGGGGGGGGGGGCCCCACGGTGTCGGGGTCGGGGTCTCGGAGTCGGGGTGTCGTGTCGGGGTGCCGGGTCGGGGTCTTTTTTCCTTTTCTTCTTCTTCCTCTTCTTCCTTTTCTTCCTTTTTTCCTTCTTCTTCTTCTTCTTCTTCTTCTTCTTCTTCCTCCTTTCCTTTTTCCTCTTCTTCTTCTCCTCCTCTCCTGTTTTTTTCTTCTTCTTCTTCCTCTTCTTCTTTTTTCTTCTCCTCCCCTCTTCTTCTTCTTCCTTTCCTTTTTCCTCTTCTTCTTCTCCTCCTCTCCTGTTTTTTCTTCTTCTTCTTCCTCTTCTTCTTTTTTCTTCTCCTCCTCCTCTTCTTCTTCTTCCTTTCCTTTTTCCTCTTCTTCTTCTCCTCCTCTCCTGTTTTTTCTTCTTCTTCTTCCTCTTCTTCATTTTTCTTCTCCTCCTCCTCTTCTTCTTCTTCCTTTCCTTTTTCCTCTTCTTCTTCTCCTCTTCTCTTGTTTTGTTCTTCTTCTTCTTCCTCTTCTTCTTTTTTCTTCTCCTCCTCTTCTTCTTCTTCCTTTCCTTTTTCCTCTTCTTCTTCTCCTCCTCTCCTGTTTTTTTCCTCTTCTTCTTTTTCTTTCGTAAAACTGAACTAAACCTAAAACTAGACCTAAATCTAATCTAAACATAAACCTAAAACTAAAAAAACAGAAAAAAAAGGAAAAAACTAAATCTAAACCTAAAACTAAACTAAAACTAAACCTAAACCTAAAACTAAACCAAAAACTAAGACTAAATCTAAACTAAACATAAACCTAAAACTAAAAAAACAGAAAAAGGGAAAAGGTAGAGCTCACCTGGGCCGGTGGAGGAGGTGGCAGTGAGAGGAGGCGGTGCGGCTTTGAGGCGGGCCTGATCCCAGCGCGCTGGGGGCAGAGGCAGGCGCGGCGTCGACACTGGCAGGCGGCGGGCGATGGGGAGGGCGACGGTGGAGCAGCAGACTGGCATGGCGGCGATGAGGCGGGGGCCGGGAGGAGGGGCGTCTGCACGGGCACGGGCGCGGGCGTGGCGAGGCAGGTCGCCGGGGCTGGGCGGGCGGCGCCGAGACGGGCGGGGGCAGGCGGGCGGGGGCGGCGGGGTGGTGCGGCCAGGCGTGGCGAGTGGTGGAGGGGCGGCGTGTGGGAGAAGCGAGAAAGAGAGGGGGTGAAGCGCGCGCCGTTAGCTAGATACGTTTAATCTTTGCCGTCCGCCACCTTTGCCGTCCGCTAATGTGCGCTTTGCCGTCCGCTAGGGGGCCGTTAAGTATTTTTTTACCAGCACCTCAGTGGGTCCCCCCTCCCACTTTGCCGTCTGCTAGCGGACGGCAAAGAATCTTTGCCGTCCGCTAGCTGACGGCAGGCTGATGGCAAAGGCTTTCTTTGCCATCAGCCAGTTCTTTGCCGTCTGCATTCAGGTAGCTAACGGCAAAGAGCTTCTTTGTCATCCGCTAGCTGACGGCAAAGAGCTGGCAGATGGCAAAGTAGCTGATTCCAGTAGTGCAAGAACCCTTTCTTTGACTGATCCATTTTGAACTTCTTCAAAACTTTATCAAGGTATGTGCTTTGTGAAAGTCCAATTAAGCGTCTTGATCTATCCCTATAGATCTTGATGCCCAATATATAAGAAACTTCACCGAGGTCTTTCATTGAAAAATTCTTATTCAAGTATCCTTTTATGCTATCCAAAAATTTTGTATTATTTCCAATCAATAATATGTCTCCACATATAATATTAGAAATGCTACAGAGCTCCCACTCACTTTCTCGTAAACACAGACTTCTCCAAAAGTCTGTATAAAACCATATGCTTTGATCACATTATCAAAGTGTATATTCCAACTACGAGAGGCTTGCACCAGTCCATAAATGGATCACTAGAGCTTGCACACTTTGTTAGTACCCTTTGGATCGACAAACCCTTCTGGTTGCATCATATACAACTCTTATTTTAGAAATCCATTAAGGAATGCAGTTTTGACATCCATTTGCCAAATTTCATAATCATAAAATGCGGCAATTGCTAACATGATTCGGACAGACTTAAGCATCGCTACGGGTGAGAAGGTCTCATCGTAGTCAACTCCTTGAACTTGTCGAAAACCTTTCGCAACAAGTCGAGCTTTGTCGACAGTAACATTACCGTCAGCGTCAGTCTTCTTCTTGAAGATCCATTTATTTTCTATGGCTTGCCGATCATCGGGAAAGTCCACCAAAGTCCACACTTTGTTCTCATACATGGATCCCATCTCAGATTTCATGGCCTCAAGCCATTTCGCGAATCTGGGCTCATCATCGCTTCCTCATAGTTCGTAGGTTCATCATGGTCTAATAACATGACTTCTAGAATAGGATTACCATACCACTCTGGTGCAGACCGTACTCTTGTTGACCTATGAGGTTTGGTAGTAACATGATCTGAAGTTTCATGATCATCATCATTAGCTTCCTCACTAATTGGTGTAGGAATCACTGGAACTGATTTCTGTGATGAACTACTTTCCAATTCAGGAGAAGGTAACATTACCTCATCAAGTTCTACTATCCTCCCACTCACTTCTTTTGAGAGAAACTCCTTCTCTAGAAAGCATCCATTCATAGCAACAAATATTTTGCCTACAGATATGTGATAGAAGGTGTGTTGGGGAACGCCGTAATTTCAAAAAATTTCCAATGATCACGCAAGATCTATCTAGGTGGTGCATATCAACGAGAGGGGAGAGTGTGTCCACGTACCCTTGTAGACCGAAAGCGGAAGCGTTTCAATAACGCGGTTGATGTAGTCGAACTTCTTTGCGATCCAACCGATCGAGTACCGAACGTATGACATGTCCGCATTCAACACACGTTCAGCTCGATGACGTCCCTCGTGCTCTTGATCCAGTTGAGGATGAGGGTGAGTTCCGTCATCACGACGGTGTGGCGACGGTGATGATGATGTTACCTGCGCAGGGCTTTGCCTAAGCACTACGATGGTATGATCGAGGTGTGTAACTATGGAGGGGGGCACTGCACACAGTTGGGAGAGAAACTTGCGTGTTCTAGGGTGCCCCCTGCCCCTGTATATAAAGGAGGAAGGGGGAGGCCAGCCGGCCCTCCTAGGGCGCGCCCCACAAGGGGAGTCCTACTATGACTACTAGTCCTAGTAGGATTCCACCAAGAGGGAGAGAGGGGGAAGGAAGGAGAGGGAGAGGGCGAAGGAAAGGGAGGCGCCGCCCCCCTCCCTAGTCCAATTAGGACCCAAGGGTGAGGGGGCGCGCGGCCTGCCCTGGTCGCCCCTCTCTCTCTCCACTAAGGCCCATGTGGCCCATTAGTTCCCCCGAGGGGTTCCGGTAATCCTCCGGCACTCCGGTTTTATCTGAAACTTTCCCGGAACACTTTCGGTGTCTGAATATAGTCATCCAATATATCAATCCTTATGTCTCAACCATTTCAAGACTCCTCGTCACGTCCGTGATCTCATCCGAGATTCCGAACAAACTTCGGTCATCAAAAACACATAACTCATAATACATATCGTCATCGAACGTTAAGCGTGCGGACCCTACGGGTTCGAGAACTATGTAGAGATGAATGAAACACATCTCCGGTCAATAACCAATAGCGGAAACTGGATGGTCATATTGGCTCCTACATATTCTATGAAGATCTTTATCGGTCAAACCGCATAACAACATACGGTGTTCCCTTTGTCATTGGTATGTTACTTGCCCGAGATTCGATCGTCGGTATCATCATACCTAGTTCAATCTCATTACCGGCAAGTGTATTTACTCGTTCCGTAATACTTCATCCCGCAACTAACTCATTAGTTACAATGCTTGCAAGGCTTATAGTGATGAGCATTACCGAGAGAGCCGAGATATACCTCTCCGAAACACGGAGTGACAAACCCTAATCTTGATCTATGCCAACCCAACAAAAACATTCGGAGACACCTGTAGAGCACCTTTATAATCACCCTTTTATGTTGTGATGTTTTGTAGCACACAAAGTTTTCCCCGGTATTCGGGAGTTGTATAATCTCAACGTCCGAGGAACATGTATAAGTCATGAAGAAAGAAGTAGCAATGAAACTGTAACGATCATAATGCTAAGCTAACGGATGGGTCATGTTCATCACATCATTCTCCTCATGATGTGATCCCATTCATCAAATGACAACACATGTATATGGTTAGGAAACATAACCATCTTTGATTAACGAGCTAGTCTAGTAGAGGCATACTAGGGACAATATGTTTTGTCTATGTATTCACACATGTACTAAGTTTCCGGTTAATGCAATTATAGCATGAATAATAAACATTTATCATGAAATAAGGAAATAAATAATAACTTTATTATTATCTCTAGGGCATATTTCCTTCAGTCTCCCACTTGCACTAGATTCAAATCTAGATTGCATTGTAATGATTCTAACACCCATGGAGCTTTGGTGTTGATCATGTTTTGCTCGTGGAAGAGGCTTAGTCAACGGGTCTGCAACATTCAGATCCGGATGTATCTTGCAAATCTCTATGTACCCTTCCAACACTTGATGACGGATGGTATTGAAGCTTCTCTTGATGTGCTTGGTTCTATTGTGAAATCTGGATTCCTTTGCCAAGGCAATTGCACCAATATTGTCACAAAACCTTTTCATTGGACGCGATGCACTAGGTATGACACCTAGATCGGATGTGAACTCCTTCATCCAGACTCCTTCATTTGCTGCTTCCAAAGCAGCAATGTACTCCGCTTCACATGTAGATCTCGCCACGACGCTCTGCTTGGAACTGCACCAACTGACAGCTCCTCCATTCAATAAAAATATGTATCCGGTTTGCGACTTAGAGTCATCCGGATCAGTGTCAAAGCTTGCATCGACGTAATCATTTACGACGAGCTCTTTTTTACCTCCATAAACGAGAAACATATCCTTAGTACTTTTCAGGTATTTCAGGATGTTCTTGACCGCTGTCCAGTGCTCCACTCCGGGATTACTTTGGTACCTCCCTGCTATGCTTATAGCAAGGCACACATCAGGTCTGGTACACAACATTCCATACATGATAGAACCTATGGCTGAAGCATATGGAATGACTTTCATTTTGTCTCTATCTTCTGTAGTGGTCGGGCATTGAGTCTGACTCAACTTCACACCTTGTAACACAGGCAAGAACCCTTTCTTTGACTGATCCATTTTGAACTTCTTCAAAACTTTATCAAGGTATGTGCTTTGTGAATGTCCAATTAAGCGTCTTGATCTATCTCTATAGATCTTGATGCCCAATATGTAAGCAGCTTCTCTGAGGTCTTTCATAGAAAAACTCTTGTTCAGGTATCCCTTTATGCTATCCAGAAATTCTATATCATTTCCAATCAACAATATTTAATCCACATATAATATCAAAAATGTTACAGAGCTCCCACTCACTTTCTTGTAAATATAGTCCAAGTCGGTATAAAACCATATGCTTTGATCACACTATCAAAGCGTTTATTCCAACTCCGAGAGGTTTGCACCAGTCCAAAAATGGATCGTTGGAGCTTGCACACTTTGTTAGCACCCTTTGGATCGACAAAACCTTCCGGTTGCATCATATACAACTCTTCTTCCAGAAATCCATTCAGGAATGCACTTTTGACATCCTTCTGCCAAATTTCATAATCATAAAATGCGGCAATTGCTAACATGATTCAGACAGACTTAAGCATCGCTACAGGGAAAAAGTCTCATCGTAGTCAACTCCTTGAACTTGTCGAATACCTTTCACAACAAGTCGAGCTTTGTAGACCGTAACATTACTGTCTGCGTCGGTCTTCTTCTTAAAGATCCATTTATTTTCTATGGCTTGCCGATCAACGAGAAAGTACACCAAAGTCCACACTTTGTTCTCATACATGGATCCCATCTCAGATTTCATAGCCTCAAACAATTTTGCAGAATCTAGGCTCATCATCGCTTCCTCATAGTTCGTAGGTTCATCATGGTCTAGTAACATGACTTCCCGAATAGGATTACCGTACAACTCTGGTGCGGACTGTACTCTTGTTGACCTACAAGGTTTGGTAGTAACTTGATCTGAAGTTTCATGATCATGATCATCAGCATTAAAGCATCAAGTCCCCTTTATCCCATACGCCACAACCCCCTTACTCGGGTTTATGCTTCTATCACTCAAGCAACCCACTATAAGCGAATCATGAACGTATTGCAACATCCTACAACGGGAATCCCTCACGTTTCCACGACACGGAGGGTACAATAGGACAACAACATAACCACAAGCAAATTAAACCAATCATAGCAATTCACCAATTACCGATAGAACAACGAAAATCTACTCAGACATCATAGGATGGCAACACATCATTGGATAATAATATGAAGCATAAGGCACCATGTTCAAGTAGAGGGTACAGCGGGTTGAGGGAGAGTGGACCGCTGAATATAGATGGGGGAAGGTGATGAAGATGTTGGTGAAGATGATGGAGGTGTTGGTGTAGATCGCGGTGATGATGATGGCACCGGCGGCGTTCCGGTGCCACCGGAAGCAAGGGGGAGATAGCCCCCTTCTTCTTCTTCTTCCTTGACCTTCTCCCTAGGTGGAACAAGGGTTTCCCCTCTGGTGCATGGTCTCCATATGGCATGGGAGGGGCGAGAGCCCCTCCGAGATTGGATCCCTCTCTCTGTCTCTCTGTTTCTGCGTTCCCAGATTCTGCCCTTTCACCGTTTCGTTTATATCTGGAGATTCGTAACTCTGATTGGGTTGAAACCATCGCCCAGATGTTTCTCCGAAAATTAGTTTTCTTGTGGCAAAAGAAGAGTGTCAACCGCCATACGGGGTGCCCAAAAGGGTCAGGGGAGCGCCTGCCCCATTGGGGCGCGCCCCCTGCCTCGTGGCCCCCTCAGGCATCGTCTCGCGTTGATTCTTCTTCCCCAAAATCACAAATATTCCAAAAATATTCTCCGTCCATTTTTATCCCGTTTGGACTCCGTTTGATATGGGGTTTCTGCGAAACATAAAACATGCAAATTCCTACCAAAAGTATATGAAAGTTGAATAATATTGGCATGAAACAATCAAAAATTATAGATACGACGGAGACGTATCAGCATCCCCAAGCTTAATTCCTGCTCGTCCTCGAGTAGGTAAATGATAAAAAGATAATTTTTGATGTGGAATGCTACCTAGCATAATTTTGATCATGTATCTAATCATGGCATGAATATTAAGACATGTGTGATTCAAGGCAATAGTCTATCGTTTGACATAAAAACAATAATACTTCAAGCATACTAATAAAGCAATCATGTCTTTTCAAAATAACATGGCCAAAGAAAGTTATCCCTACAAAATCATATAGTCTGGTTATGCTCCATCTTCACCACACAGAGTATTTAAATCATGCACAATCCCGGTTTTAGCCAAGCAATTGTTTCATACTTTAATATTGTCAAACTTTTTCAACTTTCACGCAATACATGAGCGTGAGCCATGGATATAGCACTATAGGTGGAATAGAGTATGATGGTGGAGGTTGTGTGGAGAAGACAAAAAAGGAGAAAGTCTCACATCGACGCGGCTAATCAACGGGCTATGGAGATGCCCATCAATTGATGTCAATGTGAGGAGTAGGGATTGCCATGCAATGGATGCACTAAGAGCTATAAGTGTATGAAACCTCAAACTGGAAACTAAGTGGGTGTGCATCCAACTTGCTTGCTCATGAAGACCTCGGGGTGTGCACCCCACGCCCGAGCTCGCGGGCGCCCGCGCCACGCCCCCCGGTACACCCCACGCCCGAGCTCCGGACAGGCTCGCGTTCGCGGCGCCTGTCGTCGTGAGTCTCGCCTCGCGTGCCTACTAAATCACGCCGCCGTCTGTCGCCGCTGCCGGCAGACACCGTGGCGCCCTCGCCGCACTTGCTATGCTGCTGCTTGTCGTGCCACGGCCATATAGGCCCCTGCCCTGTTAATTTAGCAGTAGGATTAGTTTAGGTTCAAGTTAAATCAATTAGTTGCTAAGTGATACTGACACGTGGACCCATCTAGTTAGTTAGATTAATTAAAACTTGCTTAAAACTCACACTCAATGACACGCGGGTCCCACTGGATCCGTTGACTAGTCAAACATGCTGACTGGGCCAGTCCAGTCACTGGCATGTGGGTCTAGTGGACCCCATTGTCCAGTCAATGGTCCCAGTTGACTGCTGACAGGGCAGTCAACTGGACCCCACCTGTCAGCCTCTTGCACACTATTGGGTACACCTCTCTGTGTACCCATAGCAGTTTAGGTAATTTTATTTTCGAAATAATAATAAATCCAGAAATTCTAGTGATTTAAAACTTTAAAAATTATAAAATAATCTGTAGCTCGGATGGAAAACTTTGTACATGAAAGTTGCTCAGAACAACGAGACGAATCCAGATATGCAGCCCGATCGTCCGCCACACATCCCTAGCATAGCAAACACGCAACCTTCCCCCTCCGGTTCATTTGTCCGAAAACGCGAAACACCGGGAATACTTTCCTGGATGTTTCCCTCCTTTGCCGGTATCACCTAGTACTGCGTTAGCGCACACCTACAACCGCTGTTTTCTTTGCTATGCATCTGTTTGCATGGTATTCATTGTTTCTTCCCCCTCTTCTCTCTGGTAGACTACGAGACCGACGCTGCTGCTGCCCAGTTCGACTACAGAGTTGACGACCCTCTCTCTTGCCAGAGCAACCAGGCAAGCCCCCCCCCCCTTGATCATCAGATATCGCCTATTCTTCTCTATACTGCTTGCATTAGAGTAGTGTAGCATGTTATTGTTCTACACTCCTATTCTGCTCCATAGCTTTGTCATTGTTGCTCAAATATTGATACCTTACCCGCAATCCTAAATGCTTAGTATAGGATGCTAGTTTATCACCATCGCCCTATATTCTTGTCGATCGCCTTGCTATACTATTGGGCGTGATCACTCGGGAGGTGATCACGGGTATATACTATACATACATACATACATACTACGAGATGGTGACTAAAGTCGTCCGCTCAAAGAGTACCCATGAAAGTGATTCACGATTGGGGCTGAAAGGACCTTTGTCCCGATGGCCCTCTGTGTGGATCTTTGTGGCGGAGCGACAGGCAGTTGAGACCACCTAGGCGAGAGGTGGGCCTGCCCTGGTCGGCGTCATGATTGCTTCATAATAACACGCTTAACGAGATCTTGGTATTTGATCTGAGTCTGGCCATTTGGTCTATATGCACTAACCATCTACACGGGAGTAGTTATGGGTATCCCGGCGTCGTGGTATCAGCGAAGCCTTCTTGACGTCGCGACGAAGCGGCGCGCGCCGGATTGGACTGGAACGCCTACTCTTGTATAAGGGAGGCTAGGTGCTGCCGCCGCCCTCGCAACATGGTGTGCAATGGGCGATGGGCGGACCCTGCTACAAGATAGGATTTAGACCGGCGTGTTGACCTCTCTGTTGTGCCTAGGTGGGGCTGCGACGTGTTGATCTTCCGAGGCCGGGCATGACCCAGGAAAGTGTGTCCGGCCAAATGGGATCGAGCGTGTTGGGTTATGTGGTGCACCCCTGCAGGGAAGTTTATCTATTCGAATAGCCGTGTCCCTCGGTAAAAGGACGACCCGGAGTTGTACCTTGACCTTATGACAACTAGAACCTGATACTTAATAAAACACACCCTTCCAAGTTCCACAGATAACCCGGTGATCGCTTTTCCACAGGGCGACGAGGGGAGGATCGCCGGGTAGGATTATGCTATGCGATGCTACTGGAGATGCTACTTGGAGATGCTACTTGGAGGACTTCTGATCTACTCTCTTCTACATGCTTGCAAGACGGAGGCTGCGAGCGTAGTCTTCGACAGGATTAGTTATCCCCTCTTATTCGGCATTCTACAGCTCAGTCCATCGATATGGCCCTTTACACATATACCCATGCATATGTAGTGTAGCTCCTTGCTTAAGTAGTACTTTGGATGAGTACTCATGGTTGCTTTCTCCCCTTTTCCCCTTTCCTTTCTTTACGGTTGTCGCAACCAGATGCTTGGAGTCCAGAGCCGACGCCACCGTGGATGACGACTCCTACTACACCGGAGGTGCCTACTACTACGTGCGGCCAGCGGCGACGACCAGAGTAGTTAGGAGGATCCCTGCAGGAGGCCTGCGCCTCTTCGATCTGATCCCGTTTGTGCTAGCCTTCTTAAGGCAAACTTGTTTAACTTATGTCCGTACTCAGATATTGTTGCTTCCGTTGACTTGTCTATGATCGAGCACTTGTATTCGAGCCCTCGAGGCCCCTGGCTTGTATTATGATGCTTGTATGACTTATTTATGTTTTTAGAGTTGTGTTGTGATATCTTCCCGTGAGTCCCTGATCTTGATCGTACACGTTTGCGTGCATGATTAGTGTACGATTGAATCGGGGGCGTCACAAACCTGGGGCTCAACGGAAGAACTTACTGGGCTTCAGACATGTATCCAGAACATGATAAGCAAGAAGATCAAGCTTGTCAACGTGGTCGAGGTTATGCTCCTCCGCCAGATTCTTCCGTGCCAGGGACGGACTTCTAATTAGTGGGAGTTCGACCCGGCCAAGCACCAGACGCTGCTGGAGCTCTTCGGTACGACACACGAAGACATCTGGAAGGTGCTTTTTAAGGCCAGCAAGGTTCCACCGCCCACGACCAAAGATTGCGGGCTTAGCGCAAAACGCCGGTCTAATCCGGTAAGTTCTTTTATGTTTGCAAGGTATACCTTTTACTGGCATATCTGCGGGAGGAACCTAAGCTTCCATGCCCATCTTTCAGGCCTGGGTAACGATAGTGGAGCAGATTAACTGTCCGGCTCCGCTACCCAAGATCCAGAAACGCCTCTTCTGACGAAGATGCTGTTTCCGGTGCCCTATGAGGTGCCAGAGAAGAAAGCCAAGAAGGCGGCCAAGGGGACCAGAGATGGTCTCCGACGTAAGGGTGCTTCGGATGTGACGTCCAAAGACACCGAGACGCACTCCTCCACTGAAGACGACGACGAGGAGGAGGAGAAAACCCGTTCCCACTACAAAAAAAGACACATCCGTGACATTTTGGGTCGAACAAAAAAATTTCTGTCAGACATATGACACTTCTATGACGATAATTGTGACAAAACCCGGTATCATCATAGATGTGGTGGGCTCCTACTTCTATGACAAAAAATCATGATAGAAAATGGGCTTTTCGTCCTGGGCGGGCCGGAGAAGCAGCTACATGACATTCTTTGGGCCGTCCATGACGGAAAAAACCGTGGTAGAAGCGAGGGGGAGGAAAATTTCGGGGAGTTGCCGGTTACGGTGGGAGAGAGATGCACGTTTCTCTCATACAGGTATGCGCGTGTGTGCGAGGCGTTGGCTCTAACTGAACCCGAGCGAGGCGTTGGGCTCTAGCTGAACCCGAGCGATTGCACTGCAGGCTACGCATTACTGAACCCGAGCGATCGATCGATGGATGTTAACTGAACATGATGGAGCGATGCCTTTGCTATTGCTGCTAACTGAAGCCGATCGATTGGATGAACAAGGAGCGTTGCGGGGGGGTTTGGATGAACAGTGAGCGGGGGCATTGCCTCTAGATGAACAGGAACACGTGGTGTGGAGGGCTAGATGAACAGTAGACGATGGAGGGGTGGCCGTGGAGGGGTGGTTGAACAGGACCACGTGGTGTGGAGGGCTGGATGAACAGTAGACAGTGGAGGGGTGCCCGTGGAGCGGTGGTTGAACAGTAGTCGATGGAGTAGCGCGCGGTGGAGGCTGGATGAACAAGAGCCCGTGGAGGCTGGAGGAGGTCGACGGTGGCCCGTGGAGGCTAGAGGAGGTCGACGGTGGAGATGAACAATATCCCGTGGAGTCCCCTTTTGCGTGAGGTCTGTTTCGTCTGTTTTGCGGTACGCCACACCCCTCCCAATCAACAGACCCCGCTTTGACCGTAGGAGGTCCGTTTAAATCCATTTTGCGATACGCCACACCCTCCCGATCA
The DNA here is from genome assembly GCA_021437245.1 of Aegilops speltoides. NCBI lineage: Eukaryota > Viridiplantae > Streptophyta > Magnoliopsida > Poales > Poaceae > Aegilops > Aegilops speltoides. The sequence continues at coordinate 446,062,876 of CM038143.1, forward strand.
ACAGACCCCGTTTCGACCGTAGGAGGTCCGTTTAAATCCGTTTGGCGATGCGCGGACCCCCCGATCAACAGACCCCGCTTCGACCGTGACGAGGTCCGCTTCCTCCGTTAGCGCGACGCCAGCCTCGTTCCATCGCCTGTTCCGTCCAAGCCGGTTGGCTCCCACGCGTTCCGTTGCCTCCCGATGAACACGACGCATTCCATTGCATCCCCATGAACATGATGCATTCCGTTGCCTCCCGATGAACACGACGCATTCGGTTGCCTCCCCATGAACACGCCGCATTCCGTTGCCTCCCCATGAACATGAGCCCTCGCCGTACGTATGCGCGAGTAGGCGTTCGAGACCCCGCCCGTATGTACACATACGTGGCCGTATTTTCTTTCTTGCACCCTGGCCGCTGTACGTACATGTACATGCTACGTGCACGCCTCTACTACGACACGTGCGCGCCTCTACAACGACCAGTATGTACGTACACGTTCGCGACCAGAATGACAACGCTATGTATGCTTCGACTGGGTGGGTCCCGACTGTCAGGCACTTCCTTGCGTGCGAAAATGTAGCTGGTGGGTCCAGCAGTCAGAGGGGTGAATCGTTTTTTTTGCCCGGAAGCACTTCCTTGAGTGCGAAGGTGTAGCTAGTGGGTCCTAGCAGTTAGGTGGGAAACGTTTTTTTCATGAAATACGGTGGCCTGTCCGGTGGGTTCCCACTGTCAGGTGGAGGAATAATTATTTTCTGCATAATAAGGAGGCACTTCCTTGCTGCGGCCGTGGACCCAGCTGTCAGCCTCTCCACATACAATCCAGGTCCGATGGAAATTGTTCCTTGACCATGTTGACCACGCTGCACCGAGAGCACTAGGGTGGTGGACGACGGCGAGGCCTAGGAAGGGGACGACAGGGTGCCGGGGAAGACGCGGCAGTGGAAGCCCGCGCCGAGAGGAGTACGAGGGTTCACTGGTTATGCTGCGGTGTGAGGCTGCCATCACCGCAGGGCCTGGCCAGCGGTGGGAATCGTAGGGGGAGGTGAGGCCTCCGCTGCAGCACATCCGGCCACGGGAGGCAGGAGCATGCGGCACGACCGGCGCTGCTTTGGGCAGCTAGAGCAAGAAGACCAGAGGTTGAAGAAGCACTACGGCCGTTGGATGGACATCGTACGGTCACTAGAGCTAGAATCGTTTATATTGACTAAGTTTACAAAGCCCTCCGTCCCCGTCAACTTAGTAGGCCCACAAGTCAGCCTCCCACCAAGGTGGGTCCCAGCTAGCTGGGGGGTATTCATTTTTTTGTGCGTAATAAGGAGGCACTTCCGGTGGGTCCGAGCTGACAGCAGGGGGAACGTTTTTTTCGCGAAATACAGTGGCCCATCAGGTGGGTCCTAGCAGTCAGGGGCAAACGTTTTTTCGCGAAATACTGGTGGCCTTTCCGGTGGGTCCCTGTCGGATTTTGGGTTTCGGCAGACCCTTGAGGTTCGAACACTGGGTGATTCAACCCTCTACCGGCTCGCTCCTCACTGAATCGCTAGGACCTAAACTACCAAACAGAGCAGCACAAGAGACACAAGATTTATACTGGTTCAGGCCACCATTGTGGTGTAATACCCTACTCCAGTGTGTGGTGTGGTGGATTGCCTCTTGGCGGATGATGAACAATACAAGGCGTAACAGCCTCATGAGGGTCTGTTCTTGGCTAGTGCGACGAACTGCTGGGAGGAGTTCAATCGCTCTATCTACTGGTTTCTTGGTGAGGATCCCGATTGCTAGGTCAGGTCCAGATTGCGATCCCCCTACCCTGGGGGTGCCTAGTCCTATTTATAGGCAAAGGCCCTGGGCCTCTTCCCAAATATTGAGCGGGAAGGGCGCCAACAATTGGCCATTTTGAAGGGGAATAGCGGGTACACTTATCCTGACTAAAGTTGCTCCTCGCCTGTCAAAGGCTCTGGTGGTGACACCGGCTTGGGCTCCACAATGACTTCCTTCCGGCCGTTGGATTGGTCTTGGTCTTGTTGCACCGAAATGGACGCCTTTGCTTGATGCCCTCGCCTGCGCTTGCTCCCTTTGCACCAAAGAGGAAAGGAGGACATCTTGGGTCGGGCGCTCGATCGGGCGCCCTTGGTCGTCATGGCTTGCGTCATGGGCACCTCGCGAGGTACCCCGCCTTGAACTCTCCGCCTCCTCGCGAGCCAGCCTGACGAGACCGTGCCTGAGGAAGCTCCTTGTCGTCCGCCCCGTGAGGCTTGGTCCCTCGAGAGGGTCTTGAGCTTGTGTTGAAGAAGCACTACAGCCGTTGGATGGACATCGTACGGTCAGTCCAGCTAGAATCGTGCATATTGACTAAGTTGACAAAGCCCTTCGTCCCCGTCAACTTAGTAGGCCCACTATACTGGGTCCCAGCTAGCAGGGGGAGTATTCTTTTTTTTGGGCGTAATAAGGAGGCACTTCCTTGCGTGCGAAGATATAGCTGGTGGGTCCGAGCTGTCAGCGGCGGTAATGTTTTTTTTGCGAAATACAGAGGCCCTTTCGATGGGTCCCAGATGTCAGGTGGAGGAATCATTATTTTGCGCGTAATAAGGAGGCATTTCCTTGCGTGCGGCCGTGGACCCAGCTGTCAGCCTCCACGCACTGATCCACTTCGGATGGATGTCGCTCATTGACCACGCCGACCAGGCCGCGCCGAGAGCACCAGGCGGTGGGATTTACGGCGAGGCCTAGGAAGGGAACGACACGGAGCCAGGGAATACTCGGCAGTTATTTCCCACGTGGAGGAGTACGAGGGTTTACTGGTTCGTCTGTCGTCGTCGGAGAATAACAGCATGTGTGGGACTGAGGGTGAGTAGAGTGATAGCTAGGCCAGCGATGGGAGTATGGTGGGCGGTGAGGCTGTGGCAGGCAAGACAACCGTCAATGGGACGAGGGAGCAGCAGTCCTTGGCGCTTGTTTGAGCGGCTGGAGCAGGAAGAGTAGAGATTGAAGAAGCACGACGGCCGTTGGATGGACATCCAACAGTATACATGCCATCTGTGGAAAGCCTCAAATCTATGGAAAACAGCATACAACCCATCTACCATTATTTCAAATAGTTTACAGCACATTTGCCAATTCTTACGGGTTATTTTGGAGCCCATATTATTTTTGTTAGCATTATAGCCCATATTGTGGCCACGGTTAAAAAATTATACGAAATTTTGCATATGTCGGTGCGGTCTGAACTGTTTTTAATCCCGAAATTTCGAATCACATTCAGACTGATTTTAAAAATAAATGTATATCAATATAAAATCCACTCATAAAAATCAATGCAATTTAAAATCTCAAAATGAAAAAAAAAAGATATTTGAAACTAATTGCCGGTTTGATGTGTTTTAAAAATGTACAACCCATTTCTCATTACTGATAGGCCATTTTCTCGGCCAGCCGAATGAAGCTCTCCTCGTCTAGCTCAACAGCCTGATAAAGTGACTTACTTGACAAATCACAAAAAACTGGGCTAGCCATTTTCAAAAAGAAAAAAAACTACTGGGCTGGTCTGTGGTAAACATAAAAGAAAAGGCTGTCTAGACAGGCCAGAGTGTCCCACACAGCCCAGTTGACACCCTGCTTCCGTCTCAAAAACATATTAGGTAAATGTCACTCCAATTATGGCGATTCATAAAAATGCCACTGCAATTTCCAAACTTTGAAAAATGCCACTGCAATTTTTGCAAACTTTGAAAAACGCCACTGCAGTTTGCAAACTTTGAAAAACGCCACTCTAGACTTCAAAAAATGCCACTAGAAATGGCATGAAATGGCATTTTTCAAAGTTTGGAAATTGCAGTGGCATTTCTCAGAGGCATTTATCAAATTAACCCAAAACAAAAATAATTAGGCGAGTTGTCGGGTCCCAGTGTCACCGCCACAGTGCAATTCTCGCTTATTCACTACATTGACAATGGCATGGGACCCAGATGTCGGAAATCCACTAGGAGGAGCCATTTTTTATTGGCTAGAAATAAGGAGGCACTTGCTTGCGTACTGCCATGACCTTGGCGGGTCCCTGCTGTCATCCTGTCCACGTACAATCATCTCCTAATTGTGTACGCGTCAACTTGCTAGGCCCACAAGTCAGTCTCTAAACCCGTGGAGGACAAATACAACCCATTTAGAAAAATAACAGCCCATTCCATACGTTCAAACGGAAAGTTCAACATTCAGAGCAAAGTAATAGGTCTGATCCACATATAGAGTACTGAACTTCCACGTTGACAACCATCATAGCCAAGTTAACTATCTACTCCCACTAGACAAGTACTAACTTACTCTTAGCTAACTAGACGATGCCGGCGGTACACGCTAAACACCGCATCGGCATCCCGCGCGCCTCGACTTGCTGAGGTGCGATAGGGCGCTGTTGCTGCTGCGTTGGCCCTTTCCATGCCGGGCGTGGTCCACCGAAGCTTTGGCTTCCAAGCGGGAAACCCACTTGACGAGCTGGTAGTAAAAATCGGCGTCGCGAACGCGTGCTTGCCCGACAGCCTTCAGGGCTATTTGCCGGGCGCCGGCCTCCATGTAGTCGGCCTAGTTGCGGGCGCTCTGCTCGCGACTCAGAGCGTCTCTGCGCTGCTGCTCCATGTCCTACTGGTGGCGCAAATCGGCGATACGCTGCTCCTCCGCCAGGCGGCCGCGCTCCAACAACTCCTGCTCCTCCGCCATGCGGTCGCGCTCCAACAACTCCTCGATCTGTGCATTGCCATCTAAAGATAGATAGAAATCCTCCTCCCTCTGTCTGCATTCCGGTGAAAAACCAAACACTAGTTCCGGCGGTGACCGCCTCCGGTGTCACCTACCACAGACAGGCGGGGGCATGGCGGACGTGGCGAGCGACGTCGGGCTGGTGGGGGCTTATGAGGATATGGCGAGTTGGGTCACGGTGGCACTGGAGAATGCCGGAAATTATAGGGGGAAGGTAGCGTGACGGTCATCGGAATTCAATGCATAATGGCTTAGCGCGCCAGCTTGCCCTGGAAAACTAGGGAAACTAAAATTATGACGGTGCCGTCCCGTCCCGTCTGGGTCGCACGCCGGCATGGCGGTCAAACGAGTGCACTCGAATCATCTCCCTCCTTGTCAATAATGATTTGACGGATTTAAAAAGCCCGCAACAATTAAAGCGTATCTTTTTTCGCATCAGTTAGCTGCCTTAATTACGGCCGACTGCATGCACGCACTCAGAATCGCTCGCAGGTAGTACGCGAAGTAGCATGCAACGAGTCGCAGCCGAGGGCACGCATGCAGCCACTTAAATCGCTGGAATTAATTAGGCTTAAACTTCTGCATGCCATTAATTATTGCCATGCCTTGGTCTTGCTGCTTTGCTCACGGGACTAATAAACCCGGGCGAAGGGAGTACCTTGGTTGGTGAGAGGTTTGAATTAAGCCCTGCAAACCGGAAAGGAGGTACTAGTACGTGCGTGATCCGCTATTTATTCGTGTAGGATCGAGTAAGTCGTTTCTTGAATTGAGCCCTGCAAACCGGAAAGGAGGTAGTACGTGCGTGATACGCTATTTATCCGTGTAGGGTCGATAGTGTAGCTCTTTAGAGGTAGGCATTTTTATCCGTGTATTATCGATAGTGTAGCTTGTTAGTTTCTTCAGAGGTAGGCATTTTTATTCAAAAAACTGCCACTTCGCATCTTGCGTCGCAAATAAAACTGCCAGGTGCGCATTTGTAGGCTAGCTAGTGATCGATCAGTAACTTGTAAACACTGAGCGAACAAAAATAAGTAACTGTTAATGCATCTCAATGATTCACAGATCATATACAAATATGTAGCTCCAAAAGCAAAGATCAGCCACTTCGGATCTTGCGTCGCAACTAAAACTAACTAGTACGATTCCCATACATAAGATCAACATGTTAATGCATCTCAATGATTCACAGATCATATACAAATATGTAGCTCCAAAAGCAAAGATCTAGAAAAACATCTGTTCTTCCTACTAACATGGATGCTACTCTTGGCCAACATTCAGTACAGACTGAAAGACAAATTTGTTTGTGAAGTCTACAATTCCTCTTGCAAACGTAAGTGGTTTCACCAACAGCTGGAACCATGAGAATAAACTACACATGATGGAGGAACATCCACTGCAATATGATTTGGTCTTCTCTCGATCACACCGCGAGACTATTTTCGGAATACAAACTTTAACTTAGGGAAAATGATGCCCATTGTATAATCAGACCAAAGCAGTGAAGCACCAAGTGTTGGCTAGTAAATAGTACAGTACAACTTTTCTGCAGTCCATGAAGTGACTATCCAATCTTTGTGTCTATTTTCAAATGGCACTGCATGCAATGACTATACTATTCTCTTGTGTAGTTCAACCAAAATTGCGGACACTTTGTTTGTTTGCCAAATAGCAACGAGCAGACATCTCTGTCTGCACAAATATCAAGCAGCTAGTAAACATATACCACACCATGTTCACAGTGATGGAAGAGGTGAAATCGATACAACTGAAATTGAGCATCCAATCATTGAATCCTGTCCTGCACCTCCAATGTAGGTCCACCCTGCCAATAAATTCACATGCAAACCACTAGTATTACTATATAATGACAGTACAAAAAGAGTAGCAAGATAGTAGCAAACCATGTACCTTCGTAATGAACAGCTCATAGTGCCACCAATTGCATATAAAGGTTTGGAAAAAAACATGCTCCTAATGTTGAACCAGTTGGACTTTTTGTGTAGCTCCACTAAAATCGAGCATCCTGTTTGCATACATATTGAAAGTGTGATTACTATAAAAGTGGCACTAGTTGAAGCATAGACTCACAAATATAAGCATTCCAATTTCTTAATGGGAAAAGGTAGCAAGACTGTTTCTAACCACCTGTTTGAAGGTATAAATAAAGCAACAATGGTGATGTCGGAAGGCATACATAGTTCTTTTCAAGAATCGAGCCATTCTCGACCTTTCCTCTTCTTTTAAGCAAATTTTGTGCGCTTCTACTAAAATAAAATGCCATCACCGCTTTAACAATTTAGTTACACTGCATAAAAGGAAATGACTTAACATTACATCATGATGTCGGGTATGTAGTAGACAGCATTAGAGACAAACATATGCACCTCCTCCGATAACATAATGAACATTAGTTTTAATAAAGGTGTGACTAGCTTTACCGGATAATTTGAGTGAACTCTACACCCTCTGCTCCTTAATATAAGACGTTTTGGTTCAATTTAAAGTACCCAAATGTCTAGTATTTAGAAAAATAGGTAGTAGTTTTCTTGAGCACATATCCGGGAAAGCTTGCCACACTTTATTTATGTCCGTACGCTAATGCAACACCATTCAATACTACAAATATACACTAATCCAAAGGGCTAGTGCAACAAAGAGAGTAGTTAGTTCATTACAGGTACAAGACAATGGTTTTATCGAACAAATTTCAATAAACTCTAGCATTTGGAAGGTTTCTATAAGAATTGACAATACAAAATGTAAAGGTAACAAGTTTCAAATTGGTATACTAGCTGTGCATGAGCATTAAACCAAATACAAAAGTCTCAAGGTAACTAGCATTATTAACTAAAGACAAGATAAAAAATTGCAAACCATGTACCTCCAAGGTAAATATCATTTCAACTCGGGGACCTTAAAATTGCTATCCCAATCTTGATAATCGATCAAACATAAAAACTTGATCTTTCCTCTTGATAATCAAGAGAACAGCCGGAGGAGGAGGTGCCCACTCTTGACCTTTCCTCTTGTCTTCAAAATTGTCTGTGCAGTTTAACCAAAATAAAATGACATCAACGCCTTGGCATTTTGGTGACACTATACAAAAAATTAACTTATCTCATGAAAGTGAGGTATGTAATCTATAAGCATTAACAGTGCAAAAATATGAAGGTAGTAACAAGTTTCATCGTTGGTATACTGGCTGTGCAACAGCATTAGAATGCCTGAGCTGAAAAATCTTTAATATATCCACAATCAACAGCTAACCCTGAAATGATCCAGTGACATTAAATGGCACTGCTTAAATTTATCTGTGGCATTAGACTGAGAGCGGCATTAGTTAAATGTGGCATCACTTTAGCAGTAGTATTGCTTGACTTGACTGTTGGCATTATACTAACAGCAAAAAAAGTGGCAATAAGAGCATGGGAGGCCCATTCGGACAGTGGGCGCACCAGTACGATGTACCTCCATGGACGCAGAGTGGTGAGGGAGGTATGGTTGCCCAGAGCAACAAATATCCAGGCAGCATATGTGGATTATGTCCCATTTTTGTTCTCTTTAGCCACCTTTTTCCTATGTGAGGACAACAAACCGATCGACCTGGTCATTCTCTATTGCGTTGTCATGCCTTTCTACCCTTCTTCAACCAAGAGACACGAGACTCGTTCCTTAGCTACTGATTTTCCCCTTTTCAACCTAGAAGCGGGTTCGATGCCTACTCTCTTGGACAGTACAGTCTCCCTTCCTTTCCTTATTCAACCCATACATGCATTAGTCTGCATGAAGTAGGGTTTCCTTTAATAGTGCAAATTATGGTTTTCGTCAAGGTGGCAGCAGAGAAGCGAGGGATAGCAAATGGGAAGATGGTGGAGTGGAAAAAGATCCACATGCAACGACGTGCGAGATGGGGCAATAGAACAAGGGTATGGTTCGAAAAGAGGTAGCATACCTGAGGGTCGATGGGAGGTGGCTTGCCGTGGTCGCCGCCCTCCGCACACACTATGGCAGCGATCCCAGCTGGGCGCTTAGGTCCGAGAGGACGGCCTTGTCGTCGCAGCATGACCTCGCCGCCAATGACGAAAAGGCCAACGCTGACGTCCTTTTCTTCCCCGGCGGATCTGTGACCACCGGTGAGGTGGGAGAGAGGGGCCGTCTTTTTTAGATCTGGAGAGAGGGTGGTAGTGTGAGAAGCAAGTGGGCAGCCCTTGGCAAGAAAGCGCTGAAGCTCCATCCTATATATCTTCTTTATACTACTAGTACTGGAGGTGGAGTAGTGGTAGAGTAGTTTATATTTTCTCTACGTACAGTTCAAGTTAGTCGTGCTTCAAAACTGAACGTCACGCCATTAAAAAAATAAATGTCGATAACTAATGCGGCACCTCGGGCCAACGCGGCCAGATCGCATTTTGCACGAGAAATTACGCACCATGTTTCGTTCACATGTGGTCCCGTTCCACATATCAGTGAGACGATGGCGAGTAGTAGGAGTATTTCCGAACCGACGTGTAGGCCGGGGCGCCCCTTCGTGAACCGTGGCAAACTGGCAACCGTCCACCGACTCTTCACCTTTCCCTCTCGATTTGGAACTGTTGTCGCACGCTCTTCCTCTCCCTCCTCCATTTTCCTTCAACCCTTCACGCTTTCTTCTGCCATTGTTCGATCGTCTTCTCCATGAAGGGAACAGGACGGAAACGACCCCGTTATTCTTGCCCCGATCTAAAAGATGACGTGGTGGAGGAACTAACTGATCGGTGTGATGTTATCACCTCGGCTAGCATGGAAGGTTCGTTCAAGCCCATTCTCAACTCAACTAATAACATCCTTACAAGGAACCCAAGAGTCACGGAGCGGTTTGATCTCCCCTATCTTCTTCGTCGTGACCCTGATGACTGGCGCCGTCACGACAGAGGCCTCGCCCTGTGCAACTTGATGTCGCTTGATAATGATATGTATGATGTTAAGATGCCATCGCTTGAGGTCAAGGCTTGGGAAGGCGCAAATGGAGATTGGGTTGTTTACATTGGGTCCAACTGCGAGTGGGAACTTGTGAATGTGTACACTGGTGACCGGGTTCCACTTCCAAAAATCTCAGCAGACTGCCTAGAGGTTGAGCACACCGGTATTGTACGCACGTTCAAATACAATCATGGTGACTGTCTTCTACGGAAGATAGCAATTTCTCGAGTCCCCAACCGCTCTTGGAATTACAACAACTATGAAGTTATTGCTATCTTCGACAAGCTTGTTGCCGTCGCGATGGTTTGACCGGATGGATATTGCTCAAAATCAGTTTCGACACGGATGAGTACTTGTGATGCAATTCAATCGAGGGCCTTGTGTTTGCCGCCACCACTGTGGCAATCGCTTTTTGCATGGCATCCTCGTTGTTTCGGTATGTTTGTCTTCCACCGTAATTATAATTGTTTCATCCACATGCATGCGGGTTAGCAAGGCTGATCATAGTGGGGAGTAACTTAGACTAGTAACATGCATATGTTACTAGTTTCTGTTACTACCTCTATAGTGCATAGTATCTTAGATTAGCATCATAGGTGGTCTCATTTATTGCCGTGCATGACACATAGTAGCATCACATTTATTATGTTACGATATCTGCCTAACCATCTCTCTCTTCCTTAATTGCCTGCCACATAAGCATGTTTGCGAGTCCCAAGTGCATGGTACTACTTATAATACCCCCACTATGGCCAGCCTTACTAATTAACCTTCTTCTTGTGTTTCCAAGGTCCTGTGAACATTCCACCACCTATACTTGAAGATTTTTATAACCAAGGGGGAGATGATGATGGTGATGATCACGAGCATGAGGACGAGCAGCACCAATATACTATTTGGCGCCTGGCAACTAATTCCGATGGATCACCTCTTCTCGTGTGTATACAGCCCACTAATGATGTTACTGCTAAGGAAGCAGGTGTAGTCTCCCATGGTCGCACTCTCCGGACCTATTCCAACACCCGTTGCATAGTATTTGGGATGGATACTAGTGTGCTAGCGCCAACTCCTTCTCCCTGGTACAGAATTGATAGTCTTGGAGAAAACTCGCTCTTCCTTGGACAAAACTATAAAATGATGGTGAAAGGCAATCCAACTGTTGTTGACACAATGTTACTACCATTTATGAGAAGCAACTGTGTCTATACCTCGGACATTTGGGTGGTTCCCTACCCTGGTACTGATATAGTAGGCCGCTTCAGCCTGGATGATCAGTCCTGCGTTGGTCTCCAGATCGACAATGGATGGCCCGTCCCAGAGAATCACTTGTGGTTCAAAGCAAGCATTTCCAACGCCGAGGAATGGTTGAGTTGAAGTTCATTTCATTGCTTTTTATTTATTGTGTGGTGAAAACTTTAGTATTTATAATGTATCCTCGTTGTCGATGTGGGTTGATGACCTGTTGTATGTAATAAAATGATATGCCTGTGATAAACTTACTAAATTTATGAATGGCTTTCGAGTTGCTTCTGTGAGTGAGTGGTGCGACGAGGCAAAAAATATTTTCCGAATACATAATTGTACGTGCATTGCAACAGGTTATCGGATGAGGCCAATCAACAATAGTAGTACACTATTTGTACTAGCTTCACATGCTTTGCGCGTCGTGCGGGTGTTTTTACTGCAGCCATACTGTACTACGTAACTAGCATGTCGAATCCTCGACACTAGTACTATGTAGTAGGAGTAGTAGGATGGCATGGGCCAGAACAAGCATTCACGTCCAGGAGTACGGCACATGCCACCAGCACAACATCCATCTGACATCATATTTCTTGGAGTCCGTGCTAGAGCAATCTCTTCAACCACATCGTTTCTCTAACTCAGCCATCGTGCAGCGGGCGAGGTGGGGGTTTGCCGATAGTCGGTTTCCTTAATTGCGGTCCCACTTGTAAGGCCAACTGCAACGCACGACCCCAAACGGACCTCCGTTTTGCACGAACTCCAACGATAAATTTGACTAGAAAAGCAGGACCAAAGAAAAGAAGAACCACAAGAATACATTTTACTACTCATGTAAGTTGGATTAGTGCCTTCTCGATGCATTCATTGTTGATCTGCGGAGTCTCGATCTTGCGTGCTTCTTTCTTCTTCGAGTGTAAAGAAGTAGACGTTGCTTCCTCGCATCTAGTCTCATGTCTAGCCTCTATTCTATTACTCCCTCCAGTCCGTTTTTCTCTACGTCTAAGCAGCAACATGCATACCAAGTAGGAGTATCAACAAGTGCACTAATCTCATCTATAGCCTCTGTGCTAGCTAAAAGTGATAGAACATCTACTAAATTGTGCTCTATCAATATATGGATGTACTCTTCTTCCCAATACAAAAACTTGCATCCATTCTACTCCCTCAGTTGCATAATACATGCCTTCTATTTGTCAAAATATATATGTATCTAGACATGTTTTAGTATATAGGCACATCCATTTTTGGACAAATGGAAGTCAAGTATTTTGGAACGGAGGGAGTACACAATAAAATTTTTAAGTTAGCACAACTAGTCTAATCCGAGAGCACAACCGAAGATTTGGTCGGGTTCTTCCTCCTTTAGCCGACACGTGGGACATCCAGCATCCAGGTCGTGTCATGAAAGAAAATAGAGCGGTAGTTGATAAGTTGATGCCACGAGATGTGCATCTTGGGTTAAACTATAAAAAGAATCTTACTACTCTTGAGTAACTCCAAAAGCGGCCACCGAAGATCTTTCTTGGATTTGTTTTTCATCACCAGCACGTCGAGGTGAAAGATGTGCAGGTTCAATGGGTCCGCTTGCGTTTTCACTGACATGTGGGACCGTATGTGAGCAAACAGACAATGGGCTCCGCGTCTCCGCTGGCTGGCTGAGAAGAGAGATAGAGGAGTGCTGAGCACGGACTGCAGGAAATTTGTTCTACGTACTGTACCTCGATATAGGCTCGATATAGTGGGGTGACATGGGCCATAACTAGCATTCACGTCTAGCAGTACGGCACATGCCACCCACACGAGCCCCATCCGACACCAATTTTCTTGGAGTCCGTGCTACAACCATCTCTTCTCCCTCCTATTTTCTCAGCCATCGCGCGGTGGGCGGGGTGGGGGTTTGCCGATAGTCGGTTTGCTCAACTACGGTCCCACTTGTAAGTGAAAATGCAACACTGCACGCATTCCCGCTTGAGTGGCGTGCCGGACCAACCGTGTGGGGGTGCGACGCAAACACGACAGGCTTTTCCTTTTGAACTCGTAACTTGTAAAATTTGGTTCTGCTCCATGGCACGATCGATAGATAGAAAATAACGATTTTGCCTAGAGTAACGAGAAGTTTGGTTTTGGCGCCGTTCATGCATGGAGTACGTACGAAAATTATGAAGTTGATGCGAAAGGTAAGATAATTACTGTAGTATCATATACTACTACATGGATTTGACAGAAAGATAAAAATACATACGGATCCATCAACGACATCCTCACGCCCTAGTGCGTCGGGTCACCAACCGACGTGTGAGGAGCAGCGGCGTTGGCGGCGACCTCAATGTGCTTCTGAACAGTGCCGTCCAAGGTTGCCCTGCGGTCCAATAAGGCCAGCGTCCTATCGTCCTCCTCTTGCATGCACGTAGACGTGGGTGATTATGTCCATGGTGTCTTGCTGCGCCAGGCGCTGCGCGGCGAGCGCGACCTCAAGGTGGACATTCTCTGGCGCGATAGTGGGTAGTCGCAGGGCCACCAGTGCATCGAAGAGGTTGTCACCATAGTGGTCGTTGAGGGTGGCGGGCAACGCAGAGCCTGGGCGCGTCGGCTGAAGGCTTACGTCAAAGCCGTTCGCGAGCTTCTTGACGACGGTGAACTTGTCGAGGAAACCGACGAGGACCTCGTCGAACAAGGAGACGAAGCTGTCGTCCAAACGGCCCCTCGCCCTACCGGCCTCAAGCAATACTAGCTAGAGACGTTCCTCGTTGTCGGGCCACAGGCCGGCGTCATGGACCATCTGGCACAGCCGGCTGATGCTCGCGCTCATCGCCTCCATGGGTCTAGCTTAGCTTCTACTACCTCCGTCCTGGTTTATTGGTCCCCATTGTAATCCGTGTCAAATTTTGACCACAGATTTAACTAACAAAATGTTTAGGCATGTTACTAAAAATTATATCACTGAATACTATGTTCAAATACGAATCCAAAAATATAATTTTTGTTGACATGCATCAACATTTTGTTAGTTAAATCTTTGGTCAAAATTTAGCACAAATTACAAAGGAGACTAATAAACCAGGATGGAGGTAGTAGTAGTCAACTGATCTTGCGATTCGAGTGATCACTCTTGCCCTTGGTTAGCGTGCATAGGTGCGTAGGATTTCGACTACCTCGGCCCTCTCGCACCTCGCCTTTGGCTGGATGATAGGTGGGCCAGCACCCCGGCCCACGTGTCATTCACCCAAAGGCGATTCCGTAAGTCAATGAAGCTCGCCCCCTCCGTGCCGGTGCAGTATAGTCATCTGACCGGACCTCCAGTTGGGGCCAAACGAGAGAAGTTTGATGTTTAATGGTTTATTGGTCCCCTTTGCATTTTGCGCCAAGTTTTGACCTTTGATTTAACTAATAAAATGTTAATGCATGTAAACAAAAATGCTGTGTAGGCACGGTGCATTAACTCCCTCCTTGTTTCTTATTTCGTGACATATCAACCAATGAGAGATGTGGGCCGTGCATGCTTTCAATGACTTGAGACTACCAAACATGACATGAAGTTTTTAGTTCATTGCATGTAATCCTATTAAGACTCTAGTTAGCAAGAAAACATTAAGTTCTCTCGCCGATAGGAATAAAACACCATGTATTTATTTACAGAGGGAGTAGTACATTTTTTGTGACATGCATTACTAGATATTGCTAGTCAAATACTAAAATCCAGATGGATGTGGTAGTACTCCTAAATTCAGACGATGGTGCTACTAGTACTAGTAGTAGTACTACCCATGTAGTACTCCTAGGAGTACTAGCACTGTATTACCCGTTGGTCAAATTATTATGTGCTGCTCCTCACAGTGAAGTGACAAGACCCTGTGCCGGAGATGACACCTGAGTATAGGCGCGTGTTCGCATACCATAGTCAGCCTCACTGCTCACAAATACTATCATCATGGCTGTAGAGCTAGCCTGCTACAACTAGCCCTGCTCGACATAATTTCCGTGTGTAGATGCTGCATTGCACGGAACACCAAGATTGGGGGTAGACGGCTCCGGCAGCGGCCATCGCGCCAGATTTTTCCACAGCCTTCTAGATGTGTTGGGGAGGAGATAAGGCTGATTGTGAGAGACAAGGAGTTGTTTGTAAATAGGGAACAAGTGCGGCATCTTTTGCAAAAATGGAGAAGCTTGGTTTGTATCGCGCCGATCTAGATCCGACGGCTATTGGTGAAAGATGGGAGGCACAACATCATCACCAACTCAGGACCTGTTTGATTTGTAGGATTTTGAAAATGCAGGAATAGGACACGGCAATATTACAAGTTTCAAACTGATATTACAAATGTTAGGAGTAATGCTGCACCTAGGAAAAGGGAATTACTAAGAAGTTCACGTAAGAACTTTCAATACTTTAGGTGGACGCAGCGTTATCGTACAAACTAAAATCCACCGCCCTGACAAGTCAGTAATGGGCAAATAAGTTTTCGAGTCTCTGGCCACTTGATGTTTCAAAAACAAATTCAGCTTGTGCGGAGACTTTGTCATTTAGGCTTAGACGCTTGCGGTGATCAGCACGCCATTCATTGTTGCGCCAGAGAACGTCAAACCTCATTACCTTGAGCACACTTGCCTCCAGAACAAAGAACCTGGCCAATTTAATCTCAGATGTGCTGCCTCGATAGTCGATCAAATCAATTTCTGTAAGATGGAGATCAAGGCATTTGATGAGATTGTTATAGTGTAGCACATTTTTCACTTTTGGGTCTTTTTTATCTGCAAAAGAAGAGAACATATTAGAGCAGCTGGCTGCATAAGATTGTCGTGTCATCAATAGGTACCAATATCTTTCGCTCATACGATAGGGTTGGCTGGCTAGTGATATTTTTTCTCTCTCTCTCTCTCTCACCCCTCTCTCTCTATTTCTGTTTCCTCTCATTTAACTAGGAGCATGTGAAGAGCTTGGGCATTTGTTGCCTTCCACTATGTGGTCGATGCCATATTTCGCAAAAGTATGCCACGTAATACGCATCGATGTCAAATCAAAAGATTTTGGCACCGCTCTCGCGATGTGAGAGAGTTGGCACCGTTGTGCACACAGACCCACATGTATAAACAAATCAATCAAACGAACTACACCAGCCTCTCACTCTCCCAAACAAGTATTTTTTTATTGCCTCAGTCCTCTCTCTCTCTCTCTCCCACGCAGTGTTTTTTCATTGCGTGAGTTAATTTGGCACCGGAGCAAAGTAGGTGCTCTAGATTGGGGCACCAGGTGAGCAATCGAGGGGCATCGATGCCAAATGCATCACAAGTGAATTTGGGACATGTTTTGGCCTACATAGACCACTTTTGTACTCCCTCCGTCCCAAAATTCTTGTCTTAAATTTGTCTAAATATGGATGTATCTAGTTACATTTTAGTGTTAGATACATCCGTATCTAAACAAATGTAAGACAAGAATTTTGGGACGGAGGGAATACTACGACGTATTTAGTATAAAATTTTGACCATAGATTTACCTAAGAAAATGCCAATGCATGTCAATCAAAATTACACCATTTGAAATTATGTTCAAATACGAATCCAACGATATATTTCTTGGTGACATGCATTAATATTTTGTCAGTTAAATCTATGGTCAAATTTTGATACTACAAAATTGGAAGAGTAAACCAGGATGGAGGTAGTACTTTCCCTTAGGGTAACCATAGAGTTACTAGAGTAGTCTAAGTTACTTTCCACTATGACTAGCTTAGGCTACTAGTAGTACAGCATAAAAATGATGCAGGTGATCACGTGAGAAAAAATACTAAAAACATTTCTTTCGGTGCAGTGCGTAGATGTAGTTTTAAACACTACACTTGTCATCGTAATTTGCGAAAATTACAAAAAAATTGAGCTACGCCAGTGATTACCGCTTACTAATAGGAAAGAAGTTTCACCTCGATGAGTAGCTTCTCCATGCATGGAAGGCATGTAAGGAATGCAACAACTTGATCCAGATTGGGGCCGATAGATTTTAGTGCTAAGATCTTCACTGTGCGCATGGACTGGGTCAAGCTTGTGGGAATCATTTTCTGGAAGATGGTCGTAAATACATCAAGAAGAAATTTAAAAATGTGAATTCGAGAAGACGGAGAAGAAGATGAGTGCTGTACCTAAACGATTACGGATCCAATAAAGAGTTCGGAGAAATTGGCAGACGAGTACACCAACGCTGTCAATTTCGGCGCGTCAATGACCCTGATTTTTGTTGGACCTTCTAGATCCGATACAAGCAATCTCTCAAGGAAAGGCGCATTCTCAATGACCATAACATGGAACAGCTAGAGTGATCTCTTCCCAATTGATGTCTTGTTGCGGGGCCAGCAAGACACATAAATCCATCAGAGATTCGTCGAGGCGATGTGGAGGCTAATGAACCCGTGGATCTGCTCAAGACGAAGGTACTCGAGCGTAGTACAGCTGCGGAGCAGGTGCTCCATAGCCTTCTTCGAGATGACAACGTCGAAGAGGTCGAGCTGCTTGAGTTGAGGGAAAAGAAGGGCGGGCGCGGCATACTACTTATTTTTCTTGAAAAATAATTGAGAAGTGACATATCGCAAGCTTGAGAAGGTATTGATGGAACCACCGGTATGATTGAAAAGAGCGAATGAATTAATATGATAAACAAGGAAAAGAATCTGAAAGAACCACCGTTAGAATTCGGAAATGACTGTCAAAAGATAAAGAATCACCGGGACGAATTAGAAGAACAAATATGCTAGAGGGGGTTTAGATGCAAAAAGAATAAAGAGATCATGAGCTGATTAAGGAACACTTGAACGAAGCACCGGGATAAATAGAGAACGATAACTGGAATGATGGCCTCCGGTGAAAGAAATGGAAAAACAACTCCTGACATACTCCGGATGGGTAAGAAAGAATAACTGACAAATGAAATAATTTGAGAGGATAACATGAAGTTAGAACCGCGAATCTTCGAGAGAACGGGCAAGATTTGGAGGAAAAACTCTTCTTCGATCTTCAACTGACGACGAGAAAAACCACCAAAATTACTGAGATACTCCGGGAGAATGAAAGGCGAAGAGGTTGAGCCAACAATGAAAATGATTCCCTATCGATCTTGGAAAAGGCATGTGACTGATGAAATCCATTCTTACGTCACACTTTAAAAGGATTTGATAATAGCTCCGGGAAATCAGAAGAGTCAGGTAAGATCCTGGGAAAAGACCTGTGGGTTAGGGCCCACTGATAGAAAACACCGTTGGAAAGGATTGTTGAACAGATAGATGATGCACCGGAACAATTGTAATATTTGAATGAGGTGACAACCTCGAATTACTTGGAACACAGACGAATCTCTTGAGATGTCTTGAACACTCCGGAAGGATAAACTGGGATGAGGCGAACGAGCAAGGGGAAATATTTGAGCTGAGGAAAAGAATATGATCAACCCGAAAGACTTGAATTGAGTGCACCGGAAAGAAAAAAAGAATAATGTCAAACGAGACGAGAATTCACCGGTTGAAATAATGGAGAGAAGACTGAAGAGACTCCACACGAATGAAATAGATAGTCGAGAGAGACTCAGACTCTGGGAAGAAAAAGGGTGGGAGGGCGGGAGAAACAAAGGCAACTTGGAAGGGGAAATCGAAGAATATCTTGAAGAGAAAACACCAGTTGAAATCATTGAGGAGAGAGAACAAAAACTTCACACGAGTAGGATGGATACTCGATTACGGACTCCGGATTCGAGAAGAAGAAGGGAGGGCGGGTGGGAGAAAACAAGGACAACTTCGGACAGGGAAACAACACCGATCGAAAAGAGCAGAGGATTGATCTCCCAAAGAGAGAGAGGTTCGAATCAGCTTGACGAGAAATGCACCGGATGCAAAGAGATGAGAACCAACGACCGAAAAACCAACTGCGTGAACCTAAAGAAAATTTGAAGGGGAAGAGGAGTAATTCAAAACACCTACGTCAAGATTCCTTACCAGAGCGACGAAGGGGCAGAGGAGTAAAAAGAATTCCTACTCTCCGATATAACTAGACTCCGAAAAAGTTTTCTTCTAGACTCAACAACGGCCAAACTACATGATCAATCAAGGGGGGCTCCTAGGGTCGGTCAAGGCTCTGATACCAACTTGTCACGCCCAATATGCGACCCTATCCAAAAGGAACTCAAGGTCCCACCAAGCATAGACCAAGATATTGAAACGCTTTTGCAAGGTGGATATCATTACATCAACATTACATAATAGATGGGGATACATACAAGAGGCATACAATGCCACACTAATACAACAATACAACATACAAGAACAACATCCGACTACGGATGAATCATAAACAAACTCAAACAATATCCACCACTGCTAGCCCAGTGCCGACCGAACCTATCCCCGATCAAGAAGAAGCGTAAGAAGAACTCCAAACAAGCAAACATCGCTCTCGCCATGATCATCACATAACCTGTACACAACTGTTGTTGTAGTAATCAGGAGCCATGAGGACTCAAAGAATCCCATTACCATGGGTATCAAGACTAGCAAAGCTTAAAGGGAAAGGAAGGGGTAAAGTGGTGAGATTGCAGCAGCGACTAAGCATGATATGGTGGCTAACATATGCAAAAGAGAGCGAGAAGAGAAGCAAAGGAACGGTCGTCAACTAGCAATGATCAAGAGGTGATCCTGAACTCCTACTTACGTCAATCATAACACAGAAATCGTGTTCACTTCCCGGACTCCGCCGAGAAGAGACCATCACGGCTACACACACGGTTGATGTGTTTTAATTCGGATCAGGTGTCAAGTTATCTACAACTGGACATTAACAAATTCCCATCTGCCACATAACCGCGGGCACGGCTCTCGAAAGTTTAAACCCTGCAAGGGTGTCCCAACTTAGCCCATGACAAGCTCTCGCGATCAATGAAGGAATAGACCTTCTCCCAGGAAGACCCGATCAGTCTCGGAATCCTGGTTTACAAGACATTTTGACAATGGTAAAACAAGACCAGCAAGACCGCCCGATGCGCCGACATCCCGATAGGAGCTGCACATATCTCGGTCTCAGGGCAACACCGGATAAGCTAAGCGTACAGGTACCGACGTAACCCAAGTTGCCAAGGGATGGTCCCGCACGGTGCTCTAGTTTGGACCAACACTTAGACAAGCATTGGCCCGGGGGGGGCTATAATAAAGATGACCCTTGGGTTAATTACTCCCAAGGGAAATGTAGGTGGTGGTGAGGCAAATGGTAAAACCAAGGTTGGGCCTTGCTGGACAAGTTTTATTCAAAGCGAACTGTCATGGGGGTCCCATAAATCACCCGACCGCGTAAGGAACGCAAAATCCGGGAACATAATACCGGTATGACGGAAACTAGGGCGGCAAGAGTGGAACAAAACACCAGGCACAAGGCAGAGCCTTCCACCCTTTACCAAATATATAGATGCATTAATAATATAAGAGATATTGTGATATCCCAACCAAATCCTGTCCACCATGGAGCAATCTTCAACTTCACCCGCAACTAGCAACGCTATAAGAGGGGCTGAGCAAAGCGGTAACATAGCCAAGCAACGGTTTGCTAGGAAGGGTGTCAAAGGTTAGAGGTTCATGGCAATTTGGGAGGCTTGAAGAGCAAATGATAGGTAACGCAGCATAGCGATAGAACGAAGCAACTAGCATAGCAATGATAGTAGTGAGATCTAGGGTAGCGGTCATCTTGCCTGAAATCCCGCTAGGAAGAAGAACGAGTCCATGAAGAAGATGAAGCCACGAAGACGAACCAAGCGTAGACGAACGCATCCTCACGATCGCAACGAAACAGGAACTATCGAGAAGAAGCACACAACATAGTAAACACACCACACATGACAAGACATGATGCACAACAAGCATGATGCATGAGAAAGCTAGATGAGGCTACTCATGGCAAGAGATGATGCAAACAAGAACAACACATCAAGGCAAGTTTAAATGAGGCCGGGAACAACATATAACAATTCTGGTAAGTCCTCATATGCAAATTTCGAAATTGGTCCAGATCTAAATAAACCTTATGTTCAAGTTGTTAAACAGCAAGTTAAGATGCACCACGATGAACTACATGAAATTCTAGTCAAGTTACATATAAAGTTCATTAGATTCGGAGCTACGGCCTAGAAGATATGACCAAAACAAGTCAAACATGGCATTGATGCAAAATGCACCCAAACATCAAGCAAACACACCAAAACAAGGATGCAACATGATAATATGAAGCTACATGCAAAATCAAGCAAGTTTCATATAGATCACACTCAAAACAGAGCAACGGTTCAACACATGCACTCTATACAAGTCATAACAACAATCTGCCCAAAACAGCAACTAGGCATATTGCAAGCGTCAAAACAATATGCTACAGCACCCCAACATAAGAACAAAAGGCATGGGCATGAAGTACAGGTAAAGCATAACAAAACATGAACACTGAGCTATCTCCAGAAACAACTAGAACATACTCAAAAAGACATGGGAAGATTGCAAATAATAATAGTTTCAGGTTTTGCAGAAATAACATCAGGTTGCAATGTTTAGAGCTATCAAACAACATGTTACAGGAACATATCATGGCAAACAAAGGCATGGCATGATACTACTAAATGCATAGAATAACATCCCCTTACTGACCAAGAGCCAAAAAGGATCCGAAGATATGATGGCACCCATGTAAACATGGCAAGTTATATTACAGATTCAAACATGGCAGGAACAACGATAAGTAGGCATGTTGGTGAGCTTGAACCACTCACCACAGAGCAATACATGGCATGGCAAGGCAACCAACAGTAAGAAGACATGTTTATGAAGCTAAGCATGGCAAGAGAAAGTTCATAGGGTGCCTGGATCACTAGCAAACAATCATGGAAACATTGAACTTAATGTTAACAGGCTGAAAGCAACATCATTAAGCAACTTTGGAGCAAGATTACAACCAGCTACAGTAGTATATAATTGCAAACAAGGGCATGAATGGAAAGATCTTAATATTTATAACAACTCATCCTTAGTGACCAATCTCCAGATTATGCACGAAATGACTTGTAGGAGCAGGTTAACATAGCAACAAAATATAACAGAATCTGTCTAGCAAAACAGTAACAGCAAGTACCCTCCTTAACAAGCTTGATGCACTCAGCACACAACTCACAAAAATACATGGTTGGCACCACTGGAAAGATGGCATGGCATAGATCAAAACACATTTAGAGCTCAACCTCATAGGATGCACACATCAATCATGGCAAAAATGACAAATGAGCAAGTTATAACAGTTTCAGCAGGTTAACATCAACATGCACTCTTCTAACAGCATTTCGGGCATCAAGATGAGCTCAAATGGAAATAATGCAATGGAATGAAATGAAGTACTCTTCGAGACGAACAATTTGAGATATTACACGCGCAAAACGGAGCTATGGATGCAGAGATACGATGCAACGAACATGGCATGATTATATGAAAAACTGGGGACTTAGTGGATTTCGGGGGTCAACCTGTGGATCTGGATCGGGCCGGGCACGGGAACCGAGGCGGCCGGAGTTCTCGCCGGAGAGCGGCCGGGGAAGGTCGGAGGAGGCGCGGGGAGGTGGCCCCGGACCGGATCCGGCCGGCGGCGGGCGCGCGCGACCAGCGGAGCGGGCGGCAAAAGGTGGGCGTGCGCGGGGCGCGACGGCGCGGCGGGCGCGCCTGAGGCGGCGGGCCGCGCGAGGCTCGGGGCGGCGGAGGCGGCGAGAGCGGCGCGCTGGCCACGGGCGGGGGGCTGGCGCGAGGGCGCGCCAGAGCCGGGCGGCGCGCATCGCCGGGGCGACGGGAAGAGCCAGCGGCGCGCAAGGGAGGCAGCGGTCAAGGCGGGCGCCGGAGGGAGCCAGCGGCGGCGGCAAGAGCGACAGGCGCCGGCGAGCGCGACGGGCGCGCTGGGCCGGCAGGCCCCGCTTTAGCCCGTCTGGCCCGACGCTGGGGCGGCGACGGAGGACACGTGGCGGGCGGCCACTGGCTGCGGACGGCGGCTGGACGTGTCCGGCGCGGAGGTGGAAGCGTAAGGTGGCGGGGAGGGAAAAGCTAGGGTTTCGGGAGGGAGAAATCATCCGCGAATTTCGGAGGGGAAGGTGTATATATAGGTAGAGGGAGCTAGGAGAGTCCAAATGAGGAGCGGTTTTCGCCCGCATGATCGTGATTGAACGACCGAGAGCATGGAGGGGAGTTAGATGGGTTTTGGGCCACTTTGGAAGGGGTGTTGGGCTGCACACAAAAGAGGCTTTTGTGGTTACCCGGTTAACCGTTGGAGTATCAAACGACCTCCGAATGGCACGAAACTTGACAGGCGGTCTACCGGTGCTATATCAAGGCCGCTTGGCAAACCTCGGGCCATTCCGAGAAAGTTTAACACTCGCACAAGAGAAGGGGCAAAAAGGGGACGCCGGGGGACATAGGAGTGCCGGATTGCAAAACGGACAACGGGGAAAATGCTTGGATGCAAGAGACGAACACGTATGCAAAATGAAATGCACATGATGACATGATAAAATGCAACACGCAAGCAAATGACATGGCAACGACGGCGAAAAATCGCGTACACCGGCGCGATCAAATCCGGGCGTTACGGTCGCGAAAAGGTCCTTCATGCATGCCGCCGCGCAGTGGTGAATTGTGCGCGAATGCGTCCTTCGGGCGCAAGAAGTTTGTCCTTAGTGCGCCCTCAATTTAATAGCGTGCGGGGTGCTACCCCGAGTGGTTTCAACTTTGTTTCCTTCACCGCGTGTCAGATGGGCCTCTAGTTTACTTATTTTCACCCACTACCACATGGGCCAGCACACCAAGATACAGAACACGAGCTGATAACGCAGCATGTGGATTGGTTGACCGGTACAAAGCTATACGCTGACATAGTGAGCATATAATCCGTCGGTATAGAGAGTTCGAGTGAGAGGGGAGGCCCGTGAGAGATAGCAGAGAGAGAGAGAGAAAGAGCTACTCCCCCCGTTCGATAATGTAGTTACAACATTTTTTTAAAAGTCAAAATTTTGAAACTTTGACCAAGTTTATAAAGAAATTACTTATATCGACAATACCAAAGATAAATGGTAGTATGAATTAAGTACATGTTGTGATGAATCTAATGATCGTTCCAGATGTAAATGTTTTTCTCCACATATACCTAGTCAAACTTTTCTGAGGTTTGACTTTTCAAAACATCCATATGCTTATGGACGTGACAGAGTCCCTGACGAGAGAGAGAGAGAGAGAGAGAGAGAGAGAGAGAGAGAGTGAAAAAAGAGTGTGTGCGTGTGTGAAAGAGACATGGACAACACACGATAAAAGTGGAGAAAAAGCGTGCGTGTCTTATGCAAACATATCACACATGCATCTTCGACAACGGAGGCAAGGTGAGGAGATAGTGTGTGGTTGTTTGGAACCGAGAGAGGAAGACCCCCAGCACGTGGCCAAGAGGGGTTTGACAAACAAGGGAGAGAGGTCGAGAGAGACGTACGGAGAAAATGTAGACATGGGGAGGAGAGAGTGTATGTTTGTCATAGAGAGATCCCCTGGATATCGTGATGGGACTACATGGGTGGGAGCTCGAGTGACAAGGTGTGTGCGCGATTGAAGATGCCCTGAGAGATATCGAGATAGACGTATGGATGGAAGGAGACAATACATGTGTTCCTGATGGCTAGTAAGAGATAATCATACTTAGGAGGGGGGAGTGCTTGCGCCTATGGCCCTGTTTGGATACTCTAACTCAGTTAGAGGTTAGAGTTAGATTCTAACCCTGGACTAACTCTAAGTAAAGAAGTGTTTGGATGGCAGGGTTAGATGGAGCGCGGATAAGGCGAGGCACCTTCACGGGCGGTGTGAGAGGGAGGGAGGGAGAGGACGAGAAGCTTCGAGGAAGTGGGGAGGGATCTGCTGCGGGAAAGCGAGAGAAAAAAGTGTTTATTAGTGGTCCCGAGAAGAACTAACCCAAATAAGCACCTCTTGGATGGGTTAGTTTTTTTGGATGGGTTAGATGCATCTAACCTAAACTAACCCTCCTGTTTGGATCTTTTTGGGTTAGTTGACTACAAACTAACCCAAACTAACTCTAACCCATGGATCCAAATAGAGCCTATGATGGAGTGAGGGATTATGGTACTTAGGGGGGTGCGTGTCACATGGAGAGAGAACAAGGGCGGAGAGTGTTGGATGGGTCTATATGTATAGCGCGAGCGAGACATGTGTATGTGTGAACCAGGGAGATATAAGGCCCATTTGGCTTGCGTCGTGAGCATCTTTTATGTGGCACAGGGTTGTGGCTGGATTTCATGCACGCTTGTTTGGTTGCTACCTGTGAAAAAGAAAGCCCGCTGGCTGGGTTCCTTGCACTTTAATTAGCCTCGGCTGAACTCCGGACACTGCAAGTAGCCTCGCCCAAGCGATCGATTTGAGCGCTCGCCGTGCTCGGTCGCGTGCGCCACGAGGCTAACAAAGAACATGGATGGATATTAGCATTAAATAATTGATGCATAGATTGATTGATGGGATGTTGATGCTTTGCCTGGCCCAGGCATGAACCAAACGCTTCAGCACCACACAAGCCTGGCCAGGCAGAAATATTTTGCATCTCACGTCCACACCAGGCAATACCGACCATCAAGGCATGAGGGTCAGGTCATGAACCAAACTGACCAATAAAGTTTGAGAGAGATTGAGGAACCCCGATAAGGCTGAGTGGTGCGTCAGATAGCTGAGAGGGGGCAAGAGATATTTCATCCGCTCGATAATGCAGTGCATGTAAATTTTTTAGAAGTCAAACTTTGGAACTTTGATCAGGTTTACGCAAATGTTATTTATATCTACAATACCAAAGATACATCATACAAAACTACATCTCATGGTGAATGTAATGGTATATGTTTGCCGTACTAGATGTAATTCTTTTTCTCCACGTACATGGTCAAACTTTGTGATGTTTGACTTTTCAATAAATCTATGTGCTATGGTCGGAGGTGAGTGCCTCAGTCGAGACAGATCAAGTGCGTGTGAAGGAGAATGAGTAAGTGTGCAAAAAGAGTATGTGTGTGAAAGAGAAAGTGACAACAAACGATAAATTAGAGAGAGTGTGTGTTTTTTCGTTTCTTATGCGAACATATCACGCATGCATCTCCGAGATGGAAAAGCGAGGCGAGAAGATACATGAAGATAGCTAGTGTGTGATTGTTTGCAACGGAGAGAGACACCCCTATAGCACATGTCCAATAGAGGTCTGGCCAACAAGGAAAAAGGGTCGAGAGGGACACATGGATGGCATGGACGCATGGGGAGGGAGAGAGGGTGTGTTTGTGATAGAGAGATCCCCTCGAGATCGTGAGGGGACTATATGGGTGGGAGATAGAGGGAGTGCGTGCGCGATAGAAAGATGCCCCGAGAGAAATCGAGATAGACCATGCACATGTTTGTGATGGAGACTAAGATTAGCTACTCATATACATATATGGGGGACTGTGTGTGCCTACAATTTAGTGAGAGACCATCATACTTGGCTAGCTGGGCATGAGATTGTGTGTGTGTGTGTGTGCGTGTGAGATGGAGAGTGAACGATGGAGAGAGATAGAGTTTTAGATGGGCCTATCGAGTGCGAGTGAGATATGCATGTGTATGTGTGACCCAGGTGGATGGAGAGTTTGAGAGAGGGGAGAAGAGCTCCGAGACGACATAGTGGTGCGTGAGAGAGTTACGGGCAAAGAGCCAAGAAATTTGTGTGCGTACAATGAGTGCACCCAAGATATCTAGCTTGGACTAGCTAGAGTATCATACATAGTGTGCGAGAGAGACCTATAGATGGTGTATATATGAATGTGGACTAGAAAGACCCCCCCCACACACACACACACACACACACAGAGAGAGAGAGAGAGAGAGAGAGAGAAAGGGAGAGGGACCAACAAGGTTTTTGTGTCGGATGCGTGTGACAGAATTGAAGATTGTTGGCGAGAGAGTGAGTGAGAGAGAGAGAGAGAGAGAGAACAGGAGTCCGGGAGAGGGGGAGGTCGCGTTTTATGCATCAAAGACTGATATAAACCATGTTTTGATATAAACTTGCATTCAAATAATTAAATTGGAGACCATGTTGTCTGCAATCCACACATGAACGGATATATGCGTATATCAAACAAGTTCATTAATTTGACTTTCAACATGTTCATGGAGTACTATAATACTGTACAACATGCTACTCGATTGAGGTGTTCAATTTTGGATTTAGTTCGCTATTTTGACCTACTGAACGAGCTAGTTCATTGAATCGAGATATTTCATTTTGGGTTTGATTCGCATTTTTGAGTGGGTCAACTATTTGTCATATAGTAAATCACTAGCAACGAGCATGTAAAAACACATTACTCCCAAGCATCATCTCTCCATCTAAAAAAGAAGTGGCAAGCTAATATTTCAAAATTTGATTCGAATCGACTTGGTAAGGTAGACGTGCTCGTTCTCCCAAAATTTGAACAAACCGTTAAACATCCTCTTTGGGAGACGCGAGCAAATAAATGGGAGACGCGAAATTACCGTCCTATGTGGGACACACATCAATTGGCCCATTGTACATCGAGGGTAGGTTCGTAACTTCATCCAAGCACGCCTTATCCTCGGCCGAAATGACATGTGCCGAATAATTCATAAACCATGGTCAGCAAAACACGCTCTCCTCCCCCGAAATAGCTCGCACCCACTATTTCAAAACATGCTCTCCTCGCCCGAATTCGCTCGCGCCCACAATAGTTCAAAACACGCCCTCCTCGCCCGAAATCGCTCCCGCCCACTATTTGGGGAGACGCAAAGTTACTCTACTATCCCCGACCCTCAGTACACAGACCCAAGCCGAGAAGCCTATAGGCAAGGGTAGAACTGTAACTCCCCTCACATTTCGCATAAATGCGTCCGTAAGACATGGTTCCACTCCTCCCAATCCCCCCCGCCCCCATTCATACCTCGTGGGCGCCAAATCACCTTCTCCCCGGGAAGCTCCCTTCTCCCGAGCCGCGAAACCTCAGCCCCACCTCCATGGCGCCCCCCCACCGCACCAATTTCACAGCCACCATCCTCCGTAATGCCGGAGACGCTGTCCAATTGTCGTCGTGCACTGGGCCGTGTGCCTCTTACTCCGTGCTGCTGGTGCTGCCTCGACGACGGTCGCATGAACCGTACCGGGGCCGATTCACCCCCGCCATTGTTCACGGTGCTGGAGCGGCTCCAACTTCGGATCCATCCAGAGTCCTGGCGCTGCTTCCGCATAGCCGTCGACCCTCGCGACATAGCTCTTTCCCTGCCGCCAGTCACCACTGCAACCGCGTCGGCCTCACCGACTCGATAGCTGGACCTGCCTACTTCACCATGCCACCAGATAGGTCACACCCTCATCTGAAATCACTTTATTTAGGTGTCAGTTGTCTGAATTTTCATTCTGGGCCAATCGATTCCCAATGGGAAGTAGCACCCCTCGAGGCGACGGAGCTCCTAGGCTGCCGGTTGGCTGGTGTCTAACGTAAGGGTGCGGGGCCGCAAGTTCGCCGTGGAAGCAACGCTTAGATGGCTATCTTTTAGAGTTGCGTGGGTTGAAGGTACTGCCGCTGCCGGATCTGGATGACAGGGAGTCTTTGTGGATTGGACCGAGGGCGGCGCAACCACGGCAGTGCGGTGGGGCGGGGAGCGGGGTTTTGGACGGGGCCACGGACGGCGGAGGCAGGCTGCTCTGCTGTTGGTCGCTGGCTCTTCGGGGAAGATTTCGAACAGTGTCAGCCGGGAGGCACAAGACGGCCATCAAGCCATCCGCGAGATCGGACAATACTAAAATAAAATAAAATCGTGTGACCCCAATTTAGTCTTCAGTCAACAGACGTGTGACCACTCTCGCACCTTGCTGTTGATCTCTTAGTGTATTTCTTCGGATCAAAGAGATATGTCGTTCTTAACTTTATGTGTTATCTACATCTTCAGACACACCGTCTTCCGAGTCACCGCAGCTGCTCCAACAAGGGAAGCATACACCAGAAGGGAGCTACAGTCCCCACTCAACAGTTCCCTGCATCGAATGCGATGCCCTACATGGACAGCCACAACAATCTGCAGGCTATCGACAAGTCAAGACATGATGCTCACTCCTATGGATGGCAGCCGATAGGTTGTACCTCATCTTACTTGTGTGCAACATTTATGGCTTTGTTATTCATCTAAGCACGGAAAATAGATCATCACATTTCACTGTATATTCACGTTGATCTCTTACGGGTCTTGTTCAGGAGTTCACGTTGTTCCATAGTTCAGCTAAGATACTTGTTCTTTAGGTAACGATGTTCCATAGTTATCATCCATCAGCCAATGCTATCCCACAGTGGGTGATTATAGTACTATACCACTTCTAGTATTACCTTTGTTGTTCTTTAATACTTTTGTGTGCCATCTAGTTAATCTCGAGTACAAATGATACATATTCTCGTAGCTTTCATCCGTGTTCTCCTTTAGTTTATGAGACCTGTTGCTGCTAGTTAACCCTAGTCCTACTATTTATGTCGCCTCCTCAGTGCACTCATTTATAATAAATCTAACTACTAGTTGTCTTCCATGCATGTCGATATAATTGCACACACCGATATATCCACAAGAACCTCACGGAGCAATGTAAAGGCCAATAAACTTGATGTCAATGATACCCAATATGATGGAACATGTAAAGGCAGTTCTTCGTAAGACTTGCGTAAAGATTATGAATCCTCTTCACCCCACAAGGTCCTTGCTCTAACTTGGCCTGTGATATGGGTACAACATGCATATAATGTCCCGAGTGTATCTACTCATTGCAATGCCATGTGCTTAGCATGCTGATCATGCATGTAAATATGTCATGCCTTCCTATTTTTCAAAGCCTATTCCATTCATGATAACATGTTTTCAAATTCAAGCATCGTCATTCTACTCTATCACAATGCCATCTGCTTAATTTGGACATCATGCTTCTGAATATCTTATGCATTGTTATTCATCAGTATGTACTTCATCTGTCTGCCATACCATGTTTTTTTACATTGAAGTGCTGTTCTAGTGCTCTGTTGCAATGCCATCTTATTTTCCCAATCATACAAGTGTATGTTGCCTTAGTTATTTCTATAAGTATTCCGCTAGCATATAGTTTTACATTCAACTAGTTTTTTGCTGTGTTGTCCTGTCGTATCCCTAGCTCTTACACCATACTCCGTCCGGATTACATGTTGCCGAAATGGATAGAAAAGGATGTATCTAGAACTGAAATACGCCTAGATCCATCCATTTTTTCCGGATGGAGGGAATACATATCAATATGTCATGCCTTTCTATTCTTCAGTACCTATTCCATCTCTCTGGTGTCGCATGTTTTATAATTAAAGCACCATTCTTCTATACAAGGCATGCAAGGGGAAGACGACTATGTTAGAATCTGAAGGGTTACAAACAAGGCCTTTGCAAAACATCCAAACGCCAGGAGATAATAAACCAACTCCAGTTTTTGTAGATACTGCTCCAGCACAGAGAAACCCAACTCCTACTGATAATAAGCAGATTCCAGTGGCCAAAGAACTAGTCCGCTCCAGTCGACCAAAAATATGTCAACTCAATTCTAAGAAGCGTGTGCGTATCCTTGCATCATGAAATTTTAAAGCATCCTAATCATATTTTCTACATGTTTCTTACACATCTCTCTTTTAGAAAATAAGCTTAACAGATAGAAGAATTTCTGCAATGGTATCGTTTATGAGGAAAGATTCTTGCAGGAATTCTCTGTGTTCCAATGTAGATGTAAGTACCTGTTGTATATCACTACATTTTTACATCAGCATGTATTTTGTTAATTGGCGTGAATCCAACCTTTATCTGATCTAAATTTAGTTGTAGCGAAATGTATGATTAAAGGCCACAATGTTGTTTTTTGTAAGAAAAACTGCCTGGTAGTTTTGCATCCTGAGCTGCATGAGTGTACTATCTCATATCAGTGGGTTTGAATACTTTGGCTCTGCAGTGGGTTTTGCAGTGTTTTTTTACTGTGTTGTCCTGTCGTATCCCTAGCTCTTACATCATACTCCCTCCGTCCGGATTAAATGTCGCAGAAATGGATAAAACTGGATGTATCTAGAACTGAAATACGCCTAGACATGTCCATTTATTTTTACATCAACATGTATTTTGTTAATCGGCGTGAATCTAACCTTTATCTGATCTAAAATTAGTTGTAGCAAAATGTTAAAGGCGCCAATGTTGATTTTTGTAAAGAAAACTGCCTGGTAGTTTTGCATACTGAGCTGCATGAATGTACTATCTCATATCACGCACATTATTGAATTGTAGTGCTTCTCTGGTTGCCCATTCATTCATTGTGTCAATGTTGCTTTCGTACTACCTTACCTAGCTGATGATAGCTGTGCCATATTGTGTTAATTTGGTGTAGGCTACTTGCCCAAACGTTCGTTGTGTGAATGTTGCTTTCCTATTATCTGACTTGGCCAATGATAGCAATGCTAATGTGTTAATTTTGTGCAGTGCTCAAGATAAGAAGACAAACTCTGAAAACAAAGAAGGCAACCCCATTGTTTCTTTCGAAGAAATCTAGGCCAGTAATATGGCAATAACTCATGATTAATCTGTTTGGTTCCCGCCCTAATTTATGTTATGATGCAATGGTTTAGACACTCTCCACTATCAATAATACAAGCTCGCCAAAATCGCCATCTGAATCTGTTCAAGATCCTCATCTCGAATGCAACGGAATAAATGTATGTTTGTGAACCAATTAATGGCTGAAGCAATGATGGAAATGGTGGATGAATCGGAGGTGCAGAGTCGTGCGACACAACAACTGATCAATGTTTTCAGAGATAGTGTAGCAAAGCAGAAAGAACTTGCCCACATGCATATGGGCGCCATCTCGTCTTGAGGTTGCGATTGTGGCGTTGTAGATGGTTAGGTTCGCTCATTTATTTGCACTGGCATCAATCTTTGATTGCCCAGCGGATTTAATTTCCTGTAATATATGCTGGACGTGCAACGTTATTCCCTGTATGTCATACCTCTGCGTGATCGGTTTTGGTCCTGTGCATAATTGCTCGTCGTAATGGGCTCAAATTATCTAATCTGGCCTAAAGACATGTACGAACTTTAGTGGGCCCATTAAGTTAATGGGTCGTTACTAGGACGAAAGTTAATGGTCGGCCCTCTTACCTCCCGGGTCGTTAACAGGCCGACATCGAAGTGGGCAACAGGTGGCCCCACTTTATCTCACGGGCCGCTAACAGGCCGTTACTAAGTTTGGGCTACATATGGCCCAACTATACTGTAGGCCTTTAGTAGGCCGAAAGAGACAGCGGGCTTGTATTGGACCTTGAAGACCATGGGCCGCTAAGTGGCCGAAAGTCATGTCGTATTGTAAATGGCCCAACTGTGTTGTGGGCCTTTAGCAGGCCGAAAGAGAAACCGGGCTGGTATTGGACCATGAAGGGCATGGGCCGTTAAAAGGCCAAAACAAAGGATCGACTACAAATGGCCCAACTCATTTATGGTCCATTAACAGGCCGAAAGTCACACAGGGCCGGGAATTGGCCCAACACTTAAATGGGTCGCTAAAAGGCCAAAACTCGGGTCCGACTAAAAATGGCCCAACTGATTTATGGGCCGTCAACAGGCTAAAACTGACACCGGGCCAGAAAATTGTCCCAACACTTAAAAGGGCCGCTAAAAGGCCGAAACTCAGATCCGACAACAAATGGCCCATTAGATTTATGGGCCGTCAACAGGCTGAAAGACACACCGGGCCGGAAACTAGCCCAACATTCAAATGGGTCGCTAAAAGGCCGAAAGATGTACATCCTGAAAATTGGCCCGTCCATTAAACGGGCCGTTAACAGGCCGAAATCTCATCAGGCCGATATTGAGCCCAGATATATAGCGGGCTGTTAATGGACTCGAACTGACGATGGGCTGCAATGGTGTCAAATCTTTAAAGGGTCGTTGACGGGCCAAATTGGCTCATCTCGCATGGGCCATGGGCTTAAATGGACCTGACACAAGTAGGCCTTATATGGGCTGGCCTACTAATTTTTACTGGGCCGGCCTTTTCACAGGAATGGGCCTCTGTTGGGCCATGCCACGTGTCGACGTACCATAGGCGTCTTCCGTCCAATGAGTGGATGACATCTGTCCCAACAGTGAGCCGACACGTGTTTCCTCCAGCCAATGATGATTTTACACGTGGAAAATCCCCATTGGTCGGGGTTGTTAACGGGTTATCGGATCCAAAACCTGACCCGATAGCTTAACGGCGTTCCGTTACGATGGATGTCACGTGTCGGTCACCCTTGACGAAAGCACTTCTGTGACGCGCGATTTATCGTCATGGAAGTGGACACTTCCGTGATGATAATTTTGGTAATGTCATGGAACACTTCTACAACAGCATAGGTATGACTATCTTGATTCTTTCATAAATTTGTCATGGATGTACATGCATGACAAAAAACGCGACCTACTGTGACAAACATATATCATCACGGAAGTGTATTTTTTTTGTAGTGCCCCCCTACTGGGGGGAGAAAGAAGAGGAAGGCCTCCACACATGGGGAGGCCGAGGCGTCCAAGAAGGGAAAAATCTCCCTTCCGGACTACTCCGCCGCAGCAACCAACAGCAGCGAGGAGTGGAAGCCTAGGGTCAAGCCCTAGCCAAATCGTAAGGATCCGGACGTGGTAATATTTCTGGCCTTTTCACTTTATCATTTTTAATGTGCTAGACCATGCATCTGCAGTCCGACCTAGTCCAACATTGAGCTATCACTACTAGGGAAAAGCCTAGCAGCAGCGCGGGTTTTGGGCCTATTAGTAGCGCGAGGGCCGGCGCTACTAATAAGGCGCTATCGCTAACTTATAGCAGTAGCGCGGGTGCCACCCGCGCTACAGCTAACGTATAGCAGTAGCGTGGGTAAAAACCCGCGCTACTACTAATCTGTAATCTCTGATTTTTTTTAATTTTTCAAAAAAAAATTTCATTTTTTTCCCTAATTTTCAAATTTCTGAATTATTTTAACCTCAAATCTCTAATCAACCCTCATCGCTGCTCAATTTAATCTCTAATCACCCCTCATCATTCCAAATCATCTAACTTCCCGGACGGTCACCCATCCTCACACTACTCCAGCCTGAGCACGCTTAACTTCCAGGTTCTATTCTCCCTCCTTTCCAAGTCTGCACTTGTTGTTTTCCTGACAATAGTAAGATGTCAATCCTATTAACCTCAAGAATTTAGCTTGAGCATGTAGTCACACATTTCACTGTTTGAGTTTGAAACTATTGTTCTACAAAATTAGTAACACTAATATTTCTTGAATAATTAGATTGACCATAGTTTGACCATAGTTTGACCAGATTTGACCACAGTTTGACCAGATTTGACCAAAATTCAAAAAAAAACTAAAATAATTATTTAGTAACACTAATATTCTTGAATAATTAGTTTGACCATAGTTTGACCAGATTTAACAAAAATTAAAAAAACTGAAATTTGATGAATTTTTTTGCCTCCAGATCTTAAAAGCCCCGTATCTTTTTTTCTGTTCGGTTTTTGAGGATTTTGAAAATCGGATGTAACTTTTCGAGTAGATGATTTTTCATATAAAAAACTTTTTCATCCGAGTTAGTATGCAAAAGTTATGCCCATTTTTACAAATTCTCGAGAGATTTTGCAAATAAAGTCGAAATTCATATTTGCAAATTTTCCCAACAACTAGACCACATATCACATGGGAAACTTATTTTCTTTTATTTTTTTGACATTTTCATCATTTTCTTTTATTTTTTAGAAAAACTGAAAAGACGATCCACCGGGGGGGTAGAGTTTGAAAATGGGACCTTTAGTAGTAGCGTGGGTTTTTACCCCTCGCTACTACTATGGCTAAAAACCAGCGCTAGTGCTATCAACTTAGTAGGAGCGAGGGCCAAAAACCAGCGCTACTGCTATCAACTTAGTAGTAGCGAGGGTTAAAAACCCGCGATACTACTATGGCATGTCCCGGGGGCACGGTAGAGACCGCTTAGTAGTAGCGAGGTTAAAACCCGCCATCGCTATCAACTTAGTAGTAGCGAGGTTTAAAAACCTGCGCTACTAGTAAGTAGCAGTAGCGGGGGTTTTTAACCCTCGCTACTAGTAAGATTCTGTGTATAGGCTTTTCCCTAGTAGTGTATCCTCCTCTTCGGAGGGGTCGTTGGATCCGTCGGCGATGAACAGGGGGTCCCTTCCGATGGCCTCCTCCCCCAAGGTTACGGCCAACACCGAGGTGTTGTCTCGAAGGATTCCAGGCCAAGGGGACACCGTTCCGGTGATGCCGGAGGATAAAACCCCGGTTGCCGAACACATGGGGGGAAAGACCACTACGGACCCCGACGATGGGGACCGCATCCAGTTCGGCCCTCAGCCGAATACAGCTCCGGAGACCCAAGTGGCTTCGGGTTCAAGCAGGCAGCCTCTCCCAAACGAGGGGGGCAAGACGCCTCCACCAGTGACCTCTGTCCATCCAGAGGCACCGGATAGATTGCTGGAAGCGCTACAAGGCGCTTCCATTGTGGAAGAACACCGTACTCTTATCAGTATGGTGATTGAGAAAGTCCAATCCGCCAAAAACGGACTGACTGAAATCTGCATTAGCCTTCTAACAGGCTTTGAGGTAAGTAATATAGTTGTAAAAGAATATCACCTTGTTGACAGTAGCCCCTCATGCTCTGTTCGGTGTTCGGAAAGAAAAACCGAACAGAGAATCAAAATAATTTTCGCAGGAGTCTAACATAACATGTCTATGTGAATAAGCAGGCGTCACTGCTGGCTGCTTCCGCTCATACTGCAGAGGTCTCTGGCTTGAAGCAGAATTTGGAGCAGGCCGAGGAAGAACTCAGCCTTGTGATGAAGCATCTGGAGGACAGCCAAGGTATGAACTAACCGCAGCTTCATATTTAGGAAGGATGAAAGGTTCGTACTAACTAAAGTGTCATGAACTTTATTAGGGGCCGCTACCAAAGTAGCGGCCCTCAAGAAGGCGTTGGCCGAGGCCAAGGATAAAGCGGCTAAGGAACACTCCGCGTGTGAGAAGCAGGAGGCTCGGGTCAGCGAGGTCCAGCAAGAACTTCATGACGCCGTCAAAAAGTACGAGTCCTTGGAGCGTGATTCTAAGACTCAAGAGTCCGAACTTGCCAAGGCCCGCCAGAGCGCGCAAGATGCCCGAGCCGAAGCTCAGAGCGCCCTCCAAGAAATCCAGGCGGCCAAGAAGATCGCAGCGGGTAAGGCTTTTATTATGCAAAGCAAGTATGTGAAGGAAACATTCCTTTTACTTACCCGAATTTGGAGTTCTCTAGGAGCGTTTGCGGATCTGCCATGCAGCATATCAGATGCTACAGAGTTCTTTCGAGCCGAAGAAGGGAGCTCTATGGAGAAGCTGTTCCGGTCTCAATACCTTGGACCGGAACATCCGGTGCCTTTTAGCGACCACCTAACAGTTGGTCGAGCTGCACAAGGCGGCCGAACTAGCCAGGAAGGACCTAATAGTCCAGCTATGGCCTGCCGAGCCCAAGCCCGGTAGGTACATCGGGCTTGTGAAGTGGCTGGTCGGTGCTTGCCCTTGGCTTGATGCCGTCAAGCGGTCGGTCTGCATTGAAGGTGCGCGAATGGCTTTCGCCCGCGCCAAGATGCACTAGGCCAAGATGGATGCCACGAAGTTGATGACCGAGGGTCCGCCCGCGGGCAAGGAGCATCGCAAGCCCGAGATGTACTATGACAGTGCTATGGAGGGATCTCGCCTTGTGGCGGAGTAATGTGCCAAGGATATCATTTGCCCATCAAAGCATTATTTTATCCTGTCCTGTAATATGGAACAAGGTCTTTATGTAATATAATGCTTGTTATTTAAAATTTTACCTCATGTGCGGCCGTTTATGAAATCTGAGAGTTGGCCAGTCGTCGGCTTCTGCCCCCACGTAGCTAGTACAGGGGTGTTCGGGATAAATCTAAACACTCTTTATCCAAATTTTTTGGTCCTTTAGGGAGGTGTTTAGTGCAACGAACAAGGCAATCAGACAATAGAGCTTTATCACCCTCACTTAGCCATAGGAGTTCTATAATTTTAAATTTTGGTGTAGCCCCTGGTATTCGGAAGGTCGAAGTTGGGGCGCTATACACGCCTAATGGATAAAAACCGGTTTCTCGCATAAATCGGAAAAAACTCTAAGGATTTGAAAACCTCTCAAACAGCTGACCAGCTCTCGCCGCATCATGACAATCAGCTTTCGGCTCTCTCTACTAAGGTGCTCGTCCGGAAGAACCGGGACACAATCGTAGTAGTTCTCCCTTTACTACCCTAGCCGATATAGCGAAACGTAAGGTAGCAAGCACAAGAGCCGGGCAACCCAACTATTGACCAAAGACATGATTCAGAGCTGATGCATATAATGCTATAAGTTCGGGGTGCCGAACTATACTGTAAAAGTGTTCGGACTTTCTTGTCATGTTATGGGGTACAATGAAGCCCCTGGAGAATTAAGGCATACCAGAATGTACGAGTGCAATTGAAAATAAATGGACAAGGAAAAATTAAGTAATAAGCAGACGCTGCAAAAAAAATTCATTGTAATTTGATTAATACGTCAAGGCGTATGTGTACAAGTACTGCAATAAGCAAATAAGGCTATTTAACATGCCATGACCAAGAGCGAGCTGCGTGCAGGTATTTAAAATAGGTATGACGATCATTAGCAAAGACCACCTGGGTATTCCCTTGTACGTCCGAGCCCCTAGCTTTCTTGGTGTATCCGTCCTGCAATGGGTCCGATGAGCAGGTTTATCAGAAAAGGCCTCGAGAAGAGAAAAAACCTGAAAGAAAGAAAAGTGAAGGTATGCGGATCCAGGAGCGGTTGAGCCGCGTTGTGGACCGTGGTCTAGTTGTGCCTCCGTCCATGCCCATGGTATTTTAAGTGCGTAATTGTGTACGCGCGGCATGAATTTCACTGCTTTATTGGGGCTGGGACGAAAGCCGGATTGCTAGCTGAGCTCTGGACGAGCCGGACAGTCTTGTTGCAGAGTAGCTCGGACTCGCTTGACGGTGTCCGGGGGCTTTATTGCCGAATTGAGGTTTTGCCTAAGAAGGCTATTATGTACTCCTGCTGCAAGGGCCGCCGTGTGCTCCTCAGTACGGAGGGAACGCTCCGTATTTCCATTGACTGTTATAACACCGCGAGGTCCGAGCATCTTAGTCTTAAGGTAGGCATAGTGCGGCACTGCATTGAAACGAGCAAATGCGGTTTGTCCGAGCAGTGCGTGATAACCACTGCGGAAGGGGATGATATGGAAGATTAATTCTTCGCTTCGAAAATTATCCGAGGATCCGAAGACCACTTCCAGTGTGATTGAGCCCGTACAGCAGGCCTCTACACCTGGTATGACACCTTTAAAGGTGGTTTTGGTGGGTTTGATCCTTGAGAGATCAATACCCATTTTGCGCACCATATCCTGATAGACCAGGTTCAAGCTGCTACCACCGTCAATGAGGACGCGTGTGAGGTGGAATCCGTCAATGATAGGGTCTAGCACTAGTGTGGCTGAACCTCCATGACGGATACTAGTCAGATGGTCCCTTCGATAAAAAGTGATCGAACAGGAAGACCACAGGTTGAATTTCGGGGTGACTGGCTACATCGCGTAGACGTCCCTTAGTGTGCGCCTCTGCTCCCTTTTGGGGATATGGGTGTCCCCCTGTGTTCGGTGGCCGGAGTTCCTCGTCGTCATTGCTTTGCGGTCCCTTTTCCTTGTTTTCGGCATTTAACTTGCCGGCCTATTTAAAAACGCAACATTCTCTGTTGGTATGATTGGCTGGTTTATCGGGGGTGATGTGGATTTGACATGGACGATTGAGTATGCGGTCTAGACTGAACGGGCCCGGATTGTTTCTCTTAAATGCCTTTTTCCGCTGACCGGACTTGGAGCCACTGAATCCGGCATTGACGGCCGTGTCTTCGGCATTATCGCCATTATTTCGACGCTTGTGTATGTTGCGTCGGGGCTTGCCGTTGTTGTCTCTGGCTTCAGAAGTGCCAGGTTTACTTGAGGTGTTGTTGCTACGAGCTAGCCAGCTATCCTCGCCCGCACAAAAGTGGGTCATGAGCGTCGTAAGGGCTGCCATGGACTTCGGCTTCTCTTAGCCAAGGTGTCGGGCGAGCCACTCGCCACGGATGTTATGCTTAAAGGCCGCTAGGCTTCGGCATCCGAACAGTCGATGATTTGGTTCTTTTTAGTTAAGAACCGAGTCCAAAATTTCCTGGCTGACTCTCCAGGCTGTTGGATTATATGACTTAAGCCATCGGAATCCGGAGGTCGGACATAAGTGCCTTGAAAGTTGTCAAGGAATGCATCTTTCAGGTTCTCCCAACTGCCAATGGAGTTTTCGGGCAGACTGTTCAACCAGTGCCGAGCTGGTCCCTTGAATTTTAGCGGGAGATACTTGATGGCATGGAGATCATTGCCGCGAGCCATATGTATATGGAGAAGGAAATCCTCGATCCATACCGCGGGATCTATTGTTCCATCATATGATTCAATGCTTACCGGTTTAAACCCTTCTGGGAATTCATGCTCCATTACTTCATCAGTGAAGCATAGGGGGTGTGCGGAGCCTCTGTGTCGGGCTACGTCGGGACGCAGCTCGGATGTAGTTGGTCTGCGGTATTCGGCCTGGAAATGTTTGTATTTGTTATTATCCGGCTTGCTGGCCGTCGTTGCGCGTTGGAGCGCACCCTCGCGATCCATAGATCGATCTGGTTTGTCCTGCTCTATTTTCCAAGTCGTACCGCACGTCATGTGTGTATCCTTGAGCTGTTGTGTTTCTATTTGTTCGGCGAGGCAGTGTCAGCTGGTGTTCAGGCTGAATTGTCGTTTTATCTCGGCCACGCAGTGGTCAGTCAGCTGCATTATGCACTGGTAGTTCTAGCTCCAGAGCCTCGTCATCGAATTGAGATAGCAATTTGCGCTTCGGGTAACCTTTGGTTGGGCGTTCGAGTCCGTATTCCTCGGCTGCCAGGACCTCAGTCCATCAATCAGTGAGCAGATCTTGATCAGCTTGAAGCTGCTGTTGCTTCTTCTTTAGGCTCTTTGCCGTGTCTATAAGCCGGCGCTTAAAACGCTCCTGCTCGACGGGATCCTCTGGCACGATAAATTCTTCGTCGCCGAAGCTCACCTCATCCTCGGAGAGAGGCATGTAATTGCTGTCCTCCGAGTCGTCGTTCACGGCCTGTTCATTGGGGCTGGCTCGCCTGTCTTCCCGTTCAGCCTGTTCAAAACTTGGCTTGGCGGGGTCTTCGTTGTCTTCGGCATCGTCCGGAGTGCTATTTACTCTTGTGTCGGTACCGCTATTTTTACCATGGCGTGATTTAGAGCGGCGCCGCTGACGTCGGTGCTTTGGCTGCTTCTTAGGAAGTTTATCCTCAACAGGATCCTTTTTGTCATCGCCATTGTCTTCTTTAGGTGTATCCACCATGTATATGTCGTATGAAGAGGTGGTTGTCCAGCGTCCTGTGGGCGGTGGTTCCTATTCTTCTCCGGCATCGTCGTCCATACCATCGATGTCTTCGAAGTCGAAATCAAGCATGACGGTTAAATCCTTGATAGTGGCTATTAAGTGGGTGGTGGGTGGGTAACGAAGTTGTTCGTCGTCTGCTTCCCACTCAAGCCGGACATAGTTCGGACAAGAATCTCCTGACAAAGAGAGAGACTTTAATGAGTTTAACACATTGCCTAGGGGTGAGTGTTGGAAGATGTCCGCGGAGCTGAACTCTAAGATCGGCGCCCGGTCAGATTCGATGGGTGTGGAATACACGCGGTTCAGAGCCTATGGCAGGAGACGAGTTCGAGGTTCTGACAACACAGGCCTCGTTGGAGGCAGATCTATGTTCGGCTCTAGCGCGGCTGAGACTGCGGCCTCCGTGGCGAGGTTGAGCTTCTCGTCCTTGGATGGCGCGCTCTACTCTGGATCTAGGGCTAGAGCGATTACAGGCGCTATCTCTTGCACATAGTCGGACGACAGATTTAGGTCATATTCATCATGTTGGCAGGGCGCGGCTGTGATGGGCTCGAAACCGTCGAAGATCAAGTCTCCGCAGATGTCAGCGATGTAGTTCAAGCTTCCAAACCTAACCTGATGGCCAGGGGCATAGCTGTCGATCTGCTCCAGATGGCCAAGCGAGTTGTCTCGCAGTGCGAAGCCGCTGAAAATGAAAATCTGCCCAGGGAGAAAAACTTCACCCTGGACTGCGTTGTTGTAGATGATTGAAGGAGCCATCAAGCCTTACGATGACGACACAGTGGAACTCTCAATGAAAGCACCAATGTCGGTGTCAAAACCTGTGAATCTCGGGTAGGGGGTCCCGAACTGTGCGTGTAAGGCTAATGGTAACAGGAGGCGGGGGACATGATGTTTACCCAGGTTCGGGCCCTCTCGATGGAGGTAATACCATACTTCCTGCTTGATTTATCTTGATGATATGAGTATTACAAGAGTTGATCTACCACGAGATCATAGAGGCTAAATCCTAGAAGCTAGCCTATGATTATGATTGTTCTTGTCCTACGGACTAAACCCTTTGGTTTATATAGACACCGGAGGCGGCTAGGGTTACACAGGGTCGGTTACAGGGAAAGGAATCTTCATATCCTAACCACCAAGCTTGCCTCCCATCCAAAGGAGAGTCCTATCCGGACACGGGACGAAGTCTTCTATCTTGTATCTTCATAGCCCAACAATCCAGCATATGCATATAGTCCGGCTCTCTGAGGACCCCTTAATCCGGGACTCCCTCAACTTGCGTGTAGCCTCCTACTAGATTCATACCTTGGTTCTCAAAAACTGAGGGAAATACTTACGCTACTTTGCTGCATCACCCTTTCCTCTTCAAGTGAAAAACAAATGCATGCTCAAGAGGTAGCACCCTTCTATCGACGGCACAGAGGAACTCTCAATGAAGGCACCAATGTTGGTGTCAAAATGGCCAGATCTCGGGTAGGGAGTCCCGAACTGTGCGTCTAAGGATTGAAGGTAATAGGAGGCAAGGGACACGATGTTTACCTAGGTTCAGGCCCTCTTAATGGTGGTAATACCCTAATTCCTGCTTGATTGACTTTGATGAGTATAGGGGTTACAAGAGTTGACCTACCTGGAGATCATAATGGCTAAACCCTAGACGTCTAGCTTGTATGATTGTGATTATCTCTACGGACTAAACCCTCCATTTTATATAGACACCGAAGGGGACTAGGGTCGTACAAAGTCGGTTTACAGATGAAGGAAACTACACATCCGGACACCAAGCTTGTCATCCACGCAAAGGAGAGTCCGATTCCGACATGGGGGAAGGCCTTCTATCTTGTATCTTCACGGCCCATCAGCCCGACCCATATCACATAGGCCGGCTCCTCGAGGACCCCATAATCCAGGACTCCCTCACCCATGAAGTCCCATTAGTCCCCCGGGGGGTTCCGGTAACCTCCCGGTACTCCGAAATGTATCTGATACTTCCCGAAACCATTCTGGTGTCCGAATGTAGCCTTCCAATATATCAATCTTTACCTCTCGACCATTTCGAGACTCCTCGTCATGTCCGTGATCTCATCCGGGACTCCGAACAAACTCCGTTCATCAAAAACACATAACTCTTAATACTAATCGTCATTGAAAGGTAAGCGACCCACGGGTTCGAGAACTATGTAGACATGATCGAGACACATCTCCGATCAATAACCAATAGCGGAACCTGGATGCCCATATTGGCTCCTACATATTCTACGAAGATCTTTATTGGTCAAATCGCACAACAACATATGTTGTTCCCTTTGTCATCGGTATGTTACTTGCCCGAGATTCGATCGTCGGTATCATCATACCTAGTTCAATCTCGTTACCGGCAAGTCTCTTTACTCATTCCATAATACTACATCCCACAACTAACTCATTAATCACATTGCTTGCAAGGCTTATAGTGATGAGCATTGCCCAGAGATACCTCTCCGATACA
The DNA here is from genome assembly GCA_021437245.1 of Aegilops speltoides. Taxonomy (NCBI): domain Eukaryota; kingdom Viridiplantae; phylum Streptophyta; class Magnoliopsida; order Poales; family Poaceae; genus Aegilops; species Aegilops speltoides. The sequence goes on from CM038143.1 coordinate 446,105,935, forward strand.
TGGAGTGACAAATCGTAATCTCGATCTATGCCAACCCAACAAAAACCTTCGGAGACACCTGTAGAGCATGTTTATAATCACCCAGTTATGTTGTGACGTTTGATAGCACATAAGGTGTTCCTCTGGTATTCGGGAGTTGCATAATCTCATAGTCAGAGGAACATGTATAAGTCATGAAGAAAGCAATAGCAATAAAACTTAACGATCATTATGCTAAGCTAGCGGATGGGTCTTGTCCATCACATCATTCTCTAATGATGTGATCCCGTTCATCAAATGACAACACATGTCTATGGTCAGGAAACATAACCATCTTTGATTAACGAGCTAGTCAAGTAGAGGCATACTAGGGACACTTTGTTTTGTCTATGTATTCACAAATGTACTAAGTTTCCAGTTAATACAATTCTAGCCTGAATAATAAACATTTATCATGATATAATAAAATATAAATAACAACTTTATTATTGCCTCTAGGGCATATTCCTTCAGTGTGTGTGTGTGTGTGTGTGTTGGTGTTGGATGTGTGCATTCTAACTATGCATGCATAGGCCGGGTGTGTGCTCATTCTGTTTGTATCCCCTTGATGCTCCATTTTCAGCTAATAAAATCCACTCTTTGTCGAAAAAAGATCTGGTGCTTCTCTATTTATTTCTCTCTTCTCATGAACAGCCCTTGCTTCGTCGAAATATTCTATCATTGAATCGATGTCACTCAAGATCATTTTGTTTGGTCCCATATAGGTTTCACGAAGATGCTTCACCGCAGTGTTGCAGTCAGTTGCATCGATTAACTTCCTGGTATAGATATCATTGGCTAGAGCTAATCCTTCTTGCATGCCATGGCTTAATGTTTTAGGATCAACAAGATCAAGAACAACTACTGAAGATGATCCCCAAAACTGCCCCTGGTCATTACGAAATACCGTAGAGATGGCAACCATGTCTTCTGTCTAGACGTTGATGCATCACGAAACCCTTGGCAAGTGCAATCCATCTAGAAGTACTTGTAGAAGTATATGAAGGAATCCTCGATGCCACCGATGGAATAAGAGCCAGATCCTCTAGAAACTTGTTGTTTCCAACAGATAGCTCTGCAAACTTGACTCGGGTGGCTTGCCAATTCAACTTGCAGCAGCACACCATCAGGGTAGTGGGTCGCTTTCTAGATTCCTGCAGCTAAGGAGCGTGGATCTTGCAAAACCTCCATGAGTTTTAGCAAATATGGCCAAGTTGACCAACTGGGTGTCTCGGAAACCAAGACTCCCATATACTTAGGCATTGTCATGGTCTCCCATGACACCCATGTCTCTTTTCTCTCCCCATTATTGTTGTCCCACCAAAACTTCCTCAACATACTGTCGAATTGCAAACACAATCCTCCAGGCAATAAAAAGTAAGACATGGAGAAGTTAGGGATCGCCTAAGCCACATTTGCTTCCTAGCCAAGGCCATACATTTCCTTCCCTACAATCTATCTTTTATATATTTAAAGGAGTCATTCTTCGACTTGCCCGCATTAAAAGGTAACCCAGTAAAACACTTTGACAAAATTCATTAGGGACATCCAGTGCTTGATTTGGCCAAATTAACTCTCTGACGGGATGCATTGTAGTATGTCTGGATCATATGCTTCATAATAACTATAGCATCTCCATTTCTCCTAAACATGTAGGATCGAAAGTATGTCCAGAGGGGGGTGGTTAGACTACTTGACCAAATAAAATCTATCTTTTTCCTAATTTTAGTTGTGGGCAGATTTTAGCAATTATGACAAGTCAAGCAATCAACCTACACATGCAATTCTAAGAGTATAGCAGCGGAAAGTAAAACATTGCATGTGACGGTAAAGGGGAGGATTTGGAGAAGGCAAATGCAATGGAGACACGAAGATTTTTGACGTGGTTCCGATAGGTGGTGCTATCGTACGTCCACGTTGATGGAGACTTCAACCCATGAAGGGTAACGGCTGCACGAATCCACGGAGGGCTCCACCCATGAAGGGTCCACAAATAAGCAACCTCGTATATCCAACCATGGCCATCGCCCACGAAGGACTTGCCTTACTCGGGTAGATCTTCATGAAGTAGGTGATCTCCTTGCCCTTATAAACTTCTTGGTTAAACTCCACATCATGTTGGAGGCTCCCAAGCGACACCTAACCAATCTAGGAAACACCACTCTCCAAAAGGTAATGGACAGTGTTTTGATGACGAACTCCTTGCTCTTGTGCTTCAAATGATAGTCTCCCCAACACTCAACTCTCTCTCATGGATTTGGCTTTGGTGGAAGAAGGATTTGAGTGGAAAGCAACTCGGGAAAGGCTAGAAATCAAGGTTCAAATGGTAGGAATGGAATCTCTTGATCTCAACAATGATTAGGTGGTTCTCTCTCAGAAAATGAATGGTGGAAGTGTAGGCACGTTCAGATGGCTCTCTTCACTTATGAAGAGGGGTGGAGGAGTATATATAGCCTCCACATAAAATCCAACCATTACACACTTTTGACCCATCTCGGTGGCGCCGGTCTGTACAAAATTATGAATGTTAGAAATCTTAGTGGGACCGACTGGGACAACTTGGTGGGACTGATGTGCTAGGGCTAAGGGAAAACCTCAACTCGGTGGCGCTGATTGCCTCAACTCGGTGGGACCGAAGTGAAGCAATGAGCAACAAAGAATCAGTCAAGCCAACTAGGTGGGACCGATTGCAGCATCTTGGTGAGACTGAAGAGGACGCAAAAAGTCACAGAGCGCTAGCATGGTCGTCTCGGTGAGACTGAGATCCATATCGGTGAGACCGAATTGTTAGGGTTTTGGCAGTGGCTATGTTAAGATGAACTCGGTGGCTCCGAGTAGGAAATATCGGTGGGGCCGAGTTTGATTTTAGGTTTTGGACATATTTGGATGGAGAAAGTGGCCGAGGGTTTTGGAGATATATCACTAAGCGCTTGAGCAACAAGACCATTAAGCAACACCTCATCCCCATTTAATAGTATTGGCTTTCTTATGGACTCAATATGATCTTGGGTCACTTAAACAAAAATGAAGAGTCTTGAGCTTTTGCCAATCCTTGTCCTTATCATTTTGAGGGGTCCACGTCTCTAGTCCATGCTATGCCAATCATTGAACATCCTGAAATATTTATCTTGAAGGAATATTAGTTCAATGAGATATATGTTGTTATGAATTACCAAAACCACCCGAGGATTAGTTGCACTTTCAAAACATCAATGAACAATCATCAACAAACAGAAGATGATTAACAGAGGGAACCGTGGGGACAACCATCATACCCTTTATATTAGCATTTGTGCTTATGGCCTCCAACAAGCATGATAAGCCCTCCTTAGCCAACAAAAATAAGTAGTTAGGGTTTAAATATGTTAATCGACAACACAAGGATTAGTACTAGGAACTTAAGCTGAATAATGAACTCTGCAGTGGGATGATTACTGCATAACCCATTAACCTGTCATGGATTTATTTTATTTTATTGCTCGTAGGAAATCCATACTATTGAAAACACTTTTCCCACAGCGTTACTCCTAGGGTCAACCTATTCTTCGGTGTCGACGTGGAAGTCCACATAAACTTTCCGCCGATCACCAAGGTCCCCTCATCGGATGATAGCCCACCACATTCTGAGTGAGAGAGGATGACTACATGGAAGGTTTGAATACCATGGAGGACGGGAAGAGACAGAAGGGAGACGAGTAGAGGTACGACAGATCCAGAGAAGGTCAACGAAATCATGGAATATAGAGAATTGGGGGCGGCGGTGCTGCCGATTCAGCCAGAGTTAGAGGGGGAGGCGAAGGGTAGTAGTAGTACGGTGGATCAGGAGGACAAGTGTGAGGTTGCGTGGGATCACTATGGGCTGGACCAAACCCTAGAGGATTTCTTTGAAGGTCTGAATCTTCACGAAGAAGAGGAGGAGGATCTGGATCTGTCGAGAAGGTTTGGCTATTTAGGTTTATACTATGAGACCTTTTAGTCACTCGGCATTGCTAAACACCATGAGGAACATGTGGGTGTTAGCCCAAGGTGTGACCTTCAATATCAAGGGGGTGAACTTGTTCTTGGTTCAATGTCATTGTTTGGGTGACTGGAAAGGAGTGATAGATGGTGGACCTTGGTTGTTCAGATGGGACCCGGTGGTGATTGTGATAGATGTTCGTCGTCCCAGAGCGCCATGGCGCCACAGGAGTACGCCAACAGGGAGCAGCTTCAGCGGGACAGGCGCAACGCGGCGCGCTGGTCCAAGTTCGCGAACTCCGATGTCTTGCTGCCACACATCACGGAGGTCCCAAAACTGGTGTACGTCTGGGCCTTGGACCGCTCCATGACGACGTCAGAGATGGCCAAGCCACATCCCCGCTGCCTTGACGGGGAGATGGCAAAGTTGGGCGTGGAATGGTCTCTCAGCGAGATCGCCGCCGCCAACGCTGCCTCCTCCAAGGACCACCGCCCTCTGCCCCAGCCCACGTCCTCGGTGGCAGCAGCCACACTGTGCACTGCGCTGGAGGAAGCAGAGAGGATCATCCGCGAGCGTCAGGCGGCTGCCGGGAGCCCTGCCGCGATGTTGCCAACTTCCACCGCTTGATGCCCGACAACGAAGACTCTGATGCTGGATTGGGCGACGACGACGGGGGAGGGGCTGCCGGTCAGCGCGACATGGCCTTTGAGGTCGCCTTCAGTTATAGAGTAATTTAGCATTTTAGTTTTCAGGTTTTTAGTTCACCGAACGAAATGTCGTTAGTTTTATGTAAAAAATATCCTAGTTTAAATGAACTTCATCTGGTTTATATGAAATCCACCGTGTTTGCATGAAATCCGGCCGGTTTGTTCAAATTGTTGTTGAGGTGTATGTGGGCAGCGTTGGATGGCCTCCTCTTGTATCCGTGTGCACGGACTAGTCCCTTTGTTCGCGGATGGATGCAGGAAGAAATTTGAGAGCCTCCGTTGGAGATGCGTTAGGTTGTGGGCCTCCTCGAGCACTGGAGCTTGCGTCCCCGGATTGTAATATGGTTGTTCCCTCGAAAGAACGAAAATGTTAACGCCCACATGTGTGGGCGTTGACCATCTCGACCACACGCATCCATCACCGTTCAGTACTATATGCACGAATCTTGGCACAATCTGGCCGATTTTTTGTGCCACGTAGGACAAGGCATGTGTGTGGTGTGTGACATAGTTCGCCCACACATCCGTTTTACCACACGGAGGGGCCGGTGTGTGGGCGTTTAGCAGTTCACCCACACACCAGTTTTCAGTCATGCACAAGGGCTGGTGTGTGGGCGTTTGCCATCTCGCCCACACGTCCGCCTCCTCTCCCACACCCAAGCTAGCAGTTGCCATGCATTTTGCAGTGTACATGGCAACTGCCCTAGTGTGATTGCAAGCAGATGGCAACTCTCTCTTTTTTTACCTGAACATGTCAATTGCCATATGTTTTGCATGGTACATGGCAAACTGCCCTAGCGTGCACGTAAGCAGATGGCAACTCTTTCTTTTTACATGGCAACTGCCCTAACGTGCTTGTGAGGACATGACAACTCTCTCTTTTACCCGAACATGTTTTTTTGCCATGCCATTTTTCAGTGCTACATGGCAACTGCCTAGTGTTAGTAGGTGGCAACTCCTAAAATTTTGAAATCATGGCAACTGCAGTAGACTAGACCACACATGGCAGCAGCTGTAGTTGTCCAAAAATGGCAACTGAACTTTGACTGAGATGGCAATCTGCAGTTGAGCGAACATGGCAATCTGTAGTTGTCCGACATGGCAACCATAGTTCAGCGACATGGCAACTGCACTTAAACGAACATAGACGAGGGTCCGGCCCATGGCAACTGCGTGCGCGCGGTAAAGTGTCACGTGGGGCGTGCGGGACCACGAGGTACGAGGCCTGACGTACCGAGCGTGTGGGCGTTATCTATTTCGCCCACACGCACGCGTATAAGAGGGGCCGGGAGGAAAAAAAGGCGTGTGGGCGCTAGTTGTTTTGCCCACACACGAGCGTGTGGGTTGATCCTCTTAGGCACCACACAGAACGTGTGGGCAGATCCCTTAACGTCCACACGTGTGGCAGTTATCGGGACCCCAAAAGAAAATATTGTAAAATTCTTGAGTTTGAGTAATACAGGTTTCAATTCGGAAAAAGATCCTGTCATGGCTAAAACCGGCTTAACTTTTGTAAAAGCGAGAAATGGGTAGCAACTGCTAGGCTTGGCCCACCTTTTCCCATCACATCAGTTGCGCTCGTATAGGGGACACTGGAGACTGCAGGAGAAGACGCTCTATGCCAAGAACGGCTGACGGCGAAGTATCTTATCTCCCTTTTCTTTTTCCAAAAGTGGAGTCTCCTTTGTGTTTCGGCTCCCTGGGCCATAACTGTATTTCCTTCTTTGATTTGACAAAGGTGATTCTGGCGCTGTGCAGTGTGCACCTTAGTTTTTGACTGGCTCACTTTATTTCGTTTCATTCCCTTCATTGTGTTTCATTGTTTGTACCGGAGCGAGACATGGAATACGCGGCAGGATTGTACATGCAGTGGAGATGGCCTCCCATGGCTATCGCGCAAAACCGTTAATCGGACCCGTCACTGCTCCTTCTCAATGAATGAAACTGCTTGCAGTTCTCGTTTCATGGCCATGTATGGCGTATTGGTTCAAATCATGTACCACGCTCAAATCTAGAAGTGTTACCTGCCGCATTGATTCTTGATGAGAAGGCAAGCTAATTGTCATTCAAGGAAGGAAAATGGGAGAGGACAAAACAAAAATGATAAGTATTATTCTCTCCGTTCCAAAATGGATGACTCAACTTTGTACTAAAGTTAATATAAAGTTGGGTCATCTATTTTGGAACGGAGGGAGTAATAAGCATTACCTCAAGATCATTTTGATTTAGGCAAGATGCATGGCATATTTTGTGATGAATGGAGCCTTTTTAGAATTTTCCAACATTGTTGAGTACTCTTCAATAGCAGTCCAGATTAGATGCATCACATTTGTATCATTCTTTGTCAAGATTTAACGATCGTCAAGTTTATGCTCGAGAACTAGAGCACAGTTTTCGTTGATTCTTTGTCAGAAAAAATGTTCAACTTTTTGAAAGAACATCATATGGGTTCAGATAATTTTCATATGGGACTTAGAATTTGGTCCTTTATTGATGTCATGCATAAAGTCCATGTTTAACTTGTTGTTTTATTTTTAAATTGGTATGATGATGAAATGTACACTTGCTTTGGTGCTCTGTGAACTGCGTACAACTACCACGGACGATGTGCTTTGAACATGAGCGGTCCACCAGCTTTGTGTGCTTTGATGTGTTCCACTTGAGCTTTCTGCAAATGTTTCTGCCTTACGTCTCAACTCTCAAGTTTTTTTTTGAGGGGTAAACGTCTCAACTCTCAAAGAATAACTTTTTTGGCCATAACTAAAAGTGGAAAGTGTAGTTTTCCCACTCAAATTTCCCTGATGGATCAATATCCCCTCTAAAAAAATTCTGAGACAATCGGCAAAGCTTTTTATTCAACCGTCACAACGTTTATAGGGACGAACTGAAGTTCACCAGGGTTGCCCAACCAAACATGGCGGCCGATCCCCAGTTTCAACACATGCTTCTCTAGATTGTGAGCCTCGAAATTCGAGCTCCTAAACTCATGCACAAAATTGCATAACTGAAAACTACAAGAGTATTCTGTGATCTCACGTATAATAGCCCCATAGCTAGTACTATTCTTCTGCTTGATATCCTCCACAACACCTTTGCAGTCAGTTGCAACGTGTATCGCCTGTAGTTGGAGATCCTCTGCTAGTGCCATTGCTTCCGGGACTGCCAACGCCTCGAGAGTAGCTGGATCAGAAATACCATTGAACACGATCGCTGACGCTCCAAGATACAGACCTTCTTCATTCCCGCAGACTGCAGCAATTGCACCAAAGCTCGATCTCCTCATAGTGGCCGCATCAACATTCACCTTCATCATGCCTAAAGGAGGTTGGATCCAACGTCTTGGCCTCACCTGCACTAAATGTGATGTTGTACTCTCCAGTTTCATTACGATTTGGATATCGCTCATAAAGGAATTGACAAAACAATGAGTGGAGTAGGGGCTCTGAAATATGTCCTCATAAACTGCCTTTCTTCTTGCTACCCAAATTTCCCATGAGGTGGTCATCATACGAACAAAAAGATCAGTTGTCAAAGCTTTCTTCATGGCAAATAGCCAGTCCCTTATGCTATCGTTGTCGAAGCGACTTATCTAATCCAAGATCGCCTCATCCGCAAGTGCCCAAACACTTCAGGCCATCGAGGAGTTCAAAAAGGCATGTCTCCACGAGTCCCTAGCGACACATAAGGCACATGCCGACGAAGTTGACATATTTCTATGCTCCAGTACGTCTGCTATCGGAATTGAACTCAATGCAACGCGCCAGAGAAATAGCTTGATTTTTGCAGGCACACCGGTCTTCCATAGATCAGTCCATTCCGTATTTGCATTGTCCGCTGCCGAAGTACCATCTCGTTCCTCGATCCAGTTCTCCCTTGTGATCTTGGTTTACATAATAATTATGTATGCAGATTTGACAAAGAAAGAACCTCTCTGCTCTCCGCTCCAGGCCCAGAAATCCTTTAGACTCCGTGTACACAAAGGGATAGCTAGCACTGCTTCCGCATCAATAGGCAAGAAAACTGATCGAACAAGCTGCTCATTCCAGCTCGCTGTCACCGTGTTCAACAATTCTGAGACCATATGTGGAGGGTTTGGAATGAGTGGAGCGATGGGCCTCATCATCCCTAGTCGTGGCAACCAGTTCTGTGTCCATATTTCAGTAGTTTGCCCATTACCAATCCTCCAGATCAGACCTTGCCTAAGCATATCTCTTCCATCTAGGATTGCTCGCCAAATTTGTGATGGTCTATTGCCAACCTCCGCCTCCGTTAAAGATGAATGAGGAAAGTAAGCTGCCTTAAGAATCCGTGAACTAAGTGACTCGGGATCATAAAGTACCCTCCATGCTTGTCTTCCCAATAAAGCAAGGTTAAAAACCTCCATGTCCCAAAAACCAAGACCTCCAAGATGCCACCCATGCTAGTTTATGTTTCCCCACTTTACTTCCCCACCAGAATTGCCGAATTATACAGGAGATATTCTCACATAGGCCTCTGGGCAATCTGAAGCAGGCCATGGAGTAGACTGGCAGGGCCTGTGCCACTGCTTTAATTAGAATCTCTTTTCCTCCTGTAGATAAGAGCTTCTCCATCCTTCCCTTCACCTTTTCCCACACTCTATCTTTTACTGCCCCACATCCATTGGCATGCCCAAATAGTGCTCATTCAGTGACTCATTTTGGACGTGTAAAATTGCTTTGATACTCTCTCTCAACTGTTGCGGGCAACCTTTGCTGAAAAATATGGACGATTTGTCATAGTTGATTCGTTGTCCCTATGAATTACAGTACAACCCCAGAAGGTTTGAAACCTCTGCTGCCCCCTCTGTACTAGACTTGAATAACAACAGAGGCTGTCATCCGCAAACAGGAGGTCGTTAACAGCCGGAGCTGTATTTGCCACCTTAATCACCTCAAGCCCAGACGACTGTGAACTAGTTTTAGTAGGCACGAAAGGCCCTCTACTGCAATCAAGAAAAGGTAGGGGAGATCGGATCTCCCTGTCTGATACCTCGTGAAGGTTTAAAAGATTCAAGCTTCTCTCCGTTGAACATAACTGAAAAGGATACCGAGCTGATCAGGCTCATAATTATATGAACCCATTGCTGTGCAAAGCCCAATTTGATCATGATAGCCTCAAGGTAGGGCCATTCCAAACGGTCATATGCCTTCATCATGTCCAGCTTCAGCACACAATGACTATTTCTTTTTGCTTTACTTCTCTTCATAAAATGCAAGCACTCATAAGCGCAAATAATATTGCCAGTGATCATCCAACCGAGGGTGAACGCAGATTGCTCCTCTGAAATTATGTCCGGTGGGATATAACTTTCAACATATTTGCAACAACTTCGGAAGCAATTTTATATATGACATTACATAAGCTAATAGGGCGATATTGTGTTAGGAGCGTTGGATTCATCATCTTGGGGATAAGAACCGGCACCTTGTCATTTACACACTCTACATTCTCCTCCCCTTTAATAATCCGCAGTACTGCCATGGTCACCTCATCTCCACAAATTTCCCAATGTCTCTGGTAGAAGTGTGCTGGGAAACCAACTGGC